>JARQOD010000005.1:276405791-276474340 GCA_033576555.1 Oophaga sylvatica
TTCAAGTCCCGTATGGGAACTAAAAAGAGGAGAAAATTTATTAAAAAATTTTAATCTCTTCACTTTGTCTTAGGTAAGAATAAATGTAAAAAATAAGTAAAACAAGCATTTTTGGTGCCACCATTTCTGTAAAAATCCAATCTAGCAAAATATATAATTGTTTAGTCTGTATGAAAAATGTTGTAAAGAAAAAGACATCGAAACTCTAAAAATGTCTTTTTTTGTCGCCGCAATATCCAGAAAAAAAATCAATAAAATGTGATGAAATTATAATATGTTACCCAAAATGGTGCTACGAAATCTATCATTCAACGCACGAAAAGTCAAGCCTTCATATGGCTCCATCAATGGAAAAATAAAAAGTTGGTGTTTTTTTTCTTTACAAAGTTCTGAATTTTTTTTAATCTACTGAAATAGTAAAAAAATATGAATTCCATGTTTTGGTATCACCATAATCGTACTGACCTGGAAAATCATGTTTCTTAGGTCTTTTTTTTTCTTTGAATTTAACACCATAAAAATGAAACATTGTAAATCGTGAGTGGTGTCATTAAGGCTAGGGCAAGGTAACACGGCGACCATGTGTGAAAAGTTGTGCAGCAAAAACATTTGTGTAACTAGTCTTTGACTTGCTGCCCCTTGACTATTTTAGAGCTCTGATCTTGTAAATAATACAGCCAAGTTGCAGGGAAGTTGTACACAAGTCGCATGTCAAGTGAGATTTGCATTGAAGCCTATGGCCATTATTTTACGTGCGACTTGCAACTGGCAATCCAACACATTTGCAAACATTTGCGACTCTGTCACAATCACACTGTGGTTCAGGTTGCAATGCTACACCAGAGTTAACCATTACATCCATTCTTGCAGTGTGTCGCTTCAATTTTAGTGTTGCTCAACACATGTCACCATGTAGCCCTAACCTTAAACTACAACTACTCACAAATAACAAGTCCTAACGTGGCTACGATAATGGCAAAATAAAAATCTGGTGTTTATAAAGAAAAACTAAATTGCAAAAATTAAAATTAGCTGCATCCTTAAGTTAAATCATACCGATCACCTGTCTATGGATGGTCTTTTAATTAAAAAAAAAACAATGGGCAGCCACAGAGTGATGATTTTAATAAATGTAATTGAACACAAATAGCCAAAAGTATCCCTAACACCAGACTAAGGGCCCTGACATTCTAGCAAAAGTCGGGTCCAATCTTACTTGTTGTGGAATACTGGCATGCAAAGAGGGATCCCACAACGCTCACTGTGAAACCTTGAGATATTGCATGTTATCACAAGATCTCGTGCTTTGAACTAAACCAGTGCTGTCGCATTTTTGCCAATCTGAAATCTCATTAGAACCACTACCAGTTGGTAACTGATTACTAAATGATGTGGCAGTGCTAGTTTAATTTCAAGCTGAAAATCAAGATAAGGCCGGGGTCACATTTGCGAGTGTGATGCAAGAAACTCGTGCATCAATACCCGTCATTGCCTCCGGCACTCAGAACCGGAGTGTGCGGCTGTATGTATTTCTATGCAGCCGCACACTCCGGTCCGAGTGCCGGCGGAAGTGATGGGTATTGATGTGAGAGACTCAAGCGAGTTTCGCGCATCACCCTTGCAAGTGTGACCCCGGCCTAAGACCCAAGATCTCCTGTTTTACAATCTTGCCCTCTTTAAGTGTCCTGTGCAGGGTGGTGGGATCCCACTTCTGCATGTCTGGGTCTCCCAATCCGTAAGCTTGGACCCAACTGTTGCTAAAGAAGCAGGCCTTTTAGCTTGCTATTAGGGGCTCTTCTGGCCACTTTTGTTAATACCTTCCATTTAGTAAAATCATCAGTCTGTGGCTATCCATTGTTTTCTTAAATAAAAAAGCAGCTACAGACTGGTGATATGTACTCTTTAACTCCTTAAATGCAGGTGAAAGGTCTTTAAGGATGAAAAAGTAGACCTGAGTTGTCATTTGCAGAGTATGAAGCATGGAGTGATCAATGAATGATGGCTTCTCTCTTCCATTCGGTTAGACCACAGAAGTTGACACTTTCATGGAGAAATTTTGCTAACAATATTAATGCCAATTACTTATCCTGGAAGTAGGGGAAACGAGAAGTGCTACGTTATAAAATGTTCGGAATGGACAGGCATTGAAAAATATGTCAAATTTTCAGAGATTTGTGTTGGATTATTGAAAGTTTTGGATCGATTAGAATGAATTTACAGTAAACTACTTTACATCAATCTTGATCTCATTAATTGGTGTACAAATAACTCAAAAATGAAATAGAACTTTTGACTCCATCAATTAAAATACATAGTATAGTGATTTAACAAGCAGTCTGGCATCTTGTAGGCAAAACTAGTTATCAACACTACTATTAAACGGAGTGTGACACTTCAAGATTTCAGTACAATAAAGCCTCTGTGGCTGTCATCTGCCTGCTGGTGTCAATGGTGTTGACTGCAAAAGTGACATTCGTTAGTGAAAGAACTCTAGAGAGGGACTGAAGCGCTTACAATAGGGCAGTATCATTTGGGAGAGAGGCCACAGAGTGTGTGGTTGCGCTCACTTGGAGGTGTTTTGGCAAGGCACAACACCTGTTTAAGTGTGGATATTCTCTGCTGCTTCCCATGACTGATGGAGATATCTTCCAGATGTGTATTTACCAAAGTGGAGCAAATCACGTTTGGCGGGCTGCGTTGCGGGAAATGAGGATACGGCTTGGTATTAATAAACAGCTTATTTGGAATGCCAAGGTTCCTCATTTCCTGCTGCGCATCCCGCCTAACGTGATTTGCTCCATTTTAGAAAATAGGCGTTAGCGGAGCAGAATATTTCTTGTATAGCAACAATAATGTATATATAGGTGGATACATACAGATGATGATTTCCATAACCGCCACATTTTAAAGGCATGTATTGTATGTATGATGCATTAATCTGTGGTAAGATACAATGTATTTCAGGCTGCTGTTTTTCTTTTCACTTCTGTTTGCTTCATTGTTGAAATTCTATCCATGTTTAGCTATGAAGCTGATGTAATTTATAGTGAATGTGCTTTTTCCACTTTCCAGGGGAGGGTCCGAGGGTTTTTTTTTCTCAATGTGAAACAAGTGTCAAGGGCGCCTCGGCAACTCTTGCATCTGCCAAGAATGTGCCTATTTTTAAACACTGGGGATCAAATATCAGCAATGCTGGTTACAAATCCTTATCTGTGTGTATGAGGAAGCCCTCCTCTGTGTAGTCTACAAATGGGAATGCCTCTACTTGCCTTGTTTACACGGCTGCGCTCTGCATTCTTCCGTAATTATAGTAATGGAACCAGAGGGAAAAGGGGGACGGGAGGACAGGATGCTATATGAGGTAAAGTTTGCTTTGAAAGTTGGTGAATGAAAAGGAACTCTGTCTGGGAAAGTAGTTTAAAAGAAGGAAGGGAGGGAGAGCGTTTCATCCACACAGGGAAATACTCTGTGCTTTACATCTATTTCACTCCATAGAAACCAGATGGCCTGCTGGAACACCCGCTCTGAAAATGGAGAAGCCAAACATATGGCTGACGGTCGAGAGAGGCATTTCAAAGCCAGAGCATTTCTTAGTGCTTCACATTACAGACTGTTATGTCATTGCCAAGCTAAGTGCTTAATACCCACTGTGGTCACCAGGCATACACTTACACAAATGACTTAGCTCTTTGTTGGCACCGAACAAGTTGACATCATCGGTTCGTTTCTCTAAATCATCCCCTTTCTTTCCTGCTGCAGCAGGCGGGAGGAGAGGTAGTTAATTATCCTATTGTGTTTTATTTACGTTAGTTCCCGCTCTGTTCCCTTTAGGATCACGGATGGGGTACAACCGATGTACGTGGCACTAGGAGAGGTTGTTTTGGGAGATCTGGGCAGCCCTGAGGCCTATGTTATCTGCAGAACTGCTGAGCTCATTCATCTCTTTTTCACGGCCGTTTCCTTTTATTTTCAGCCAAATCTGTCAAGCCTGACAGGCGAGTAATTTGAGCCAGAGAAAGGGCAGAGCTCCAGGTCCTTTCCACAAAGCAATTCTTCTCCTCCCCTCCTGGGAAGGCTCTGAACTTGGCCTGTTTTATGCAGATGGATTTGTTGAGTCATGTGAGATCATTTACACAAAAATATATAGTGAGTGCACGGTAAGTGAGCGGCGGCCACTACATTAATAAATAGATGGCAACTGACTAAATGGAATGTTTTACCTTTCTGCCTAATGATTTGATCAACAGTATGAAAGCAACAAAAAAAGCAAACAAAAGTACACATTTGTATTTAAAAACAGTGCAAAGATGAAGAAGCATCATAAACATAAGATTCTCTAGAACACAAAATGTCCTGTTCTACATGTCTGACCTCAGTAAATACAGAACATTCAGTCTAAAGATTAAACCATTAGCAACAGAGCCATAATAGTGTTTTTACCTCATTCTGCATCACTGAACCTTATTTTTATATTAAATATACAAGTTTGATTTAGTTTAATCTCTTGATCCTGAAAACTGTTTGGCGATTGAATCCCCTCTGCGATCCATGGGCCCCATGTTTGGGTGACTTGCTGTCTGATTAGATTTCTTAGCTGTGCAGATCAGATGGCCAGCAGTGTTCACTTCTGCAGCGCCGAGGCCGACTTAAAACATAATTAAACTTACATTGAAAATTATCCCTTCAAGAACCAGACAGAAGAATGCGGTGCAGATTCTTTCTTGAATAAGGTAATGTCTATTTCACAGAAAGAGGTGGGACCAATATAGTGAGCTAACTCTACACATCTATAAAAGGGAAAGAGAGAAATCATGATGATGTGTACAGTGAAGCTGGCGGAGCTTGTGTCTTCCTGTGTTGCAGCTGACAAACATGGAGCCTGTATTCTACAGATACATATAGAAACTGTATTTTACCTTGCATTCTGTTCAAGATGCAGTTAGAGAAAAGATGCAGCAAAAAAAAATAATCTTACCACCAGTAGAGCCTTGTTTTTCATTTAGCTTAGCATAGTTCCTTCTCTAAATTTAATTTTACATTGTACATGCAGTTCTGAAAAGTTTAATAAAATCTGGTAATTACTACTAGAACTCTGCAGAAACAATCAGAAACAACATTTCACATGTAAAGCGCAATGGAATAAATGGCGCTGTAATAATAATAATATCTGAGCACTTTTAATGTATTGCTCTTCGTTTCATTTTGAGCCATAAATGCAATATCCTATTTTGAAGAGAATAAATCTAAACATGTAAAGTCTCTTCATAAGTGTATGTTACAAATAGAAAGAAAGTTATAAACATAAATTGCACATCATGGTATATAGTACATAGGCCAGCTTCTGCCATTAGGCAAGATGAGCATCTTGCCACAGGCTGTGATCTGAGTTGTCTCACAGTGTCACCCGCCATGAGTGGAACTCGGTTCAGTCTACTCCTAGCCAACTGTTGCACTGATAGCCAATTAGGAGAACAGATGGAACGCTGGTTCCTACTGTCTGCATTCAGTGGTATTTGTGTCCTGCAGATGCGAATACAATCGAAAATTTGAGTGACCCTGGCACGGCAGAGGAGGAACGCATATCAGCACTTTGTCCAAATGTGTCATCATGCAGCGGCATAATGATGTCACTTCATTGTGCTGCTGAAGTCACAGCTGTGCCGCAGTGGTGCTGCAGATAGCTAGATGGTAAGCGATCTGTAGGAGCCAAAGACAGAAGACTGTTATTGAAGCTAGGTGAGGGGTGGTTGGTGTTAGTGTGAGGTGGCAGTATGGGGGAACAGGGTGCAATAGAGGAGAATGCTTGAAGGTGTGTGAAGGATATGTACAACGTAAGGTTAAAGAGTAAATCGTAGACAGTGAGAAATGGAATGGTGTAGAGGACAAAAATAATAAGGGGGCAGTTTGGCAATTATAGTTCTTCAGGACAGATATCTGGAGGTTATACTTTGTAAGGGGAATGGTTATAGGCAATAAGAGCCGACAGTCTGGTGGTTATAGCTAATGGTAAACCGTGTGGTGATTACAGTTCATAAGGGGGCTGTGTAGCATTCATAGCTCTTGAGGAAGTATGGTGTGGAGGCCATAGTTCATAACAGGGCTGTATAGTGGTTATAGTTCATAAGGGTGGATAGTGTGGAAGCAAATTTTTTGGGAGAGAATAGTGTGGAGGTCATGTACCTTACACGGAACTATATGGAAGTCATATTTTGTTTATTGTTTTGCAAAAGAGTTCACCACAGTGATAAATGACAAAGAATGAAAAATTATTAGTTTCGACCTGAGCAGGGTCTTTCTTAAATTTGCGTTTTAGTAGAAATATGCTGGAGATGAGTTGGTACTTTGTATAAGGCAGTGGGCTTCAGATGAAAAGATAAGTACTTAAGTGATATATTGGTGTAGTGGGTTGCCTGGTAACATCAATTGGGTCTGTGTCATCAGGTCTTGGGGATGACGTCCACGCAGTATTATTATTATTTATTTACATAGCACCATTGATTTCATGGTGCTGCATATGAGAAAGGGTTACAAACAAATTACAGATATCACTTACAGTAAACAAACTAACAATTTCAGGCTGATACAGAGGGGATGACCCTGCCGTTGCAGGATTACATTCTACAGGATGGTGGGGAAGGAGACAGTAGGTTGGGGGTTGCAGCAGCTCTGGTGTTGGTGAGGCGGTAGCTCCGGCAGTCGTGAGGAGGCAGCAGGGTCATTGCAGGCTGTAAGCTTTTCTGAAGAGGTGGGTTTTCAGGTTCCGACTGAAGGATCCGAATGTTGATGATAGTCGGACATGTTGGTGCAAAGAATTCCAGAGGATGGGGAATATTCGGGAGAAGTCTTGGAGGCGGTTTGGTGAGGAGCGAATAAGTGTGGAGGAGAGAAGGAGGTCTTGGGAGGATCGGAGATTACGTGAGGGAAGATATTGGGAGATTAGTTAAGAGATATATGGAGGAGGCAGGTTATAGATGGCCTTGTAGGTCAGTATTAGTAATTTGAACTGGATATTCTGAGGGAATGGGAGCCAGTGAAGAGATTTGCAGAGAGGAGAAATGGAGGAGTAGCGAGGAGAGAGATGAATTAGTCGGACAGCAGAGTTAAGGATGGTCTGGAGAGGTGCGAGGGTGTTAGCAGGGAGGTAACAGAAAAGGATGTTGCAATAGTCGAGGCGGGAGATGATGAGGGGATGCACTAGCATTTTAGTAGATTGAGGGTTGATGAAAGGACGAATTCTGGAAATATTTTTGAGCCGTAGGCAACAGGAGGTGAAAAGAGCTAGGTAGGGTTGAGCATTCCGATACTTCCGATACCTGAAATCCAATGTAAGTCTATGGGAACAAAATATCGGAAGTACTTCCGATACTTACTTCCGATATTTTGTTCCCATAGACTTACATTGGATTTCAGGTATCGGAAGTATCGGAATGCTCAACCCTAGAGCTAGGATGTGGGTTTGAAAGACAGGGCAGAGTCAAGGGTTACTCCGAGGCATCGGACTTCCGGTACGGGGAAATTGTGATGTCGTTAATTGTGATAGGTCAGGTAAGGAAGATCTGTGAGAAGAGAAAAGATGATGAGTTCAGATTTGTCCACATTGAGTTTGAGGAAGCGAGAGGAGAAGAAGGAGGATATGGCAGATAGAGTCTCTGGGATTCTGGACAGCAGAGAGGTGATGTCTGGGCCAGAGAGGTAGATCTGATCTGCGTGTCATCAGCATAAAGGTGGTACTGGAATCCATGGGACTTTGAGTTGACCCAGGCCAAATGTATAGATTAAGAAGAGTAGGGGTCCTAGAACAGAAATGAAAATAAATGAAAAATCAGCTCATCCCTGAGACGTAGTTCCACTCCAGGATAGGAGCACAAGAATCCTGCTGCTGCACAGCACTTAACAATTTGAACAGTGTGAAAATGGATCCAGCTCACACACCAGGGTGTTTGCTTCTTTTTATACTTCACCCCCTCTTTTATATTTGCAATGTTGTCTGAGAAGTCCCAATTGATGTTGCATCATTTTAAAAATATTTTTTCCAAATAAAGCTGAATGAAAGATTTTTTATCAACACCCTGGTATGTGAGCTGGATCCATTGTCACACTTTCCTAGAACAGTGCCTTGGGGACTCCAGCAGAGAGAGGGTGGGATGAGGAGGTAGTATGGGAGTGGCAGACGCTGTGGAGTGATGGGGTGGATACCAGATTGTAGATTGTCAAAGAGCAAGTTCGATGAGAGATGGGAGGAAAGTTCAGCATGGACGTGCTGCTCCAGGAGTTTGGAAGCGATTAGTAGTAGCGTTATTGGGCGATAGTTGGACATAGCAGTTGGGTAGAGGGTTGGCTTTTTAAGGATAGGCGTGATTGTGGCATGTATAACCTGCATTCACTAATGGTGGTTCTGGTGATGTATTCCTACAGTGTTGTTGGTTCTGGTGCTGTATTCATGTACTGGTGATGGTTCTAATGCTGTATTCATGTACTGATGATGGTTTTTGTGATGTATTTTTGTACTGATGATGGTTCTGATTATACTGTATATTCATGTACTAATGGTAGCATCACGAACCAGCATTTTTGTTCACAAATCATATTACTTTTAACCATTCACCATACAATGAATATCTTAAAGCAAAACACCCAAAACAATGACGGAATTGCGTTTATTCACTGCAGGTTTATATTGCACTGCGAGGAGGGGTGTCAATTCAATTTTCGCCTCATGCAGCAGAAAATCTAGAATCGGACCTGATTGTACAGTATTTTGCGTTACTGTAAACTTTAGTTTAAAGTTTGCACAGATTAGTCCACTTTTCAGTTTTTGTATTTCCACAAAAATTTAAAATAACCAATAAATTTCATTCAACTTCACAATTGTGTCCCACATGTTGATTTTTCACCAAAAATTTACATTTGGTATCTTTATGTTTGAAGCATTATATGTGGGAAAAGGTTGAAAAGTTCCAGGGAGCGGAGGCGTGGTTTGAAGGGGAAGGGAGCAGACGTGCTTCTTAGGAGCTCCTGCCAATTCCCCTATCAAGCGGCAAAAAGCATGTAAAAGTGGATCTTTTTTGGACCACAAGTTGAAGAAACATGCCTGGAACAGACAAGAAGAAGCAGGGACCCAATTTCACCAAAAGAATTTACCCTTCGGGACAAGCAAGCGGCGGGAGAGGACCCGACAGAGGCCTAACAACAGCCTGAACTAAACAACTCAGGCTGGCACCTGAAGTGAAAGTGAAAGCCGCCTGTTGTGAATGGACTTGAAATGAGTTCTGAGCAGAGGCTCCCTCTGGTGGTTACAAGCGGTACTGGACTGTCCAGTGAAGATTGTGAGGAGTGGGAATCAGGTGTTACTGACTGGTCTTATATAAGGGAGTCGCCTTCCCATCAGGGTTGCCGGTGATCAATTGTTCTGGTCTCACTCCATGATTCCTGTTTCCCTTGTAGCCTGCTGTGTCGTGTCTGCATCTCCTGCTAACAGATAAGACATTTTCTTCTTTTTGTTTTTGTGCTTTATTTTTGCATTTTGTCCTGCACTTCTGTGGGGGCCTTCAGGGTCCCCTCCGGGGCTTTTGCCCTCTCAGTTTAGTTCAGCCACTGATGTTTGTACTTTTGCTTTTTCCAGTTTCTTCAGTGGCTGCTGTTTTGATTTTGTTACACCAGAGAACTAATTTAGGTGGTAGAGGTCGTGTGATCTCAGGTGTTTTTGAAATTAGTAGAGTTGGTGCTTTGCAGGGTTTTTTGGGATTGCAGTAAGTACCCTTCTTATCCTTTTCTATTTAGTTAGTTTGGGCCCCAACATTTGCTCATACTATTTTCTGTCTGTGTCAGTATTTCTTCTTGTCTAACAGCCATTACATGTTTGGGGGCTTTCTATGTTCTTTGGGGATCTGCTCCGGGGCAGATAGCTTTCCTATTTCTATCTTTAGGTGTAGTTAGTTTCTCAGGCTGTGACGAGGCGTCTAGGACCAACGTAGGAACGCTCCATGGCTGCCTCTAGTTGTGGTGGTTAGTCAGGGTACTGCAATCTCATAGATTCCAACTGCTCTGGTGTATTGCCTTTTTACCTGCACTCCTCAGTTACCGAAACATAACAGCCGCCCGTATATCCGCGCTAAAACCGGGACCTTCCAGAGATCAGTCGGCCTATGGACCACCTACGGGGAGAGACTGGCCCCTGCTGTAGCTCCGATGCCTGCTGTCAGCGATGTGGAAAAGTGTCGGAAGGCTGCGGTGGGTCTGGCCGCCGGGGAGAAACAGGAATCAAGGAAAAGCTTGCGGTGATCCAGCGGATGCCGCGCTGCAGGTGCCCGCTGGTCCCTCGCCTCCACAATGGCCCCGGTGTCTGCTGTTGGCGCAATGAAGAGGCGTCCTGAGGTTGCCATGGGTCCAGTTGCCGGGAGACATCAGACGCGGATGTAAGAAGCCGGCGGTGGGTCAGTGCATGCTGTACCGCGGGTCTCCACTGGGTTCTTCAATTCAGTGTAGGCTCCAGTGTCAGATCCTGGTGCGAGAGGGAAGCATCGGGGAGCCGTGACAGACCAAGGTCCCGGGAGACACCTGATGCGACGGGAGGAAGCCAGCGGTGAGTCATTGAATGCAGCGCCGCGGTCATGAGCTGGGTTCTTCACATCAGTGGCGGCTCCGGTGTCAGCTCCTGTGTGGGGGAGCTGTGTCAGACCAAGGTCCTGGGTGACAGCAGAAGCAGCCAGGGGAAGTTGGCGGTTTCAGTGGAATCCCAGAATCAGTACATTCCTCTCAATTAAAAGAATATATATATATCCGCAAAGGCCTCTCATTTGATCCCAAATCTCAAGTAAACCAACTTGATCGAGAAGGACTTCAGAATACGCAGACCTCCTTCTCTGTCATCAAACCTGAGTAGAGATGTTATAGTATAATTTTATCCTTTTTGGGTATGGAACGCATTTTTGGGGCTATCAAAAGACCCGCTACTCCTGCTGTCTTCATATAATCACCTGACGTTCTTCAAGGACCTATCTAGATCGACTCTACAAAAACTTAACTTATTTCGTCCTACAACCCGTGAGATCTTGCGCAGTGGAATCCCCTATAGCTGGACTCAATCTACTTTGCAAGTGAAGGTTGCATCCAGAACATTTCCTGTCACCTCACCAGAAGAAGGAATCGACTTCTTAATGTCCGCCGGAATAATTCCTCCTGAGACCTCTTCTGGATCCTCTTCGCCGCCCAAGTCAGATCTTCGTCCAAACTAAGCAACTTGAACGTTATAATTACTCTGCTTTTCTTTAACGTTGAAATTGAATTTTCTTCTAGGCTGAGAGAGCGGTAATTTAAAGCTGTAGTATATTGATGTAGTTTAATTTAGGATTGCATATAGAACAATTTAAAGAAATTCTTTTTTTACACTTTTATATAGTTTTATTTTTTGAATAAACCTTTTTTTGCCTCCACTCAGTCCTAGGGACATCACAGGATGTTCTGGACAGGACGGGCTTTCATATTTTGCATAATATACTTTTGTAGTTTAACTCTTTTTTTTAAGCATTAGAGACATATTAAGTGCACTGTTCCTACGTTTTGTTTTTTTTAGCTATCACAATTGTGCAAACTTTATAGCACAATTCGTGTACAGATTCAATTTCTAGGTTGTACTCAATTTTGACAGCTTTTCTTTCTTTCTAATGGTCATTTAAATATGCTAGTGTACTACCTGACGATTTAAGTATATGACCTTTGCACTTGTTATTGTCTTTTAATTTTTTTTTTCCGCAGGTTTTGAAATTAAGCAACAGTTGAATTCTACAACTGTAAGCATATTTGTATTCAGGTGATTGATATGTAACATTTAGCTCTGTGATTATTGTACTGTCTACATTGTCTGTATGTTTGCCAGTCTATTCCCCCACTTATGGGGTTATCCCTGTCCTTACAGGATTATGTTATCCCTATCCTAATCCCCCTGTTTTCTGTACCCTAGTTCCGTTCCCTCAAAAAAAAATTAAAATTAATAAAAAATATTAGAAAAGAAAAGTTCCAGGGAGCCGAATACTTTCGCAAGGCACTGTACATATACACGGGAGAGCTGAGAGAAGCAGAGCTGAGCTGATTTTGTTGTCTGTCTGCTGCTGATAGATCAGTAATGCAAAACTGCAAATTCTGTTCTGTTACTGTATATGGCAGAGCATAATCATGTGCCACATGCATTAATAGAGGGGCATTTGTACTTTGGCATCATTTATTTCTCAGCAGCATGCATCAAACACAGCTCACACCTGCGTGTTTCAGCTCTGCAGTGGCTTTTTATTTCAAGCTCTGCAGTGAGCGCAGAGTAGAATGCAGGAAAGTTGATCTCTGATGGAAACCAACTAACAGATCAACGATGTAAAAACATTCAGCTATGTTGATGCAGATGGCAGAATATAAAATCCTCATGGGCGAGTTGTGTACAGGTCCATACAGTGTCCAGAAGCAAACAGGTAGGTCCACATGGTCAGTAATTGGCAGCGCTTTGACGCGGTACATGTCCACCGAGTCCAAAGCGCTCCCGGCTTCTGAATGCAGGTGATTCTGCATGTGTTCATTGAACTGTGCAGAATTATTGTATCCAGTACATTGTATGGTTGAAATTTATCTAAGATAAATACATTTGCTGGGGTCTGGAAAGATGCCCCGCATGTCTGTCTCCGCAGGTAAGCCGCGGGCCTCTCTGGACGCATAGTGGACATGGGATTTCTCGAAATCCCATCCACTATGCTGTAACATCTGGACGCTGCGGATTGGACACTGTGGAGGTACGCAGCGTCTAATCTGCAACGTTTACTGACCGTATGCACCTTAACCCTAAAGGGTTCTAAATGTAGATTAGCTTGAAGATGCTACAGTGGAGGCAACAGAGCTGATCGATTACAGTGTAGCAGAGCTATGCTCAAAGCCAGTGCTATTTTACACATTTATCAATCGGCCAACATCCTGCACAGCTATAAGTCAACTACTCAGAGGTGGAGCTGGTCAGAATCACACAGCAGAAGGAGATGGTGTCTGCAGCACTGGGGAAAAGCATTATTCTGCTGGCAAATGTTGTTTTAGTAGAAGAATAGGACCACCCATTCAACTATGTGAAGCTAGATGAACTGGGTGGCAGATGGAGATGAAGAAAGATGCAAGGGTACAAGAATTAATCTTTTGTTGGGCTTGGTCTGTATGATAAGTTTGCCTTGTGAAACATAAAGAAATTTTGTTAATAATCCTTTAATATCCTGCCACAACTAGCTTAAAAAAATATTTTTCAGTGGTTAACATTTACACTTAGAAAATGAGTCAAATTGTGGCAGAGTAGCAAAGGTTATGTAATAAAAATACAGTAATGTCTTAGTGCATTTTGGAAATCTATCCATCTTTACTAGTTTCATTCACTTTTTTTTAACACCAGAATTATATTTTTCCCTTTATATAAACCTTGTTCTTGTTAGTCATTCTATTTTCAGAAACTGGGTAAAATATTCATTATCAAAACAGATTACGTAGATTGATGCAATGTTACAGATTACAAATCTGCATATTTTTATTCTTTGAACAACTGCATGTCATACTATAAAAATTCTTGCTGGAAATATCATTCTGACAGACTATATTTATTGCACATGTAAACCACATGATGACTAACTAGATGCATGAATGAATGTTTTTTCTAGAAGAGTTGTTAAACAGTTTATAAAAATCTTTATCTTGTTTGAAACCGTCACTTAAATGAATGTTGTAATGGCTGCCTTTACCGTATTGCTTACAATTTACCATTCTATGCACAATTAATTTGTAGGGTCACATATTAAAAATAAAATAGTTTGACATTTGTAAGAATCTGGATGCAATTTGTTATTCATATGCTCAACTTTTGTGCAAAATGAGTATGTTGTCTACTTTGTCTTTCGTGTCTCAATTTTATTTACTAAAGTGGTCCTACATTAGAAAAAAATTTCCTATTCAGGAATTGTGCTCCTGTATGCTTAAGACAATATTTTATCGTTTTGGTAGATGACAGCCAGAATATTATAAGGTATGTTTAGACTTGCATTGTAGATTGTATTTATAAAGCAAGTCACAACTCCCTGCTGCTGCACAACAGACACCTGTAGCACCTGATGGATGCCACTTATAACCTGTTGGGTTTATTCTGTGGTGTCCATTAGTTTCATGTGAAAAGTGATTCTGCAAGCTCTGCCTTCAATGTAAATGTGCCGAGAGGCTTGTACACCATCCTAAATCTAGCCTTCACCAAGTTACTGGAATGGGTCTTGAACATCTCTGAGACTGACAGGGAAACAAGATTTTGGTAAGAGAAAATGCATGAACACTGAAAATATAGTGAACATAGTGCCTGAACACTTTGGAAATCTGGTTAAAGGGGTGGACTGAAGACAAATTAAATTTATTTCTAAATTCCTATCTATGGTCATAATCTAAGCTATTTTCTAATATATTAAAAATTCCCTATCCTTCCCTAAGGATCAGAAATAATCATCCAGAAAACAGAGCGGTGTCATAATACCTATCATATAGGAGACTAGCGCCACCCCGCAAGTAACGTCATTGGACTCCTGTATGCCATGTTTTCTGACACCGCTCTGCTGCCAGCTGATTATAGCTGATCTGAGCCGACAACAGAGCGAACACGGTCACTGAGTAGTTCGCACAATGCACAGCTCTCAGGGAGCGACACAGCACAGCCCGTGAAACGAGCGTCAGTGATAACAATCGCTTCAGGGAGGGTGCAGAGGCTGCAGCAGTTCCTTGCTCTAAGGACATTTCGTTTGTGTATCCCAGTATTTACTGGGATTCTCAAATGAAGTGTCCTCACACAGGAAATAGGGGGAAAAAATAGAATAGCAGTTTGATAGTATAGTGAGGGGGAAGGATAGTGCATTTTTAATAGAGCTATATTAAAAAATAGCTTAAACCCTTAATGACAGCCAATACGTCTTTTTACTGACTTGGGATATAAGAGAATATCATCCCCATACAGGTGACAATCCAGCAACTGTCAACTGTCACTATAGGTGACAACTTGCTGTATCCTAAACGATCAGTGTTGGCACCGTCCATATCTGTTTAACCCCTTAGTTGCTGCTGTCAAAAGTGACTACATAAAATAAATGGTTAATAGAATATGGGGGCTTCCGCTTTAATCTGATTGACACACTGAGATCACGATTGTGTGGTCCTGATGTTTGCTATAGCAGTTTATGGCCAAATAGCGGTTTTACTGTCTCCCGGCTATAGCGGTCAGTTCAGAAGTTAACGACATTTAGGTGGTAAACACTTTTTCATTCCTGATATACCACTTTGCATTAATTCCTGAAAATCACCTGAAGGGTTAATAAACTACCTGACAGAAGTTTTCAATATGTCAGGGGGTGGTGTTTTTAAAATGGTATCACGTTTGGGGTTTTCCAATATATAGGACCTCCAAAGTGACTTCAAACCTGGATAGGTCCCTGAAAAAAATAAATTTTGTAAATTTCCTTGAAAGAATGAAAAATTACTGTTACATTTTTAAACAGTCTAAAAGGCTAACAAAATTAGTGTTTTAAAAATGGTGCTGATGTAAGGCAGACATGTGGGAAATGTTATTTATTAACCCCTTCACCCCCAAGGGTGGTTTGCACGTTAATGACCGGGCCAATTTTTACAATTCTGACCACTGTCTCTTTATGAGGTTATAACTCTGGAACGCTTCAACGGATATTCTCGATTCTGAGATTGTTTTCTCGTGACATATTGTACTTCACGTTAGTGGTAAAATTTCTTCCATATACCTTGCGTTTATTTTTGAAAAAAATGCAAATATGGCGAAAATTTTGCAATTTTCAAACTTTGAATTTTTATTCCCTTAAAACAGAGAAATATGTCACACAAAATAGTTAAGAAATAACATTTCTAACATGTCTGCTTTACATCAGCACAATTTTGGAAACAAAATTTTTATTTGTTAGGAAGTTATAAGGGTTAAAAGTTGACCATCGATTTCTCATTTTTACAACAAAATTTACAAAGCCATTTTTTTTAGGGACCACCTCACATTTGAAGTCACTTTGAGGGATCTATATGGTAGAAAATGCCCAAAAGTGACACCATTCTAAAAACTGCACCCCTCAAGGTACTCAAAACCACAATCAAGAAGATTATTAACCCTTCAGGTGCTTCACAGGAGCTGAAGCAATGTGAAAGGAAAAAATGAACATTTTACTTTTTAGTCACAAAAATTATCTATTACAAACATTTTTTTTATTTTCACAAGGGAAAAAGGAGAAAATGGACTGATAAAGTTGTTGTGCCATTTCTCCTGAGTACGCCAATACCCTATATGTGGGGGAAAACCACTGTTTGGGTGCACGGAAGGGCTTAGAATGGAAGGAGCGCCGTTTGACTTTCCCAAACTAAAATTGGTGGGAATTGAGATTGGACGCCATGTCGCGTTTGGAGATTCCCTGATGTGCCTAAACAGTGGAAACACCCCACATGTGACCCCATTTTGGAAACTAGACCCCCTAAGGAACTTATCTAGATGTGTGGTGAGCACTTTGAACCCCCAAGTGCTTCACGCAAGTTTATAATGTAGAGCCGTGAAGAAAAAAAAATCATATTTTTTCCACAAGCATGATGTTTTAGTCCCCAATTTGTTATTTTCCCAAGGGTAAGAGGAGAAATTGGACCACAAAGGTTGTTGCCCAACTTGTCCTGAGTACGCCGATACCCAATATGTGGGGGGAACCACTGTTTGGGCGCACGGCAGGGCTCGAAATGGAATGAACGCCATTTGACTTTTCCAAACCAAAATTGGCTGGAATTGAGAAAGGACGCCATGTTGCGTTTGGAGAGCCACTGATGTGCCTAAACAGTGGAAACCCCCCACATGTGACCCCATTTTGGAAACTAGACCCCCTAAGGAACTTATCTAGATGTGTGATGAGCACTTTGAACCCCCAAATGCTTCACGCAAGTTTATAATGTAGAGCCGTGAAGAAAAAAAATCATATTTTTTCCACAACCATGATGTTTTAGTTCCCAATTTGTTATTTTCCCAAGGGTAAGAGGAGAAATTGGACCACAAAAGTTGTTGTCCAACTTGTCCTGAGTACGCTGATACCCCATATGTGGGGGGGAACCACTGTTTGGGCGCACGGCAGGGCTCGAAATGGAAGGAGCGCCATTTGACTTTTCCAAACCAAAATTGGCTGGAATTGAGAAAGGACGCCATGTTGCGTTTGGAGAGCCACTGATGTGCCTAAACAGTGGAAACCCCCACATGTGACCCCATTTTGGAAACTAGACCCCCTAAGGAACTTATCTAGATGTGTGGTGAGCACTTTGAACCCCCAAATGCTTCACGCAAGTTTATAATGTAGAGCCGTGAAGAAAAAAAATCATATTTTTTCCACAACCATGATGTTTTAGTCCCCAATTTGTTATTTTCCCAAGGGTAAGAGGAGAAATTGGACCACAAAAGTTGTTGTCCAACTTGTCCTGAGTACGCTGATACCCCATATGTGGGGGGAACCACTGTTTGGGCGCACGGCAGGGCTCGAAATGGAAGGAGCGCCATTTGACTTTTCCAAACCAAATTGGCTGGAATTGAGAAAGGACGCCATGTTGCGTTTGGAGAGCCACTGATGTGCCTAAACAGTGGAAACCCCCCACATGTGACCCCATTTTGGAAACTAGACCCCCTAAGGAACTTATCTAGATGTGTGGTGAGCACTTTGAACCCCCAAATGCTTCACGCAAGTTTATAATGTAGAGCCGTGAAGAAAAAAAATCATATTTTTTTCCACAACCATGATGTTTTAGTCCCCAATTTGTTATTTTCCCAAGGGTAAGAGGAGAAATTGGACCACAAAAGTTGTTGTCCAACTTGTCCTGAGTACGCTGATACCCCATATGTGGGGGGGAACCACTGTTTGGGCGCACGGCAGGGCTCGAAATGGAAGGAGCGCCATTTGACTTTTCCAAACCAAAATTGGCTGGAATTGAGAAAGGACGCCATGTTGCGTTTGGAGAGCCACTGATGTGCCTAAACAGTGGAAACCCCCCACATGTGACCCCATTTTGGAAACTAGACCCCCTAAGGAACTTATCTAGATGTGTGGTGAGCACTTTGAACCCCAAATGCTTCACGCAAGTTTATAATGTAGAGCCGTGAAGAAAAAAAATCATATTTTTTCACAACCATGATGTTTTAGTCCCCAATTTGTTATTTTCCCAAGGGTAAGAGGAGAAATTGGACACAAAAGTTGTTGTCCAACTTGTCCTGAGTACGCTGATACCCCATATGTGGGGGGGAACCACTGTTTGGGCGCACGGCAGGGCTCGAAATGGAAGGAGCGCCATTTGACTTTTCCAAACCAAAATTGGCTGGAATTGAGAAAGGACGCCATGTTGCGTTTGGAGAGCCACTGATGTGCCTAAACAGTGGAAACCCCCCACATGTGACCCCATTTTGGAAACTAGACCCCCTAAGGAACTTATCTAGATGTGGGGTGAGCACTTTGAACCCCCAATGCTTCACGCAAGTTTATAATGTAGAGCCGTGAAGAAAAAAAAACATAATTTTTCCACAACATGATGTTTTAGTCCCCAATTTGTTATTTTCCCAAGGGTAAGAGGAGAAATTGGACCACAAAAGTTGTTGTCCAACTTGTCCTGAGTACGCTGATACCCCATATGTGGGGGGAACCACTGTTTGGGCGCAGGCAGGGCTCAAAGGAAGAGTGCCGTTTGACTTTTCAAACCAAAATTGGCTGGAATTTGAGAAGGAGCCATGTTGCGTTTGGAGAGCCCTGAGTGCCTAAACAGTGGAAACCCCCACAAGTGACCCCATTTTGGAAACTAGACCCCCTAAGGAACTTATCTAGGTGTGTGGTGAGCATTTTGAACCCCCAAGTGTTTCACTAAAGTTTATAATGCCCTGGCGTGAATAAAAAAAAATAATTCCACAAATATGATGTTTTAGTCCCCAATTTTTTATTTTCCCAAGGGTAACAGGAGAAATTGGACCACAAAAGTTGTTGTCCAATTTGTCCTGAGTACGCTGATACCCCATATGTTGGGGGGAACCACTGTTTGGGGCATGGCAGGGCGCAGAAGGGAAGTAGTGACGTTTTGGAATGCAGACTTTGATGGAATGGTCTGCGGGCGTCATGTTCCGTTAGCAGAGCCCCTCATGTGCCTAAACAGTGGAAACCCCCACAAGTGACCCCATTTTGGAAACTAGACCCCCTAAGGAACTTATCTAGGTGTGTGGTGAGCATTTTGAACCCCCAAGTGTTTCACTAAAGTTTATGCCCTGGGAATAAAAAAAAAAAAAAAAATTTCCACAAATATGATGTTTTAGTCCCAATTTTTTATTTTCCCAAGGGTAACAGGAGAATTGGACCACAAAAGTTGTTGTCCAATTTGTCCTGAGTACGCTGATACCCCATATGTTGGGGGGAACCACTGTTTGGGCGCATGGCAGGGCGCAGAAGGGAAGCAGTGACGTTTTGGAATGCAGACTTTGATGGAATGGTCTGCGGGCGTCATGTTCCGTTAGCAGAGCCCCTCATGTGCCTAAACAGTGGAAACCCCCACAAGTGACCCCATTTTGGAAACTAGACCCCCTAAGGAACTTATCTAGGTGTGTGGTGAGCATTTTGAACCCCCAAGTGTTTCACTAAAGTTTATAATGCCCTGGCGTGATAAAAAAAAAAAAAAAAAAAATTCCACAAATATGATGTTTTAGTCCCAATTTTTTATTTTCCCAAGGGTAACAGGAGAAATTGGACCACAAAAGTTGTTGTCCAATTTGTCCTGAGTACGCTGATACCCCATATGTTGGGGGGAACCACTGTTTGGGCGCATGGCAGGGCGCAGAAGGGAAGCAGTGACGTTTTGGAATGCAGACTTTGATGGAATGGTCTGCGGGCGTCATGTTCCGTTAGCAGAGCCCTCATGTGCCTAAACAGTGGAAACCCCCACAAGTGACCCCATTTTGGAAACTAGACCCCCTAAGGAACTTACCTAGGTGTGTGGTGAGCATTTTGAACCCCCAAGTGTTTCACTAAAGTTTATAATGCCCAGGTGTAAAAATAAAAAATCCACTTTTATCCTCACAAAAATGATGTTTTAGTCCCCAATTTTTTATTTTCCCAAGGGTAAGAGGAGAAATTGGACACCAAAAATTGTTGTCCAATTTGTCCTGAGTACACTGGTGCCCCATATGTGGGAAAAAACTGTTTGGGCACAAGTCGGGGCTCAGAAGGGAAGTCGTGACGTTTTGGAATGCAGACTGATGGAATGGTCTGCGGGCGTCATGTTCCGTTTGCAGAGCTCCTGATGTGCCTAAACAGTAAAAAAAACCACAAGTGACATAATTTTGGAAAGTAGACTCCCAAGGAACTTTTCTAAATGTGCCCCCTTCTGGAACTAATCTTTCCTGTAAAGTAAATTAGTAGTGCATTGAGGTGTGGTACAATTTGAAACAATCCTTCATACACAGGCCAGGTTTTTCGGGGCAGGTGTCGCATTGGTAAGTGGTGTCCTTGCGTATTCCCCTTTTGTAACACACTCGGCACCTTTTTTGCGGCTTACCTTTGCTTCCAGTTGGCGGGACCACCCCCGGGAAATGCTGACCTGGTATGATACGAGCACCTTCAGTTCCAGAAGTACTGGGGCCCGCTCTTTCCTGATCGCCAAACATCAGGGCCTTAACCACTACCTCCTGAAACTGAAGGTACGTCGTATCGCTGTTGCGTGCACATCGTGACAGCAGGAAAGCGTTGAGCATTGCCATTTGGACGATGTGCACGGACAGCTTCTTGTACCACACCTTGGCCTTTCTCAAAGCACTGTACGGTTGGAGGAGTTGATCAGAGAGATCAACACCCCCCATGTATTTATTGTACCCCAGTACACAGTCCGGTTTGCGGACCTGTGTAGAGGTACCCCGTACAGTGCTGAGGGCGCTGCCATCACCATGTATGGTGGTCAAGAGAAGGACATCCCTCTTGTCCTTGTACTTGACCACCAACAGGTGGTCGCTACATTGGGCTCTGCTCTCACCCTTTCTGAGCATCTGCCCAAGTAGCGTCTTCGGGAGGCCTCTCTGATTTTTTGCGGACGGTACCGCAAGCTGCGGTACCTCGCGCAGAGAGGGATTTGTAGAGTGGGACGCTGGAATAAAAGTTATCGGTGTAAAGGTGATAACCTTTATCCAGCAGTGGGTGCACCAAATCCCACACAATTTTCCCACTCACATCCCAGGACGGGGGGACACTCAGGGGGTTCAATCCTGGTGTCCTTTCCTTCGTAAACTCTAAAGCTGTGCGTGTACCCTGAGGTACTCTCACACAGCTTGTAGAGTTTAATTCCGTACCTTGCCCTCTTGCTGGGCAGGTACTGGCGGAATCTGAGCCGTCCCTTAAAATGAACCAAGGACTCATCCACGCAGATGTCCCTTTGGGGCACGTACACTTCAGCAAACTTTTTGCTGAAGTGTTCGATGACCGGCCGAACTTTGAACAGACGGTCAAAGTTGGGGTCATTTTGTGGGGGACACTGTGCATTATCATTATATGCAGGAATTTGTGGATGGCCTCAAAACGCGTCCGGGCCATGACCATTCGGAACAGTGGAGTGTTGTATAAAATATCAACACTCCAATATTGCCGAAGTTCTGGCTTCTTCAGGATCCCCATATGGAGGACCAGGCCCCAAAACTGCATCATTTCACCTGCGTCTACAGGAGACCAGTTGGAAAATGATGACACGGGGTTTTGCGCCAAAAATTGCCGAGCGTACAAATTAGTTTGCTCCACCACGAGGTTAATAAAATCCTCAGAGAAAAAGACTTTGAAAAAGTCTATTTCTCTGAGGCCCGTGGTGTCAAACTTGATTCCTGATTCTGCCACAAAATCAGGAATCAGTGGCTCGTAATTTTCGGGGGGCGGGGTCCATATGGGGTCCGAAGAGGGGTGCGCTGGTTCATTTTCAGGGGTGGGCCTGCCTCATCTTCTGTCCTGGGGCGTCTGCGTGGCGGTTCCGCAGGACCCGAGAGGAAGAGAGGAAGAAGAAGAAGAGGATGAAGAATCTGAAAAGTAAAGAAATGTGGGATCCTCTCCCTCGCTATCAGTGTCGGAGGCAAGGAAAGCGTATGCCTCCTCCACTGAATAGCGCTGTTGGGAAGAACGTGACGAGCGGGACATTTTTTTTGTGAATGTGGTGCTTTGTGTGAACTTTATTTATAACTGTGTGTGTGGGGGGGGGATAGTGGTTGGTGCAAACTATGCTGAAAGGAAAAAGCTAAAAGAAAAGAAAGAGAATAGGGAAAAAAATGCCTGTGAAAAAAAGTCTAAACCAGCAGGCACGAGCTCTGATAAGTGACGGTGTCATTATCAAGTTCGCGCTGCCGTGTGCGCACAGGAGTGGCGAAGGAGTGAAAAAAAAAAACGGCAGGAACGGCTCTGATAAGTGCCCGGTGTCACTTATCAAAGTTCCGCGGCTGCCGGATGTGCGCACAGGAGTGGTGGAAAGGGAAGTGAAAAAAAAAAAAAAAACGGCAGGAACGAGCTCTGATAAGTGACCGGTGTCACTTATCAAAGTTCCGCGGCTGCTAGATGTGCGCACGGGAGTGCGGAAAGTGGAGTGAAAAAAAAACTGCAGGAACGAACTTGATAAGTGACTGTGTCACTTATCAAAGTTCCGCGGCTGCTGGATGTGCTACAGAGTGCGGAAAGGGGAGTGAAAAAAAAATGCAGGAACAAGCTCTGATAAGTGACTGGTGTCACTTATCAAAGTTCCGCGGCTGCTGGATGTGCGCACAGGAGTGGCGGAAAGGGGAGTGAAAAAAAAAATGCAGGAACAAGCTCTGATAAGTGACTGGTGTCACTTATCAAAGTTCCGCGGCTGCTGGATGTGCGCACAGGAGTGGCGGAAAGGGGAGTGAAAAAAAAAAAAGACGGCAGGAGCGAGCTCTGATAAGTGCCCGGTGTCACTTATCAAAGTTCCGCGGCTGCTAGATGTGCGCACAGGAGTGGCGGAAAGGGGAGTGAAAAAAAAAACAAACGCAGCAACGAGCTCTGATAAGTGACCGGTGTCACTTATCAAAGTTCCGCGGCTGCTGGAAGTGCGCACAGGAGTGGCGGAAAGGGGAGTGAAAAAAAAACAAACTGCAGGAACGAGCTCTGATAAGTGACTGGTGTCACTTATCAAAGTTCCGCGGCTGCTGGAAGTGCGCACAGGAGTGGCGGAAAGGGGGTGAAAAAAAAAATGCAGGAACGAGCTCTGATAAGTGACTGGTGTCACTTATCAAAGTTCCGCGGCTGCTGGATGTGCGCACAGGAGTGGCGGAAAGGGGAGTGAAAAAAAAAACGGCAGAGCGAGCTCTGATAAGTGACTGGTGTCACTTATCAAAGTTCCACGGCTGCTGGAGTGCGCACAGAGTGGCGGAAAGGGAGTGAAAAAAAAATGCAGGAACGAGCTCTGATAAGTGACTGGTGTCACTTATCAAAGTTCCGCGGCTGCTAGATGTGCGCACGGGAGTGGCGGAAAGTGGGGTGAAAAAAAAAAAAACTGCAGGAACGAGCTCTGATAAGTGACTGGTGTCACTTATCAAAGTTCCGCGGCTGCTGGAAGTGCGCACAGGAGTGGCGGAAAGGGGAGTGAAAAAAAAAAAAACGGCAGGAACGAGCTCTGATAAGTGACGGTGTCACTTATCAAAGTTCCGCGGCTGCTAGATGTGCGCAGGGAGTGGCGGAAGTGGGTGAAAAAAAAACAACTGCAGAACGAGCTTATAAGTGACTGGTCACTTATCAAAGTTCCGCGGCTGCTAGATGTCGCAGGAGTGCGGAAAGTGGGGTGAAAAAAAAAAACCAGGAACGAGATCTGATAAGTGACTGGTGTCACTTATCAAAGTTCCGCGGCTGCTGGATGTGCGCCAAGGAGTGGCGGAAAGTGGGAGTGAAAAAAAAAAACTGCAGGAACGAGCTCTGATAAGTGACTGGTGTCACTTATCAAAGTTCCGCGGCTGCTGGAAGTGCGCACAGGAGTGGCGGAAAGGGGAGTGAAAAAAAAAAACAAACGGCAGGAACGAGCTCTGATAAGTGACGGTGTCACTTATCAAAGTTCCGCGGCTGCTAGATGTGCGCACGGAGTGGCGGAAAGTGGGGTGAAAAAAAAAAAAACTGCAGGAACGAGCTCTGATAAGTGACTGGTGTCACTTATCAAAGTTCCGCGGCTGCTGGAAGTGCGCACAGGAGTGGCGGAAAGGGGAGTGAAAAAAAAAAAACAAACTGCAGGAACGAGCTCTGATAAGTGACTGGTGTCACTTATCAAAGTTCCGCGGCTGCTGGAAGTGCGCACGGAGGGGGGTGCAAAAGAAAAACGAGCACGAGTGTTGATCGGTGAACTGCGTCACCAATCAACGCTCGGCGGCTGCTAAATGTGCGCAAAGGGGGGGTAAAAAGAGGGGGAAAGGGAGGGGGGAGGGGGGATTGGGGTGGATCGGGCAGGGATCGGGGATCAAAAACTCACGTTTGTAGTCTCTCTTCTTTCTTCTCTCTTCTTTCTTCTCTCTTCTTCTTCTTCTTTCTTTCTTCTCTCTTCTTTCTTCAGCAGGAGTTGTGGTGTCACAGGCTACTGTGGCACCACAAGGCCCAGCACAGGAGGAGATCTGGCGTGTGACCGCACTGCAGGAATCCTCAGCAAGTGTGAGGACCCCTGCAGTGCGGTCACACAGATCACAGACAGTTTGCAGACAGGTCACAGAGCGGTCACATCGCTGCTGTGACCTGTCATTGGTGGGATCGATGTGATCATCGATCCCACCAATCAGAGGAGACCCTTGTTTTGCCGGTTGCTAGGCACCGGCCTAGTAATCGGAGCTCACTGCTCCGATTCCTAGGCAGGTCACCGGCAGGTCAGGAAGCAGGGCACAGAGCGGTCACACCGCTGCTGTGCTCTGTGATTGGCGCGATCGTCTATGACATCGATCGCGCCAATCAGCAGCTGCAGGCCCTACTGGGCCTGTCCTAGGCTCCGGCCTAGGATCGGTGCTATTACTGCACCGATCCAGGCAGGTACAGGCAGGGCACAGCGCGGGTACACCGCGGCTGTGCCCTGCGATTGGCGCGATCGATGTGATCGGCTATCGCGCCAATCCAGGGGGGGTCTGCTCCTTTCTATGCCCAGGCCTAGGATCGAGTACATCGGTACTCGATTCTAGCCTGGGATCTCACTGTTTCAGCCCATCGGATTGGCTGAAACAGTGAGAAAGGCTGCGATTGGCTGTTCAGAATTGAACAGCCAATCACAGCGATCGGGAGTGAGGGTGGGCGGTGACAGACCCCGGGATGCCGGCGCCATCCCTCCTGAGGTAAGATGGCGTCGGAATTTTAATGCGATCATTGCGACTTAAGTCGCAATGTCGCATTAAAGGGCTTGACGTACTATCCCGTCCCCGGTCATACGGGCCCAGGTACCATGGACGGGTAGTACTTCCGATGGCAGTAAGGGGTTAATGTTTTTGTGTGGTATAATCATTCAAATTTTGAAAATTGCAATTTTTTTTACATTTTTGTCAAGTTTCTGATCATTTTTTATAAACACAAAATATATCAACCTAAATTTATCATTATCATAAATTATAATGTGCCACAAAAAACAAACCCCAAATTAATGGGATTTGTTGAAGCATTACATAGACATACAATCAGGAATGAAATGGACACGCCTGTGGGAAGACATTTCTCTGGAACTGGACATTGTATGACAGACTTAAAAGTCTTAATACTAAAAGGTCATTTTAAGGAGGACAGAGAGAGAAAAATATGGGAATTCAAACTTATAAGGATGTTCAATACTTTGACACTAGGACTCAATTTAACACCTGGATTTATGACTCACTACATGGACACAGTTCATACTTCCAGCAGAAGGACTGCAAACAACTAAAGGTACTGTCACACTAAGCAAGATCGCTAACGAGATTGCTACTGCGTCACTATTTATGACACAGTAGCGATCTCGTTAGCGACTTAGCTGTGTGTGACATGTAGCAGCGATGTCGCCCCTGCTGAGATGTCGCTGATCGCTTATGAACGTTCTGAGCCGTTTTTTGGTCGTTGGTGTCCCACTGGTGAGCCTGAATCGCTGAGTGTGACACCCTTTATGAACGACTTTACCAGCATCGCAGGTGGGTCTAGGTCGTTATACAGATCGCTGATCTCTGCTGAGATCTTTGTGAGATCTTTGTGTTTGGAAGCTAACTAGTGATCGCACCAGCGATCTCGCCAGGTTGAGTCGTTGTCGTGATCGCTAGTGCAATCGCTAAGTGTGACAGTGCCTTAAGAACATCCCCACTGCCTCTCCATTTGTAAGAAAATGCCAATTCAATTTCCTTGGCTTATCTTTATGAGGCATCACACCTCCCACCACATGAGCAAATGTCCTACTGTAGTATCTCTTAAATGTGCTTTTTTCTTTATTAATCTATTTGTAATCCTGCCTGAAGAAGGAGCCTCTGCGCTCTGAAAGCTTGCAAACATATAATTTTCTGGTTAGCCAATAAAGGTATCACTCTAAGAATACTCTTGTTATGATTGGACGGAAAAGTATTCACATCGAATGATACTCCTAGACACATAAAAGCTATGAACTAAGTGCAAAGCCAGTGCTTCATTCAAATATTGTGAATAAAGTGTATTGTGGTACTCCTACACTCATAAAGGCTCTGCACACAGTACAAAGCCAGAAAAAGATTTTAAGGAGGGTCATCCATATACCCTTGGAGGCACCAAGTGGAGTGCCTGATAAAAAATTAACAAAGTGTAGTTGATGTACTACTACACTCATAAAGAAAAAAATATAAGGAGGGTCAGCTGTACACCCTTGAAGGCAACAGCTGGAGGGTCTTTTTCAAATATTGAACTTTAAAAATACTTTGTGCTGCTGTCATCTGGTGGTGTGACGAATAAATCACAACTTGCCCATAAAGTTTTTATTTGCATCCCTATATGGCTCTGGAAAAAATGTAAAATGAACAAGAGAAAGATGTCAAGGAAGAGAGTACATCAAATGTTTTAGTAAAACATCAATTTTATTCATTGATTTTCTTTAAAATCTAAATAACATACTATACACAGGGGTTGGACAAAATAATGGAAGCACCTAACGTTTTGGCATCATCTTCAAACATGTTATAAACATGCAAACCGTGACATATGGTAATGTTTTGTAGTTGATTATTTGTGTTATGTGATATGTGTACAGTCATGGCCAAAAGTTTTGAGAATGACCCAAATATTATATTTTCACATGATCTGCTGCCCTCTGGTTTTTATGTGTTTGAAAGATGTTTTTATCACAGACAGAAATATAATAATTGCAAACATATGAGTAACAAAAGCTTATATTGACAGTTAGAATGAGTTAATGCAGCAAGTCAATATTTGCAGTGTTGACCCTTCTTCTTCAGGACCTCTGCAATTCTCCCTGGCATGCTCTCAATCAACTTCTGGATCAAATCCTGACTGATAGCAGTCCATTCTTGCACAATCAATGCTTTCATTTTGTCAGAATTTTTAGGTTTTTGTGTCTCCACCCGTCTCTTGATGATTGACCACAAGTTCTCAATGGGATTAAGATCTGGGGAGTTTCCAGGCCATGGACCCAAAATCTATGTTTTGTTCCCTGACCCATTTAGTTATCACCTTTGCTTTATGGCAAGGTGCTCCATCATGCTGGAAAAGGCATTGTTGATCGCCAAACTGCTCTTGGAGGGTTGGGAGAAGTTGCTGTTGGAGGACACTCTGATACCATTCTTTATTCATGGCTGTGTTTTTAGGCAAGACTGTGAGAGAGCCAATTCCCTTGGCTGAGAAGCAACCCCACACATGAATGGTTTCAGGATGCTTAACAGTTGGCATGAGACAAGACTGGTGGTAGCGCTCACCTTGTCTTCTCCGAATGAGGCGTTTTCCTGATGTCCCAAACAATCGAAAAGGGGATTCATCAGAGAAAATTACTTTACCAGTCTCAGCAGTCCACTGCCTGTACCTTTTGCAGAATATCAGTCTGTCCATGATGTTTTTTCTGGAGAGAAGTGGCTTCTTTGCTGCCCTCCTTGAGACCAGGCCTTGCTCCAAGAGTCTCCGCCTCACAGTGCGTGCAGATGCACTCACACCTGCCTGCTGCCATTCCTGAGCAAGCTCTGCACTGCTGGTAGCCCGATCCCGCAGCTGAAACACTTTTAAGAGATGGTCCTGGCGCTTGCTGGTCTTTCTTGGGCGCCCTGAAGCCTTTTTGGCAACAATGGAACCTCTCTCCTTGAAGTTCTTGATGATGCAATAGATTGTTGACTGAGGTGCAATCTTTCTAGCTGCGATACTTTTCCCTGTTAGGCCATTTTTGTGCATTGCAATGATGACTGCACGTGTTTCTTTAGAGATAACCATGGTTAACAGAAGAGAAACAATGATGCCAAGCACCAGCCTCCTTTTAAAGTGTCCCGTGGTGTCATTCTTACTTAATCATGACAGATTGATCTCCAGCCATGTCCTTATCAACACCCACACCTGTGTTAATGGAGCAATCACTGAAAAGAGGTTAGCTGGTCCTTTTAAGGCAGGGCTGCAATGATGTTGAAATGTGTTTTGGGGGATAAAGTTCATTTTCTAGCCAAATATTGACTTTGCAAGTAATTGCTGTTAAGCTGATCACTCTTTATAACATTCTGGAGTGTATGCAAATTGCCATTAGAAAAAGTGAAGCAGTAGACTTTGTAAAAATTAATATTTGTGTCATTCTCAAAACTTTTGGCCATGACTGTATGTAAATTAACTGTTTGTTTTGCATAATTGTAAGAACATTGATGAGAACCTGATACCAATGGCACACCTGTATTTTCAAAGAGGCCAAATTGTTGGTGCTGGTATGGCAGGCGCTGGTGTAACCGAAAGTGCCCGAATGCTTGGCGTGTCAAGAGGTACTGTCTCCAAAGTAATGACTGCATTTGAAAGAGAAGGAAAAACGTCCACAGCAAAGCACAGGTCCGGCCGAAAGTCGAAATTGACTGAGAGAGACCGTCGGACTCTAAAGCGAATTGTGAGAGAGGATCTCAAGACCACGGCTCCGAAAATCACTGCTGAGCTCAATGAACACCTACAGAACCCAGTTTCCACAAAACGGTTCATCGGGAGCTGTACAAATCTGATTCCACGGAAGAGCTGCAATTCGAAAACCGCTGCTCTCCATGACAAGTGTTTCCAAGCGTTTAGAGTGGTGAAGAAACCTCCAGAATTGGTCCCTCGGCAGTGGAAACATGTGATATTCTCAGACGAATCATCGTTTACCCTATTTCCGACCTCCGGCCGCGTGTACGTTTGGAGACAGCCGAAAGAAGCATTTCCATCCAGACTGCCTTCTCCCAACCGTAAAACATGGCGCAGGTTCTGTGATGATCTGGGGTGCTATTTCGTGGAGATCCGCCAGGCCAATGATATCCCTTCATGGAAGAATTAACAGCCGCGATAATTTAGGCATTTTGGGCGACCAAGTGCATCCTATGGTTCAAGCACTGTTCCCGGAGGGGAACGCCATCTTTCAGGATGATAATGCACCAATTGATACAGCTAGAATCATTAAAGCATGGCACGAGGAACATTCTAATGAAGTTGAGCATCTCATCTGGCCCCCACAATCCCCAGACCTCAACATTATTGAGCATTTATATTCGATTTTAGAGATTCAAGTTAGACGTCGATTTCCGCCGCCATCGTCGCTCAAAGGACTGGAGGGTGTTTTAACTGAAGAATGGGCTAAAATTCCTTTGGAAACAATTCACACCTTGTATGAATCCATACCTCGTAGAATTGAGGCTGTAATCGCCGCAAAAGGTGGACCTACACCATATTAAACTAACTTTTGTTGATGTTTCCAGGTGTTTTCATTATTATGTCCAACCCCTGTATATGTTTAGAGCAAACAGCATAGTGGCAGGTATAGACCACAAAGAAATTTTGATGGATGAGCTAATCAAGTCACGTGTGTGTGTGTGTATCAACAAAATTTGTACAGCCAAATGACAGTTCAAGAATTAAATAAAGTTATATATTAGTTGACATAATTAATTGCTTAATTAATTCCACAATAGCCTTCTGGTATAGCAACATTTTAGAAGACCATTTAGCCCCAGGAAGGAGAGATGCAAAGTTCCCCTTGTAGTGTAGGGTGAACCACCAGTCCTTTTTTTTTTTAGCCAAGGTTAAATGTAATGCAAGGGTCACAGGAAAGACAGCGGCACATAAAGTCGACCTTACGTGCAAAGCTCCCAACAGCTAACACTTCCCTGTCTCCACCATGATGACTCTCCACTATTCCTCCTCTTCCTCAGCCCAGCCAGGTAGGAGAGACGGGATGAAGGTTGTGTGGGTACTAGCCTCCATTGGGCTAGCAACTAGCTCCTGTTTCTCCTCCTCAGCCTCCACCTCCTCATTGTTATCCAATCCACGCTGAGCAGATGAGATAAGGCTGGGCTGGGTAGTATATCCCTGTCTCATGTCTTTCTCAATCTCTACCTGGTCCACATGCATAGCTTCATGTTGAATTGTGAGCAGCGAATGTTTAACTAGGCACAGAAGTGGGATTGTTGCTCTGACTATGGAGTCATCGCCATTCACCATCTTTGTGGAGTCCTCAGTCTTGAAGAACCCCACAAATGTCAGACGTCCATGCCCACTCTTCAGTTATGTGCGGAGGCTGACCAGAATACCGACGGGGGTGTTGGAGCTGGTATTCAACAACTGGCCTATGCTGCTAACAAAGCGTTGCCAGCATGTGCAGGGTGGAGTTCCAGCGCGTGGTGACGTCACACACAGTTGGTGAGCTGGAACTTGCATGCGCTGTGGCAACTGTAGTTTTGGAAAATCTGGGTATGTGTTCGTAAAACACTGAACTACCAATTTGAGCATGTGTGCAAAGCATGGCACGTGTGTGAGCTTGCCAAGTTTCATAGCTGCTACTTGCACCTTGCATTAATTCATGGACAGGTGATTGGGAAGCACCTAGCACAGAGGAAGAGGCAGTGGTGTCGTCACCCATTGGCACCAATCGTGGACCCAAGCGTTTGGCCCACAGAGTCGGGTGCTTAGATTATATGTGCCTGATCATGCTGGTGATGGTCCGGCTCTTAGTGGTCAGGCCCCTGCTGATCTTGGCATGGCGCAGGTTGCAAATGACCATTTTTTGCCTCAGAACTCTCTTTAAAAAAAGTCTCAGACTGGAAAAGTCTCAGCTTGGGGAACACCCTACTCTCTGACGAAGAAATTCATAAGTGTCAGTGTTCTGTGGAATGGTTGCCTACCTTCTCCCTCTGATCATCCCTCTGCTTCTTCCTGCCTGTTTCGGTGCTACTGATCCTTCCCCCTCAATGCTGCTGGCTTCGTTCTGCATGTCAGCTTCCCAGGTTGGGTCGGTGACTTTGTCATCCACCACCTTGTCTTCCAACACCGCGCTCTGATCCTCCTGACTTGGTGACTTAATAACAACCTGAGTTATTGGCAACTGTGTCTCATCGTCATCTTCCTACTTAGACAACATTTGCCATTCCCCACAGTCGTCTTCTTGTGGCTGCTCTAAGTTTTGTGCATCACTGAATAGCATCTCTTCCTGTCCCTATTAGACCATGCAGAATGAGAGGCCACAATCAAGAAATTATGTTGTAAAGAGCTCCTCGGAGTGTCCTAGTGTGGGATCACTAGTCTCATGGGACTCAGCATGATGGGAGGAAGGAGGATAACAGTGAGGAAGAAGTGATCCAGATTCTTAGCTGGTTGAGCCTGGACTGTGTAGAAGGCAGGGTGGTGCTGCCAAGCATGCTGGAAGCATCTGCAATCCAAATGACCACCTGTTCGCACTGATGTGGCTTCAGAAGTTGTGTACTGTGCCTTCCTGCAAAGTGGGGCAGGAACGTATGTGTCGTGGAAGAGCGTATTTCTTATGCTTCAGCAACATCATCGGCATCTGCGTGCACTATCATCAGCACTTCCACTTCCCCATCCCTTACTGGATGCCTTACGGATTTACTAATTACTAGGTGTCTTGAAACCAAGTTTCTTTTTAATAAAAAAAATTGGTCACCTGCAGCAGTCAGTGTATGAATGACCAATTCAACCTATGGATGACAAATTCAATCCAGAAATATTTTCGAACACTTTTTTGGCATGTGATATACCTGACAATATAGTACATTTTTTCACTCCAAAAAAATAATGTGGTCACATGCAGCAGCTATATATTTAACAACGGACTTCAAAGTCCTAAGTCCTTCCTAGGTGCAGTATTCTGCCACTCTCCCTACCCCTGCAACTACCCCTAGGCTAAATGTATCCAATGCAAAAGCAAAAGATTAGCCCTTAGAAGGACTTTTGGATCAGCATCAGCACCAGTATCAACACTAGAGGGCTCTGATTAGTTAAACTGTGCCCACACAGGCTTGGATAACTGCTCTCTCTGTCCAACCAGAACTGTCCCTGAGCTGTGCAATGGCATAAGTGAGCTGAGAACGGAGGCGCCAGTCCTGTTGTAACCTCTGAGGTAATGCGGTCATCTAATCACAGTAATGCCACTACCAAGATGGCTATGGCATTACAGTGACTGGCAGGCAATCCCCGCATGTCTATTGGCAGTGTAACAGGTGCCAAAAATGAAGGGCAGGGATTCGAGCTTCAAATCGGAGCACCACTCAATGCACAGTTAAATGCTGAGCACATCTGAGCACCCAGGTGTTCGAGTGATATCACTGAGCACCTTCACTCATCCCTAGTAACCATCCTACACGTGTTTGCTTTCCGTCTCCTCACTGGCAAAATATATGGCATTCGCTAATAATAGAAATCACTTTACAGATCTTTTGCTGCCTCTCATCTTGTTCTTCTTGGGTTCTTTGACAGTCTCCGTGCTTCTTCTACAGGCCAGACAAGCTTCTGGATGCAGCAGTCACATGTGTATAGCCAGAACAGGAAGTGCAGAGTCAGTCTCTGTATATCCCAGCTACAGCAGTGACATGTATGTCACTGCTGTGACCAGCAATTGGCTGCACTGTTCCCATGTCTAGCCAGATGGCCGGCAGAAGAGACCTGTGGCAGATGCGAGTAGTGTTTGGAATTGGAGTGGAAGGAGATTGCTAAAATGAGAATATTTCATTTGTTTTTATTTTCAAGTATTTCATGCTGCTTCTGAAAAAAAGAAAAATCCGAAGTGGGCATCCTATTTAAAGAGGGGGCGTGGTCAGTCTAGCAGGTGTATGGGTTGTAGTCTAGGCAGTGATCATTTCCAGATGATAAAACCTTCATTGTAAGGTAACAACCAAACAGCCTAATAAGTGACACATAGTTGAAATGTGTGTCTCAGCCCCTCTCTCCTGTTGTCTTCAGGTTAAATAACAAAAACCTGCTGACTAGAGTTGGGCGATACTTTCCGATATCCAAAAGTATCGGAATCGGAATGGTATCGCCGATACCCAAAAAATATCGGCGATACCCGATACCGGAAATCCAATGTAAGTCTATGGGAACAAAATATCGGAATTAAAAAAAAAACCATTCTTGCCTTGTTGGTTAATTGTACATGAAGGAAAACAACAAAGAGTAATGTAGTATGTATTGGGGGAGGTTGAGGAGACATTAAAGGCATAGATGTTTAACCCAATCCAATGGAATAGCATTAATATTTTTTTTTTGGAAATACGTTCGGATTGACGAAGAAATTGACTATGTTGTTAACCTTTTTTCTATTTTGGCAAATATGTATGTTTCACAACTTCCATGCTCTTCACCTTTTTAACTTTTGACACACTTTCTCCTTCATAATCTTCAGCAGCATCATCTTTGTCATCAAATTATTCTTCATCTTCACCTTCTTTATCTTCTTCGTAAACTTCTTGTTATTCATCTTTTTGTTAACATTACTCATATTGTTCTTATTAAACTATTATTCTTCTTCATATTCTACATCTTCATCTTCTTCCTCTTCATCTTCTTCATCATATTCTTATTTGTGACAGAGATTCCTGTACTTGTAATCTGTCAAAGTATGAATTTTTCATCCTTCCGTTCTTGCTGTCACAAAAGATTTAAATTACAACAGTATTTGTCCGTGTTCAGTTTAGCCTGCAGCAGCAGGCATTTTCCAGGAGCACCACGAGGAGGAACGGACTCACCCCCATACACTGCTTAGTCTTCTTCTGCTTATAATTTAGAGCATATATTTTGCTCTTCATTTTGATCTTATACTTCATGTTCTTCTGCTTTTTGATCTTCTGCTTATTGTTCTTCTGTCTCTTGTTCTGTATCTTGTAGTTTGTCGTAACCTTTTTCCTGTTGGTGATCTTCTTCTGGGTAATCTTATATTTCTTCTTTGTGATGGTGTTCAGGCTGGTTGGCTTGATGCTCGTCGTCCTTGGGGTCGTCATCTTCTTCGGGGTGGTCTTAAGGGTCGTCTAACTTCCGAGAATCAGTTGACGTTACTGGAACCCGGACGGGTAGCAGAAGGTACAAGAGCCAATGCAAGTAACGAGGACCAGCTGACTGTGCTGGAACCCGGAGGGGCAGCAGAAGGAAAAGAGCCAATGGCACAACCGAGGACCAGCTGACGTTACTGGGACACGGTTACTAAGCAGGAGGTACCTGTGCTCCAAAGCACTACCAAGGACCAGCAGATGTTGCTGGAACTCGGATACCGAGATGGAGGCACCTAGGCCAAAGGCACTGCGGAGAACCAGTTGACGGTACTGGAACCCGGACGGGTAGCAGAAGGTACAAGAGCCAATGCAAGTAACAAGGACCAGCTGACTGTGCTGGAACCCGGAGGGGCAGCAGAAGGAAAAGAGCCAATGGCACAACCGAGGACCAGCTGACGTTACTGGGACACGGTTACTAAGCAGGAGGTACCTGTGCTCCAAATCACTACCAAGGACCAGCAGACGTTGCTGGAACTCGGATACCGAGATGGATGCACCTACGCCAAAGGCACTGCGGAGAACCAGTTGACGGTACTGGAACCCGGACGGGTAGCAGAAGGTACCCATGGAAATTTCAGTTGACAGGCTGCAAGCCGGCCGCAGTTACCGAATCCCACAGTAATACAGTGGGTGATTGTCCTATTGTCACAACGGAAACAGCCTTTATTTGCATATCCCGCAGCACACATAGGAAGCACCTAAACTCCAGGCACCATAGAGTCGGCTAACCCGACCGCAACACGACAGGACAACTTATTGCAGGCTAAGTGACGTTTACACTGACAGGAAACAGATGGCGTGCTGTAACCAGTCTGGGCAGGAGTGAGAACCCGTGCCAATGACACTTCCGAGCAACAACTGTCGGTGTTGGAGCCCAGGGATGAGAAGAGAACAGGGTGGAGGCAGCAGAACTTTTTGCCGTTCACACAGCAGGGGAACAGCTGACATTACTGAACCCCAGTAACACAGGAGCAAGTGTTGACTGTGCTAACAGCACTTCCGAGCAACAACTGGAGTTGTTGAAGCCCAGGGATGAGAAGAGAACAGGGTGGAGGCAGCAGGACGTTTTGCCGTTAACACAGCAGGGGAACAGCTGACATTACTGAACCCCAGTAACACAGGAGCAAGTGTTGACTGTGCTAACAGCACTTCTGAGCAACAACTGGTGTTGTTGGAGCCCAGGGATGAGAAGATAACAGGGTGGAGGCAGCAGGACTTTTTGCCGTTCACACAGCAGGGGAACAGCTGACATTACTGAACCCCAGTAACACAGGAGCAAGTGTTGACTGTGCTAACAGCACTTCCGAGCAACAACTGGCGTTGTTGGAGCCCAGGGGCAAGGAGGATGTTTAAATAGTAGATCAAGTATTTTCCTTGTTGCGTGTCAATTAAAAATGTCTATACTCCAAACAAGAGAAATATAAACTTTATTACCATAAGATGATGATTTTACTTTAAAAAATATATGTAAATTAATAATTGACAAACATAAACGCATACATTAACATGTTGAAAAGCAATGCAAACCACAATAAAAATAGGTTAAATAATCTTGTATGCTTTTAATTTAAATAAAAGCATACAAGTACATATCAGAATCCATTAATGATGGATAAGTAACAGTATGTACACCATTTTTATTGTATAGACAATGAATGGCTGACTTAAAAACATAATCAGCATTACAACTTATCTGTGCCATTCATAAAACTTTACATTTGCTGACTAATATCACTAAAAAGTATTTAAAAATATCTAAAATTTCAATCATGTAATACTGATAATATGTGCCAATCATTTATATTAACCAACAAAACCTTTAAAAAGTGCTTAGTGCATAGTGAAAACAGCTATTTATGCCTGATTGTGGACTTGCAAGCATGACAACGGATAGATAAGGTATATATAGATGAGACTGCATAGCCACAGATGGTGAATGGCGATGTAATACTGTACCTCAATAAAGTGTGCGTTACTACTACATCCTTTATTTTATATAGCTTTATAAAAGGGTACGTGCATGTATGCTTGCGCCTTTGTTTGGACGCACAGACTGGCTTCCTGCTGTGACGCGTTGGGTATTGGAGCGTCTGTGCGTCTTATGACGCAGACTAACATTCACGGTGCGCATCGTTCATCATCGCAAGCGTACCGACAACACAAAGGCGTTGTCATGACTGCTTTACTCAGTAAACATGCACCTATGATGAAACATACACGCATGTGCCCTATTACATAAAAAGCTACAAGAAAAACGCGTGTGAGGTGTGACACAGCGGTTTTGTTAAGGTACAGTCATGGCCAAAAGTTTTGAGAATGACACAAATATTATATTTTCACATGATCTGCTGCCCTCTGGTTTTTATGTGTGTGTTTGACAGATGTTTTTATCACAGACAGAAATATAATTGCAAACATATGAGTAACAAAAGCTTATATTGACAGTTAGAATTAGTTAATGCAGCAAGTCAATATTTGCAGTGTTGACCCTTCTTCTTCAGGACCTCTGCAATTCTCCCTGGCATGCTCTCAATCAACTTCTGGACCAAATCCTGACTGATAGCAGTCCATTCTTGCGCAATCAATGCTTTCATTATGTCAGAATTTTTAGGTTTTTGTTTGTCCACCCGTCTCTTGATGATTGATCACAAGTTCTCAATGGGATTAAGATCTGGGGAGTTTCCAGGCCATGGACCCAAAATCTCTATGTTTTGTTCCCTGAGCCATTTAGTTATCACCTTTGCTTTATGGCAAGGTGCTCCATCATGCTGGAAAAGGCATTGTTGATCGCCAAACTGCTCTTGGAGGGTTGGGAGAAGTTGCTCTTGGAGGACATTCTGGTACCATTCTTTATTCATGGCTGTGTTTTTAGGCAAGACTGTGAGAGAGCCGATTCCCTTGGCTGAGAAGCAACCCCACACATGAATGGTTTCAGAATGCTTAACAGTTGGCATGAGACAAGACTGGTGGTAGCGCTCACCTTGTCTTCTCCGAATGAGGCGTTTTCCTGATGTCCCAAACAATTGAAAAGGGGATTCATCAGAGAAATAAACTTTACCCCAGTCCTCCGCAGTCCACTGCCTGTACCTTTTGCAGAATATCAGTCTGTCCATGATGTTTTTTCTGGAGAGAAGTGGCTTCTTTGCTGCCCTCCTTGAGACCAGGCCTTGCTCCAAGAGTCTCCGCCTCACAGTGCGTGCAGATGCACTCACACCTGCCTGCTGCCATTCCTGAGCAAGCTCTGCACTGCTGGTAGCCCGATCCCGCAGCTGAAACACTTTTAAGAGACGGTCCTGGCGTTTGCTGGTCTTTCTTGGGCGTCCTGGAGCCTTTTTGGCAACAATGGAACCAGTCTCCTTGAAGTTCTTGATGATGCGATAGATTGTTGACTGAGGTGCAATCTTTCTAGCTGCGATACTCTTCCCTGTTAGGCCTTTTTTGTGCATTGCATTGATGACTGCACGTGTTTCCTTATATATAACCATGGTTAACAGAAGAGAAACAATGATGCCAAGCACCAGCCTCCTTTTAAAGTGTCCAGTGGTGTCATTCTTACTTAATCATGACAGATTGATCTCCAGCCATGTCCTCATCAACACCCACACCTGTGTTAATGGAGCAATCACTGAAAAGAGGTTAGCTGGTCCTTTTAAGGCAGGGCTGCAATGATGTTAAAATGTGTTTTGGGGATAAAGTTCATTTTCTAGCCAAATATAGACTTTGCAAGTAATTGCTGTTAAGCTGATCACTCTTTATAACATTCTGGAGTATATGCAAATTGCTATTAGAAAAAGTGAAGCAGTAGACTTTGTAAAAATGAATATTTGTGTAATTATCAAAACTTTTGGCCATGACTGTACAGTATTATATCGACATTGTACAGGTGTCGCTATTCAGTCAAATAAATAGATATCATTCACCTATTCTATCAGTTTTCCTTCTTTCAGCACCACTTACAGGTATATATTTTGCTATTGTGACTATGCACTATTGACTTTAACAAGGTAATGCATGATTTTTGTTACTGATTATCATGTTTACATGAAGGACCTTTATGATATGGGCTGTTAACTTTCTAATTAAATATGTATTTTGTAAAATGACACAAATATAAGTAATGTTGAAGAGGACTATTCCTACATGCATTGTTTGCACAATATTACAGGTGTACATCACGTCCCTTAATCAACATTGGATTCTTATATTTACTTGTATGCTTTTATTTAAAAGCCAAGAACACTGAAGTCTAACCTTCGCACTGCAGCTGTTGTCAAAGTTCAACCCACATTATGCACTTCCAACATTGCAGCATTTGAGTCATGATGTGAGTTGGATTTGTGTAAGCTATGGAGTGACTAGGTTGAACATCAGTATCCTATAGCATAAGTAGGCTTTTGTGTTAGCATTTGTTTTCGACATATGCATATCTGAAATTATATGTCACAATTATTTTGTTACAGATTTGTGACAAAGACTAATCATTTTATGGTTTTAAAGCTGACGTTTCAATTGTTTACAGCTTAGAAATCAGGGTGTAGCCTCATATCTATGTGTAGCACTACACACTTTGACATGTCATGTTTTTTTCAACAGGTGTAGGTAGCTAGCAGTAATTTTTCCCGGACACACAGCAGGGGAACAGCAGGCGTTACTGAACCCTACAAACACATCAGCAATTGTTTTCATCTGTGCATCTAACACTTCTGAGCAGCAACTGGCGGTGTTGAAGCCCAGGGTCAAGGAGGGTGTAGGCAGAGGCCTAGTATGAGATGTTTGAAGTTGAAGTTGTAGTTAGCAGCAGTAATTTTTGCCAGACACACAGCAGGGGAACAGCAGGCGTTACTGAACCCCACAAACACATCAGCGATCGTTTTCATCTGTGCATCTAACACTTCTGAGCAGCAACTGGCGGTGTTGAAGCCCAGGGTCAAGGAGGGTGTAGGCATAAAATATTCAATTATTGCCTTGTTACGTGGCCATTGCAAATGTATGTACTTCAAACAAGAATAAATGAAGTTTTACTAGGACAATAAAATGATGAATTTCAATTCCAAGAATAGAAAAATATTTATACTTGAGATTCCTCAGTGGTTGATACCGTTTAATGGCTAGCTGAAAAGATGGTAACAAATTCAAAGCTTTCGAGACTACTCAGGTCTGTTCATCAGGCTAAGACTAAAACAAAAATGAAGAATCACATATTTCTACACACAACAGGACACAGGAATAGGTAAGACAAGTGAAGGGAGACCGGCCAAAAAATGAGAACAAGGATGAATTATCAGCGCCACACAATAAGAGAAAAAATAATGGATTTACCTGTGGCAAAACACTTTTGTATGCCCGGTCATAGCATGATGGATATGGAATTACTGTTATTAAAATATAACTTCAAATCTGAGAAAGATACAAAGGTTTCGGAATATAAGCTCATCATGACCTTTGACACTCTTAGTGATGGAATGAATAGATCACACGGATTTATGTCATTCTATATCAATTAAGGAATCTGCGTCTCTGCCCTTCCAGGGGCATAAAAACACAAAACCAGACCCCAATCAGAGGGCAATAAAACTTTCTATCCTTATCTAGGAACTGTTCCAATATTTATGTTCATCCCTCTGTCATAATGACAGTTCTGCTACACGTCACTTCTCTTACCTATTGAACTATTCCTGTGTCCTGTTGTGTATAGAAATATGTGATGCTTCATTTTTTGTTTTAGTATTTGCCTGATGAAGAGACGTGAGTAGCCTCGAAAGCTTGCAATTTGTTACCATCTTTTCAGTTATCCATTAAAAGGTATCAACCACTGCGGACTCTCAAGTCTAAATATTTTTCTATCTACTGGCTAACACGGTACGAAGATACACATGTTTCCTAACTTCAAGAATAAAAATAAAGACCCTGGAAATATAAACTCATATATGCACATGCCAACAAGAAATGGAACAACACACCACCCAAAAAATTGGTTACAAAATATAGTGTTGTAAATTTAAGAATAAAAGTCCAGTTTTGTATTTATGAATAATGCTTAAGGAACGCTATGTTAAACCATAAAATAGTGAAGACAATGGATTTTGTAATAGTCACTCATCATCATCATTGCAATTTATATGTGACAGTCACAGACATTTCAATTATTTAAGTTAATAAAATCGTTACTTTGTACAGCATGTATGACATGTCCAGCATGGACTCGTCAATGTGATGACGCAATAATGTACGATAAAAAATAACCATTTAAAAAAACATTATGCATTGTCACAATTTAAGTGTGTGCCTGCAAGTGTAGGTGAAACAAAGGCTACGGATAGCAAAGGTATATTCTATGTCTGTATCAGACAGTGGACAGCCTCTGATGGGTAATGGCGATGTTATACTGTACGTCAATAAAGTCTGCGGCTGCAATTATGCATTTTGCATGTCTGGTTGCGCAAGGCTTTATCCGTCAACAACACTACCTTCCTACTGTCACTCGTAGGGTAGGGTAGCGTGTGTCTATTAGATGACTCTCTATAAAATGTGACGTTACGCAGCGTTATTGTGCCCTAAGGACGCCAAAAATACGACAGCAGTAATCATTTACTGTCTAATACTCCACCTATGACCAACAAAAAAAGCACGTGCCCTCTTTAACAATCTACAAGACTAACAAGCATAATGGTTGACGCTGACTTTATTGAGGTACAGTATTACATCGACATTGTCCATGACTAACTATGCACTGTGATACCTATATACCATTATTAATTTATATCTGTTGTGGTTGTTTCAACAGCACTTGCAGGTATAACTACCTATTGTCAGTATGCATGATGCACTTTCTAGATGTAATAATTTATTATTGCACATTATTACCATGTTTAGATGCTGGCCATTTCATATATGGTGTGTGAAGTTACAGTTGGCATCAGTATGTGTATTTTATAATGTCTGTCATAAATAAAACTCATGATGATGATGATGATTTTATGATTCATACATCCATTGACTACATTATCTTACAGGTACAGATAAAGTTCCTTAAAAAGCATTAATTGATAATTAAGAAATGTACTTTTAATGCATTAATTTCAAAAAGTGAACACTATGTTTTAGTTTTTGTTACCATTTCTAATAGACATGTGCAGATATGCGCTGTGATGACAAATTATTATTTGTCCATATTTGTTATAAAAATTTATCATTGTAGGCCTGGAAAACTTCACAATTTCCTGTTTTAAGCATAACAATCAGGGTGACGGCTCTTCCCTATTTGGAGCATGTTCCACATGGGTTTTTCTGTGCATGTGTAGGAAACAGGAGACTTCTTGCCGGACACACAGCAGGGGAACAGCTGGCGTTACTGAACCCCACTAACACTATAGCTTGTGTATTGGTCTGTGGACACGACACTTCTGAGCAGCAACTGGCAGTGTTGTAGCCCAGGGAGTAGAGTTCAGGTGGTAGAAAGATGAACATAACAGGAGACATGGATAACGTTGCGAACCAGTTATTTAATCTGAAAACGGACAGACAAATTCTGGCGAGATCCATGCCTTGTTCATTTTCAGAAAAGTAAGCCGGTCTACATTATCGGAGGATAGTCGCATGCGACGGTCTGTTAGTACACCACCTGCAGCACTAAAGACGCGCTCCGATAATACACTGGCAGTGGGGCAAGCCAGCACCTCCAATGCATACTGGCTAAGCTCTGGCCATGTATCCAGCTTAGAGACCCAAAACTTGAATGGGGAAGAGCCATCTGGGAGTACACTGAGAGGGAAAGACAAGTAGTCTGTCACCATCTTATGGAAACGTTGCCTCCTGCTGACTGGAGCCGTCTCGGATGGTGTAGACATTTGTGGCGCTGCCACAAAACTTCGCCACATTTGGAACATACTGGTCTTGCCCTGTGCAGAGGCGCTGCTTGTGCTCCCTCTTGTTGCAGAGCTGTCTCCACTGCCTCGACGCACAGAGCTGCTTTGTAAAGCAGTAGCAGCAGCAGTGCTCTTGGCTGGAATGGAGAACATTATGGATTGCACCAGTGTCTCTTTGTACTCCCGCATTTTACGCTCCCGGTTCAATGGTGTGATGAGGCTTTGTAAGTTGTCCCGGTAGCGAGGGTCTAGGAGGGTGTACACCCAATAATCAGACGTGGTGAGAATGTGGGCGATGCGGCGGTCGTTTCTCAGGCACTGCAGCATGAAATCAACCATGTGCTGCAGACTCCCAACTATCCAAGAAACGCTGTCCCCTGCAAGAGGCGTCATCTCTGCCTGCTCTGCATCACCCCACCCTCGCTCTACATACTGACTAGAGCGTTGTGTACCTCCCTCTGGAGCGATGTCTTCCTCCTCCATTGACTCCTCCTCATCCTCCTCACTAAGTGAGCCCTGCCCAGCCCTTTGTGAGGAACCACGTTGTGCTGACTGTCCAGAAGGTGATGGAATTTGTGACTCCTCATCCTCCACCTCTTCCAAAACCTCATCCCTTAGTGCTTGCAGTGTTTTTTGAAGCAGGCATATAAGGAGGACAGTCAGGCTGACTAGTGCATCATCTGCACTCGCCATCCGCGTTGACTCATCAAACGCACGCAAAACGTGGCAGATGTCCTTCATAGAGGCCCACTCAGTAGTGGTGAAGTGTGAACGGCGCAAATTGCGAGTTGATTGCGCCTGATGCAGCTGATACTCCATTACTGCTGGCTGCTGCTCACACAACCGCTCCAACATATGTAACGTGGAATTCCACCTGGTGGGTACGTCACATATGATGCGATGTTCAGGAAGGCGAAATCTGCGTTGCAGAGCTGCAATGCGCGATCTGGCCATGCTGGAACGTCGCAAGTGAGCACACTCTAGGCGGACCTTGTGCAGCAGTGCATCAAGATCCGGATAGTCCCTCAAAAAACTCTGCACGACCAAGTTGAGCACATGTGCCAGACATGGTATGTGAGTGAGGTTGCCAAGGCCCAGAGCTGCCACCAGATTTCGGCCATTGTCACACACTACCAAGCCTGGCTGGAGATTCGCTGGCAAAAACCACACGTCGCTCTCCTGCTTAATGGCATTCCAGAGCTCCTGCGCTGTGTGGCTTCGATTCCCCATGGAAATTAATTTCAGGACGGCCTGTTGACGTTTGGCCACGGCTGTGCTCATATCGGTCGCAACAGGTAAGCGTTCACGGGTCCATGTGGAGGTAGACCGTGACGGCTCCTGCATCGATGATTCTGAGGAACTGGAGTAGGAGGAGGAGTCAATGTGGACAGACTTGATTCCTGCAATCCTTGGAGTTGGCAGAACACGTACAGCGCCACTCGCAAGATCTGTACCCGGCTCCACAACATTGACCCAATGGGCAGTGGGGGAAAGGTATCGTCCCTGGCCATGGGCACTGGTCCACGCATCGGTGGTCAGGTGGACCTTGCTACTGACGGCGTTTAGTAGCGCATGTTTAATTTTTCCCTCAACATGCTTTTGCAGACCAGGGACGGCTTGCCTGCTGAAATAAAATCGGCTGGGCACATTGTATTGTGGGACTGCCAATGCCATTAAGTTACGGAAACTGTCAGTCTCCACCAGCCTGAATGACAGCATTTCAAGGGACAGGAGTTTTGCAATGCCAGCATTCAGAGCCTGTGCTCGTGGATGGTTTGCCGAGTATGGCCGTCTTTTATCCCATGCCTGTGCTACCGATGGCTGTTTTGTGGCCTGGGAGTGTGAGGATGACAGGGAACTTGCAGCTGTGGGTGGAATAACACTGGGTCTCTGGACAACAGTGACAGAGGTTCTTCCATGGCGATCCTGTGAGGAAGCCGAACCAGCTGTGTGTGAGCTGGAGGAAGAGGCTCCAACACGAGCTGAAGATGTAGGTGCTGCTGTAGGTTGGCCTACATCTCCAGTGTGTCTTTGTAACTCAACCACGTGCTTTGACCGCACATGTTTCCACATATTTGTGGTATTAAGGTTACTGACACTTTTACCTCTTTTTACTTATTGATTACACAGCTTGCATTTGACATAGCAAATATCATCTGCAAGTGTGTCAAAAAAGGACCACGCAGTGCAAGTCCTGGGAGCGCCCGTTTTGGCTGTTGGAAGAGAACTGCTACGAACGGGTGCCAAACTGGAGGCTACAGGCAACCGAGTCTGCAGCCTACCTCTCCCTACTGTTTGGACCGTTGGGGCAATCTCTTCCTCAGAGCTGCTACCACCACCTTCCTGTTCCTCACGCCATGTTGGGTCTTGGACCTCATCATCTCCACTACCCTCTTCCAACACCTGCTGCTGTTGGGTGGTCTGGCCAGCACCATGCTCAACAGAAACTGGCACCTGAGTCTCATCATCATCAGATGCGTTCTGCGGTGTGCTGACCATCGGCACTGGCTCACCCACCTCTTCAGATTCAGAGAGACACAGCTGTTGCGCATCACTGCATACTGCCTCTTCTTCACATTCCAGAATGCTGCTTGCCTGGGCCCTTGTTTGCAAGCCAACAGATTCTGAGAACAGAAGCAGAGACTCAGCTGGCTCCTTTACAGAGCTCTCTGACTGCCTGGGCAATTTGGCAGGCGGTGAAGAGACAGATGGTTGTTCAACAGTGCTGTGGTCCTGAGAGGTGGAAGCAATTGAAGTCAATGCATTGGCTGCCATCCAACCAACAACGGCTTCAATTTGTTCTTCCCGCAGCAGGGGGTTACGCCGAGCTCCTAAAAACTGCGCATAAAGGAACGCTCACGGGGTAAACTGGTGGATGCTGTGTCACTGGGTGCGGCAGCAGCAGGCACAGAATCCCCACGTCCTCTCCTGCTGAAACTCCACGGCCACGACCACGTGCCTTACTCCCTGCCTTCTTCATCTTGGTAGATTGATAAAGAAAGTCAGAAAAGTTATAAGGCCTAAAGTGTGGTTTTCCTCAGAGACGCAGTGAACACTGCAGACAACTGTTCAGTAACTGTGAAAGGCCCCTTTTGTGTACTTCTATAGTGTTTGCAACCAATGTATTGTATACGGATGGAAGCGCGTCACACTAATAGATTAGATTTTTTTAAAATATAATGGAGCAGCACCAATTAGAGAAAAATTTGAAGGATGAGGCAGTGACACACGCTCAGCAGACTACAACCAGCAGTGGTTGAAGAACTAACTGGAGCGTAATCTGCACTCAAAAAATGAAAAGCTCACAGACTACAGTGAACACTGAAACACAACTGTTCACTAGCTGTGAAAGGCTCCTTTCTGTACTTCTATAGTGTTTGCAACCAATGTATTGTATACGGATGGAAGCGCGTCACACTAATAGATCACTGTTAATTTCAATTGAATGGAGCTGCACCAATTCCACAAAATAAAAAAAAAAAAAAGTCAGTGAGTGACACTTGCAGATGCCTACAAACAGCGGTGGATGCAGAGCAAACTGCAGCGTCACCTACACTCTCACACACACACCTTGCACAGTGCTGTTAAAACAACACTGCAAGGCAAAAGGAAGCTTTACACAGCGGTTGGTAAAATAGCCTGCCTAAAGCACAGTACACAAAATCGCAATCTCTAACTGTCCCTCAGAGTCAGCAGAGCAGCGTTCTGTCCCTAACTGAGTTCACAGCACAGTGACGCTAAAATGGCGGCAGCGCCTTTTATAGTGCATTCTGACATCATTTCAGCAGCCAATCACAGCCATGCCATTACTTAAGATGACCGCAGCAGTACAGGATGTGCCCACACTTCTTAGGATTCCTCATTGGCTGACTGTAATCACATTGCCTCTCAAAGAATTATGGGAACTTCTGATTCCGGTATACGATATATGAAAAATATCGGAACTAATTATCGGAATTCCGATACAGCTAATATCGGCCGATACCCGATACTTGCGGTATCGGAATGCTCAACACTACTGCTGACAGATTCCCTTTAACTGTCTGTGCTGGAGGGCAGCACAAATTTAATTTTAAGTGTTCTAATATCCGGTGGGTCGTCCAGTATTTTGCTTCAGGTTGTTCTGCATTATCCATGCATTGCCTGCGGCAGTTCCTGGTTTCTTCAGTGGCTGGTGCTCACCAAGTACCTGTGACTTTAGACAATTCCTTTGTGTCTGATTTTGTTTATTAGGTTTTTATGTTCTGCACACTCATCCTGAACAGTAATGTCTATCTGGTTCCAGTATGATCCTGTGTATTTTCCTAACCCATCTTTCGGAACAAATAATAATATAAGACCCTGTCTTGTTTTGGATAAAAGACGACAGCTGGGTGCACACAATTGTTGCAGTCCTGAAACGCTAGGATGTATTCTCTGTTGATTACAATAAACTGTACAATTTTTGCAATTTGAAAAGTAGCAATATAGCTTAATTTTTGCAGATTCCTCCCTTGAATAAAAGTGTGATCCAGTGTAAGACCAAAAAATGCAGAAAACAAAAAACATTTCTACTATGTTATTTATTCTGCTAATGCTTTCAGTGTAAAGAAAGAGAAATGAGCACTGCTCAGTATTTAATAGCATCTTGATGTTACTTCAGCTTAATTTTCCACAAACCACACAGCAATATTCCCATCTTGACAGCCGTAGGAAAGGATTACGCCATGCTGGAAGTGGTCTGACTGAAGCTAAAAATAGCTGTGCGGATTGCACACAAAGAAAAGAATGTAAAACAATAGGAATCCAAACGGCTGGTACGTCTGTAGCGTTTTCCTAGAAGACACATCAATAAAATGCCTAAATAAAGACTTCTCCAGATTCTTTTAGAGCTTGGACTTAGGAGACCTTTGCGCACTCATTCGGTGGAGACCCATAACCTTATAACTAAAATAAAGTGTTTTTACTTTGTCGTAAGCTTTTATCACATGGGTCTTTATGTGCTGGTAGAAAAGTGTATCAACTGCTCTGCTTTTTAGCTGCAATGACTTTAGGAAAGACTCAAGTTCTCATTGTTCACCTTCATTGCTTAGTTATTCCTCTCAGATGCCAGGAGAAGCACAAAAATGACAAAACAAAGAGGCAGACTACTTAATAGAGCAAAAAACCGCAGCCACAATATCCTGCAGTAGAAAAAACTCAAGTGGAAACTTGCTTACCTATTTAGGTGGTATGATGTATGCCTCCAATGTAAACATTTGGATGCAGCAGTCTGTGGTATAAAGATGGCGCTCAATGATGCAGACTAGTCCTATGTAAAAGCATGCTTGGCCCCTCACCCAGCCAGACCAGATCTCACACTTTGCACTGACGAAGGGCAATACCCCGAAATACAGTGTCTGCAAATTGAGATTTTGGTTTTGGCTTTTATCCTAAGTCATGTTGTAAGGCTCGTTAGAGGGTCAAGATTGACTTTTAGGGTTGCTACTGCCAATAGGTAGTGCTAGATTTCTAGTCCTCTTCCTCTCTGAAGAGGCAATATGCATCGATCTACCCAGTAACAAAGAATTTCATGTACAGTACAGACCAAAAGTTTGGACACACCTCATTCAAAGATTTTTCTGTATTTTCATGACTATGAAAATTGTAGAATCACACTGAAGGCATCAAAACTATGAATTAACACATGTGGAATTATACATTACACTTTACAAAAAAGTGTGAAACAGCTGAAAGTATGTCTCATATTCTAGGTTCTTTAAAGTAGCGACCTTTTGATTTGATTACTGCTTTGCACGCAGAAAATGTGAACGGATGGACTCTACATGCCTAGTTCCCACCGTAAAGCATGGAGGAGGTGGTGTGATGGTGTGGGGGTGCTTTGCTGGTGACACTGTTGGGATTTATTCAAAATTGAAGCGGTGAGCGGACCAGCTCACCCCAAAACATCTCGATTGGGTTCAGGTCTGGTGACTGTGGAGGCCAGGTCATCTGGCGTAGCACCCCATCACTCTCCTTCTTGGTCAAATAGCCCTTACACAGTGGAGGTGTGTTTGGGGTCATTGTCCTGTTGAAAAATAAATGATGGTCCAACTAAACGCAAACCAGATGGAATAGCATGCCGCTGCAAGATGCTGTGGTAGCCATGCTGGTTCACTATGCCTTCAATTTTGAATAAATCCCCAACAGTGTCACCAGCAAAGCACCCCCACACCACCTCCTCCTCCATGCTTCACGGTGGGAACCAGGCATGTAGAATCCATCCGTTCACCTTTTCTGCGTGCAAAGCAGTAATCAAAGCAAAAGGTGGCTACTTTGAAGAACCTAGAATATAAGACATATTTTCAGTAGTTTCACACTTTTTTGTAAAGTGTAATGTATAATTCCACATGTGTTAATTCATAGTTTTGATGCCTTCAGTGTGATTCTACAATTTTCATAGCCATAAAAATACAGAAAAATCTTTGAATGAAAAGGTGTGTCCAAACTTTTGGTCTGTACTGTACACAATAGAGATGTGTGTTGAATCGTGGAACTTCTAATTTTAGTTTTGGTAATAACACATTCAAGTTATTTTCCTCCCCAGGTAAAATGATACATATGCAGTAGACAACATCAATAATTGGGTGGTGGACCTGGAAAAGTTGAGGGAAGCTACTTCAGCAATTGTCTTAATGGTGGTTCTAAGAACGGTGGAAATTACTACTTCAGTAAGGGGTCCAGGAGAGCTACATAGAGGGCTAGGAAGACTAGAGTAGGGCACCACCCAGGTTTTCTGTTTGTGATTCTTTATCCTGTATGTCTTATTTTGCCCTAGGAAGAGGTTAGGTTATATACTTTTAAGGACATTGTAACTACAGAGGCTAAGTTCCACAACTCCTCAAACATCTGGATTGTGTCTGTGGAATTTTTCACCACACCATTGGTTAACGCCAAACCTGCTTTTAACATTGAAATTTTCTACTCTTCTGAAAAATTCATACCTAAAGTAATAGAACTTTTTTTTTTTTATCACCATTCTATAAAGTGCTGCTGCCATAAAGATTAAAATGACATGCTTCTCTGATGCCTCCTATATTTTAAAGAAGAGTTTATTTTTATTTTTTACTTTTTTGAGTCTCATGCACAACATGGACCAGTCTCAAAAAAGGCTTAAATTACATAAAATGTGTATAATTATAAAGCAAGTTAAGGGAACAAATATATAACAGTCATATTTCTCTCATTATCTACACATTAAAGAGGTTGTCTGTCTTGAACAATCCCTTCCATAAGCCCTACTACTCAGAGCTCTTGTGCTCATGCGTTTTATGGATCCATGTCATTCTTAAAGGACTTTTGAGGGGGGTTTATGCTCTTGCTTGACAGCATGTTGTCCATAAGGCAACCCATCAAATGAGTCGGCTGACCAGTCACAGCCTGCAGGATTGAAGACAGAGATATAATGGGAGGCCCAACTTTTCCTTGCAGGGACACACTTTCTAAATAAAAACTCATTACATTTTAAGTTATTCTTTCTAAGGTTTGACATCTTCAGTCAATCATAGAAAATATTTTTATTGACTTTTTTTGATTGAGGAATAATAAAAGTAACAAAGCAGGAAAGTTTAGGTAAAGGAGCATCTGGCTTTGTAGGTCATGCTTCATGCTCAAAACAGTATGTTGTTTTGTTTTTTTATGAAGCTTTGTTAAATACAAAGTCATAAGTGTTACCTCATCTTACAGTCTATTGCAAGTCCCATCTTTGCAAAATTTAAACCAGGGACGGACAACCTGCAGTTTGCGCTGCCCCCAGTTGTGGCCTTTTACTTATAAACATAGACATCAATGGTGCCTGTGCCAGCACGTTTATCCATGGTGGGCTCCAGAGAGTTTGTGGCCTCCTTGCTGGCCTCCTTGCCTTTAAGTAAAAACATGGAGTAAGGAGTGTTGTCTCTGTCCACTCAGCTCAACAGAGAAGAGGTAGGGTGAGCAATTGCGAACCTGGTAGAAGGCAGGAGCCGCTGCTGTCCAGATAGAGCAAGCATGTTTGCAAATGACACCAGGCAAGAATGCACAACAATCCGTGCATAATAAGAAGTGCAGACTTAGAGCGCTATGCCAGGCATCAAATAAAAAAACGGGATTGCATAGAACTGATCCATGGACACGCTCCCCTCATATCTAAGCATTGTTTATATCAGTGGTAACGCCACATCCTCCAGCCTATGAGCACCCATTTGCTATCAATACACACATGCATTGCTTGATTTATGTGAACCCCACTACCTGCCATTACCCGATAACCATGTACTTGAAGATTTTTCTCCTTTCCAGATTTCCAGCCTTCATAAATCACGTGCAGCCAGGCATAGAAGTGACTACTCTAAATCCAAAAGTTGAGCAAGTTTAGCTCACACCTAATTTGTTCCATTTGGAAGTGGATGGGTGACGGCCAAGGATTGAAAGAAGTGCATCAAGCTTCTGACAGTGACTATTATGCATCTGGAAAATAATGTATGTGGGGGAAAAGTTGAAGACTTGACTACCACATTATGTGCCTGTGTCTGTGGAGTTTCTCTCAGCCATGGAGAATGACTTGACTAACATACACATACATTACGAAAATGTTTGAACTTAGGTAGTCTCATGTCCCTCACAAATTGCGGCATGTAATTTCACTCTCATTGTGCATTGTTGGAGTGGGGACAGTAGTCTCATGGCTACATAAGCACATAGAGATGTATCCCCACTGAGAAAATCAGCCACAAAAACAAGGTACTTTGTGCACAAACCATCTACTGGTCTGTAATTGTTGAACATTTTGAGTATCCACATTTTATTTTCGCCCTTTAAAGCAGCACAACTTGAAAATGTGTCATTTGGTGAATAAACTGGTTATGTACTTCTGGTCTAGATGGACACAAAGTACCCTAAAATATGATATTCCCACAACTGCAAACACAACTTTTTAACACTTAAAATAGACAGTTCACTGATTGTGAGTATTTTGCACCCTTTCGTTTTTTATTTTTCTTCATGGCTGACTACTATTTTTTCAGAATTACCCGGCTTTGAAACTATCGTTGGATCCTTTCTCATCAATACATATAGTCAAAAAAAAGATTTTTTGTGTAGAAAAAAATTAATATTTTGTGATTGAAAATTAATTTGAGTGCTCCATTTTATTTTTCAAATAAATTTAAGATACTCCAAGTATTGCTTTTGATCCCCTACAATATTATTGATCCTTTTTCGTACTAAATGTTAGCTAAATAAGTTTTGTGTATTTTAATCATCTGTTTATTACCCAGAAATATGTGTCTATTGAGATGTAGTTCTAATTACATTCAAACTTTTCACTTTCATCACTAAGCATGGTTGGACAGGTTTTTATTGAATAATTTGATTTTATGTCTGTGTTAGAACCTTCCCATAATAAAAGAGAAGCTAACTTTTCACAAGCAATTATCTCCATTATGAGACTTACATTGCACTTCAATACCAATAAACTATGGCTAACATATGGTATTTGTTGTATAAGAAGCAAATATACTGTAATGCCTTTATTCAGGCCAAAATCTCATGCCTCTTTTGGACATGTTTAGTGACATGTTAATGTGGAGCCTTGGCCCGTTTTTTGCAAAATAAGTCTGCAATTTGTACAAAACCGATTTGACTTTTGACTTCAGTAAAATAGCATCATGAGTTAAAAAAGCAAACGTAACACACCATCGTGGAACAACAGAACAAGATAATGCATGAAGTTGGCCCTAAAGGAATTAATTCCAAGTAAAAGTAATGTAAACAGCTAATAAACGTTTTTGCAATTTATAGCATTTTACATTACGTTCATTCATAAGCCAATAAAACTTTTATTTTATCGTACAGATGGTTTATTGGCATCATGACTCCGCCCAAAGAAAAAATCCAGAAAACGTAATAGTATTTCACATGACCATAATTTATATATACAGTTTGATTCATATGGCACGTAAATTATACGCCCACATCTCGAACAGTAAATCCCACCAGTATAGCAGGTTCTCATTTGTAAAATGCCTTAGGACTTTTCTGTTCAAATGCTGCTTATGGCAATAATATAACAATGAAACACCCCACCATATACACAAGGTCACGCAAGATTTATTGTCAGAACGCTTGTGTGTACATTGGATGCCCGTATGCCAAGCAGCTTAAGCGTAGACAAGAGGAAGGTGCACGTCCTAGTTTCCCGCATGTCCAGAAGTGATGGTTCAAGAACAAAATTTTGGCCAGATCAAAGAAACAGTTGCAAGGAAAATAAATCGGTTCAGGCAATTCGTAAACCGATGTGTAATCTTGTAGTGTGGCATGTCTCGCCATGAAAACGAAGGCTGGCCAGCGAGAGACATGAAAAAAAATGTCAGATTCACGACGACGAAGGTGTATCGTCTGCGTGTCACACAGGATATGCTGGGTGTGCTATGTGAAGGGTTGTGTGGAGGGTTGATCCCTTTCAGCACGCTCTCATCTAATTTACTCTTTGCTCTTTAGTTTCATTCAGTTGGTTTATATGTGTCAAGTGAATTGAAAAATAAAATTTTTTCTAGATGTACCATTATTATAATTTTTTATAATTTTGTAGTAATGAAAGGAATAAGAAAGCCAGAAAACAACGTTTCAAAATTAAGCAAAACATTGTGGTATCTCACAATAATAATACATTACAAAAAATATAATTATTAATAAATAACCACAAATGAAACTCTAAAAATAAACGAAAACAAGCAAGGAGTCAAAATGACTCCTTTCAGTAGTTCTAGGCGGGGTCACGAGTCCAGTAGTCCTAGTGTTAAATCCTATAGCTTCGGTTTAATCAGCTGTTATGAAATATAGACCTAGATGTCCAGAAAGACTGAATTCTAAATGATTGTAGTATTTTTTATTATGCACCGACAGTAAATTATTTAATTTAGTTTTTCTAGCATTTTTTTAACTTTCAATAGGGACATGACTCAACTGTGATACTCTGGTTTGTGTGAATTAGCCCCTGGATGTCATAAGTAACCAAACCTGAATACTGAACTATGGGAATCCTTTAGCTCATTTTCTAAGTGACATATCAGAAAATCAAACATAAAAACGCGGCTCCATGTATGTCTATGACTGTAGACCACCATAAACAGCAAATTATAGTCTGATGATTCTGCTTTAAGATAATAGAAGGGAATTTTACACATTATGAGTTGCTCCATTATTATTTAATTCATAAATAATATTTAAGATATCTCCAAGTATTGCTCTTCTGATTAACCCAGTCGGTTTTATACAATATTATTGACTTTATATGACCCTAAGGATATAAATATTTTAGCTAACTACAGTACAAATGTCTGTTGTGTTTGTAAATGCCTTAACATTAATACACAACAGAGACAAACCTCAATTAGTCGTCCTATTGAGAGAGCGTAGTTACTATACATTACAGAAAACTCAAGTGTTCCAGCTTTCAAGAGTCATCTTGGTAAAGCAGGAGCTTGACAAGCTTGTTCTTTTCCATTGATTTCAATTTGATTTTTAATGTGCTTCTGTTTAGAGTCCTTCTGCCGAGAGTGGGGAATGAAAAGAGAAGCAAATTCCTTTGATAAGACAGCTAATTTATCTCTCATTATGAGACTTTACTATTGCTAACAGTGCAGATCAATACCAATATAGCTGAGCTAGTGGGCAGTAACCGATGTGTATTTGTTTACTAGAAGCAAGCTATACTGTATGCCTTGAATAGTACCAGGCCAAAATCCTATTGTCTACTTTTGGACATGTTTAGTGTGTTCATGTGGAGCCTTCCCCGGTGTTCTTGCTAAGGCAAAATCATGATGCTCATGATAACCTGAAAATTATGTGCAGCAGAAACCTCATTTGACCTGTGGTTGAGTCAAGTCACAAGATAGCATCAGTGAGTTTATACAAAAGCAACCCTAACCACTCACCAGTGTGAAGGCGCCAACAGAACTACAAATCGCCATGTTCATTTGGCTTCATTCTTAAAGGTTTATTCTCAAGTTTTAAAAGCTTTAATTAAACAGCATGAAAATAAACAAGTTTGCAATTGATTTGCTTTTTATATCTGCTGTCATTCTCCTGCAATAAGACCTTTTATATTTTATAGTAGAGAGCTGGTTTCATTGGCGATCAGCCTCCAGACCCTGAAAGAGAGAGCACAGTAGCTAAATTCCATGAGAGGAGTTAACTCGTAACATCCCAGTCAGCTCTGTCCAGACCATTAATTTATATATACAGTTTTGATTTCTATGCAGCAGTTATCTACTCACCTTCATTCTTTTCGTATCTCTGCCCACAGCTTCTACAGAAATGCAGTTATAAATCACCAGCCTGTAGCTTTCATAGCAGGTCTCTTAATTATTGTTCTACCTGTCTGGAGCTGTGTTCTTGTTCAAATGCCCTGTTATCTTTATGAGCAAATACAGTGATAACATTGTAAACTCAGGGCCCCGTCACACATAGCGACACACCAGCGATCCCGACAACGATATGAACTTGTCAGGATCGCTGGTGTGTCGCTACATGGATCGCTGGTGAGCTGCCAAACAGGCAGCTCTCAACAGCGATCAGAACAGCGACTATGCAGGTAACAAGCGATGCACGTCGCTTAGTTACCCCGCAGTGTACCTTAGATACCAGCACGCTGGTGCAGGGAGCTGGTAACGAAGGTACACATTGGGTTTCTAGGCGCCGAGCGGTGCCTAAAAACCCGATGTGTACCTTGGTTACAGCTCCCCTGCACCAGCGCGCTGGTATCTAACGTACACATCGGGTTTCTAGGCGCCGAGTGTCGCCTAGAAACCCGATGTGTACCTTGGTTACCAGCTGCTGATCGCTGGTCTCCCGCCTGCCACACGCAGCGATGCGTGCTGGCCAGCGAGAGACCAATGATCAAAAAAATGTCCAGGACATTCAGCGACGATCAGCGATACCCAGCAGGTGGGCTGATCGTCGCTGCGTGTCACACAGCGATATCGCTGGGGAGAGCGCTGTTGCGTCACAAAACTTGTGACTCAGCAGCGATCTTGCTATGTGAGACGGGGGCTTCAGACTAACACCTTATCCAAGCACGCTGGCTCATCAATAGTTATAGCAGAATTTGTGCTAAGCTTTACAGTTTTACTAATACTACAGTACTGGAAAACTATGTGCTGCTCAAGAGAATTTGGGAATACCATTTTTATCTCTCCAAGATTTTTATCTCTCCAGTATGTACTCAATTAATGTATATACTTTTTTTTACCTTCAATCTTTGTAGCAAAATGAAAGGGATAATCTGAAGATGCGTCCTTATGGGACTGATGAACTACACGTTCTCAACAGGGGTAATTTGAAGCAAAAATCTTGTGGTATTTGGGGCAGAAATGCTGCAGATTTGCCACAGATTTCTCCCTTCATTTCTCGGATCAATTTGCAATGCCATATTTTGCATAGTACATATATGGCATTTAGTAAAATCTCATCTACAGTACGGCTGATGTAATACTCTGCTGTTTTTGTGACCACTAGCTCGCACCGTATTTGTAGCGTAGGAGAATTTTTGAAGGCGCAATAGAAGTGATTTCAAGCTAAGCAGATAAGCAATGATGTCTTGGTGATCATTACACATGTAGGCTTCTCTGTGGCTCAGTCATTTACCTGTGATGCTTGTGTCCTCTGACCCTTCTTGAAGGCTTTATTCATGGCAAGGTTTTATTAGTATGTTGTCTTCAGCCTGTAAATCAGCTGATCAATTGATTTAATTTATTTACATCATCCAGGCATATAGAATGAAGTAATGTGCAGTTATAAATAGCAGCTCTTCAAGGCTGTGCATGTTTATTAAGATTTAATTTATTCTGCCTCAGTAGAAGAATTTTGAATGAGTATTTTATGAATTCATTTTTCTGCAGATTGTGAGCTGCGCTCAACACCCACACCTCCCCTGTTCATTATGTCACTGTCTAACAGAACTATAGGCAAGTCAGGAACAATTGAAAGAAACTTAACATGCACTTTGGTGAATTTCACATCATTGAAATAAAGCAATAAATCTGATCTGAATTGAATGTTGGACTTGAATCAGGTATAACAGCCAATTAAACAGCCAGGAAGGAAATAGCTATAGCAGTGACACCTACAGGCCATAGTATCTCAAGTGTGTAGCTATCAGCATACTGAAACCCCTGTAGACTTTCCATTGTTACACCAGTTCATTATTACCTCTTGGCTGACATGTTTACTAGCTAATTTAAGAGTACAGATACCTACTTCATTGGTTTTGACCACCTACACTTATGTTGCTTTAAGGAATTTTGGAAGGAATTTTCTTTCTATAATAGTCCATATTAGGTCTAAAAATGCACCAATAAGAACTGATAAAAGTACAAATAAATGGTAAAGAAAGGGTGAATGCTCACATTAGATTTTCTGCACATATTTGTATGCTGAAAATCCAGCGTAAAACAGAACGAGTTAAGTGGATGAAATTTTAAAAATTCTCGTCTACATATTGCCAATATTTCACACTTAGCCTGCAATGCAGATTTTTAGAGCTTACAGCAAATTCTCTCTTTACAATGTAGGGGTTAAAACCACAACAAAATGTTTGGCAAAATCAGCATATAACGTTCTGACAATATGCTGCGAGTACCCCGGGGTAAATTAGCATCATACGGCTACTTGTCTAGGAAGCCCAAGTCATAGGATGCACTCAATGAAATAGAGGCACCATATGTAGAGGTTCCAGATTAGCTTGCTTTGTGTCCTGTCTCCTATGTGACTAAGTGGAAACATTCAGATTTATTATTATTGTATTATAACTTTGAAAATTACAGTTCACTTGATAAATGATTCATGTGGATGCAATTTTTTTTCATAAAGCTGAACTGATCGTGGTGACTCAGACCCTATTAGAATAATTATTTAAATTTTATTAACGTTCTTGGCTTTTCTATAGAAGATCTGTAGCACCATATGGTAGTATGCAAAAGTGCATTTTTTTGTTTCTTAGATTTTCAACTGTGTATGTTTGAATTACTTTTTTAACTCTTTTGTAACCATGAACTTCAATGCCTAAATGTTTCCCAAATTTTTCACCTTTTTGAAATGATCAATACATAGCGTGAATACAAGTTTTGGTTTATACTTTAGTAAAATAAACTGCAGTTGACAAAGTGTGTACCTCATGTTATCTAAATATCATATAAATAATATCACATGTCCAGGTTGCACGATTGGGGGGGACCCGATGCAAATGCCCGCATCGTGACCCCCCTCCATCCATCATCACGAGCAATGATGATGGAGGAGGGAGCATCAGCTGATGCTCCATCCCCCATCATTCTTCCTCAGCGTCTGATTTCTCAGCGCAAACGGGCATGATGGCGTCATTACAGCGCACCTGTTGTGCTGAGATGTGCGTTGCTTCACACCACACCCTCAGGAGACCGGAGCGTGGAACGAGGAGTAGGGAGCATTGTATTTTTTTCAAATCAGTGTCTTGTGGCCATAATAGAGTATGGAGGACCATGGGGAGTGCTTTATATTTTATGGAGGACCATGGGGAGTGTGTTATATTCTATGGAAGACCATGGGGAGTGCATTATATTCTATAGAGGACCATGAAGAGAGCATTATATTATATGGAGGACCATGGGGAGTGCATTATACTATATGGAGGACCATGTGGAGTACACTGTACTATATGGAGGACCTTGTGGAGTACACTGTATTATATGGAGGACCTTGTGGAGTACATTGTACTATATGGAGGACCATGGGGAGTGCATTATTCTATATGGAGCTCCGTGGGGAGTGCAATATACTACATGGAGGATTGTGGGGAATGCAGAATACTATATGGAGGATTATGGGGGTGCATTATACTATATGGAGGACTATATGGGGCCCATTATTATGCTATATGGAAGGCTATGTGAAGCCATTATAATATTTGGAGGGCTGTGTGCGGGCCATGATAATATTTGGAGGCAGGGCTGTGGAGTCAGAGTCTGTGTCCATTTTGGTGCAGTCGGTATAGAATGGACCTACTCCAACTCCTAAAACATATGATTAATTAGGTACAGTAGTCCAATTCAATATGTGCTGTAAACTTTTTCATAAGAATTTGGGAAAGTTATAAAATATCCTACAAATGTCTGTTCTATTCCTGATCTAAGGATCTAGGCTTTTGGTTGAGATGAATTTGTACTGCACTTTATGTACATGCTCAATATTGAGGCAGTGCTGTGGAGTCAGAGTCGTGGAGTCGGGAGTCAGGTAAATTGAGGAATTTTGGCTGACCAACTCCACAGCCCTGTTTGGAGGGCTATGTGGGGGGCCATTATATTGTATGCAAGCAATTACACAGTGTGAATGTTTGGGTGGGGGCCATTTTATTGTATAGAGGGCTACTGCAGGCTATTATACAGTGTGGAGAGGTGTGTGGCCATTATACAGTATGTAGGCCCATTATACTGCGACTGTGACTGTGTGGGGGTCACAGTTGGGGGCTCATACTGTGTTGGGGTCACCATACTTTGTCTTGGGAGTTTAGGTGGGGAACAGTAGTATCATTATACTATGCATGTGGAGGAATTCACCATGGGGGTATCATACTGTGTTTGGGGGGCACTTTTGTTGGCATCATACTTTATGTGGGCAATGAAAGAGGAATCAAGGACTTTGGCAGGAGTAAAATTACTTTGTAAAGGCTGCAAAATTGTGAAATATGCTCTTCTGTGACTCCGACAAGTCTTTTTGTTTTTTTTTGGGTGGGAGGGGTTTAATTAGAACTTCTGCTATAGGGCCCATAATTTCTGAGGCTAGGTACACACAATAGCCCTGAATCATTTTATGCCAGAATTAATAAAAACTGCTAAAAACAACCCTAAAATTGTATGACTTTTGGCATTCTCACACCATTTTCACTAAGCTCTAACAAAGTGGATGGAGCTGGGGCTGGCAGAAGGTATGACAACCCCTGAGCGAGGAGTTCCTATACCAGATCTAACTCCAGTCCACAAATGCAGTAAAATTTGACACAGAGGTGCGTGCCTCCTAATGAATCTGGAGTGTCTGACTCCAGCCTGCCTCCCCAAGACTTTCATGAAAAACTTCTATATTGATGAATGTCAGGTTAGATACTAAGGCATCCATCCACCATCGGGACCCATTGAAAAGGTATAATTCATAGCATGGATATGTTTCTTTGTACTGACCCTCTGTATAGAAAGTGTAGTCTGTTGCACTTTCCCATTCAGTGAAATGGTATGCAGTCATATACCGGTCAGATAGCAATATAATAATAATTTTAATAATAATTTTATTTCTATAGCGCCAACAAATTCCGCAGCACTTTACATTATAGAGGGGACTTGTACAGACAATAGACTGTTATGTTTTGGTAGCTGAGGAGAATAAGCAAAAACGGCAATACACCAGAGAGGCTGGAACCTATTGGATTGCAGTAACCTGAACTAACCACACAACTAGAGGTAGCCGTGGAGCGTTCCTACGTTGATCCTAGATGCCTCTTCACAGCCTGAGAGATAACTACACCTAAAGGCAGAAAGATGAAAGCTATCTGCCCCGGAGCAGATCCCCAAAGAAAATAGGAAGCCCCCAAACATGTAATGGCGGTTAGACAAGAAGAAGCACGGACACAGACAGAAAATAGAATGAGCAAACGCTGGGGCCCAATCTGACTAGACAGAAAAGTACAGGAAAGGATACTCACTGCAATCCAAAAAAAACCCTAAAAAATACCAACTCTTCTGATTGCAAAAACACCTGAGATCACACGATCTCTACCACCTAAATCAGTTCTCTGGTGTAACAAAACTAAGCCGCAGCCACTGAAAAAACAGGAAAAAGCAAATGAACAAACAACAGTGGCTCCAGATAAACTGAGAGGAGCACAAGCCCCCGGAGGGGACCTGGCTGACCTCCACAGAAGTGCAGGGAACAATGCAAAAAGCAAGCACAAAAATAAAAGTAGAAAATATCTTATCTGATAGCAGAAGATGCAGACAAGACTCAGCAAACTTCCAAATGAACCAGGAACCACAATTGAGACAAGAACAATTGATCACCGGCAACCATCATGGGAGGGAACCTCCCTTATATCAGACCAGTCCGTGATCCCAGATTGCCATTCCTCGCTGAAAGGTTCAGTACTGTCTGTAACCACCAGAGGGAGCCTCTGCTCAGAAACCATCTCTAGCACATTCATAACAGTACCCCCCCTTGAAGAGGGGTCACCGAACCCTCACTTGTGCAACCAGGTCGATGAGGATGAGCTCGGTGATAGGCATGGATCAGTCTCCTAGCATGGATGTCCAAAGCAAACACCCAAGAATTGTCCTCCTGACCATAACCTCTCCACTTAACCAAATACTGGAGTTTCTGTCTAGAAAAGCGAGAATCCAATATTTTCTCAACCACATACTCCAGATTGCCCTCAACCAAAACAGGGTCAGGAGGCGCAGCCATAGGAACCACTGGCTCGACAAAACTCTTCAATAAGGACTTGTGGAACACGTTATGGATCTTAAATGTCCCTGGAAGAAGCAAACGGAAGGAAACAGGATTAAGAATCTCCATGATCTTATAAGGTCCAATGAACCTAGGCTTAAACTTTGGAGATGCAACCCTCATAGGGATATTTCTTGAGGACAACCAAACCAAGTTCCCCACTTTAAACCGAGGACCATCAGTCCTATGCCGGTTGGCAAACCATTGGGCCTTCTCCTGAGAGAGAGACAACCTCTCCACTACCTGGTCCCAAATCTGCTGCATTCGCTCCACAACAGAGTCAACACCCGGACAGACAGAAGCCTCCGCCTGTCCCGAAGAAAATCGAGGGTGAAACCCAAAATTGCAGAAAAATGGAGACATCAAGGTGGCAGAGCTAGCCCTATTATTAAGAGCAAACTCAGCCAAAGGCAAAAAAGAGACCCAGTCATCTTGATCAGCAGACACAAAACATCTCAAATAAGTCTCCAAGGTCTGGTTTGTTCTCTCGGTTTGTCCATTGGTCTGAGGATGAAAAGCAGAGGAGAAAGATAACTGAACACCAAGTTTAGAACAAAATGTCCTCCAAAATCTGGAAACAAACTGGACTCCTCTGTCAGACACAATGTTCTCCGGAATGCCATGTAACCGAACCACGTGCTGAAGGAACAAAGGCACCAATTCGGAGGAGGAAGGTAACTTAGGTAATGGCACAAGATGTATCATCTTGGAAAACCTATCACAGATTACCCAGATAACGGTCATTCTCTGAGAAACAGGGAGCTCGGAAATAAAATCCATAGAGATATGGGTCCATGGCCTCTTGGGCACAGGTAATGGCATTAACAAACCACTAAAGCGAGAGCAAGGCTTGGAGCGAGAGCAAGTCCCGCAGGACTGCACAAATTCCCTGACGTCACGAGACAAAGTAGGCCACCAAAAGGACCGACTCACCAAGTCTCTGGTACCAAAAATCCTGGGATGACCAGCCAACGCGGAACAATGAATCTCAGACATCACACTCTTCTTCCACTGGTCTGGGACAAACAATTTCCCAACAGGGCAGCGCTCAGGTTTATCCTCCTGACACCCTTCCAGAGCCAGTCTCAAATTGGGCGAGATGGCGGAAAGAACTACACCCTCTTTCAAAATAACAGTAGGATCGGATAACTCAGGAGAGTCCGCAAAGAAACTCCTCGAGAGGGCATCCGCCTTAACATTCTTAGTGCCAGGAAGAAAAGAAACCACAAAATTAAAACGTGTGAAAAACAAGGCCCACCTGGCCTGTCTAGGATTAAGTCGCTTGGCTGATTCGAGATAAACCAGATTCTTATGGTCCGTGAGGACCACCACCTGATGTTTGGCTCCTTCCAGCCAATGTCTCCACTCTTCAAAGGCCCACTTCATGGCCAATAACTCCCGATTACCCACGTCATAATTACGTTCAGTTGAAGAAAATTTTCGAGAGAAAAAGGCACAAGGGTTACTCTTAGAGGTCTCTGGATCTCTGGGACAAAACGGCACCTGCCCCAATTTCAGAGGCATCAACCTCCACCTGAAACGGTAGAGAAACATCAGGCTGCCGTAGAACAGGAGCAGAAGTGAATCTCTGCTTAAGTTCCTGAAACGCAGAGACTGCCTCAGGAGGCCAATTCACCCCATCAGAACCCTTTTTGGTCAAATCAGTCAATGGTTTAACAGTACCAGAGAAATTACCAATAAATTTATGATAAAAATTGGCAAAACCCAAAAATCTCTGAAGAGCCTTTAATGAAGTAGGTTGGACCCAATCACAGATGGCCTGAACCTTGACCGGGTCCATTTCAATAACAGACGGAGACAAAATGAATCCCAGAAATGAGACCTTCTGTACGCCAAAAAGACACTTTGATCCCTTCACATACAGTGCATTCTCTCTCAAAATCTGGAACACAGTCCGAACATGTTTCACATGAGAGTCCCAGTCATTGGAAAAATTCAAGATATCATCCAAATAAACAATCAGAAATTTATCCACAAAATCCCTGAAAATATCATTCATGAAGGATTGGAAGACGGAAGGAGCATTAGTGAGCCCAAAGGGCATCACTAGGTACTCAAAATGTCCCTCTGGGGTATTAAACGCCGTCTTCCATTCATCCCCGTGCTTAATGCGAATAAGGTTATACGCCCCCTTGAGGTCAAGCTTGGTAAACCAAGTAGCACTTTTCACCCTGGAAAACAGGTCAGAAATCAAGGGTAACGGATATTGATACTTCACAGTGATCTTATTCAAGAGACGATAATCAATACACGGCCTCAATGAACCATCCTTTTTGGCCACAAAGAAAAAACCGGCACCCAAGGGTGAAGAGGATGGTCTGATATGACCCTTCTCCAATGACTCCTTGATATAAAATCGCATAGCATCGTGTTCAGGTACAGACAAGTTAAAAAGGCGACCTTTAGGAAATTTACCACCAGGCATTAATTCAATAGCTCAATCATAGCTCCTGTGAAGGGGCAAGGATGCAGATTTACTTTCACTAAATACATCCGAAAAATCAGTCAAAAAGTCAGGAACATCCTGAGACTGGGGAGAGGCAGAAAAAACAGGAGTGTCGGCATTAAAACATTGGCAGCCCCAACTGGTCACAGACACAGATTTCCAATCCAAAACAGGATTATGAGACTGTAACCAAGGGAAACCTAGTACAATAATGTCATACAGCACCAGAAATTTGCAACTCTCCTGATGATCTGGTTCAACCCTCATTATCACCTGAGTAGAAAACTGGGGTTTATTCTCCGCCAAAGGGGTAGAATCAATGCCCAGTAGGGGAATAGACTTCCGCAGGGGTATCATGGGAAACCCACAACGTTTGGCAAAGTCAAAATCCATAGGTTAATAGCTGCTCCTGAATCAACAAAAGCCTGAGCAGAAAATGTGGACAGGGAGCAAATCAGGGTAACAGTCAACAGAAATTTAGTCTGAACACTACCCAAGACAACTGAGCGTGCAAAACGTCTTCCCCACTTAGGGAAGACTGAAATAGCATGAGATGCGTCACCACAGTAGAAACATAACCCATTGCGCTTTCGAAACTCATGACGCTGTGCCCCAGAAGTCACTGTATCACACTGCATGGGCTCAGAAGCTGGCTCACAAGGCAACACTATCTCACGCATACCTCTGCGCTCACGCAAACGTCTGTCAATTTGAATAGCCAATGACATAGAATCATTGAGACCAGAGGGAGCAGGGAATCCCACCATAACATCCTTTACATTCTCTGACAGCCCCTTCCGAAAAAGGGCTGCCAAAGCATCATCATTCCATTTTGTCAGGACTGCCCACTTTCGTAATGTCTGACAGTACAACTCAGCGTCCTCAAGACCCTGATTTAATGCCAGCAAGGCTTTTTCAGCTTGATCAGTGACATTAGGTTCATCGTACAATAACCCCAGAGCCAGAAAAAATACATCAGTATCATTCAAAACAGGATCCCCAGGTGTCAGGGAAAAAGCCCAATCCTGAGGGTCGCCGCGCAGGAGAGAGATGACAATTTGAACCTGCTGTGCTGCGTTCCCTGAGGACTTAGGCTTTAAGGCAAAAAACAACTTACAGTTATTTTTGAAATTCAGAAATTTAGCCCGATCCCCAAAAACAAATCTGGCATGGGAATCCTAGGTTCCACAACCGGCAACCCAGCAAGATAGGTAGCAATACTCCGAACCTCAGTGGCAAGCTGATCCACATGGCCAGACAACTGTGCAAGCTCCATTGAGAGAAAAAAAAATCCTCCTCAGCACCCAGAGAAAAGGAGGGAAATAAAATGCAACAAACAGGGAAAAAAAAATCTTACAACTCTGACAACTTTTTTTTTCTTTCCACACTATTTTTCCCTTCTGTGAGTACCATATAATTTTCAGTTTGGGCCGGTGATACTGTTATGTTTTGGTAGCTGAGGAGTATAAGCAAAAACGGCAATACACCAGAGAGGCTGGAACCTATTGGATTGCAGTAACCTGAACTAACCACAAAACTAGAGGTAGCCGTGGAGCGTTCCTACGTTGATCCTAGACGCCTCGTCACAGCTGAGAGATAACTACACCTAAAGGCAGAAAGATGAAAGCTATCTGCCCCGGAGCAGATCCCCAAAGAAAATAGGAAGCCCCCAAACATGTAATGGCGGTTAGACAAGAAGAAGCACGGACACAGACAGAAAATAGAATGAGCAAACGCTGGGGCCCAATCTGTCTAGACAGAAAAGTACAGGAAAGGATACTCACTGCAATCCAAAAAAACCCCTAAAAAATACCAACTCTTCTGATTGCAAAAACACCTGAGATCACACGATCTCTACCACCTAAATCAATTCTCTGGTGTAACAAAACTAAGCCGCAGCCACTGAAAAAACAGGAAAAAGCAAATGAACAAACAACAGTGGCTCCAGATAAACTGAGAGGAGCACAAGCCCCCGGAGGGGACCTGGCTGACCTCCACTATAAAAGGTTATATGGGCGAAAAAGGCAGAATACCCTATGTAGTGCCGCGGTAGCACGTTGTGCAGTGATGAGGCAGTGACCCAACAAAGTTAAAACACAAAAGTCTCTTTAATGTGTTTTCCTTCACAGCATTAAATGTCCAACTCATATAAACACAAGTGCATAGCATTAATGTTCAGTTCACACTATGCATAGCCTTAATGTTCAGTTCACACAAGTGCATAGCATTAATGTCCAGTTCACAGCACTACATAGTACCTGGTATCCTCCGGATAGCAGACGGGCACATATCCTCTGTATTACACAGTCACTACTCACGCCTGTCTACCATCATGACCTGTTGCCGTGGGCGACTGCACCACCGTGTCAATGTCTCTTTGCTTACAGCTTTTCCATAGTACACGATATCCATCAGTTTGCAGCTGTTACACACACTAGTCCTCCTTCGGGCACAGGACAGTCTACCTCTGGTTCACCTCCGGGCACAAGACCGTCCACCTCTGAGACCTGTTACCGTGGTCGACTGCACCGGTGTGTAAGCTGTGGGTACCAGGTTATTCAGCTGCCTTGGCCGTTCTGGTTCCGCTGGCCTGTCTTGCCTCACACAGGTGGAGCTCTGCAACGCCGACTGCTGTGCACACTAGCAAGCACCAACTGACTCTGGCCCTGACAAACCTATATTCTTTACTGCAGGGATTTTAACTTGAATCTGTGGCCTTCAGCCACATGGAAAACCTGGGCCTGGAATGAAACGGACTGCACGACTATCATCCTGCAGTCTGTTTCAAAATGCAAAACCCATAGCAGGTTTTCCCAGAATCTGCCTTCGGCACTGGCATGCCCAAGATTAACACTTATTTTTAGTCTGCATTGCAATCTCAGCTACACCTATGACTGCAATGCACTCTCATGGCCTCCATGCGCATCTTGGTGAGAATACACAGCGACCCTAGCTGCGACACCGGTCACTGCCTCACACCTTATACCATTCTCTGCTATGTAAAAGCTTCCTACTATGTTTTTTCTACTGCCACTATGTACAGGTTTGAATAAACTGTCTGAAATTTAATGTTACTAATATCACATGATATTATTTATATTAGATTATATTCACACTGGTTGTCGTTTCTTGCCTTATGTTTTTACACTTTATATGTCAGATCCAATTATAGTTAAATATTTTTTAACTGGATGGAATTGTACATCATACTACACTGTTATTCCAATCATGGAGCTGTGGAAATCTGATATGAAAATCACTAACAAGATCTAATGAACATATCAATTAAACCATTTTTAATGGATTTTTGGTTATAGGAATACAGAGATGTGTTCCCTCATCATCTGATTTAGTTCATGCTAAAAATGTGTTATAATCACTGGGCAGTCTGTTTGTTTTTGCATGAAGGGAATCTGTCACACAATTTTGCAATACAAACTACTGTACATACTCGTATAAGCCCACCCGAGTATAAGCCGAGGGACCTAATTTTACCACGGAAAACTGGGTAAGCTTATTGACTCGAGTATAAGTGGGGTATACATTGTCCCCTCCTCCCTGTCCTGCTATGCGTGGTTCCCCTGTCGCTGGTCTTCTATGCATTGCTTCCCCCGTCCTATCCTGCTATGCGTGGCTCCCCCGTCCCGTCGTTGCATGTATGGCTCACCCGTCCCGTCGTATGTATGACTCACCCCGTCCCGTCGTATGTATGTCTCACCCCGTCCCTTCATTGTATGCGTGGCTCACCCTGTCCCATCATTGTATGCATGGCTCCCCCGGTTCCGTCATTGTATACATGGCTCACCCTGTCCCATCATTGTATGCATGGCTCCCCCGGTTCCGTCATTGTATGCATGCCTCCCCCGAACCCATCGTTGTATACATGGCTCACCCCGTCTTATCATTGTGTGTATGGCTCCCCCACCCGTCCCATTGTTGTATGCATGGCTCACCCCTCCCGTCCTGGTATGCATGCTTCCTATTACAAAAAAAGACATCCTACTCGCCCAGCGTGCCCTCGCAGCATCTCCATTGGTGCCGGCTTCCTGCAGCTCTTCCTGCGCTAATAAAATATGCGCTCCACACCTATGGAAGTGAGATGTGTGCATATTCATTATCTTAATGAGCGATGCCACGTGATCGCTCAGCACAGAAAGAGCTGCTGGCATCGGGACCAATGGAGATGCAGCGACGGCGCGGAGGAGGGTGAGTATGATGCCTCTGGAAGTTGGCGGCTGCAGCTGTCACTGCTATAAGAGAAATTAATATTCATTTCTCTTTAGCAGCGGCACAGTTACACCCGCAGCTGCCGGCTCCTGCCTCTTCTCCGCCGCTCCCCCTCCCCCGCCGGCTTTCTGGACAATGACTCGTCTCTAAGCCGAGGGGGTGTGTTTTCAGCACAAAAAAATGTGCTGAAAAACTCTGCTTATGCACGAGTATATACGGTGTACACATTATTAAATAGATATAGTAGGCCTAACGAGACTGGTATACATAATTCAAGGTACATACACACGTGGTCAAAATTGTTGGTACCCCTCGTTTAATGACAGAAAAACCCGCAATGGTCACAGAAATAACTTGAATCTGACAAAAGTAATAATAAATGAAAAACTATGAAAATTAACAAATGAAAGTCAGACATTGCTTTTCAACCATGCTTCCACAGAATTTTAAAAAAATAAAACTCATGAAATAGGCCTGGACAGAAATGATGGTACCCCTAAAAATAATGTGACAAAAGGGACATGTTAAAAGAAGGTGTGTCCACTAATTAGCATCACAAGTGTCTACAATCTTGGAATCAGTGAGTGGTCCTGTATAGAGGGCTACAGATACTCACTGTGCTGTTTGGTGACATGGTGTTTATCACACTCAACATGGACCAGAGGAATCGAAGGAAAGAGTTATCTCAGGAGATTAGAAAGAAATTTATTAACAAACATGTTAAAGGTAAAAGTTATAAGACCATCTCCAAGCAGCTTGATGTTCCTGTGACTACAGTTGCACATATTTTCAGAAATTTAAGCTCCATGGGACTGTAGCCAACCTCCCCGGATGTGGCGCAGGAGGAAAATTGATGACAAATCGAAGAGACGGATAATACGAATGGTAACAAAAGAGCCCAGAAAAACTTCTAAACAGATTAAAGGTGAACTTCAAGCTCAAGGAA
>JARQOD010000005.1:276474440-276502312 GCA_033576555.1 Oophaga sylvatica
TTAGAAGAGACAACCATTACAGCACAGCACCTGTGAGTGTGCGTCATCCTCGGAGTAAGGACTCACAGTATATCACAGGATTACACGCAGCTTCCTCGCCTCATTCACACAGTGAGTATTTGGGGCCGTAATTTACATCAGTATTTGTAAGATAAAAACCAGGGGGAGCAAATACAGAGAAAAATAACAGAATCACTGTCACCTCTTCTGTGTTTTGGATCCTCTCCGGCGTCTCATAACAGATACTGATGTAAAATGTCGCCATGTAAGAGACGCCCTAAATCCTCACTAACTGACCTGACGGTGTGAGCTGCAGTGAAGCAGCAGAGGTTGGAAGTGTTAAGGAGGTTTCAAAAACAAACTGACCTTTCCTCACCATTCCCAGGACAGACATATGGTCACTTCTAAACCGCCCCCTATCCGCACCTCACTCATTTAGGTGAAGTTCTGCTGCATATTTCCATGCAAAAAGAACATATTACAGTTCCAGCAAAGTGGATGACATGTATATAATCAAAAAGGCAAAAAAAAGTCATCTCACACATAAGAAGATCCACGCACGGAGACTTACAATGGGCTAGAGGTTGGCAGAAGCAAAAAAATTGAATCTTCTGGTGGGCCCACTGTTCTTCAGTCTGACACTGGGTCCGCATCCACCAGCATTACATTCACCCACCAGCATTAGCAAATGTGGTACCAATATTCAAGAAGGGGACAACATCGGAGCCTGGAATTTATAGACTGATAAGTTTAACCTTTACTGTGGGCACCATCTTTGGAGGTTTTCTAAGAGATGTTATCCTGGAGTATCTCAATAAGAATAATCTAATTTCCTAACAGGGTGGATAAAAATCATGATTTTTTTTAAAAAATCAAAAAAAATCGGATTTTTTTGATTTAAATCGGATTTTTTTGATTTAAATAGATTTTTTAATCAAGTTGTACACAAGCAAAACTTTGTCTTTTTGCAAATCAAATTATTTTACACAAATAAAAATATTAAAACAGTTGATGATTATGAAACCTAATATTTTTTATTTGCACTATTAAACAATCAGAATTGAACTACAGAGAGTAAGTACTTTTTAACAATAGCCTATCTCTAACGTTTGAAGTAAGCAAACATCTTCAGTGAATACATCAGTCCTTTAAGCCTACTGTTTATTTAGGACTTTTAATAGGAAAACTAGTTGTCCTGCTTTAGCAGTTCCTAAGCGGTTTCGGACTGTTGTGTGCACAAAACTAAATGAAGAAAACAATCTCTCTACTCCTGCCGATGAAGCCGATGCAGTCAGTAGCTGAGTAGCTACATTTATTATCTTCGCTGGAAGAACAAGTGATTGCGACTTCCACCAGTCCAGTGGTTTTAGTTCATTAACGACGTTATCTGCAAACATGTATTTTGAAATGGTGCAGATTTACACTTCAATTTCAGCACAGTTGCCACAATGTCATGGTTAGTATTGGCGAGCCACTCCATTGTAGAGTTGATTTCCGCCTCAGATAGTTTTTTCCCTCTGTAGATGGGATGCAAGATATTGGCTAAATAGTGTTCTTCTTTTAATGCTTGGTCCTTGCGGTGGTGTATTGCAACCTTTACATTGTTTGAGAGGTTCAAGCGATCTAGCGAACCTTCTAAATCTTTCCAAACTTCTGTGGCATCAGCTATGGTTGCAGTATCTTTCTGCATTTTATCCAACGCAATAGATATTGGCTTTAACCTTTCCAAAAGGTCCTCGGCATTTCTCTTCACACCAAGATTTAATACTTTGCTTCGTATATTAGCATCAATTTTATCCCGATGTGTTTCGCAAATGGACACTAATTTTGACCATTTTAATAAACAGTTCCAAGCATTCAGCCAAGGTATTCCATCTAACATCTTGTGGTAGAACCAACTTCAGTCCTCCCATTTCCTTGTAGGTTGCATGTGCAAATGATTATTGCGGAAATATTTAACAATTTCTACAACATGTTCCTTGACACCCGAAATATGCAGGTCTTTTGCCAAAAGATGCAACAAATGGGCAGAACAACCGTATGTAATGACATTTGTGTCATCCTCATGTGCCAGTTGTAATTGCCAGACTTACCACTAGTGCTAGGGTCCTGGTGCATAAGAAGCTGTGGGGGTTCATTGACATTAGTTGTATCACTATCAACATCTTCATTTCCCTTCTGGTTGCAGTTTTCATAATGTGATTTCAAACGGCAAACAAGTCCTTGGATATCCTTTGACAGTATTTGCACTTTGCTCTCCCACCTTTCTTTCCAAGCTCTGCTGGCATCTCAACAAAATGAACCCAAATAGGGTCTCTCTTACGACCTGCCATGGCTCACGCAGATCACTTCTGAAGTTTGATTGTTACTACAGCCAAGTACTGCTGACTGACTATCCAACAAGTTTGGGCATGTCAACTAAATGGAAAAAGAAACTGAAACCAAGCTACAGAAAGTGAAACCAAGCTAGAAGTGTGGAGTTAATTGAACAATGATTGAAAGTTTTAGATTTTAATCGTGATTTATATTAAAAAAATCTTTTGATTTAAATCAGTGATTTAAATCATGATTAAAATCACGATTTAAATCGATCTGATTTAAATAGAAAAAAATCATTTGATTTAAATCATGATTTAAATCGTTGATTTAAATCGGCGTGATTTAAATCAATCCACCCTGTTTCCTAATATCAACATATGTTTATGAGGGATCTGTCTTTCAAACTAATCTATGAGGAGGTAAGCTCTAGATCGGGAAACACTGTTGGGAAACAGTGGATTTTGTCTATCTGGAACTTTCCAAAGGCATTTCATACAGTGACACACAAAAGGTTTGGTCTATAAAATGAGAGTAATGGGACCAGGGGAAAATATATGTAACTGGGCTAACTGGCTCAGTGATAGGAAACAGAAAGTGGTTATTAATGGAACACACTCAGATTGGGTCACATTCAACAGTGGGTGCCAGAGATCAGTTATGGCAGGGTCGGATATATCGCTGGTGCAGCTACACCGGGGCCCAGAGTTGGAGGGGTCCTGCAACATACAGCTGAAATGTATTGTGACGCAGGGAACCCGCAAGCTCCCTACGCTGCCATATATGCCGATGGCCAATCAGAAGCTGGCAGCTGAGGTTCGTGCACCCCTGACTGGGGAACATGGCAGTGAAGTCATGCGCCATTGCTCGCACGCTAAAGATCATGCATAGCAAGATGGCAGCAGCAGATCAGAGGTAGGAGCTGCTGGATGCTGGCAGAATAGAGGACTAGCGTTTTGCCTAACGTCCTCTGTTACACCGGGAAAAAGTCCTTCTCACCCAGCTGAACTGCTGCTGCTCTTCAGTGTGTGGATGCTACGTACCTCAGCCGGCTCCTGCAAGGCTGGCTATCCATAGTTAAGAATCATGCTGACTGGCTGAGGTGTCATCTCCTCTTCATGCTTCATGTGCATAATGTCAGTGTAAAGAAAAGGAGGTCACGTGGGACTCGTGGGAGAAGTAGTGCAGTGTTGATCTCTGTGCAGCGGTAGGTACATGGAGACACTGAGTGACAGAGCAGCCCAGTGCCGGTACCAGCCCATCTGGCAATTGCCAGAATTGCCAGATGGCCAGTCCAGCCCTGACTGCAGGTTGTTGGATTGTTGGAAGAGGTGGGTCTTCAGGTTCCTTTTGAAGGTTTCCCCATTAGGCAAGATTCTGTTATGTTGGATTGAAGAGTAGGGGGTACGCACGGTAGAATCTTGTACGCGATTGTGGGAAAAAAATCAAGGTTGTGTTGTGCTGCTCCAGGTTCTGTGTGGGGAAAAATAATTAAACATTATTAAAAAGGAAAAAAATATATATGTATACTTAAGTTCGCTGAGCAAGCGCAGGCCTCAGAAAGGCAAGAACCACTTTGAACACGAACCTCCTCTCTCATGTCCTTGTTGAAGCGGTCCTTCATCGAGCGCCAACTGATTTTGATTTGCTTCACTGTGAAGAGAAAAAAAAAAAAAAAATTAGAAAACAATGGACATCCATTCACAGGTTCACTGCCGTTTCAGACCACAGTGCAATACTTATCAAAATCTGTTCTGGCACGCCGAGTGGCACGGTCCCAACCGTCAGCATTGTCGGAGTGCTGATGGTCACGAGTGTCACACAACGGTACTCGCTCTTGCACAAGGTGACTAAGTTGCTCCTTGTCAATGTCGATTGTGACTTCTTCCCGTTGTGAAACCTATAGATAAAATAGAAAAAAAGAATTTTAAGTAAAACTGAAAAAAATTGTATTACAACTCTGATGAAAAGAATAGTTACACCCCGTCTTTCCTCCTGAGACACATAAGCCCGACGACCCTGGGAAGAATCATCTCCACTCGACTGCTTCAGCTCACTGCCAGGTACCTGTAAAGAAATTAAATGATTTAACACATGTGGAGTATTGCCAGTCAATACATACAAATCAGTACAGCAAATGTGATTACATAATCTTTGTCGGGTCCACCCTGGGAAGACGTCAGTTCTTCACTTCAGGACATTTTGAAGAGCAGGCAGCAGTCAAGTGAAATACTACAGAAAGGAACAGAGAAGAAAAATTAAACTTGTAAAGATCCAAAAACAATGTAGACAAAAAAAAAATGGACACAAATACTTACATTACAGGCAGTAGTCCAACAGCACAGCTGTCAGCACAGGCCAGGGACAGACAGCAGCAACAGAGACAACCACTGCACCAGAAGACGACCAGGTGAAAACCGCTGCACCAGAAGACAACCAGGAGACACCCACAGCACCAGAGAGAAGGCCAGTCTACAAGAAACAGAAAAAGCATTCAGAGAGACAGACATTTACAAAGCTTCTATACTTACATAAACAGCTTTGTCCTCACCACGATAGAAAGCAGCACCAGGATACGAACAGGAGAAAACCGCTGCACCAGGAGCCAAACACGGCACCAGGACAGTCGACACGTCTAAAAGTAAACAGAAAAAAATATTAGTACAAAGTACAAACAGCAGTGAGAGAGATAGAGATTTCCTAAGGTTCTATACTTACATAGCCAATGTTGTGGTATCGTCCAGAGTCCAGAGAGTTATAGCCTTGCAGTGTCCACACTTCCTTTTAAATTAGCAGGTGGTTGAATCATTTCCTGGAACAACTCATTAAAAAACACACTCGTATAGAACGCACATGGGTATGCATGTCCTTGAATACGCATGCATTCCCAAAGACAGTAATGCCTTTATTTGATGCACTCATCCGCATGAGCATGAATGCGCATATTTGATGGATTTTTGCCTTTTCCAAAAATCCAACATGTTGCGTTCGCCAGACCACGCCGCACACCGAAAAACAACGCATGCATATGCTGACGCATGCGAACTGATGCAAACACATGCCCCTGCGTACACCATGTTAAAGATAAGTAAACATGACGCTTTCGGATTGCTGTGGATGAAACGCTGCGCAAACAGACGCAAATGTGAAACCAGCCTTAACTGAGCAGCAGTACTCAATGTCTGGAAACAGCTGTAAAAGCAAATAAGATTTTAGGGTGCATAAAAAGAGAGAAAAAATCCTGTGACCCAAATGTATTATTACCCCTCTATAAATCACTTGTAAGGCCACATCTTGGATATGGGATCCAATTTGGGCTCCACATTTTAAAAATATATTTGAAATTAAGAGTCAGTTCAAAGGCGGAAACTAGATTATTACATTATTACAAGATCTCATTTATATGTATAAATACATATGTGATCAATGCATAGTACTGGCACATAAGTTATCACTTTCCAGAACCTTACAAAGAGTAATGGAACACTTGTAACATGTGGAAGAAAGTCAATTCTGGCAGCTAAATAGGAAAGGGTTCTTTACAGTTAGAGCTGTCAGACTGCGGAATACCAGACCACAAGAGGTAGTAATGGCAGACACTATAGCAGCATTTAGAAAAGGGCTGGATACTTTTTAATAAGACATGACATGTACATTATGAATTTAAATTAGAATGTACATTAGGAAAATGCTTGAAATGCAATTCCCTATAATATTTTACAAGTAATTTCCTCTAATTTTTTTCTGTGTAAAATGCTAGTTATCTGTCCAGTCTCTGCATCTAAAAAGTGCACAGCCCTCCTGAAACACTCGCAGGTTTAATTTCTAATCTGTCTTTCTTATGGAGCCTAAGGGAAGCCATAATGATAGGCGCCTGCTGGTAACAAGTGCAGTAATTTGCCTCTATAATGAAAGTGAATTACCAATGATGAAAGGGTTAATACTTGGCCCAGCATCAGTAATAGCCCCTGTAGTAACCATGACAACTGTTCTGAGGTCATAGACACGTGTGATAATCAGGATTCCATAATAGAAGGCCGCGCTGCCACGATCAGCGCCATTACTGATGTGCCTGAGGACGTTGAGCTTGACCACCCGACGTAATGAGCCAATAGTGGTGAAATTTGGAGGTTCTAGCAGGGAAAGGGGTTGTCTGCTATAGACACCCCCAGGGCATGGGAAGGTAACACGGGGGGGCCCCAGCACAGGATCCCCTTCTGTTACCCTCTACAAAGAGCTGCTCTCCGTTGGGAGTTCATGGATGGATCTGTGACTTTAATGGGTGATAAATTGGGAGGGGGAGGGAATATTTATCTTATTATGGGTCATCCATAACGAACAATCCGTCAGATCAGCCAAATTGGATCTAGCAACCAATGTGGTGACAGATATCGCAGCCAGATCGCTCCCACATCCGGTTATCACATTTATAGTCTATATTTGTTATGTCGTTCTCTGTAAATCAGGTGTAATGTATAAATTGTAAAATTCTGCAGTTCCATCTGTTATATATTGGCACTAACTCTCTAAGCCCAAGGGAAGGGCGATCCTCCAGCCATGGTTCCCTAGAGGTTTCCACCATGGGGTTTTTCCTCTCCTGAGTGCTGGGGGGTGACTCTTTGTGAGTCGGGTGTTGTGCCATTTTCGGTGTCATGTTTATTTAAATAAAGTTGAGAACGTTTGACACCTAATTGTGATGCTTCGTGTATTTATTTCCTGGGCTTCTACCTGATTCATTTTATTTGGGAGTCGGGGTCCGTCACACATCACTGAGTCACACGTCTGGACATTTGCCGGCCGCAGTTTTGCCCCAGGGGTTGCCCTGATCTGGTGATGAAGATGGATTAGAAGAGACAACCATTACAGCACAGCACCTGCGAGTGTGCGCTCATCCTCGGAGTAAGGACTCACAGTATCACAGGATTACACGCAGCTTCCTCGCCTCATTCACACAGTGAGTATTTGGGGCCGTAATTTACATCAGTATTTGTAAGGTAAAAACCAGAGGGAGCAAATACAGAGAAAAATAACAGAATCACTGTCACCTCTTCTGTGTTTTGGATCCTCTACGGGCGTCTCATAACAGATACTGATGTAAAATGTCGCCATACAAGAGACGCCCTAAATCCTCACTAACTCCTGACGGTGTGAGCTGCAGTGAAGCAGCAGAGGTTGGAAGTGTTAAGGAGGTTTCAAAAACAATCTGTCCTTTCCTCACCCTTCCCAGGACAGACATATGGTCACTTCTAAACTGCCCCCTATCCGCACATCACTCATTTAGGTGAAGTTCTGCTGCATATTTCCATGCAAAAAAAAATTACAGTTCCAGCAAAGTGGATGGCATGTACTGTATATAATCAAAAAGGCAAAAAAAGTAATCTCACCCATAAGAAGATCCACGCACGGAGACTTGCAATGGGCTAGAGGTTGGCAGAAGCAAAAAAATTGAATCCTCTGGTGGGCCCACTGTTCTTCAGTCGGACACTGGGTCCGCATCCACCAGCATTACATTCACCCACCAACATTAGCAAATGTGGTACCAATATTCAAGAAGGGGACAACATCGGAGCCTGGAATTTATAGACTGATAAGTTTAACCTTTACTGTGGGCACCATCTTTGGAGGTTTTCTAAGAGATGTTATCCTGGAGTATCTCAATAAGAATAATCTAATTTCCTAATATCAACATATGTTTATGAGGGGTCTGTCTTGCAAACTAATCTATGAGGAGGTAAGCTCTAGATCGGGAAACACTGTTGGGAAACAGTGGATTTTGTCTATCTGGACTTTCCAAAGGCATTTCATACAGTGACACACAAAAGGTTTGGTCTATAAAATGAGAGCATTGGGACCAGGAGAAAATATATAATACTGGGCTAACTGGCTCAGTGATAGGAAACAAAGTGGTCATTAATGGAACACACTCAGATTGGGTCACATTCAACAGTGGGTGCCAGAGATCAGTAATGGCAGGGTCGGACATATTGCTGGTGCAGCTACACCGGGGCCCAGAGTTGGAGGGGTCCTGCAACATACAGCTGAAATGTATTGTGACGCAGGGACCCGCCAGCTCCCTACGCTGCCATATACGCCGATGGCCAATCAAAAGCTGGCAGATGAGGTTCGTGCGCTCCTGACTGGGGGAACATGGCAGTGAAGTCATGTGCCATGGCTCGCACGCTGAATATCATGTATAGCAAGATGGCAGCAGCAGATTAGAGGTAGGAGCTGCTGGATGCTGGACAGAACAGAGGACAAGCGTTTTGCCTAACGTCCTCTGTTACACCGGAAAGAGTCCTTCTCACCAGCTGAACTGCTGCTGCTCTTCAGTGTGTGGATGCTACGTACCTCAGCCGGCTCCTGCAAGGCTGGCTATCCATAGTTAAGAATCATGCTGACTGGCTGAGGTGTCATCTCCTCTTTCATGCTTCATGTGCATAATGTCAGTGTAAAGAAAAGGAGGTCACGTGGACTCGTGGGAGAAGGAGTGCAGCGTTGGTCTCTGTGCAGCGGAAGGTACCTGGAGACACTAAGTGACAGAGCAGCCCAGTGCAGGTACCAGCCCATCTGGCAATTGCCAGAATTGCTAGATGGCCAGTCCAGCCCTGTTTCTTGGTGACATTTCCTTTCTCACTGAAGTGACTACATAAGGTGGCTTCTAGACTGGTGTTCTACTGCATAAATATGTTATTTCCTCCTAAAATACCCATAATATTGAATTTGTATGGTGTGGTGGTCTGTACATGTGCATAGATACCGTAGCCATGGAAATGTCACTTGATAATTAGAATCATTATAAGCATATATTTAGGATGTAAGGTTCTTGTTACATTGATGAAACAGAATTGTGCCTGTAAGCAAATTTATGGTGTTATGTCAGCATGATATTGACATGGGTGTTGAAGAAATTAATTCCAGATCAATAGCATATTTATAAACCATAACAAGCTGACATGAATGCAGGTACTAAATTGTCTTAAAAATCAACAGCATTTTCAGAAATGTTGCATCTAATACAAAAGGTTTCCCTTCTTTTTTGTAGCTGGCTGTTACATAAAGGTTAAAAACCATTGTTGTTATATTGAGGCTATTGAATAATAAAATTACCTAAAGCTTCAACAGAATGGTAATCTGGTAGCAGAAATATTATATTTGTAAGTTCCAGGCATTCCACTAACCAAAGGTTCGATATCTACAAGCTCAGAAGAGGTCAGAATAGCAAGACAAGAAATGCTTTTGAATAAATACATAAGGCTTTAGCGCTCTAAGTACCGCAATACATCATGAAAAATTCATCTGCTCCTCACTTGAGACCCTCAATATTTCTCAGATATACCAATGATTAGTCTCCTAAATCACATGGAAAATGAAGACCAAGACATCGAGACTGCTTCTTAACGATCGTTATACCCTTACGTCAAGTAGAGGAACTGGACATTACTGGCACTGCAGACTGCAATGAGATCATCCCTACTCAATTAGTGTACAATCATCAAAAGAGGAAAAAAAGCAAACACTTCGTATTATTAAGGAAGGCATAGATACATAGATACTCTCATCTTGGACCAAGTCCAGGAGACAGTCTGAAGTTGTACTGAAGATGACATTGCAAGTCTGGCCCAAGGCACTTTAGCAGGTTGCAAATTACTTTGTAAGTCCAGCCTTGCTTTACATGGCTTTAAATAACTATTGATTTATCTGTCTTCTAATGAAATTTCCAGACGAAAGGCATGTAGTCAAACTATGGCCATTCTGCTTTTCATCTGGAGTGGCGCCTTTCTCACCACCTTTCCATAATAAACTTGCACCAACATATTTATTCTATGTTCATTTTTTATTACTTAAACCAATTATAGTACAAACCTGTTCGATACCAAGATTATGATAATTTTAATGGTAGCAGAGCAGGAAAACACATAACTATATAAATTATGTATTCAAAATGCATAGAAACATTGTAATTAAAACCATGAGCTAAGGCCAATTTAATAACATGACAATACATGACATGACAAATGACAATATAAGATAAAGCAACCTTTTGTCAATGTTGCCATTATTGAAGGATACATTCAGTTCAGCAACCATTTGCTTCATTTGTTTTACAAATCTTAAATGTAAAATTAAGCAGCTTTACAATAGGTCTTGCATAAAGATATCTTAAAATGTTGACAGCTCCTTTGCAAATACATGTGTTTCCATGTTAAAAGAGGAGAAATGCTGCGTAGCCAAATCCTGTAATCATGCTCTCTTCAATTTGTCACCAACTCTCCACTAATGTATATGTAGCAAGAGGTAGTCTACGATAAAAATATGAAGAACCACTTGCGGATCTAATTACACAGTGCTTCATGTCTTGTTAACGTAGAGCTGCATAGGTTTACATAAGATCTAGAATAGGATATTTAAAACGAAGACCTTTTGCAAAGTTGCTTTATTAAAAATTGTATATCTTTACAGAAATATGGAGATAGGTAAGTAATCATGCATTTAGGATGACCCAGGGCAATTATTGAAGACAATCAACTAATACAAGTTGATCATTGCTTATTTAATGGACAGCTTACTTACATCAACGAAAACTGATGAGAACAGGATGACACTTAAAGTGAACCTGTCAGCAGGATTTTGCCAAGTAAACTACAGGCATTGTCAGGGTGATGTTGTTCCACGGATTAAAATGATACCTGGGGTGAAGAAATCCATCTTGTGGTTCTTGTGTAATCAGTGTTAGAACTTTCAGTTAATGAGATGCCAGTGCTCCGGGGCGTGACTATAAGTAGAGTCTTATCTTCCTGCTCTAAGCCAGAGAAACCAAGGAAAGACCTGGCCACAGGCCGCACCGAAGCACCAACAGTCTGTCTCTATGATGAGGAACATATTTGTCCTTCGGGGCAGCCTGTGCTATTGTGATGGGGCATTTCCTGGCAGATTTGTAAATCTTGGTAGGATGTTGAATAATTCAAGTACTTATTATTGGTAAATTATTTCCATTAACTATCATGTACAACGAGTAAATGGATATAATGTCTTGACAAATTCTTAATCTTGGCTCGTGGGACTTTCGCATAAGCAAAATGTGACAAAAAAATTTTTTTTTAATGTGACATATGAGTATAAGATGTAACGCCTTTCGTCTTGGTTTCTCTGGCTTAGAGCAGGAAGACTCTGCCCACAGTCTCGACCAGGAGCACGGGCATCTCATTAACTGAAAACTTCTAACACTGATTACACAAGAACCACAAGAGGGATTTTTTTCTCCAGATCTCATTTTAATCAGTGTAACAGTGGCAACATGAGAATGCCTGTAATTTAGCAAAACCCTGCAGACAGGATTGTTTTAATAAGATCATTGTGTCCTCATGTTTACATGAGTCAAAAGTCTTATTAATGATTATTCAGGAATTATCAGCTTATCTAAATGCACCTTAAAACTGAGTGTTGTTTAGTGGCACAGTGGTTAGCACTGTACAAATCCCACCAAGGACAATATCTGCAAGGAGTTTGTGCATTCTCCCCGTGGGGTTCCTCCGGGTACTTCAGTTTCCTCCCACACTCCAAATATACTGATAGGGAATTTAGATTGTGAGCCCAATGGGGACAGTGATGACAATATCTGTAAAGTGCTGTGGAATTAATCGCTCTATATAAGCAAGGTATAATAATAACATAGATTGGATGCATCAATCATATCTGTCTTTATCACAATCATACAGGATATGTAATATATAAAATGCATTTGTTAGCTATTTATCTGCTTTTCCCAATAGGACATGTCATAAAGCTCTTAGCAGTAAGACTCCAATGACTAGAGTTTCCAGTGATTTGGAGAAGGAGTCAGTATTATTCTCAACTTTCACTGGAATGATGGCCACACGTGCTATGTTGCTCTCTATGGAGACATAGCGTTTAGGGCCTGTGCACACGTTGCGGATTCCTAGCAGTTTTGCCGCTTACACAATCCAACTCATTATGGCTTATGGGATTCCGCAATGCTGTGCACATGCTGCGGGTTTTTCAGCGGCGGAATCACATCGCGGAAGAATCCGCAGCATGCTCATTCTTTTTTGCGGAACCGCGGCCATAGGAATGTATTGAACCGATTACTTTCCGCATGTGGCTGTGCCCACCATGTGCAAAGTAAGCGGTTCATGTGCGGATGGTACCCAGGGTCTGGAGGAGAGGAGGCTCTCCTCCAGGTCCTGGGTACCATATCCATGTAAATACAATAATTAAAATAAAAAATCATGCTATTCTCACCTTCCGGCGGCCCCCGCAGCTTTCCCGCCTCTCAGCGACGCTCCCGGCCAATCCCGTTCCCAGTAATGCATTGCGAGAATCACCCCAGATGACGTATCGGTCTCGCGTGATGCTACGTAATCGGGTGATTGTCGCAAAGGACGCCGGGAACGGCATTGGCCGGGAGCGTCACTGAGAGGGCCGCCGGAAGGTGAGAATTTCACTATTTATTATTTTTTTTATTATTTTTACATTAGATCTTTTTACTATTGATGCGACATAGGCGGCATCAATAGTAAAAAGTTGGTCACACGTGTCATACACTTGTTTGACTCGTGTGACCAACCTGTCAGATCGCTTGTAAAACGCTAGCATTCTGCAAGCTAATTACGCTTGTAAAACGCTAGTTTTTAGCGGGAATACGCATACCTAAAATATGCGTATTTCCCGCAGCAGGGAGGTGCGGAATAGCCGCGGAAATTTCCATGGCAATTCCGCAACGTGTGCACATAGCCTTAATGATACTTTTCAACCTGCTTTCCACTAACTCCAGGAAAAGTTTTAGAGCTTAGGGTTCACAAATTATTTTGAAAACAGCTTAGAATGCTCAAAAAATAACAAAAGAAGCAACTGTGGCTCAGATGCATGACGGATACCCCATTCGTATCTACTTCCTACTCCAGTACTGATGTTCCAAAGAAGATATGTAACAGCTACAGCAAATCAATGGCCTCAAAGACAACTTGCTGCAGCCAACGACTGGAACACCATGGCTGGAGCAGGAAGTGGAGACCTGATAATTATAAAGAAAAATACAGGGTGATCATTAAGGACATTATGAGGTTATATTTTACTGAATAAACTGTTTTCCCAATTAATTTACCCCTGTAGAGTCAAATACCTAAGCAGAAGAACTGGAACTCTAATAACTCTAATATAGGATACTGTGCTTCAAAGTCTAAAAACTGTGATCTTAACCCATACACAATTTTTGACCATTTTTCCTGTAAAAGGAGAAATTAAACTAATTCTTAAGGAATGATGGTTACCTATGAATATGATTGCGTTTTTCTACATTAACGCTAGGACAATCATGTTCGGCATCATTTCTTACTAATATCAAAACAGTGTATTGACGGCAATAATCAGACCTTTCTATGAAAGGTAACAAGTCCTAAACGTCTACTGTGTACACCTATAATAGAAGCATTCTTCTAAAGTGGCTTAGACATCCTAGAACCACGCTCAAGTTTCACTTTTTCTAAGAAGTGAGATAAACAGCACTGAATACCTGTGTAATTCTGAGTTCCTGTGGTTTTGTCACTTCACCTATGAATCTTTTGTTATTGCTATGAGTAATTGTCAGTGAAGGTGCTTTGCTTGATCTTGTCTCAACAAGAAAGTGTGTCCTCACACAAGACACATACCCGACGTGCTCTATTTTTGCAGGTACAAAATATGCAGAAGGAACGTGCACGTAGGAATAGAGTGAGTGAGAAAAGAAAGACCTCATTCTATTCTTGCTACATTGACAAGGTAATATTTTAGAAATAGGCTGATAAGATAATGCTGAAAGCAAATATATGCAGGAGACAGAAGGTAAGATTATGCCACCCACACCAACACAGGAAGCTTTGGGGTCATACAGATAGTATGCATTACACCAACTTCTGATCTTCAAAGACACAAGCAAAGCATAAGTGAATAAAAACATATAGCGTTCTTTGCACCACTCCCTTTCCAAATCCGGAAACCCTCAACCACATGAATGCGCTTAAAAAAAAAGAAAAGCTCTGTCGCATTTACAAAGAGCACTGCCTAGACATAGTACAGTGGGAATTCAGAGCTGTGATGTGGTAGCAAACGGGATATAGGATCAGAAGTATTAGCAGTATTTGCTGATCATACGGAGTGTTGTGTTACAATACATTGCGGGTGCTTCTTCTCCATGGCATTGTCAGCTATAAGCCACAAGAACAACTTTGGCTACATACATTCAGCACTGCCATGCTATATCGATAAGCACAGCAGTAGTAGGAGCCTTTATTTAGTGGCTTTTTTACTTTCACTAACAGGTTTATTTATTTCACTTACTATCACCATCGTATTCCACAGCACTTTACTGACATCATCATCATTTGACACCAATGAGGCTCACAATCTAAATTCCCTATCTTTGGAGTGTGGGAGCAAACCCACATTAACACAGGGAGAACCTACAAACTCCTTGCAGATATTGTCCTTGGTGGGATTTGAATCCAGGACTCCAGTGTTGCAAAGCAACAGCAATAACTACCGAGCCCCCATGTTTGCATTTACTACAGCTAAGTATATGGAAAGTTTACAGTAATACATACTCATATTAAAAAAAAGTTTCATTATCACATTAAGGGCTTGTGGACATGACTGTATTTTCAATCCGAGTGCTATCCGACAAAACATTGGATTACACTCGGACCAATGTTAATCTATGGGGTCGTGCACATCTGATTTTTTCCTCAGACCAACCCAGTAAAAGGAAAAAAATCACAGCATGCCAGAGTTGGTTCCGATCATCAGATCTCACTTGGCCATGCATGTCAATGAGTCCGTGGAGAACATTGGACTGCACTCAGATGACATATGGCTGCAGTCCAGTTTCCACAGACTGACAGAATGAAGAAAATGGAGACATTTGTTTTTTCATCTTCTCCTCATCTAGAAAATCGGATTACACTATGCTCAGAGTTTGATCAGAGTATACTTAACATAATTCTCTCAGATGAGAGAGAATACGCTGGTGTAACCCTAAGGCCGGGGTCACACTTGCAAGAAACTCGCACGAGTCTCGCACCTCAATACCGGCACTCGGGACCAGAGTGTGCGGCTGCATGTATTTCTATGCAGCTGAACGCTCCGGTCCCGAGTGGCAGGTATTGATATGTAAGACTCATGCGAGTTTCTCTCCAGTGTGACCCCGGCCTTATTGTAACTGTGGGAAGGATTTTGTAACTGAACCTATGTTCTGGAGACTGATGTGCGTCTTTTCTTGCCTACAACTCTTCAGGAGGGGTGAAAAGCTGAAATGCTAGCATAATGTGACCCTGGTGTACGGACAGTGAGCAAAAGGTGGGGTATCGTGCATCTATACAGCCATAACAGAGCCTCCGAAGTCTGGTATATGAAATTCTAGCAGGTGGTACTACACATAAAAAAAACATGCAATGCATGGAGGATGCAATGACTATCCAGTATCATCTTTTGTTTGATCTGGGGTAATGGAGGTTTCATTCAGCATTATAATGATGCAAGTTAGCGTGCACAGTTAATAGAGTTTGCATTGTGTATGACCAGCAAAACCTCTGTTCTCAGCATTGGTGGTAACCTAGCAACAATCTAGGTATCTAAAGCTGCACTGAAAAACATGAAGAAAATAGAAAAAGCTCCCCACAGCAGCAGGATGTACATACTTCCTGAATACCATCCGCTTACAGAGAGTAACCCTGTAAACTGCTGCCTCATACTACTCCAAGGTCACTGTTTGTCCTACTTTCATCTGCTGAATCAAAACAAAAAACCCTAAAGAACATGTATCATGATCTCCGGAGCAGCAACTGCTGAAGAAACATTCATCAGCATTCAACTGCCACGTTAAGCACGGAACAAGAATATATTATATATAGATACAGACGTAAACATACATACAGTACATGTGTACACTCCTACACAATATAGATTTATGACTTAGATTTCCTTTGAAGACCTCCACCTTGGACTAAGGTCTCCCAGAGACATGCATATAAAAAAGTACCAAATAAAAACTACTTAAAGGGGTTGTCCCCTTTCAAAACAACTTGACCTGCAAACGCAGCTTTTTACAAAATTTCCAAACCATTGTTTCCTTACTGTCCCTGGGTGCAGCGCTGAGTCTCTAGCGCTGCTCTCTGTGCCCGATACTGGCTGTGGCGTTGATGCGACATCAAATCAGTGAACTCAACGGCATTGCTTGTGTAGATGGAATGCCCCTTTCAGAGCCACTGATCAGCTGCCGCACGGTGACATCAGTGCTGCAGCCAATACTGAACACCAGGAGCAGCGTTGGAGACTTAGCGGTGGGGTTATGGGGACAGTGAGTAAAGAGAAGTTTTTTTTTTTTAAGAACACACAATAAATAAAAAACTTAGCTATATAAATTGGGTTTTGCAAATAGAATAGATTATTTAGTGAATCAGTACAAATAATCAAGGTACAAAAATTGTATTAAAAACATTTAAAAAGTACATACAATACAAAACTAAATGCCAAAGCCACCAAATACACCATAAGTATTAGGATCAAAAATACCCCCTACCTCCTCATATAAGACGGCAAAGTCACTAGCATAGAAGATACAGCATACAACATACTGTGCAAAGTGCCAAGTGCTAAGAAAATCTGTGCAATATATGAAGATAATAGATAAGCCAAATAAATTATTCCAATGAATATTAGAAGAATGATTAGATAAATAATTATAATTGTAACCACATACGCCCTTATATTTGTTTGCCAGCCCCCTTTTATTATTCATTTTGATAATATTTATAATTGATTTAACTACAAATACACTGGAGAATTTGTATTTGTAGTTAAGTACACCTATATACAGCTGTGCTCAAAAGTTTACATACCCCACCTATATACAGCTGTGCTCAAAAGTTTACATACCCCGGCAGAATTTTTGCTTTCTTTGCCTTTTTTCAGAGAATATGAATGATAACACCAAAACTTTTTCTCCACTTTTGGTTATTGGTTGGGTGAAGCCAATTATTGTCAAACTACTGTGTTTTTGCTTTTTAAATCATAATGACAACCCAAAACATCCAAATAACCCTAATCAAAAGTTCACATACCCTGGTGATTTTGGCCTGATAACATGCACAGAAGTTGACACAAATGGGTTTGAATGGCTGCTAAAGGTAACATCCTCACCTGTGACCTGTTTTCTTGTAATCATTGTGTGTGCATAAAAGCTGAATGAGTTTCTTGGATCCAGACAGACTCTTGCATCTTTCATCCAGCCACTGACGTTTCTGGATTGTGAGTCATGGGGAAAGCAAAAGAATTGCTAACGGATCTACTGTATGTAGTTGAACTGTATAAAACAGGAAAGGGATACAAAAAGATATCCAAGGAATTGATAATGCCAGTCAGCAGCGTTCAAACTGTGATTAACAAATGGAAAATCAGGGGTTCTGTAAAAACAAAACCACGGTCAGACAGACAAACAGTAGAAAGCCATTACTGCGCAAATGCCACAAAGTATCTCGCCTACAATACGCAAAAAAGCACAGAGACAAGCCTTCTGGGAACAAGGTAATTTGGAGTGATGAGACCAAAATTGAACATTTTGGCCCCAACCATAAACATTACATTTGGAGAGAGGTCAACAAGGACTATGATGAAAGGAACACCATTCCTACTGTTAAGCACAGAGGTGGATCGCTGATGTTTTGGGATGTGTGAGCTACAAATGCACAGAAACTTGGTCAAAGTTGAAGGAAAGATGAATGCAGCATGTTATCAGCAAATACTGGAGGCAAATATGCAATCATCAGCCTAGAATCTGCGCATGGGACGCACTTGGACATATCAACATGACAACGATCAAAAACACAAGGCCAAGTCGACCTGTCATTGGCTACAGCAGAACAAAGTGAAGGTTCTGGAGTGGCCATCTCAGTCTCCTGAGCTCAAAATCATTGAGCCACTCTGGGGAGATCTCAAGCGCGCAGTTCATGCTAGACAGCCCAGGAATTTACAGGAACTGGAGGCTTTTTGCCAAGAAGAGTGGGCAATTTTACCATCTGAGGAAATAAAGAACCTCATCCACAACTACCACAAAAGACTTCAAGCTGTCATTGATGTTAGAGGGGGCAATACATGGTATTAAGAAATGGGGTATGTAAACATTTGATCAGGGTCATTTGGATGTTTTGGGTTGTCATTATGATTTAAAAAGAGAAAACACAGTAGTCTGACAATAAATGGCTTCACCCAACCACTAACCATGAGTGGAGAAAAAGTTTTGGTGTTATCATTCATATTCTCTGAAAAAAGGCCAAGAAAGCAAAAATTCTGCCAGGGTATGTAAACTTTTGAGCACAACTGTATGTATGCATACTAGGGTTGAGGAGTCGGAGTCGCGGAATTGGAGCCCATTTTGGTGGAGTTGGAGTCGATGTCATGGAAATTGAGGAGTTGGAGTCAGAGTCTGAGGTTTGAGAAGTATAGATTTTGGCACACACCAGTGAATGCGATTGTGCTTTTAATTGGTATTTACATACAGTTTGCAGCAAAAAAACAACAAATGGCAGGCAGACGTTTCGGTCAAACGACCTTCATCAGTGTGCTGCAAATGTGGATAATAACATATATTAACATAAAGGATATCAAATGAAAAAAATTATGTACATAATATATATGAGATATATATGAAAGGAATCATCTCTGTGTGCTGAAAATAGGAACCAACAACAGGACATAGCATTAAGTGATACATATAGAATGTAAGTACATATCTTATTGTGCCTTAAGACAGATCAAGTGACTGTGATATTAGGTAAAAAAAAAAAGGAGCACATACCCTTTTGTGTTTTAGCTGACAGAATCTTATTATACCTAAAAAGGAACATGCTGGAGTGAGTATCTTATGGCTCTATCAGATTATGTGGTGGTGAACATGTACTGGAACACATACCGCTGAAATGGTTAATGCCTGGATATAATCTGTGGGAGTAAATGGCATAAGTAATGTCGCATTGTACCTTTATAAAGAGTTTGTCTCATAACATTCATTGGTGAGGCAGTGGATAGTAGGGAAGTTTTACCTTAATCGTCCCTTGAATGTGTGAAGAAAATGTGTAGCATAGACGCGGCGTCCACCGCTAGTCTCAGTAGCTGTGGCTTGTTCAGAATACCGGGTTTAAATGTGCAGCGAGGTGCAGGTGTCATGGCCGCTTAAACCGGAAACATGATGCCGGAAACTGCTAAGCGTGCGTCCCACTGACGTCACCGCTTGCGTTCCAAGGTGCAGGGTGGAGACTAATCTTACTTGGTACTTGTGAGCATGTCAGGAAGTGCTGTGATCACAGTGCAATTATTTTCATAGCGGTGCCCAGAATCTGTGACGTATGTGAGCTGGAGTGATCCGACGGCAGAGTGTTTCTACAGATTCTGAAATAGATAGATAAAAATTAGTGCTGATCTTATATATATGAGAATACATTGTAAAAACAACATGGTTGATGGATAAACATAGTTGATGAATAAGCATACGATTACACTGAAATTAGATATTTTACACTGAAATTAGATATTTTTATGAAACAAAGAGAGATTGGGTATAGAATCCCCCATGAAACCCTTTGAGGGCTAGAACCTAAGTCATATGTAGACAACTAGTTTCATTAGATTTGCTTTTATATGAATGCCTGAATATCGAAATCTCGATTTAACCCTTTGGGGGCCAGAGTGTTGAGTTCATGTATCCAGAAACTTTCTCTCTTTTTCAAGGTCAAAATACGGTCACCTCCTCTCCGGGATGGTAGGATCTGCTCAATAACCTGAAATTTCAGTTGGGCAATGGTGTGACTGTATTAATGAAATGAGCAGGAATGGGGAGTAACATGTTTTTACATCTGATGGTACTCTTATGTTTGGAAATTCTATCTTTGATTGGTTGAGTGGTTTCTCCCACATATGAGAGACCACAGGGACATTTTATAAGATAAATCACAAACGACGAATTACACGTATAATAGTCCTTTATGTTATACTTTTTACCGGTATGTGGATGGTAAAATGAATCTCCCCTCTGTATATTATTACACTGTGTGCAGTGTAGGCATGGGAAGGTGCCGTATTTTGGATTGTTTAAAAAGCGTTGTTTCCTCTGTGGAGTGGTTGAGCCTATGTCTGCTTTTACAAGTATGTCTCGAAAATTCTGTGGACGTTTGAAACACGGTAAGAATGGTTTACTAAATTCTATAATATCAGGATGGGCTGTGTGTAACAAATTCCAATGCTTCCGTATACTGTTATGTAGGAGATAGGCACATGGATGGAAATCATGTACAAATGGTATTCTTTTGTCTACACTGGTTTTTGTGATAGAGTTGCCATGTGATGTTGTGAATGTGCTCGCAGGATAGCCTCTCTCTAAAAATTTCTGTTTCATTTCATCTAATCTGACGTTTCGTGTTTCTGAATTGGACACAATTCTTTGTACTCTCTTAAGTTGAGATTTCGGAATTGCCTCTTTCATTTTAGTGGGGTGAAAACTCCCATAGTGAAGTAGGCTGTTTTTATCTGTGGTTTTTCTGAATAGATCCGTGGAGAGATGTCCCTGTGGATCTTTGATGACTAGAGTATCTAGGAAATTAATTTGTTTCTGATCTTGGGTCATAGTAAAATCTAGACCCGGCCATGATGTACGTAGATGAGAATAGAATATATTCAGTGTATCCAGGGAACCATTCCAAATGCAGAAAATGTCATCGATGTATCTCTTCCACAGTATGGCATGGCTGCGGAAGAGATCATCCTGGTATATGACACTTTCTTCAAATTGTGCCATATAACAGTTGGCATATGGCGGTGCGGTATTGGAGCCCATGGCCGTCCCTTTGACCTGTAAATAGAATTTATCTTCAAATAAAAAATAGTTTTTTAGTCAATATAATAGTGAGTATCTCACAACAGAAATTTATCTGTTCGATTTCAAAATCTGCTGATTCTAGAAGTTTCCGGACTGCGACAATGCCTTCTGTATGTGGTATAGACGTATATAGATCTTTTACGTCAAAAGTGACGAGAATGGCTTGTTGGGGAATAGTGTCCATATTATGAATTAGATCTAGAAAGGCACCTGTGTCTAAGATATATGAGGTCGTTTTGCGGATAAGAGGAGTCAGTATTTTCTCCAGATATTTGGCAATTGGAGAAAACACAGACTCCGTTGAGGCCACAATGGGTCTTCCTGGAGGATTTGAGAGACTCTTATGTACTTTAGGGAGTACATAAAAAACCGTATAATTGGAAATTTCTTTGTGAGATAGTTATGTTTTTTCCGTCTATAACTCTTTTTTCAAGATATTTGTCTAATGTGACTTGAATGAGTTGTATAGTTTCTTGGGTGGGGTCACCTGGTAGAGATAGGTACGTGGTTGTATCTCGTAGTTGTCTGTTAATCTCATTAGTGTAATCACTTTTGTTAAGGATTACAATGGCGCCCCCTTTATCCGCGGGTTTGATGATAATGTTTTTTATCATCTTTAAGATTTCTAAGTGCCTGTCTGTCTAGAGATGTGAGGTTATTTGGAAAATGTACTAGACCTTTGTTAATGCTTTCTCTAAGGTTTTTGAAGGTTTTGTCAACAAATGATATGAATGTTTCTAAAGCATGAGAACCATGAGGAGGTCTATAAGTACTCTTATTCCTCAGGCCTAGACTGTTAGCAGACATTGGTGTATGTGTAGTAGGTACAGGAATTGGAGCATTGGAAAAATGTAACTTCAATCTCAATGATCTATAAAATCTTTGTAAGTCCATCTCGAGATTGAATGTCTTACATTTGTAACTTGGGCAAAAAGAAAGTCCTTTTGTAATACCTGGTACTCGGCAATACCCAGGGTTCTGGATGATAAATTGATAACTAGTGGGTTATTACCTGAGACCTGGTCACCCGATTGTAGTCCATGTTCCTTCGTGTGTCTCTTTCCCCTCCGGGCCTCTTTTTCTTGTGCCTCTCCTTCTCTGGCCTAAAAAACGGCTCGTTGAGGGTTGTCTGTCGTAATCTGATCCTGATGTTGATGCTTCTGTTGATGATCTGTAATAAGTACGTGATGAAAAGTTTCCAGAGTTCGAAGATTCTCGCCATTTGTACACTCTGTTATTCTCGTAGTCTTCTGAATCTCTAGCGAATTTGTTGCGTTTTCTTGTCTCTGTATCACGTCGGTGCTGCTCGATGACGTCCTTGATTCTGTTCTTAAGGCTACTAAATTCTTCGGCGGTGGTTGACGTTGTCAGTTGACTTTCAATATTCGCAATATCTTCTTTGCATCTAGCGATGCCTCGATGCAGATGCTCTAGCGTAAGGGTCATAAGGTCAAAAGAGCATTTGTTAATAATTTGTTCAAAGCGTGAACAGAATTCTGGAGAATCACTGAAAAGGGTGGGACGGAGGGGGACCCTTAAACCCCTCGGTATTCTTTGAACTTTTAAATATTCAGTGAGTGTGACACAGTGAAGCTCATAATTAGTGCACCTTCTCAATTCTCTCTCCAAATCACGACCCCTAGTTTCCTTGGGGGGGATTTTAAGAAAGTCACTAGACAACGTGGATTGTGCTATTATGTTGGAGGTTTCTTCAGCATTATAAGAGAATGTAAGTGAAGTCATATCATAGAATAGTGTGCACAGCGTAAGGGTAGCTATGTGTATATCAGAAACGTTGGCACAACTAACTGATGGGTTTAACAGGGTGGTGCTCAAAAATAGGGTCCCAACCCGTATCTTAATGAGAAGTATAGATTTTGGCACACACCAGTGAATGCGATTGTGCTTTTAATTGGTATTTACATACAGTTTGCAGCAAAAAAACAACAAATGGCAGGCAGACGTTTCGGTCAAACGACCTTCATCAGTGTGCTGCAAATGTGGATAATAACATATATTAACATAAAGGATATCAAATGAAAAAAATTATGTACATAATATATATGAGATATATATGAAAGGAATCATCTCTGTGTGCTGAAAATAGGAACCAACGACAGGACATAGCATTAAGTGATACATATAGAATGTAAGTACATATTTATTGTGCCTTAAGACAGATCAAGTGACTGTGATATTAGGTAAAAACTAATCTATTTCAGAATCTGTAGAAACACCTGCCGTCGGATCACTCCAGCTCACATACGTCACAGATTCTGGGCACCGCTATGAAAATAATTGCACTGTGATCACAGCACTTCCTGACATGCTCACAAGTACCAAGTAAGATTAGTCTCCACCCTGCACCTTGGAACGCAAGCGGTGACGTCAGTGGGACGCACGCTTAGCAGTTTCCGGCATCATGTTTCCGGTTTAAGCGGCCATGACACCTGCACCTCGCTGCACATTTAAACCCGGTATTCTGAACAAGCCACAGCTACTGAGACTAGCGGTGGACGCCGCGTCTATGCTACACATTTTCTTCACACATTCAAGGGACGATTAAGGTAAAACTTCCCTACTATCCACTGCCTCACCAATGAATGTTATGAGACAAACTCTTTATAAAGGTACAATGCGACATTACTTATGCCATTTACTCCCACAGATTATATCCAGGCATTAACCATTTCAGCGGTATGTGTTCCAGTACATGTTCACCACCACATAATCTGATAGAGCCATAAGATACTCACTCCAGCATGTTCCTTTTTAGGTATAATAAGATTCTGTCAGCTAAAACACAAAAGGGTATGTGCTCCTTCACAGTTTTTACCTAATATCACAGTCACTTGATCTGTCTTAAGGCACAATAAGATATGTACTTACATTCTATATGTATCACTTAATGCTATGTCCTGTTGTTGGTTCCTATTTTCAGCACACAGAGATGATTCCTTTCATATATATCTCATATATATTATGTACATAATTTTTTTCATTTGATATCCTTTATGTTAATATATGTTATTATCCACATTTGCAGCACACTGATGAAGGTCGTTTGACCGAAACGTCTGCCTGCCATTTGTTGTTTTTTTGCTGCAAACTGTATGTAAATACCAATTAAAAGCACAATCGCATTCACTGGTGTGTGCCAAAATCTATACTTCTCATTAAGATACGGGTTGGGACCCTATTTTTGAGCACCACCCTGTTAAACCCATCAGTTAGTTGTGCCAACGTTTTGATATACACATAGCTACCCTTACGCTGTGCACACTATTCTATGATATGACTTCACTTACATTCTCTTATAATGCTGAAGAAACCTCCAACATAATAGCACAATCCACGTTGTCTAGTGACTTTCTTAAAATCCCCCCAAGGAAACTAGGGGTCGTGATTTGGAGAGAGAATTGAGAAGGTGCACTAATTATGAGCTTCACTGTGTCACACTCACTGAATATTTAAAAGTTCAAAGAATACCGAGGGGTTTAAGGGTCCCCCTCCGTCCCACCCTTTTCAGTGATTCTCCAGAATTCTGTTCACGCTTTGAACAAATTATTAACAAATGCTCTTTTGACCTTATGACCCTTACGCTAGAGCATCTGCATCGAGGCATCGCTAGATGCAAAGAAGATATTGCGAATATTGAAAGTCAACTGACAACGTCAACCACCGCCGAAGAATTTAGTAGCCTTAAGAACAGAATCAAGGACGTCATCGAGCAGCACCGACGTGATACAGAGACAAGAAAACGCAACAAATTCGCTAGAGATTCAGAAGACTACGAGAATAACAGAGTGTACAAATGGCGAGAATCTTCGAACTCTGGAAACTTTTCATCACGTACTTATTACAGATCATCAACAGAAGCATCAACATCAGGATCAGATTACGACAGACAACCCTCAACGAGCCGTTTTTTAGGCCAGAGAAGGAGAGGCACAAGAAAAAGAGGCCCCGGAGGGGAAAGAGACACACGAAGGAACATGGACTACAATCGGGTGACCAGGTCTCAGGTAATAACCCACTAGTTATCAATTTATCATTCAGAACCCTGGGTATTGCCGAGTACCAGGTATTACAAAAAGGACTTTCTTTTTGCCCAAGTTACAAATGTAAGACATTCAATCTCGAGATGGACTTACAAAGATTTTATAGATCATTGAGATTGAAGTTACATTTTTCCAATGCTCCAATTCCTGTACCTACTACACATACACCAATGTCTGCTAACAGTCTAGGCCTGAGGAATAAGAGTACTTATAGACCTCCTCATGGTTCTCATGCTTTAGAAACATTCATATCATTTGTTGACAAAACCTTCAAAAACCTTAGAGAAAGCATTAACAAAGGTCTAGTACATTTCCTAATAACCTCACATCTCTAGACAGACAGGCACTTAGAAATCTTAAAGATGATAAAAACATTATCATCAAACCCGCGGATAAAGGGGGCGCCATTGTAATCCTTAACAAAAGTGATTACACTAATGAGATTAACAGACAACTACGAGATACAACACGTACCTATCTCTACCAGGTGACCCCACCCAAGAAACTATACAACTCATTCAAGTCACATTAGACAAATATCTTGAAAAAAGAGTTATAGACGGAAAAACACATAACTATCTCACAAAGAAATTTCCAATTATACCGGTTTTTTATGTACTCCCTAAAGTACATAAGAGTCTCTCAAATCCTCCAGGAAGACCCATTGTGGCCTCAACGGAGTCTGTGTTTTCTCCAATTGCCAAATATCTGGAGAAAATACTGACTCCTCTTATCCGCAAAACGACCTCATATATCTTAGACACAGGTGCCTTTCTAGATCTAATTCATAATATGGACACTATTCCCCAACAAGCCATTCTCGTCACTTTTGACGTAAAAGATCTATATACGTCTATACCACATACAGAAGGCATTGTCGCAGTCCGGAAACTTCTAGAATCAGCAGATTTTGAAATCGAACAGATAAATTTCTGTTGTGAGATACTCACTATTATATTGACTAAAAACTATTTTTTATTTGAAGATAAATTCTATTTACAGGTCAAAGGGACGGCCATGGGCTCCAATACCGCACCGCCATATGCCAACTGTTATATGGCACAATTTGAAGAAAGTGTCATATACCAGGATGATCTCTTCCGCAGCCATCCCATACTGTGGAAGAGATACATCGATGACATTTTCTGCATTTGGAATGGTTCCCTGGATACACTGAATATATTCTATTCTCATCTACGTACATCATGGCCGGTCTAGATTTTTACTATGACCCAAGATCAGAAACAAATTAATTTCCTAGATACTCTAGTCATCAAAGATCCACAGGGACATCTCTCCACGGATCTATTCAGAAAAACCACAGATAAAAACAGCCTACTTCACTATGGGAGTTTTCACCCCACTAAAATGAAAGAGGCAATTCCGAAATCTCAACTTAAGAGAGTACAAAGAATTGTGTCCAATTTAGAAACACGAAACGTCAGATTAGATGAAATGAAACAGAAATTTTAGAGAGAGGCTATCCTGCGAGCACATTCACAACATCACATGGCAACTCTATCACAAAAACCAGTGTAGACAAAAGAATACCATTTGTACATGATTTCCATCCATGTGCCTATCTCCTACAAACAGTATACGGAAGCATTGGAATTTGTTACACACAGCCCATCCTGATATTATAGAATTTAGTAAACCATTCTTACCGTGTTTCAAACGTCCACAGAATTTTCGAGACATACTTGTAAAAGCAGACATAGGCTCAACCACTCCCAAGAGGAAACAACGCTTTTTAAACAATCCAAAATACGGCACCTTCCCATGCCTACACTGCACACAGTGTAATAATATACAGAGGGGAGATTCATTTTACCATCCACATACCGGTAAAAGTATAACATAAAGGACTATTATACGTGTAATTCGTCGTTTGTGATTTATCTTATAAAAGTCCCTGTGGTCTCTCATATGTGGAGAAACCACTCAACCAATCAAAGATAGAATTTCCAAACATAAGAGTACCATCAGATGTAAAAACATGTTACTCCCCATTCCTGCTCATTTCATTAATACCAGTCACACCATTGCCCAACTGAAATTTCAGGTTATTGAGCAGATTCTACCATCCCGGAGAGGAGGTGACCGTATTTTGACCTTGAAAAAGAGAGAAAGTTTCTGGATACATGAACTCAACACCTGGCCCCCAAAGGGTTAAATCGAGATTTCGATATTCAGGCATTCATATAAAAGCAAATCTAATGAAACTAGTTGTCTACATATGACTTAGGTTCTAGCCCTCAAAGGGTTTCATGGGGGATTCTATACCCAATCTCTCTTTGTTTCATAAAAATATCTAATTTCAGTGTAAAAATATCTAATTTCAGTGTAATCGTATGCTTATTCATCAACTATGTTTATCCATCAACCATGTTGTTTTTACAATGTATTCTCATATATATAAGATCAGCACTAATTTTTATCTATCTATTTCAGAATCTGTAGAAACACTCTGCCGTCGGATCACTCCAGCTCACATACGTCACAGATTTTTGGGCACCGCTATGAAAATAATTGCACTGTGATCACAGCACTTCCTGACATGCTCACAAGTACCAAGT
>JARQOD010000005.1:276502412-276536669 GCA_033576555.1 Oophaga sylvatica
TTTTGTCCTGAGTACGCTGATACCCCATATGCGGGGGGGAACCACTGTGATCGCCTTACTGCGATCTTTGGGAGGCACAATGAACAAATCTACCAAAGGTGAAGAATTGGTTTTCTTTTTTACGCCGTTCCTCGTGCGATATTAGTGATTAGGCGACTTTATTCCTCGGATCGGTGCGATTACAGCGATACCAGATTTACACCCTTTTTTCATGTTTAGCTTCTGTCACACTCTAAAAGATGCTTTTTTTTTAAGAATTTTTTGTAAGAATTTTTTGCATCGCCGTATTTTGAGAGCTATAATTTTTCCATATTTCGGCCGACAGAGTTATCTGTGGGCTTATTTTTTGCGGGACGAGCTGACGTATTTATTGGTACCATATTCGGGCACATAACGTTTTTTGATCGCTTCCTATTCCGATTTTTGTGGAATCAGAATGAACAAAAACCAGCAATTCAGGAATTGGGTTTTTTTTAATTTTTTTTCCCCCGTTCCGCGTGTGGTAAAATTGATAAAGCAGCTTTATTCTTCGGGTCACTACGATTACAGCGATACCTCATTTATATATTTTTTTTATGTTTTGGCGTTTTTTACACAATAAAGAATTTTGTAGAAAAAATAATTATTTTTGCATCAGTTTATTCCGCGAGCTATAACTTTTTATTTTTTTCGCTGATGATGCTATATAGCGGCTTGTTTTTTGCGGGACAAGATGACGTTTTCAGTGGTACCATGATTATTTATATCTGACTTTTTGATCGCGTGTTATTGCACTTTTTCCAAGCGGTATAATAATACCGCTTGGAAAAAGTATAATTTACTACTTTTTTGTGTTTTTTTTTTTTACGGCTTTCACTGAAGGGGTTAATTAGGGTTATGCTTTTATAGATGGGATTTTTACGGACATGGCAATACCTAACATGTGTATTTTTTTGTTTTTTATTTTTTTTATTACATAAAAATGTGTATTTTTTAGGGGATTTTTTTTAAATTATTTTTTAATATTTTTTTTACAATTTTTTTTAAAAAATGATTTTTTTCAACTTGTCCCTTTATGGGACTTTCACTTTTTTTACTTTTGATTGCAGTTACAATGCATTGCAATGCTCTGGCATTGCAATGCATTGCAACTATAGTGGAAGCTGCTGTGACATGATCACAGCAGCTTCCCGTAGCTAAATGACCCGGAGGTTGTCATGTCAACCCCCGGGTCATCAAGGCAGACATCGGCCCCTGCAAATACAGTGCAGGGTGCCGGTCTGAGGCAGAGGGAGCTCCCGACCCTCTGCCTCCCCCCCTGAGCTCTGCGATCGTGCTGGATCGCAGCAGTCAGGGGGTTAACAGCCAGGGGCGGTGGGGGCTCCGCTCCTGGCTGTCAGTGCAGGAAGCCTGGCCACTGCAGCGCCGGCTCCTGCACTGATCGCGCTGGGGAAGCTGAAATTTCAGCTTCTCCTGCGCGATCGCTGCTGTGTTTGGTCAGTCAGATTGACTGACCAATCACAGCGCTGTGAGTGCGGGGACCGACGGCAAAGGTCCCCGCACCGCTTGCCGTGCCTGTCAGCTGTCTGTGACAGCTGTCGGCACTGATCTACCACTGCGTGTTTACACGCAGTGGTAGATCAAAGGCATGACGTGCAGAGTCCGTCCTGGTGCCGGAACTGGCACCTTGCCATGACGGACTCTGCACGTCAGTGGACATTAAGGGGTTAAACAGAGAAAACAAAAAACAAGAAGCAAATATAACAAAATAAAAATATATTGCAAAACATGCATGAAGTTGTAATAATAATAAAAAGGGTATTTGGTAAACATAATTTTGATCAAAAGAATGTACAAGCCATCCCGCCACGTCAAGGCAACCCTTTGTGGGACAGTCCTACTCTAATATTAAAAACCTTTCCACTTGTCAAGTGACGTAAATGTGAACAAGGCAGAGGGACTGAACTCACCAGTTGAAGCATAGGCCAGACAGGATGGATTTTTCAGCTCAAAAGCAGGGCGGTCACACCCTTATATGCACAAAATGCACTGAAAACTAAATGAAAAACTGGGTCTGAACTGAAAAAGTAAGTTGATGTGTATGCAAAATGTAAATGCATATCAAACACATGACCATGAAACAGAGAAAACAAAAAACAAGAAGCAAATATAAAAAATAAAAAAATATATTGCAAAACATGCATGAAGTTGTAATAATAATAAAAAGGGTATTTGGTAAACATAATTTTGATCAAAAGAATGTACAAGCCATCCCGCCACGTCAAGGCAACCCTTTGTGGGACAGTCCTACTCTAATATTAAAAACCTTTCCACTTGTCAAGTGACGTAAATGTGAACAAGGCAGAGGGACTGAACCCACCAGTTGAAGCATAGGCCAGACAGGATGGATTTTTTCAGCTCAAAAGCAGGGCGGTCACACCCTTATATGCACAAAATGCACTGAAAACTAAATGAAAAACTGGGTCTGAACTGAAAAAGTAAGTTGATGTGTAACCCTTTGTGGGACAGTCCTACTCTAATATTAAAAATGGCTTGTACATTCTTTTGATCAAAATTATGTTTACCAAATACCCTTTTTATTATTATTACAACTTCATGCATGTTTTGCAATATATTTTTTATTTTGTTATATTTGCTTCTTGTTTTTTGTTTTCTCTGTTTAATGGTCATGTGTTTGAGATGCATTTACATTTTGCATACACATCAACTTACTTTTTCAGTTCAGACCCAGTTTTTCATTTAGTTTTCAGTGCATTTTGTGCATATAAGGGTGTGACCGCCCTGCTTTTGAGCTGAAAAATCCATCCTGTCTGGCCTATGCTTCAACTGGTGGGTTCAGTCCCTCTGCCTTGTTCACATTTACGTCACTTGACAAGTGGAAAGGTTTTTAATATTAGAGTAGGACTGTCCCACAAAGGGTTGCCTTGACGTGGCGGGATGGCTTGTACATTCTTTTGATCAAAATTATGTTTACCAAATACCCTTTTTATTATTATTACAACTTCATGCATGTTTTGCAATATATTTTTTATTTTGTTATATTTGCTTCTTGTTTTTTGTTTTCTCTGTTTAATGGTCATGTGTTTGATATGCATTTACATTTTGCATACACATCAACTTACTTTTTCAGTTCAGACCCAGTTTTTCATTTAGTTTTCAGTGCATTTTGTGCATATAAGGGTGTGACCGCCCTGCTTTTGAGCTGAAAAATCCATCCTGTCTGGCCTATGCTTCAACTGGTGGGTTCAGTCCCTCTGCCTTGTTCACATTTACGTCACTTGACAAGTGGAAAGGTTTTTAATATTAGAGTAGGACTGTCCCACAAAGGGTTGCCTTGACGTGGCGGGATGGCTTGTACATTCTTTTGATCAAAATTATGTTTACCAAATACCCTTTTTATTATTATTACAACTTCATGCATGTTTTGCAATATATTTTTTAAGTTTGTAAAGCTATTAACCTTCAGATTACCCCCATGGCTGCATGTTAGTAGCATTTTTGACAGATTTAAGGATGCTCTAAACTGTTGGATGTTCATAAGCTGCTTAACCCAGTTTGCCGCAGGTTGGCTTCAGCCTCTAAAAAAAAAAAACGTTTAAAGTGCATGTACCATCAGGGAAAGACCTTGTTGTCTGAGATGCCATACATCAGGAAAGTCCTAATGTGTGCCCTCATTTATCAAAAATCCCAGTTTTTTCAATGTTTTCTGATTTAGGCCTTTGTGTCATATATACAAATTAACTTGCCCAAGCATTCTTGGACAATATTCATTAACTGCATTTCTTCTGCAAGGGTTATTAAAGGGAACCTGTCAGCTTCAAAATCGCTATTTATCTGCAGATCTAGTGGTAATCTGCAAGTAAATAGTGTTTAAATTATGTCTGCAGTGTAACTGGAGGTGTGACTACTGTGAGAAAATCAAGTTATTTTCTCCCTGCAGCCACTCACTTTCAGTCATCAGTACACTACAAGGCCTGTAAGGCCATGTTCACACATTCAGTATTTGGTCAGTATTTTACATCAGTAGGTATAAGCCAAAATCAATACAGCGACAATTAGAGAAAAAGTATAATGCTCTGAACACACATACTGCATAGCAGGTTGTCGCTCAAGTTGAGGGGGGGGTGATCATAGTGTGCTCACTCAGTAGTGATTGGTGATTGTCACAGCCCGCTGCAAAACTCTGATGACTGGAAAAAACTGGGTATACTAATTGATCACAGACTTAACATGAGTCAACAGTGTGATGCAGCAGCAAAAAACGCAAATGCAATTCTAGGATGTATCAACAGAAGCATACAGTCTAGATCACGTGAGGTCATTATTGCCCTCTACTCCTCTTTGGTCAGACCTCATCTGGAATACTGTGTCCAGTTTTGGGCACCACATTTTAAAAAAGACATCAACAAACTGGAGCAAGTTCAGAGAAGAGCCACCAGAATGGTGACCGGTCTGCAAACCATGTCCTATGAGGAACGGTTGCAGGATTTGGGAATGTTTAGCTTGCAAAAAAGAAGACTGAGAGGAGACTTAATAGCTGTCTACAAATATCTCAAGGGCTGTCACATTGTAGAAGGATCATCTTTATTCTCATTTGCACAAGGAAAGACTAGAAGCAATGGGATGAAACTGAATGGGAGGAGACACAGATTAGATATTAGAAAAAACTTTTTGACAGTTAGGGTGATCAATGAGTGGAACAGGCTGCCACGAGAGGTGGTGAGTTCTCCTTCAATGGAAGTCTTCAAACAGAGGCTGGACAGACATCTGTCTGGGATGATTTAGAGAATCCTGCTTTGAGCAGGGGTTGGACCAGAAGGCCCAGGAGGTCCCTTCCAACTCTACCATTCTATGATTCTATGAAAAGGCTGCAGGGAGAATAAAACGTAATTTTTCCCTGTAGCCTCGCATCCAGTTACCACTAGACATGATTTATGTGTTATTTACCTACAGATTACCCATATAAATAGCGTTTTTGAAGGTGATAAATTCCCTTTAATTTCTACATAATTGAGTTATTGTTACAGGTTGGGCACACAAGGAGGCATTTTTTACAGATTGGAGGCATTGTTATTGGTGGGAGGCACAGAAGATATATTATAGTTTGGGGGCACAAAGGATGTACTAATATGGGTGAGACGCACGGGTGAATAATTTTTTTTTTTCTTTTTTACTGGATGAAAGAGAGCCCTTCTGCTTGGAGGTATAGAGGAAGAATTAAGATTTTGGGGCACAGAGAAGGCATTATTACTGTTGAGATACACAATACCAATTAGAGTAATTTCTACCTCTAAGAGGTACATTGTTACTGGTGCGAGACACTGGTGGCCTTTTTTACTGGTGGGCAACACAAAAATGACTCTGCAGACACTTTTTCACATTTCTGTGCTCTGTTGTGATGCACTTCTATCTCTTACTCTGCACTCTATCCATATACCAAGAGTAATAACAGAGTGGTGGGGTTTCAGAATGGCAGGCTTCTCATTGGCCGGTAGTCAGGAAACGGAAGTGTCAGTAGGCTGGCCTGTGTGCTGGCAGGCTGCTTACACTGGAGACCCCCTTACTTGCCTAATAGAGTGAAGAGCATATGGGAGCATGGCAAACGTTTGCCACTGAGAGGAGGAACAGGCTAGGTAGGGGCAACAAAACTTTATAAATGGCATCAGTAATGTGAAGAAAGCAACAGATGAACTTATTTCATAATTGATCCATATCATAGGTATACTTTAATGAGGGCCTGGTTAGATTGTTATTGGCAGGTGTTAGTGTTAAGCAACACAGTGAACTAAAATAGACTTAAAGGGGTACTCCCAAATTCACAATATAGTCTTATAATAATGTACACTTATATCTACGGTACTAATTTGTGCCAATTTAACTACATTTTAAATATGCCCCGGTTTTCACATATCATGCTCTATTTACCCTGCAGTTGCCATTGGAACTGTCCTTCAGTAATCCCAGCCAATGATCGATCATGCAGCTGTGCTCTGGGACGTGTCTGGAATGGAGTGTCTACTGTGATGATGATGTCATGGAAAAGGGCGGAGCAGCCTATATTGCCATCTAGAGGTCATACTAGGAAGCACTTGTACATTTGTACTGCTAACTAAGGCCTCTTTCACACATCAGTTTTTTGCCATCAGTCAAAATCTGTCGTCTTGCGAAAAAAACGGATCCTTTTTTTTCTCATAGACTTTTATTAGCGACGGATGGCCGCACGTTGCATCCGTTGTGCGACGGATCCGTCGAAAATTCTTTTTCCATTGGACGGAGGCAACGGACATAGGAAGTTTTTTCTGTACGTCGAAAAGTCGGACAGCGACAGATCCAGCGCCATCCATCATTGGCTGCAATGGAAGCCTATGGGCGCAGGATACGTTGCTGTCCGTCAATAGACGGAATCCAGTGACGGATTCCGTTTTTAAGGTTAAAATGCAGATTTTCCATTCCGGAACATAAAAACTCTCTCTCTTTCTCTCTCTCTCTCTTTCGTGAAACAGGCCTTTAAGATGAGACATGGATTGTAGGATGGGCTGTGTGTAGGAGGTTGAGAGGAGAGATGTACTGCAGGATGGGGCTGTATCTAGGAGGCTGAGAGGAGAGATATGTTGCAGGATGGGGCTGTATCTAGGAGGCTGAGAGGAGAGATGTACTGCGGGATTGGGCTGTATCTAGGAGGCTGAGAGGAGAGATATACTGCAGGATGGGCTGTATCTAGGAGGCTGAGAGGAGTGATATACTGCAGGATGGGGCTGTGTCTAGGAGGCTGAGGGGAGAGATGTACTGCAGGATGGGGCTGTATCTAGGAGTCTGAGAGGAGAGATATACTGCAGGATGGGGCAGTTTCTAAGAGGCTGAGAGGAGAGATATGCTGGATGGGGCTGTATCTAGGAGGCTGAGAGGAGAGATATACTGCGGGATTGGGCTGTATCTAGGAGGCTGAGAGGAGAGCTATACTAGGCTGTATCTAGGAGGCTGAGAGGAGAGATATACTGCAGGATGGGCTGTATCTAGGAGGCTGAGATGAGAGATATCCTGCAGGATGGGGCTGTATCTAGGAGGCTGAGAGGAGAGATACTGCAGGTTGGGGCTGTATCTAGGAGGCTGAGAGGAGAGATATACTGCAGGATGGGCTGTATCTAGGAGGCTGAGATGAGAGATATCCTGCAGGATGGGGCTGTATCTAGAAGGCTGAGAGGAGAGATATATTGCAGGATGGGGCTGTATCTAGGAGGCTGAGAGGAGAGATATACTGCGTGATGGGGCTGTATCTAGGAGGCTGAGAGGAGAGATACTGCAGGATGGGGCTGTATCTAGGAGGTTGAGAGGAGAGATATACTGCGGGATGGGGGCTGTATCTAGGAGGCTGAGAGGAGAGATATACTGTAGGAAAGGGCTGAAAAGAGTGATTTACTGCATAATGCAACTCTGTATATAGGGCCTGAGGAAATTTATTGCAGGATGGGGTTGTATAGAGGGGCTAAGAGATGTTCTGCAATAGGGACCATAATTCAACTTTACTAATGTAGATAACAGAAGATAAAATCATTAAGGTTTCTGTACATTATCATACAGTATACTAAGGTGAATTCTACTTTTAGATTAGCTTAATGATAACTCGGAGGTGGGCTAGTGAGAAGCACACATGAAAGGGAGGAGAAGCAAGTGTTCCTGGGAAATGGTGTTTTAGCAAATAAGAATAGTCAAGTCCATCCTGATTTGTGAATCTGAATGCACTGAGGGCAGATATAAGAAAAAAAACTTTATGTTGGGCTTTGTCTGTATATTAACCATAGTTCGCATTTACTGTGCTTTGTAAAAAGTAATATGATTCTGGGAATAACCCTTTATTAGAGTGAACCTGTCATATTAAACATGCAATCCAATCTGTGGGCTGCATGTTATATAGCTGTATGTTGATTAAATCTGCTATACTTACTTTTTTATAAAGCAAAAAGCTGGTGCTAAACAGAAGCAATCTGCCACTAACCTTCGTTCTCAGTGTATCGGACACATAGACTGTAGGAGACTTGATGCATTAGCTATGGACCTCATCGCTGAAATAGCAGCATTCTGTAGTCACAAACTCTAAAATCGAGTGCCTAGAACTTTTTAAATGTCATTTCATGTTTGTTTTTGTCGCTTCTCCCTTCCCAATAAACGTGTTCTCTCCTGAAGTAACATGACTGGCCCTTTTGGAGGGATCAGGACTTGTGACCGTGTTGATATTTTGCTACACATTTCGGAGTGTGCATGCTAAAGGAAAAAGCTTCTTTGTTCTGCAGTGGTGTGCTCAGATTTCATAAAGATGTGGCTTGTTTGCTTTTTGGATTACTGTGTTGACTTTTTCTGCTCCATGAAAAGAATGAATTTTTAAATGTAAAATATTTGAGAGGTGATGAATGGAATGTCCATGATCCCATCTAAGTTAAGTGACCTTTAGAGCAAAAGTGTCAAGTAATGCCAACTTTTTATAAAAAAGCTTACTATGTACCATATGTACCTTAGCACTTTATCCGTAGTTTATGATTTTTTTTTTGTTTTAGTTAAATTGAAAGCATTGTCGAATATGTAGAAAAATTTTTTTTATCGAACGGAATATAAGTGGCATTTTTCTCACTTTACAGAAATGTTCAAAAGTCTTATGCATCGTTACAAAATCCATCTACAGTAATGGTCTGGGTAAAACACAAGGAAAAGGGAAACAGTGGATTGGCTCAGAATTTTGTGGAAATCAGGGAAACATCACCAAGCTTAGTGTAGTTTGAAGGCAAAGTAAATTTCATTCTAAATCCCTATCTCTTTGATGCCATTATTTAATTCCCTCCCACTCCCTAACTACACTGCAGGACACCAATGATGTCACTTGCAGGGGTGGCACTGATCTCCTGCATGCTTGGTATTCTGACGCCGCTCTGTTGTCGGCTTATTAGTGCAGATCTGAACCGACAACAGGACGCGCTCTGTTGTTGTGCTCATCTCATAGTGCCCCGGTGATGGTAAGAAGCATCAGGTCATCAGATTTCTTTGAGCTGCCGCTTGGGTAGTGGACCAGTGATTTGTACATCATGAACTATTGGTATGTCTTAGCATCCAACTGCCCGAACTGTAAATAATTCTGTGCAGTCAGTGATCGAACCTTTGACACGCGTAGTAACTTTCCCCAGGAAATCTAGTCCAGCCTCTGAAGTGGCTGACCGAAGTGTCTGCCCCCTGATGAGGCTTCGTGTGAGTATCCCAGCATGCACTGGGATTCTAAAATGAAGTGTCATCACACAGGAAATAGGGGAACAAAATACAATAGCAGTTAGGGAATGGTAGGGAATTTTTAAAGCAAGTATATTAGAAATAAGCTTAAATTATTACATGAAAATAGATAGGGAATTTAGAATGAAATTTGCTTTGCCTTCAAATCATCACTTTAAACATCCTTCAAACAAAAATGTTGTAATACTTGTAACGCACAAGCAGAAACCAATAGAAAGCGGAGAAACAGCAGATATTCAAGCTGCAGCAATAACAATCCTATAGCTACTTAAGGAATATTGTTGTTTATTTTGGAACGATAACTATTAGGAATGAAAAACTTAAACCAATTATTTGAGTTTTTATGTTTTTATTGATAAAATTGAAAATTTTAGTAAATGTGGATTAGCAGGAATACTACATTGCATGGTATACTAATTACCAGTATCAAAGCTGATTTGGAGCACTAGGTTTGGATCTCATGGCTGACTGGATTATCATCAGCAAAAAAGTATATTTATTGTGTTCTATTTCAGTGGGTATCTTCCAATGCTTCAAAAAAAATTTGCTATGTAATCCAAGAGTAGCCAGATGCAGGGACGAAGACTTTGATTTCAGTAATGTGTCACTTACTGGGCTGCTTATTGTTTCAGCAAAATCAGTGTTTTATCAGCAGGAGATAATCAGTACAGGGCTAGGTGTCTTGTGCCTCCTTGTCTGCCTACATCTTTCTGACAATGTACATAGTACACAGAACATTTCCAATAGGTGGTGTGGGCAAGGTTATACAGGGCTCAGCATTCTGTGTACTCCTATATCTGCAGCAAAGACAAAGAAAAAAGTGATTGCATCAAAATGACAGCACATTGCTGGAATCACAGTCTCTGTCCCTATATCATCTTGCTGTCATATTTCATAGGAAAATCCTGCTGTCAGATTCCTTTTAACTATGAAATTTTGGCTTTTTCTGAAATTAATCCCTGTGTGAGAGATCAGGAAATGATTATGAGCCAAACTAAAGACATGGGTCTGATGGTTAATAAATAACATTTTCAACTCTCAAAAAAATGAATAAAACATTATAAACTATTCTATTTTTTTTAAAGTTTTATAATCACAACATCTGGTTTATTGATTAGTTCCTATCAACACTTTGTGTACCATGTGGTTGGTCACTAATTTTTATATTCGCCAGCAGAAACATCAAAAACTCTTAATTTGCCAACATCATTGACCTGGGTTTCAGTTAAGGTGGAAATATAAAAACTTTTAAAGGAAACACAATATGCAATATTTAAATAGTATTTTTCTTTTCTAATGTTAATGTCTTTATTCCAGAAATGTGTTGTGTTCCACAACCAAAATCCCCTCCTATGACCACAAGGTCTTATCTCCACTCTATACACGTATCTGCTGTCAGCAAACATGGACTCTACTCCTTTGGCGGTTAAGGGAAAATGGCAGCTCTTGATTCCTAACATTCAGGAGGAGGACGGGGAGGAGATGCTGGAGTCCTCAATCAAGGTTTCCCCATCAGCTAACAACTAAATGACCCATTTATATATAATCCATCAAGCATATCTTACACCAGCTAAATTAGCAAAATTGGGTCGTTCTCAGACCTCGGAATGCCCGAGGTGCCATGAGTTGGAGGCCGACTTCATACACATGATGTGGAGGTGTCCAGTAATACATGCATTCTGGCAGGAGGTTACCACCTTCTTGTCATCCCTAAGAGCAATGCCAATTCCCCTGGATCCCTTGGTGTGCCTGTTTGGGGTTGTAGAAGAAGATAATTGGGACCATTATATTAAAATATTTCTTCGAGAGACGCTATTTTTGGCCAGGAAATTAATTGCTCTGAGATATATAGATAGTTTATACCCAACACTGAGATCCTGGGTAGAACTTGTAAATTAAGTGATTCCATATGAAAACACGGTCTGTCAAAATAGAGGGTGCCCTGGGAAATTCTATAAAATATGGTTCTTCTGGAACTAAACACCCGTCACTATCTAACAAGTGCTTACGAATATTGATGTGGGGGGTGTGCCCAAACCACATTTACAGGTGCGTCGTTTTTTCCAGCCGAAATGTTAATTTTTAGTTATTATTATGTAAATAGTTATTGGGTATCGATCTCCAAGTTTCAAGGTCGACGTTATATGCAATCCAGCAAATGTATACTGAGATGACAAGTTAGAATGTGTGGTTAGATGTATGTTAAATATATAACCACATGTAACATTGCTGGACGGTTAATGACCAGACATGGGAATGAACACTATTAATTCATACATTGTTGCTTTTAATTTTGTAAACCAGTACAAAGTGTACTCCTGTTTATGGACATGGGAAGTGTGTTTGTTCTTATGTATATTTTCAATAAACGAAGTAAAAAGAAAAATCCCCTCCCATGTGAGTTCATGTATAATTTGAACTATTTTGCCTGTGATATTTTCCTGTAGACCTCATAGAAAAGCTCTTTAGGTGTTCGTATTTCCCCCACCCTCGGTGACTTGTTTTCTGCAATAAATAGTTTGTGTCTCTTCTCTTTCTTTCTGCATGAACACATTTTCAGTAGTTTTTGCCATCATGATTCAGTCAACTGAATGATAAAATGAAATAAAATAAGTGGAAAATATTAGGTTTATATATAAAAGAAGGTCCAAAATAGATTCATGTAAATTTTCTTGAGTTTCCATAAGAGAAGTCAATGGTTTAATCATGCATTGTAAACTTGAAACAAACACAAGTTCTTTAGTTGCTATTTAATGTGACTTTCTGGGCATTTCAACACCTGTGATGTTCACTCAGTGATTTTCCATCAAAGAGAACCTGTCACTTGATTTTCATAAACTAAATCTATACTATAATAGTATAGTGCCTTGCTATAGGTTCATCAATGTATCACTGCATAAACTGCTGTGTTGAAAATGAAGTTCTAAACGTACATGGGCTACATGATAATTAGCCCTCAATAGTCATATGGATGGTGCTCTTCAGGTGAAGAGTCATAAAGTCTTATGTACCTACTGGTGTCCGTTGTATGTCCAACACAGTAAAGAAGGGTGTACTGGCTCTGCCTTCAAAGGCTCAACAAAGACAAGTAATCATATCGCCAATTATATTCCAGAAGGTCCAAAAAGAGACAACTTGCTATCAATGAAGATTCCATGGGGTCGAGGTGTGTCAAAACACTTACAGTGGGTATAGGATTGAATTCAGAGCCATTTGGTAAATTCAAAAAAAGTTCATTTTTTTTTCATTAATGTACACTCTGCACCCCATTTTGACTGAAAAAAACAGAAATGTTAAAATTTTTGCAAATGTATTAAAAAAAGAAAAACTGAAATATTGCATGGTCTTAAGTATTCAGACCTTGTGCTCAGTATTGAGTAGAAGCACCCTTTTGAGCTATTACAGACATGAGCCTTCTTGGGAATGATGTATGAAGTTTTTCGCACCTGGATTTGGGGATCCTCTGCCATTCTTCCTTGCAGATCCTCTCCAGTTCCGTCAGGTTGGATGGTGAACGTTGGTGGACAGCCATTTTCAGGTCTCTCCAGAGATGCTCAATTGAGTTTAGGTCAGGGCTCTGGCAGGGCCAGTCAAGAATGGTCACAGAGTTGTTCTGAAGCCACTCCTTTGTTATTTTAGCTGTGTGCTTAGAGTCATTGTCTTGTTGGAAGGTGAACCTTCGGCCAAGTTTGAGGTCCAGAGCACTCTGGAAGAGGTTTTCATCCAGGATATCTCTGTACTTGGCCGCATTCATGTTTCCTTCAATTGCAACCAGACGTCCTGTCCTGTCTCTGCACCTGAAAAACACCCCCATAGAATGATGCTGCCACCAACATGTTTCACTGTTGGGATTGTGTTGGACAGGTGATGAGCAGTGCCTGGTTTTCTCCACACATTTTGCTTAGAATTATGACCAAAAAGTACTGTCTTCGTCTCATCAGACCAGATAATCATATTTCTCATAGTCTGGGAGGCTTTCATGTGTTTTTTTTTAGCAAACTCTATGCGGGCTTTCGTATGTCTTGCACTGAGGAGAGGCTTCCGTCGGGCCACTCTGCCATAAAGGCCCGACTGGTGGAGGGCTGCAGAGATAGTTGACTTTGTGGAACTTTCTCTCATCTCCCTACTGCATCTGTGGAGCTCAGCCACAGTGATCTTGGGGTTCTTCTTTACCTCTCTCACCAAGGCTCTCTCCCACGATTGCTCAGTTTGGCTGCACGGCCAGGAAATGGACAGCATGTAACTTAAATATGAATGTCTGAGCAAAGGTTCTGAATACTTATGACCATGTGATATTTCAGTTTTTCTTTTTAATAAATTTGCAAAAATTTCTACATTTCTGTTTTTTTCAGTCAAGATGGGGTGTAGAGTGTACATTAATGAGAAAAAATAGCTCCAATGAAACGAAGAGTGAAAAATTTAAAGTTGTCTGAATACTTTCTGTACCCACTGTAATTGTGAAGGCTTGAGTCCATCAGTAGCCTCTTATAGACTGATGTGTATAGGGGACTTACAGCACTTTGAGCACAGGCTCAACGCCCGTCCAGGAGGGAAGCATGCACAATCGCGATATTGAAAATGGCTTGTCCAGTAGTGCTCATCTCTTTACGTCAATGAAAAAAGTCTTTGAAGTGTTTTTCTAATGTAGTATGGAATACAAGGACAATGTAATGCTTGAACTAAGGGATGGCATGCATATACATAAAGAAAAAATGCTACTGTCCAAAAAGCTAAAGAATTTTAGCAGATTTGCAACGATATTAATTTGATGTTGATGAATCCATTTCCAACATGCCACAAACCTACCGTATTTCTTTTCCTCTAGAGCCTGGACTGTCGTATCTGGACTACAAAACCAAGTCTTCCATGTTCCCACAATGACCTTCACATGTGTTTATCAGCATGAAGACAGAGTATCACACGAATAACTCTTCTGTAATTTCCGGAAAATGTATATTAATAGAGAGAGGCATCATTTAAAGGTAGTGTTTCTTTTTGCTTTCAGCATTTTGCTTTTTGTTAATAAAATTATGCTTCTTTCTTTCTTTTTTTTTTACTTCATTGACCAACATTGTTAAATTGTTATATGTTACATGGTATCAAAATGACAACCTTTTTTGCAATTCTCAAGCTACTAATGAATTTCAGCAATTGGGTCTGTCAACTAAATCAATAAATGTCCAAACATATCTATGTATGTATCTTATCTATCTATCTATCTATCTATCTATCTATCTATCTATCTATCTATCTATCTATCTATCTATCTATCTATCTATCTATCTATCCCGTATCTATCTAGAGAGAGATATTTAGACATTTATCCATTTAGATTTAGTATACATTTTTATTTTTGCTTAGATGGGAAGGTCAGGCCCAATGAATGAAATTCATTAGTAGCTTGAGAATTTCCTGTGCATGCATAGATTTTCTGTGTCCCAAAGATCTTAAATATTGCTTCCTCCTATATGTTAAAAAATACATTCTAAAAGCGAGGAGCATACATTTTAATTCATTTTTGTAGGGATCATATGTACACCTCATTAAAATGAAAAATAAGCCACACATGAACCTTGTGCTTGCGAGTCTTTTAAGTCAACTGAATGCACAGTGCCATGGCGATCAAATGTTTTTCGGTTTCGTACTCTCATGAATAGTATTAGCAGCATTTTCTTTTTTTCTTGAAAGAACATCCGATTTTATTGAAAAGCTGGTTTCTTTTTGACACAGGCGGTTGAAAGACTTGCGTATGGTACGGTAAATTATGATCACTTTTTCTTGGATGCAGTCTATGGAGTTAAAAAACGGCAAGTAAAAACCGCAAAATGTCGGCTCGTTCTACATCTGTGCACAAATAATAAATTAACACTCGCATTAAAAGCATTTCTACCAACTTTCACCACTCAAAAATGAATTCTGACTCATTGATAATTTGCTATTTCAATCATTAGAACTTTTATTAGTCACTGTTGGCTTGCAGTTTACTTAGTGACTCAGTTGAAGAAATGTAAATGAGATTGCTGAACACTGGCAGGAAGTGAGAGTTTTGAAACCTGCTTAAAGGCAGACCACAGATTTTCATTCTTATAATTAGTTTTTTGCAGACAAATGTGGTAGGACCAATGTTGTAGCTAGAGTCCTATAGGCCCAGGTGCAAAATTTGGATCGAAGCTGCTACGGCATGTTGGTCATATCTATGGGCCCCTGTAATAATGTACTCGGTCATATCCCCAATCCTATAAACAGGTCCCATATCCTGATGTAATGTCCCCCATCATGTAATAACGTCCTCCGTCCTAGCACCTATCCTGTAATAATGTTCCCTGTCCAGGCCCCTTATTGTAATAATGTCTCCTATCCTGTAATAATGGCACTCATTCTGGTTCCTCTATGTAAAAATTCTCCCGTTCTGGCCTCTTCCTGTAATATGTCCCCCATTTTGTAATAATTTTCCCCGTACTCGCGCTTTCCTCAAACACAAGTAAACATAAAAAATAAACGATTATTCTTGCCTTTCCTCACTCCTGTGCCTTTCCTCCTCCATAACCAGACCAGGGGACAGTCAATGCTTTGAAGTGACGTCATGTACCACCTGCAATGGCCATGCTGAATCTGCATTCTGCTTCTGTTTCACTAGATTTCTTGATGTTTGACAGCTTGACAGCATACATAGCTTTTATGTCTTCTGTGGGCTATGTTTATTGCTTCTATTTTTCAAGTTCTAAACTAAGTGGCAATTGTGTCTGCAGCCATGTTGGTCTTGAAACAAGATTTTGAATTTGCCAAGCTTTGCTTTTCTGCTGCTGCAAATATATTGCCTACAGTATGTATTGTTTATTATGGCATAGCGCCCAACTGTCCTGTCAGAGCTTTTGTCCCGGCTTCTGATGCTCACCCCTCTCTGAAGTCTTTCTTCCCTCTGTAGATCCTCCTCATCCTCGGAAGTAGGGGCCGCTTCTCTCTGTTTAGTGCATAAATTAAATTATACAGTCATAGCTTCTACTACTATGATCTCAACGGGTCTCAAATTCGCGTCACCAATGAACCACAGCTTGTAATTATGTAGATAGGAGAAATTGATAATCTTGACCTGTATTGCAGGCAATGAACCCAGAAGCAGATTATACAGGTCTATGGAGATACATTGTGTATGTAACAATGTATTTCTATGGTTCCTGTATACCTAGGTGAAGAAAAATATTTTTTTTGTTCCTATAAATGTAGTAAAATGAATCAGTAGCAATTGCTGCTCCAAGTTCTTGAACCTATAAACTCAACATTACTGGCAGGAGCCTATGCTACTGAGACACAAGCTCTGGGGATGTGATGGGGATAATTTTGGGTATTTGATCTGCGCTGCAGGTCTTGACTCAATAGGCAGATTATACTGAAATATAGTAATACATTTTGCACAGCAGTGGATTTCTATGTATTTTTATTCTAGAGGGAGAATAAGAGATTTTTTTTGTGCTGTAAAATTACATAAAAATAATAATGAAGCACATTTGATACTGAAAAAAAATCTCATTTATAATGCGTTTTTTTAAATAATAGGCATCACAAATCAGCAAATAGCACGGACATATTTGGTGTCCCTATAATTGTAACGACCCGCACAACACAGCGATAAGATAATTTACGGCATCCGTAAATGATGTCAAAAAAATGGCGTGATTGAGATTTCCCTATTAAACCCATAAAAAAGTAATAAAACTGTAAGCGCAAATGCGTTCTTTCTGCTGCTCTTTTTCTGCAGGTGTCCTCACAATACAATAAAATCTTCTCCGATTATTACATGTTTGCTGTGTTTCTTTAATGCATTTTCCCCCTTATGTGATGCAATTTGGGGAAGATATGAAGTAGAGTTTTTAATGCTTTTTTAATAGTACAGAAAAGCTTTGATTCTGTGCTTAAAAATGCAGCAGCTTTTTTTTCATGCATATTTTTCAGAAGAAGCCTTTAGAGAAAAAATGCACCAAAGCTACAGAATTCATCAGTGTCTTTAGACGCACTGTGGGTGGAGATTTCATAGAAACACATTTGCTTAACAATTGTTCACATGTAGCATAAGTGTTGCATATTTTCTTCTGCTTTTTTGCACAGAAAGTCTACTGTTTAACTGTCCAAGCAAAGTGGATGTGATTTCATGAGAACTCTGCCCACTGTGCTTCAAAAGACGCAGCTGAACTGAGCTATATTGGTGCTTTTTTTTCGTTCTTGTCTTCTATGTGAAACCTAAAAAAAAATGTAAAAAACTGCAATTACTTTTTCAAGTGCAGAATTTAAACTTTTCTGTACTATGAAAAACACATTAAAAATGCGGCTTCACATCTGCTCTAAAAACGCATCAAATAAGGGGGAGAAGATTGTTTTTGAGTAGTTTCGTGTGGATTTTGCGGAAAACAAAAAAGTCAGTATTTCTGCAATGTGTAAACATTACCTTACAGACAAAAAAAAAAACAGATGTATAGTGAAGCTATAAACAGATGAGAATGTACTGGCGACTGTGAAAGAAGGAATAGAAATTAAATCTATAGGTTTCAACTAGAGATGAGTAGGTTTCACAGCTGATGTCGCACCAGCCTGCGCTAATCAAAAGCCGTGCTGGGGACGCTAGAAGGTGAGAGTTTTGCAGCCTCCTGTCCAGCTGCCAGGTAGCACTGACCTGGTCGCTGGACCGTACTCCCCTGGATACAGCGCATTTTCACAGATTTGGGCCTACACACTGCAGACTCATACGTCTCCTGAATTTCTCTCATTGCCACCGCCCCTGTGACATCTCTTCCTGCCAGGGGAGAAAGAAATAGTAAATAGGTGTGGATTGGTGTGTAACCAGGAACGTGACCAAAATTTTCTGCAGGTGCTATGCATAACTTGTCCCTCTTTCTATTCTTCAATAGTTGGGAGGTATGATTATGGCTCTCATAAGGGTCCCCCCGGTCATCAATGTTCAATCCTGTGGAGGTAGCACCAATTTGCTTTGCAGTCACAGCAGTTTGATCAATGATGAAGAGGCAACATCAGATGAGTCTTTTTGTCGCTTTATTCCTGGATATGTTTTTCTGGGGCAATCATCAGTAGTGATTGATCATATAAACAGTAATTAGTGTGATCATCACCTTTTGTAAAAGAGCCTAAGGTCATGTTCACACATTCAGTATTTGGTCAGTATTTTACACCAGAATTTGTAAGGCAAAACCAGGAGTTGGTGAGAAATCCTAGAGTGGTGACGGGTTTCTATTATACTTTTCCTTTGATTGTTCAACTCCTGGTTTTGGCTTTAAAATACTGACCAAATACTCAACGTGGCTTTTAAGGGATTTTCTCAACTACCGTACTTATGTTGTTAATATTGCAAAGTTCTTGAAAAACCAAGAAACTTTGCAATTTCATTTCTAGTAAAATCTCTGTTCTCGAGAATGGAGGCATTTTTTAATTCCTTTGTATCAGCCACCTTTGCAGTCTGAGAGGTGGCCGGTTTCCTAGACAATGAGTGCGCACTTGGAGGGTTGTATAGCAAACCGCTTACAACGCTGCTCTGTAGCTCGCCTGCTTCTGTGCCCTGCACTCAGCTGATGCTGCCTCTTCTTGCTGCATGGATCAGTGCACAATTCAGATCTCCGGCACTACCATGCCACTGATCTTGCCTATCAATATTCAGGAGCGCACCTACCAGCAAACAGAAGACTGACAATTAGTCCAACACTTTAAGTGTCCATATTGAAGTCCTGAAAATCATCCCTTTCAGTGCTGTTGAAATGTTAACACGGGGCAGTCCTTTGTAATAATCCTCATAAAATCTGTGCTTCTTTCCGCCACTTAGAAGTATTGGGACCCCGCCTAATGCCAAGTCAGTGTGGAAAGTAGTTAGACATGTACTATGTTTGCAACATAAATATATTTATCACTAATGATCTAACTTTTAACTTTAGAAGTAGGAATTTAAAAAGAATATCTATAATAATAAGTTGCTCCCATAACTACACACGTTACTCTATACTTTTTTTTCTTGCATCTTAGAACACGGTGTGGTGTTTTTTTGTCCTATGAATCTCAGTCTACCCTTTAGCTAAATGCCAAACAGCTTTTGACCTTACTTGGCCTTCAGGGTGCAATGAGTCAGAGAGAGCTGAGCATTAGATCCCGTTATTCTCTGTTAAACACATTCTACAGCGTAACAGAACAGTCATCTTTTTTCCAGATATGTAACATGGCATACAAGTGGTTTTGTGTATAAACAGCAAGTATACTTTGTTACACTGTGTTAAAGGTCTCGATTAACAGTTATTTATTAGTACCGTATATGGTAAAATAATACCGTAACTAATATGCAAAAAGTAGATGCACACTTAGAAAGAAGAAGAGTATCTTTAGACGTGTCATGGCTTCTAAGCTTGAGATACGGTATAATGCCTCTAGAAGGTTGAACCGTATAGGCAAGATGATCTCTGTCATGAGGCCATGGACCACTAAGCTACAAATTGGTTTGGTGATGGGTAATAAAAATTGTTTCTTGCAAGACGCCTTTTAACATTTAATCATGAATTTTTACTTTGAAGCACTAAAACATTTTTCATTAAGCCCTACCAAGCTCCAAAATGTGCTTGATGATTACAACATCCCAGAATTGTATTCCAATGTCTATGTATGGAAGAGAGTGTGAAAGGGTGACATAAACATGCTCTAAAGCCCACACATGGGGCTGTCAATCACTCCTTCCAAGAAACCAGTGACATTGCAAAAGGAACTCTTGCCTATCATTTTCTTCTGTCATCCCAGCGCTGACATCCCTGGTGTAATTTCATCTTGCTGTTCTCGTACTTTGTGAATGTAGTACCCGTCTTAGCCAAGAAATGATTAACCATTCTATTTTAAAACGCTGTCTATGATTTTTAACGTGATGTTGATAATGCGTTAGAATTTAATTGTCATAATTATTAGATTGTCATTATTATTAGATCTTAGTACATAAAGCTAGATTAGGCAAATCCTACAGGTGTGAGCACCACTACATACATTATGTGCTGCTGCTTCCTAGCAAAAGCAATTTACTACAGGTCATTCTGCTGAAAGCAAGATAATGATGGTGCAGGAAGGCATGGGGAGAGATGGGAAATGTGTTATTGGTGGCTCTTATTGCCTTACACAAGAGATATTGTGTCCAGAAATGAAGGACATTGAAGGGAATTTTTAGGTAGAGTTCGCATCTGGGCACACTGTGGCTGCCACGTATCATAGCCTGAAATACAGTATGTAAAGCTGAGAAAGAAAGCTTTATACATTAGGCAACCTGTGACAAATGGAAGGCTAAATGCTGACTTTATTTTTGTTTGAGATGTTGTTTAAATTCTTCCCTCTTAACTTTTATTTTGCCTTTTTCTTAAAGAAGCACTCTCATCAAAATTTTTATCCTCTTAACCCCTTCACCGTCTTGGGTTTTTCCGTTTTTTAGTTTCCGTTTTTTGCTCTCCTTCTCCCCAGAGCCATAACTTTTTAATTTTTATGTCAATATGGCCATGTGAAGGCTTGTTTTTTTACAGGATAAGTTTTACTTTTGAAGGACTCAGTCAGTTTTGCCATATAGTGTACTGGAAAATAGTTTTTTGTTTTGATATTTTACCATGTTCACTAAATGCTAAAACTGACCTGCAATTATGATTCTCCAGGTCATTACAAGTTCATAGATACCAAATGTGTATAGGTTCTTTTTTATTTAACTGCTGAAAAAAAATCCAAAGTTTCTATGAAAAAAAAAAAAAGCTCGCCATTTTCCGAGACCCATAGCGTCTCCACTTTTGTGATCTGTGGCTGGGTAAGGGCTTATTTTTTGTGTACCGAGCTGACGTTTTTATTGATACCATTTTGGTGTAGATACAGTGATTACGGAAAGTATTCAGACCCCTTTAAATTTTTCACTCTTTGTTTCATTGCAGCCATTTGGTAAATTTAAAAAAGTTCATTTTTTTTCTCATTACTGTACACTCCGCACCCCATCTTGACTGAAAAAAAACAAAACTATAGAAATTTTTGCAAATTTATTTAAAAAGAAAAACTGAAATATCATGTGGTCATAAGTATTCAGACCCTTTGCTCAGTATTTAGTAGAAGCACCCTTTTGAGCTAGTAAAGCCATGAGTCTTCTTGGGAATGATGCAACAAGTTTTTCACACCTGGATTTGGGGATCCTCTGCCATTCTTCCTTGCAGATCCTCTCCAGTTCCAGCAGGTTGGATGGTGAACGTTGGTGGACAGACATTTTCAGGTCTCTCCAGAGATGCTCAATTGGGTTTAGGTCAGGGCTCTGGCTGGGCCAGTCAAGAATGGTCACAGAGTTGTTCTGAAGCCACTCCTTTGTTATTTTAGCTGTGTGCTTAGGGTCATTGTCTTGTTGGAAGGTGAACCTTCGGCCAAGTTTGAGGTCTAGAGCACTCTGGAAGAGGTTTTCATCCAGGATATCTCTGTACTTGGCTGCATTCATGTTTCCTTCAATTGCAATCAATCGTTCTGTCCCTGCAGTTGAAAAACACCCCCATAACATGATGCTGCCACCACCATGTTTCACTGTTGGGATTGTATTGGGCAGGTGATGAGCAGTGCCTGGTTTTCTCCACACATACCACTTAGAATTAGCACCAAAAAGTTCTGTCTTCGTCTCATCAGACCAGAGAATCTTATTTCTCATAGTCTGGTAGTCCTTCATGTGTTTTTTAGCAAACTCTATGCAGGCTTTCATATGACTGGCACTGAGGAGAGGCTTCTGTCAGGCCAGTCTGCCATAAAGGCCTGACTGGTGGAGGGCTGCAGTGAAAGTTGACATTGTGGAACTTTCTCCCATCTCTATACTTCATCTGTGAAGCTCAGCCACAGTGATCTTGGGGTTCTTCTTTACCTCTCTCCCCAAAGATTTCCTCCCACGATTGCTCAGTTTGGCTGGATGGCCAGGTCTGGAATGACGTCTGGTGGTCCCAAACTTCTTCCATTTAAAGATTATAGAGACCACTGTGCTCTTAGGAACCTTGAGTACTGCAGAATTCTTTTGTAACCTTGGCCAGATCTGTGCCTTTCCACAATTCTGTCTCTGAGTAAGCCTTGGGCAGTTCCTTTGACCTCATGATTCGCATTTGGTCTGACATGCACTGTGAGCTGTGAGGTCTTATATAGACAGGTGTGTGCCTTTACAAATCAAGTCCTATTAGTTTAAATACACATAGCTGTGACTTAAATATGAGTGTCTGAGCAAAGGGTCTGAATACTTATGATCATGTGATATTTCAATTTTTCTTTTTTAATAAATTTGTAAACATTTCTACAGTTCTATTTTTTTCAGTCAAGATGGGGTGCAGAGTGTACATTAATGAGAAAAAAAATGAACTTTTTTGAATTTACCAAATGTCTGCAATGAAATAGAGTGAAAAATTTAAAAGAAGTCTGAATACTTTCCGTACCCACTGTATGATGTTTTGATCGCCCGTTATTGCATTTTAATGCAATGTTGTGGCGACCAAAAAAACGTAATTCTGACGTTTTGTCTTTCTTTCTTGTTATGCCTTTTACCGATCAGATTAAGGCTATGTGCATACGTTCAGGATTTTTCGCTTTTTTTAGCGTTTTTGCGGCATCCTATTATTAGAATGCATTCTGCAATTTTTGTGCACATGCTGCTTTTTTTTCCGCGAAAAAAAAACGCATCGCGGAAAAAAACGCAGCATGTTCATTCTTTGTCTGGAATCGCGGCAATTCCGCCGCCATAGGAATGCATTGAACCGCTTACTTTCCGCATGTGGCTATGCCCACCATGCGCAAAGTGAGCGGTTCATGTGCGGATGGTACCCAGGGCCTGGAGGAGAGGAACTCTCCTCCAGGCCCTGGGTACCATATCCCTGATAAAATAATAATTAAAATAATAAATCGTGATATTCTCACCTTCCTTCGGCCCCCACAGCTTTCCCGCTCCTCAGCGATGCTCCCTGCAACTCTCGTTCCCAGGGATGTTTTGCGACAATGACCTGTGATGACGTAGCGGTCTCGCGTGATGCTGCGTCATCTGGGGTCATTGTCGCTAGGCATCCCTGGGAACGGGAGTTGCCGGGAGCATCGCTAGGACAAGGAAGGCTGCGTGGGCCACCGGAAGGTGAGAATATCACGATTTTTTATTATTTTTAACGTTAGATCTTTTTACCATTGATGCGGCATAGGCAGCATCAATAGTAAAATTTGTTCACACGTGTCAAACACTATGTTTGACTAGTGTGACCAACCTGTCAATCAGTTTTCCAAGCGATGCTACAGAACTCGTGGAAAACGCTAGCATTCTGAAAGCTAATCACGCTTGCAAAACGCTAGTTTTTAGCGGGAATACGCATACCTCTAAAATGCGCATTTCCCGCGGCAGGGAGGTGCGGGATTGCTGTGGAAATTTCCGCGGCAATTCCTGAACGTGTTCACATAGCCTAATTCTTTTAATATATTGATAGACCGGGCGATTCTGAATGCGGCAATACCAAATATGTGTATTTTTTTTATTTTGAGTGGGGCGAATGGGGGGAGTTTGAACTTTTTATTTTTTAAAAACATTTTTTTTTCTCTTTACACCTGCTTCAATAGTCTCCATGGGAGTCTAAAACCTGCAATCATCTAATCACTTGGCGGCGCTCATAGCAATCCAGCAATGACAATTACAGGGGTCTGCTGCCGACCCTGGGTTATCATGACAACCCATCGGCGACCTGCAGTCATGTAACACGGGCGCCAATGGGCGGGATTAGTGACGCGCTTCCGGTGCGAGCATATTGAATGCCACTGTTAGAGATTTAACAGCCAAGCATGGTAACAGCCGTGCTTGGATCGTGATTCGACCCGTGGCTGTTAGGGGCACATGTCAGCTGTTTAAATCAGCTGACATGTGCCAGAAAAGTTAAGGGCTGACTGCTGGAGCCCACATCAAACAGGGGGAGACCACCTTAGACTTAACTATACGTTTAAGGTGGGAAAGGGATTAATATATTGCAATCATATTATATGGCGCTGGGTACTTACAATTGCTCATTTTGCCGAACTACCCAGTTAATTCTTCTGTTTGATGGTACATTATCACTTTCCAATAGCAGCAGTAAATTCATTACAGGGCGTTTTTACTTTTGCTTTGTATTTATAGCTATGGTTAAATTGTACACAGGCTGCAAAAAGGAAAAGAAAATGTCGTCAACTGATCTATCGTAACCTGTATTTGAAGATAGATGCATTCAGTTGGCATCATTCCTGTGAAGCCCAACAATGTTCTATCATATGTGTTTATTCATCTTTCTAAATGTGTAATATATTAACTCTTGCCTTATGGGGTACAGAATCAAAGAATCTTCAATTACGTATGTTGATATCGCATAGCTATGTTGCCATTCTTTTCGAACGAGAAGAAGAGACGAGCTATACTACAGTGTCCCCACCCCCATATGTATAGCCAGTATACAAATGTAGCATGATGAGAACGTGCCAGGAATACTGATGCTCCTACAGTCTATTGAGAGGTTTTTTTTCAGTCTGCAGAATTTCAATCCTTTTCTATTGTTAGTTAGCATGCAAACATGAATTCCTACATGTAGTGAGAGGGGGCACAGGTACATTAGATATTGGCTGTAATGCCGAAGCCTTCCTCCTTTTATTAAATTATTTTCCTCAATGGAGGATTCCTAGTGAAGCCAACACAATAGATTTGGCTGACAAATTTGTTAAAAGAAAATGCAAATTAATCTCAGTGACTTTTTCACACTGCTTTTCCTTCTTTGCAATGTAACACATGTTCAATCTGTGATATTCAAGAATAAAGTGTGTCTTTTAGTAAATTTATCCTAGTATGTAAAGATTGCATAAAAATAGATCAAAATGTAATTAATATATTAGAATTTAGGGCAGTGTACAACATAGTCTAGTGGCTCTGAATAATTTACACTAAAAAGAACATAAACCATATATCCCCCTTTTGGTATCAAACAAATATTGTCAAAAGAAATTGTCATGTAGGTTTAGTAAATAGCATTATTATGTGGGCCTTCTAATATAAATGTAGTTTGTCACAATGTCTAAATTGTTAGATGGTATCAGTGGACAATTAATTGGTTCTACCCCAATCCATGAAATACCAGTGTAATAAGACCTGTAGCATATGTGGAAGAACCAATGGAATGCTGCAATAAAATCCACATCTAGAATCTTTCCCTTACATGGAAAAAAATTGCAACTGGCCATGACAGCATACAATGTGTCACTGTGGATCTATAGCTTTACACAAAGGTCCCAAATTTGAGTTAAACTAATAAAAAACATTTATCCTGTCAGTATTCAGACCAATGTTTTTCAATATGGCTGTTTAGATTACTTTTTTATTTCCAACATACCTTACCCATACAGTGTCGTACGTATCAGTACCACTGCACAGATGTATATTTCTTACACAGACCTTATAATTAATGTGGTTTTCTTTTCACTGTATAGAACAATGCAGCAGAATATGAGTAACGCGGCCATTTTCACCAGTGCTTTACAGTCAGGTAAAAGCGTACACATAGGTGATAAAGTTGAGAAAGCCGATATTGACCACAACATGTACCGATTTTGAATGAAGAGAAGTGAGCATTGTGATGGTGAGATCTTACATCCTTATTCACATCAGTGTACTGATTACTGATGAACTACAGAAAAAAACACAAATGTAAAATATGGATCTTATGTCAATTCTATCAGTATTTTTGCAGCCACACGTTTTACATGCCCAGCAGTAAATAGAAGCATAAAAACTGGACATTAAATATGGATCAAAATATTATAGTACCAGTACGATTCATGTTTGAACTTGCTGTATATTTGAAATGCAGAGGTAAGTACAACGGGATGAATATTGCTTCAGTATTCGGGACATTCAAAGCAACCGCTGTAAAGGATCCATGTATGACTGCAGTCATCACGAAAAACCTGAATATCCTATGTCCCATAAATATTGGTAATACGTCTGGCAAAGCCTGCATTTCTTTCTTCACCCTGTTGTAATGTACCCTTTAAATATGAAAATGTTATCAGTAGTGAGTGGCGCATATTTCTCACTTCTATGCTGGCCATTGGATGTACCTGATAATGCTGAGCACCCCCATTAGACTTGCTAATTTGACTCCTGGAATAGTGTTTTTAGAGTGTCATACATACCAACTTTCCTATAGATTATTATTTTGTACTTTGTATTTGTTAGTTTTGAGATATTACTAATACATTAATCCTATAACTGTGAACTGTTTACCTGCTGTCCAGCCAATGACCAGAAATAAGTTTTGATCGCTCTTTTTCTTTCTAAAAAATTATGTGGGAAGCAATGATAAAGGTTTCTTTGCTTCTGTTTAGAAATGTACTTATTTAGAACTAATATGCATATGTCACAATTCAGTTGTCAGATGGCCGGGGACTGGGGTTACTTCCCTGTCCCTATTGCTAGGGGCTCTCTAGCTATCCCTGCTCCCCAGATTACTTCTGATGGTGAAGATGCCAGGGTCACGTACCTTTCTGAACTCCTGAATCAGCCCTATATCTGTCCCCCTCCCCCACACATGAAGTGGAGAGTAATAGTGTTTAAATATACATAAAACAGACAAGCAAGGAAGGATGTACAGTGATAAAGGAAAAATACACATATATGCACTCACAGACAACAGAGGCGAACATCGGAGAGAAAAGTAATGTAAACCAAATAGGAGAGGAAAAGGATTTGCAACAGCTAAAAAGTCCAAGCAACAGTCTTAGAACAATGCTCCAAACACCTCTACCAACAACCGCCTTCTCCACTGCTCAACAGGCAGTACAAGACTTAACACTGGCAATCCATTTGCCAGAGGCGAGTATATATAGCAGAGGAGAATGGCCAATACTGCAAGTAGGAAGCCTTCAGAGAGTCTAAGGTGAACAGATTAACCTCCACACTGCTACCAGAAACCTGCACAGCTTAATATGAAGGAGACGTGCTTCTAATCAATGCAGGAGTACATGAAATCAGAGGCTGTGAGCTTCTAGCCCCTCTCTGTCACGGTATATATATATATATATATATATGTATGTATGTGATATACACAGAAACATATGCTTTGTTGGTATATAATTTTTAAACAAATTTTTGTATATATTTCTGGGATTATACTTCCTAATTAAAGGATACAAGAATACAGAGTTTCTTTGACTTCCAGTAGAGATGGTCGCAAAGATTCCTATTGTATTGTCTCCACTTTTAGAATGATGATCTAAAGCTCACGAGACATGAGTGATTTGTCAATACACTCTTCAGACGATCTTAGAACTAATCTGTCCCTTTTCCATATTCTGGCTTTACTAAAGATGGGTGATTTTGTGTGAATCAACACTTACTGTCGCTAGGGTTAGGTTTTTTGACCATAGGGCTCAATTGGAGGAGAATCGTGAAAATGTTTTTCTCTACAAAGGGTCACCTTGCTGAATTGCATCTTTTAGAATGGTAGGTAAGTTAGAACAAGATTCCTGAGATCCGATTCTTCCATTATTCTTCACTCCAAGCTCATTGGTCTGTATTTCCGTCCTCAGATGTAGAGGATGGGGTTGGTGTTGTGATTTCCATGCCGCTTCCTTGCTTCTACAATCTCAAGGCATACCTGCTACGCAAATAACTGTCTTTTGTCAATTCTCTTCTTTGTCCACGAAGTTATCTAAGAATTCTGTAGAAATAGTTTCAGAATTATACACTTGCCCCTGCTTTTTGTGTCCAAAATCAACAATACAGATACACCAACTGGTAATCTTACACCACTAGCACTCACTGTTACTCAAAGGTTTTCCATCTTTACCCTCAATTGTCACATAACCTCTAAACAATCAATCTTACTTTGCTTGTCATCAAAATAGTGACAAGTCATGTAAGCTTACATAAGCATCCATTTCTTAGACCCCGGCCCCAAAAAAAACCCCTCATAGTCTGTATTTCCTTCTCAATTGTGTCTAGAATTAGTTTATAGTTGGGTGAAGAAGCATTCTTTGAATAGGGACCAAACACACGAAAATTATGCAGCATTTACATCAGAGAGTTTTATTTAGCCTGGGTCCTCCCCAAGTATTGCAAAAAAAGAAAAGCTAGCTCACCTGCCATAGTTCGTGTGTGGAGCTCGGTGTCGTCCTGAACAGACGTAGAAACTGCAGAAACCAAGAGGAAAGTCCAGCTCTAGGTAAAACCAATGTGTTTATCTGAAAAATAGATTTTTAGATTTTTAAAAATACATCCTTGTCGTGAAAAAATTTTCTCACGACAAGGATGTATTTTTAAAAATCTATTTTTCAAATAAATGCATTGGTTTTACCTGGAGCACTCCCCAAGTGCTTTTCTCTTTCAGCTGCAGATGGAAGCAAGGGGGACACTTCATTACTTCTGGGTAGGGCGGAGCCAGATAGTAGGACTAACCTCAGGTTCTAAAAATGGGTGTTGTCCGGCCCCTCCGGCACTGGCTCCTCCCGCCGTACACTCCAGTTTCGACTTGAGGTCCAAGTAGGAAGGACGGCTGCTAATGCAGCTCCTCAGAAATCACCTCAGAAGAGTTTATTATTTTACTCGGACAGGGTCCTGGACTTTATGTCTAGAGGATCAGGGGTACCGGCGCTGCTGGACCCCATCCTCTCCCCTGGCAGAAATGTATTCCCTAAATGGTGGTCATTGCATTTTCTTGCCGGCCCGGGGGGAAGAGGTGGCTATCCCTGACAGGACGCACACCACGTTCTGGGTCACTGCGTTCCTTGTCCTCATGGGGAAGCAATGGGCACAGCGTCACATATCCGTGGAGGGTCCCTGTGGCGTTTTTGGCTGGTGAGTACTCTGCATTATATTTTGATATGTGCGAGTGATTACAGCGTCTGCGGTGACAGCGCTGACTGTTATTGGTGTTTCCCACTATTTTCTCATGATTGGGCTTTTTTTTTTTTAAAAAAAAAAAAAAAAAAGAGCGATTTTTTATTTAATATGTGCTGTGTGTTTTCGGCGCTGCAGCGCCGTTACAGTGTACAGGGAGAGGAGTGCAAAAGATTTCCCGCACTTTTTTGACTGAGCAGAGAGGGGGCGTGGCTTCGGGCTTTCCCGGCTTTCTGATTACAGGAAGTGACTGGCTCCTTCTCTTAATGCTCTCTGCGGCAGCCATTACAGCTCTCCTGGTCTCCTCTCCTCCGTTTCTGTACACAGGCATTTGAGACAACACCAAGCCAGCCGGGTGAGTCGCTGCTATCGCTTAGGTAGCAGCTTAACCCTTTAGCCTCCCGCAGCATTTTTTGCTGTTTGCGCTCTCTAGCGCAGCGCTGCAGTTTTCTGATCATTGGGACATTGTATCCCTCAGTAACGGTCTGTGAGCTGTCTGCAGCGGGGGGGGGGCGCCGTTTTTCACTGCTGGGGTATTCTTTTGCTTTTAAAAGAAGTTAACCCTTCAGCGTTTTGCTACTGTGTGAGACCACACTGCTCTGGTTATTCTCATCACTATACCATCTCAATAACCGGCATGTCAGATCGTCTTCCTCGTCCTCTCCAGGACCAGCCCCGCGTTTCTGACACGATGGAATCCAATGCACCTTCTAGCGCTGCTATTGGAGGTCGCTATGATGCCAAGTTTGATATGCTCACTACTGCTATTAGTGGGCTTTCTGACCTTTTGGGTCAGTGGGTATCCTCTAGACCTTCTCATAGCAAAAAGCGTCCCAGGATTGCTATGCCCTCCCCACTAAGTGACTCAGATTTGTCTGCGAGGGGGAGTTCTCCTTCAGTTTCTGAGGGAGAATGTTCTGATTCGGGCAGAGAGGATTTTCAGGAGCACTCTGCTTCCTTGTCGGGCCGTGTTGATGCTTTTGTCAGGGCCATACGAGAGGTACTGCAAGTACCTGAGGAGATGAATGATGATGAAGGTATACCCAGATGGTACCATGGGTCGCAAAGATCACGTTTAGCGATGCCAGCTATGAGTGAGTTTTCTAGGAAAGTAGAAAAGGAACGCGTTTGTCCAGATAAGCGTTTTCAGGGGACAAGGTTGTTTGAAACCTTGTATCCTTGTCCAGCAGACCTATTTGCTAGCTGGATTCCGTCCCCTGAGGTGGATATTTCTTTATCTAAGCTTAATAAAGCTACTATGCTTCCCGTCAAAGGGAAAGCTACTTTGCAGGATGCGCTGGACAAAAAGTCAGAGATGGCGGCCAAGGCCGGCTATGAAGCTGCTGGTCAGGCCTTTAGAGTGGTTTTATCTTCCTATTGTTCTTCTAGAGCTTCCATGGGTTGGACAGCTCGCCTGCGGATATCCCTGCAAGATGGGTCGTCTTTACAGGCAATAGATGAGATCATTAAGTTAATAGAAGAATCAGACCAATATGTCTGTGACGCTCTTTTGGATATGGCTTCCCTAATATCCAGAGCTCAGGCTTCTACAATCACTGTTAGAAGAGCGTTGTGGCTTAAACAGTGGACTGGAGATGCGGTCTCCAAACAAGGAGGGAAAAAGTCTTCCCAAAAGTCTAACGCTTCTTGGAAACAATACCCGCGCAATGACAAGCGGGAATCTGACAAAAAGCCCGCCAAAACGGACTGACGCCAGAAGTTCACTCGAGGATTCTCGAGTGGGGGGGCGCCTGCTCCTGTTTCAAGCGGTTTGGGTCTCCCGCGTCTCAGACTCCTGGGTGACACGAATAATGTCGGCAGGCTATTTCATAGAGTTTCTCTCTCGCCCTCCAGAAAGATTCTGTCAGTCTCGCGTTCCGTCAGATCCCGACTTATTGACCGCTCTGCGGCAGGAAGTCGATTCCTTACTACAGAAGGGTGTAGTAGTGTCAGTTCCTCCGGAAGACCGGGGAAGGGGATTTTATTCCAACCTCTTTGTGGTCCCCAAAAAGGAGGGAAAGTTTCGTCCCATTCTGGATCTCAAGAGGTTAAATCGGCATGTTTACACCCAAAAGTTCCGCATGGAGTCGCTTCGCTCAGTAGTGACTGCCCTGTCACAGAACAATTTTCTGGTGTCCATAGATATTCGCGACACCTATTTACACGTTCCCATCGGAAGATCTCATCAGTGCTTTCTGCGCTTTGCCATAGGTCAGGACCATTACCAGTTTGTGGCCCTCTCTTTCGGGTTGGCTTCGGCACCCCGAGTTTTTACAAAGGTGCTGGCACCTCTTATGGCAATGCTTTGGAGACAAGGGATCATGATACTTCCTTATCTGGACAATCTTCTGATTGTGGCATCCTCAAAGGAGGAGGCAGTGACGGCTCGCGATTTATCCCTTCAGCTCCTGGAGGATTTCGGGTGGCTGATCAACTGGGAGAAGTCATCCCTGGAGCCTTCTCAGTCAATCCTGTTTTTGGGCATGATTTTCGACACTGCGAAAGTGGTAGTTTTTCTGCCAAAGGACAAGCAAACCAGTATCCATTGTCTGGCACAGACTGTGCAGTCCTCAACGACAGTATCCCTTCGAAGATGTATGCGCCTTCTGGGGTTAATGGTCGCTTCGATGGAAGCTCTTCCGTTTGCTCAGTTCCATTACAGAACGCTTCAAAGCTTCATTTTGAAGAGATGGAATCGTGCACAGGAAGCACTGGATTGCAGGGTTTTGATCTCCCGCAAAGTGCGAGAGTCTCTGGACTGGTGGTTACGTCCGGAACGGTTTTTCCTGGGAAAATCTTTTCTTCCCCTGTCATGGTCGGTCTTGACCACCGATGCCAGCCTGACGGGCTGGGGGGGAGTTTGGAACAATCTCTGGATTCAGGGAGTTTGGTCACCGGAAGAATCGGTGTTACCGATCAACATCCTGGAATTGAGGGCAATTTTTCTTTGCCTCCAACATTGGACGGTCCCTTTGAGCGGATTACCAGTTCGTGTTCAGACGGACAACGCTACGGCGGTTGCGTATATCAACCATCAAGGCGGGACGAGGAGCTCCAGACTTATGTCGGAGGTATCTCGGATTCTGATATGGGCCGAGGCTCATGTGCCGGCCATTTCTGCGATTCACATACCAGGAGTTCAGAATATCCAGACAGACTTTCTCAGCCGAGAAAGGATGGATTCAGGAGAATGGAGTCTTCATCCGGAAATCTTTGCACTTCTGTGCTCCCGATGGGGGACTCCTCAAGTAGACTTGATGGCCTCCAGGATCAATGCCAAGTTACCAACTTTCATGTCCAGATACAGGGATCCGACCGCGGTGGAAGTGGATGCGCTGGTGGTTCCGTGGAGCCAATACCAGCTGGTTTATGTGTTCCCACCGATATCCTTGCTGCCGCTTGTGTTACGTCGGGTCAGGCTGGAGAGGGTTCCGGCTATTCTGATAGCCCCAGATTGGCCGAGAAGGACGTGGTTTTCCACGCTGATGTCGCTTCTGGCGGCGCCTCCTTTTCCTCTGCCTCTTCGACCGGACTTGCTCACTCAGGGTCCCGTGTGTCATCCGGGCCTGAGGTCTCTGCGTTTGACGGCTTGGCTCTTGAGACCGAGATTTTAACCCGTCAAGGGTTTTCAGAAAAGGTCATTGCCACCATGAGAGCGTCAAGAAGTCCGGCTACGACTAGGATTTACTACAGGATTTGGGAATCCTTCTTTTCATGGTGTTTGGGTTCTTCCAGGAATCCAAAGAAATTTTCATTACCCAACTTGTTGGTTTTTTTGCAGCACGGGCTGGATAAGGGTTTGGCAATCAGTACCCTGAAGGGTCAGGTGTCTGCCCTGTCGGTGCTTTTTCGTAAAGCTATTGCCTCGCGTAGGGACGTATGTGCCTTTTTTCGCGGAGCAGCCCGTCAGTTTCCTCCAAGGAAAACTCCTGTGTCGCCTTGGCGGCTTAATCTGGTTTTGAAAGCTCTTCAAAGTGCTCCTTTCGAGCCTATGGATGCTATTAATCTTTCTTTGCTTTCTTGGAAGGTTACCTTCCTTGCGGCGGTCACTTCCTTGAGACGGGTTTCCGAGTTGGCGGCTCTTTCATGTTCGCCACCTTTCTTGGAATTTTTCCCGGATCGTGTTGTTCTTCGCACGCGACATGATTTTCTCCCTAAAGTGGTATCTCAATTCCATGTCAATCAAGATATTGTGTTGCCTTCGCTTTGTTCAGAACCAAAGAATGCGAAGGAGCGGGCCTTGCACTCATTGGACTTAGTGCGGGCATTGAAGTTTTACTTGTCAGTTACGCAGAGTTTCCGGAAGTCGGATTCTCTTTTTGTGATTCCAGCAGGTCGTCGTCGTGGTCAACGAGCTTCTAAAGATACTATAGCTCGTTGGATCCGGTCAGCTATTTTGGAAGCTTACCGTGTTATGGACGAACCTTGCCCGATTAATATTCGGGCTCATTCCACGAGAGCTGTGGGCTCTTCGTGGGCCCTTCATCAAGGGGCTTCGGCAGCCCAGCTCTGTCGAGCAGCGACTTGGCGTTCTGTTCACACCTTTACAAAGTTTCATAAGGTGGACGTCAGTGACTCCGCTGATGCGGCCTTAGGACGCAGAGTCCTTCAGGCGGCTGTATTTTGAAAACTTCTAGTTAAGTTTATGTTGCGCATGTATCAAGGTGTTGGCTTCTGCCTGTTTAAGGTTTTTTCTCACCCTTGTTTTTTTGTACTGCTTTGGGACATCCCAGAAGTAATGAAGTGTCCCCCTTGCTTCCATCTGCAGCTGAAATACGAATTTTGGTAAGAACTTACCTGTAAAATTCTTTTCAGCAAAGGAAGCAAGGGGGACCCTTCTCCCTCCCATAAGGCAGAAGGTGTTGTTTCAGATGCAGCGCGGCTCGCTCTGATAAGTGAGTTTCTGAGCTGAGGTCAGCGCTCTACGGCTCTTTCCGGCATCTCCAGCTCATCGCAGTGGTCAGGTTTTGTGAGTGGTACCTGAGCTGTGTGGTATTCATGTTATGTGCATAACTTTGGTCTTTTGAACCCTTTCAGATTGGTTATGGCACTCCGCTGGTGATTTTTTTCTCCTTAGCTTGTGTACAAAA
>JARQOD010000005.1:276536769-276638237 GCA_033576555.1 Oophaga sylvatica
TTCAAAAATTTAGACCGATGTCCCAAAAATAAATCTGGTATGGGGATCTTTGGGTTTCCACAACCCAACCTACAAGAAGGTAGCAATGCTCTGAACCTCAGGGGCAAGCCCCTCCACAGGGCCGACAACTGGCAAATCCGAGGGCAAAAAAAAAAATCCCCCCAGCCCCAAAAAAAGGGGGAAAAAATGCAAAAACAAAAACAAAAAAATTCTAAAAATCCTTTTTTTTTTTTTTTTTTTTTTACTATTCTCCCTTCTGTTGAGTACCATATAATTTTCAGTGGGGCCCGAAATATGTTTATTTTTTTCGGTAGTGAGGAAAATAGCAAAAATACCCAAAGTAAAAATACACCAGAGAGGAGAAACGCTGGTTCAAACCCTAAACTAACCGCAACACTAGAAGTACCTGGAGCTACCTACGGTGATCCAAATGCCCGTCAACCCCCGAGAGATAGCTACACCTAAAGACGAAAATAAAGCTAACTGCCCCCGTAGGGGGAACCCCCAAAGAAATGGGAAAGCCCCCAAACTGAATGGCGGTTAGCAAAAAAAAAATCGAACAAGACAAAAAATAGAATGAGAAAACGCGGGGGCCCCAATTTCTGTCAGTAGAAAAGTAAGGAAAAGAATTCTGACTGAAACCCCAAAAAACCCTGACAAAAATCCCACACTTCAATTAAAAAAAACCCTGAAAAACACACGATCTCTACCACCTAAATCAGATCTCGGTGTAACACACAGCAATTCACAAAAAAAAGTGACAAAGACAGAGAAAAAAGTGAAAAAACAAAACTGAGCACAATGCAGGCCACCCCCAAAAGGGGACCAGGCTGAAGCCCACTGCAAATTTTTAAAAACCAGAAAGGGAAAAACCCAACCGAGGAAAAAAAACACAAATCATTATTGAATAAAGCAGGAATGCAAGCTGACCCAAACCCCAAAACTGGAAAACAATTGATTACCGCAAGAATGATGGGAGTTCAGGGCACTTAATCAACATTCGGACCCAGCTGAAAGCCATTCAGCAAATTTGGGTTTATTACCCCCCAACCCTGGAGGACCCCCGCTCGAAGTCACCTCCAAAAGTGTTTCCAAAAGTTTCTAATTTACAACGCTCAATTATAACCTGGTTAAAGTCACCTTCCCATAGCAAGGTGGCTTTAAACCCTTTTTAACCCATTACCACCGCACGGCAATGGGAATAGATGGGCTAAGTGCCAGAAAGGGCGCATCTAATTATAGATTTGCCTTTTCCGGGGTGTCTGGGGGCAGATGTTAGTAGCCGGGGGGGGCATAAAATAAATGCACCCTCGCTAGGCTATTATTATCTGCCCCCACTCACTGGCTTTGCCTGTCTGGTGGAGAAAATAGCGCAGGAGCCCACGCATTTTTATTCAACAAATTTACAACTTTAATTAACCCCTACCTGTATGAAATTTTGCACACATACACTCATGTGATTGTTAAAGAAAACCATATATCAAACTACGTGAAATGACATGGTTAACTGTATGTAAACCATGTGTCATTTCATGTCGGGTCTGTAATTTCACAAAAGCCGGCAATTGAATTAGCGGTTATTATACTATGCAGAAGTTTATGAACTATAAATACAAGTATGACATGTATATATACAGTACAGACCAAAAGTTTGGACACACCTCATTCAATGATTTTTCTGTATTTTCATGACTATGAAAATTGTAGAATCACACTGAAGTCATCAAAACTATGAATTAACACATGTGAAATTATACATTACACTTTACAAAAAAGTGTGAAACAACTGAAAATATGTCTTATATTCTAGTTTCTTTAAAGTAGCCACCTTTTGCTTTGATTACTGCTTTGCATGCGGAAAAGGTGAACGGATGGACTCTACATGCCTAGTACCCACCGTGAAGCATGGAGGAGGTTGTGTGATGATGTGGGGGTGCTTTGCTGACACTGTTGGGGATTTATTCAAAATTGAAGCGGTGAGCGGTCCAGCTCACCCTAAACCATCTCGATTGCATTCAGGTCTGGTGACTGTGGAGGCCAGGTCATCTGGCTTAGCACTCCAACACTCTCCTTCTTGGTCAAATAGCCCTTACACAGCCTGGAGGTGTGTTTGGGGTCATTGTCCTGTTGAAAAATAAATGAAAAATAAATGATGGTCCAACTAAACGCAAACCGGATGGATTAGCATGCTGCGCAAGATGCTGTGGTAGCCATGCTGGTTCAGTATGCCTTCAATTTTGAATAAATCCCCAACAGTGTCACCAGCAATGCACCCCCACTTCATCACATCATCTCCTCCATGCTTCACGGTGGGAACCAGGCATGTAGAGTCCATCCGTTCACCTTTTCTGCGTTCAAAGCAGTAATCAAAGCAAAAGGTGGCTACTTTGAAGAACCTAGAATATAAGACATATTTTCAGTTGTTTCACACTTTTTTGTTAAGTGTAATGTATAATTCCACATGTGTTAATTCATAGTTTTGATGCCTTCAGTGTGATTCTACAATTTTCATAGTCATGAAAATACAGAAAAATCATTGAATGAGAAGGTGTGTCCAAACTTTACATCTGTACTGTATATATATGTATTCTATGTGTATATATCTATTCTTTCTATTCTTTATTAAACCTGTCAGTGTGATTTTACAGTATAGCCGGGGATGAATTGCCGGCTTTTCTAAAGGACACCGGTGCGTATTTCTCGCAAGTCACACGTCTGGTCCGTGTGTAATCCGTAGTTTTCTCGCACCCATAGACTTTCATTGGCTTACAACAGGCGTAATACGCGTACAATCGCAGCATGCTGCTTGTGTCTCGCACCGTAACATACGGGCGAGAAAAATACGCATGATCAGAGCTGCCCCATAGAGAAATATGATCCGTGTGTAATGCGTGGTTTTCACACCTCTCACTCGTCCGTATTCCTCCTTAAGGCCGGGGTCAGACACAACTACAAAAAATCGGACCATTTTAGTCGGTCGATTATCGGAACAAAATGAAAACATCACACATCCGCCTGGCATCCGATTTTCCTTCAAAGATGCGATTTAGTTGCATGTGTGTGTACCTTGTAACATCCGATTTTCATGCGACCAGCGTTTTTTTGTTGCAGCTTACCAAAAAGGACCAATAACGGTTTTGAGGCCTGATACTCATTTAAATCATCAGGCAGAGCTATATTTAAGTGCTCTGCTACAGCTGTGACTCTCCCACCTTTGCACTGGTGTCATTTTGTTCCTTGTGCTTAGTGCTTGCTAGCTGCTTTATCCAAACATGAGCAACACACTCAGATTTACTCCCACTGAGCGTGTGCTGTTCCATTGGGTTATATCCAGACGTTTTGGGGAGCCATATCCTGTAATAGCAGATCCCAGAAGACGCACAAGAATGTGGGTACATCCACTTTTGACAAGAAGGATAACTAAAGGCCATTTTCACCGTCTATATTTGTCACTGCGTAGGCATGGAGATAAGTTTTTCCAATATTGTCGAATGAGCATAGCTACCTTTGATACGTTGCTTGACATTGTGCGCCCTGGGATCACATTTCAGGACACCAGGATGAGAAAAGCAATTTCTGCAGAGGAACGCCTTCTCCTAACAATAAGGTATGTGTGTCAACGATATGTTGATGATGTTTTCCTCGACATAGTGACTTTGCAAGTGTTTGAGCACACTTCTTGGAAACTTATAATGTGAGTAATGTATTTCTGAAGCTTACCTATCGAAATGATTGACTTTGGTGTATTCCACAGAAGCCATGGCTTGTAATCTAATTTCCAGCATGTGTGGTCTAAGAAACTCAAGCATTGTAAGTGTTGTGCATGCTGTGTTTGTTGTTTTTGGTGCTGATTTCTCCATGTTCTATGTGTGTTACAGGTTCCTTTCTACTGGCATGTCCTACGCTGCTCTGCACTTAGAGTTCTTAATAGGCCGATCAACAATTTCAGGCATTGTGCGGTCAACTTGTGTTGAAATTTGGAACAGACTACATGAAGACGTCATGCCTGAGCCAAAAATGAGTGACTGGTTGAGGATAGCACAGGGTTTTGCCGAAAATTGCCAGTTTCCACACTGTATAGGAGCCCTGGACGGCAAGCACATACGTGTTCGTAAACCTCCTAACTCAGGCTCCCAATTCTTCAATTACAAACAATATTTTTCAGTAGTTTTGTTGGCCTTGGTCGACACAAACTACAGGTTTATAATTGTAGACATTGGGGCCTATGGAAGGACTGGAGACTCAAGAGTCTTCAATACTTCCATAATGGGTAGGCGGATACGCAATAACCAACTGGACCTACCACCAGCAAGTCAACTGACAGACTCTATTCCAGAACATGTGCCTTATGTTATAGTAGCGGATGAGGCATTTCAATTAAGCCATATCCCCGTCGTTATCTCACCCATCGGCGTAGAATATTTAATTGTCGCCTGTCACGTGCTCGGCGGCTGGTGGAGTGCACATTTGGAATTCTTTGTGCTAAATGGCGGGTACTTCAATCTGCAATTCAACTCAGTGAACAGAATGTTAATGTGGTCCTCAAAGCATGTGTGGTCCTACATAATTTTTGTAGAATCCATGAATGCTCCTCACAACATGTGGGTGAGTTAGCCTCTGTGAATGTGTCTTTGCCTATGTCACCACCCATCCATCCCGTCGTCCCCCTTCAGGCCTAAAAGTACGTGATGTGTTGACTCAATATTTTGTGTCCCCTGAGGGTGCTACTGCCTGGCAAGAGGAGGCATTATTACACATGTAGTGTGCCTATGTTGCTGTGTCATAAAGATATTTATGCTCACTTAATTGTATATGTTGTGTTTGTTTTTGTGTCATATTGTGTGTAAGTTAGGCACACCATAACATATTTAACTAAACAGCTACATATTTAAAGAATCACATACAATTAATGCGAGTCAAAACAATTTTTTATGTAGTAGATCATGTTTTGTCGCTGTAAACATAATGAACAATTACAACTGGCTCATAAATTATTTTAAACATATTTCCTGAGAAAATTTAAGGACTATAACAAACTATAATGTTCATAACTTAAAACAAATAGAACAAAAATACATTACACCTATAACTGGTGGTAGGTGTGGGGTGGTGAAGGTGGAGGGCCAGATTGTGAGGGCTGCCTTGACTGCTCTCCAGCCACTGTGTCACCATGAGTGGTGGCTGACTGTGTAGTTTGCTGTCTGCTTGTTGCTGGCTCTGTATGTGGGTTTGGGTAAGGGAAGGTTGGGAACTGTTGTGGGTAGTCATAATATGACTGCCCACTTACACTGTAGCCCCAAAATGCCCATGTCGACCATACCCATGTTGTGGCCAGCATATTGTGAATGGGCACTCTGTCCCATGGCTTGGAGCTGGGGAGCTCCGTATAAAGAAGGAGCTGCAGTAGGATGAGGAGGAGGAGTTGGGTTCTGTTGGACACAAGGAGGAGGTGGAGGAGGATGATGATGAGGAGAAGGATCAGAGGCTGAAGCAGATTGTGATGGATTTGGTCCAAACAACCTTAAGACATTTTCCGGACCAACCACCCATCTTTCTAGATAATCTAGTAGGTTGCTTGGATCATTAGGCGCTGTTCCAGCATCCAAAACAATCTGCAGTCCGCTTCTGATCCGCAGTCTGTGCTGTCTTGGAATAGCCCGGAGGTAACGGGCCAGACTGCGGCAAAATCCCTCCTCCCCGTCATCATTTGCTACACTGGACAAATAGTCCAGAACTCCTCGGTCCACCTGCCTCCTTGTGCCAGAACCAACTCCTTCTCTTCTACGCCTGGCTCGCCGTGCCACAACTGCAGGAGGCGAAGCCACATCCAGGGGCCTACCAGGGCTGCTGCTGAGGGGAGGGTCTTGGGACTCAAGAGGCAAGCTCTCTGACTCCACTGCTGGTGGTGGTGGTGGTGATGCTGCTGCTGCACTTGCTGCTGATGACGGGCCAGCCTCCTCAACATCCCCACGGGGTCGATCACTGCCTCAGAGTCAGAAGCTGGTTCTCTCTCAGTAAGGTTTGACTCGGTGCTAGAGAAAATAAAAATTGTATTACAATTTATTCTTAAAAATAGCAATACACTTTGTACAGACATTAACTTACGGTCTCAAATCCATAGCTGGAGCCAGAAAATTCAGTCTATCATAATAGACATATTTGCGTTTACTGGTTGCTGCTGCCCCACTGCGCCCCCTCAGCTGTCTCTCTCGCCTGTAGCAGTCTCTACAGCTGCGCCAATGCCTTGTAACATCTGAGACTGAAAAAGTAACGGATAAAAAAAGAAATTATACTTATCTGCCCTTGTTATGTATTTTAAAAATAAATACCGTACAACACCAATATTATATTTTTTTGGCGTGTTAGGGTACAGAACACCACAACATATTGTATGTAGCTAAAATAACAACTTAATATTACAAGGGGTCATACATACAAAGCTCTATGACATATGTGTCACAATAATGAGCATTTATTTGTGACACAGCGATGGGATTAACAAAAGGGACGCATATTAAGTACTTCACCTAGGCATTTATTGCGTAGGCACACATTTTTAACTTGAAACTTGGAGACCATTGCAGTTGGAGCTAAATATCACACCACCACTGACGGCACCTGAACCTTCATCCTACCAGGACCTTCAGTTCGTCCCTGCCTTGTGGGATTCCCGTATATATGGGCTGGAGCCTTTTAAAGTTCTCATATCCCACAGTGGCCTCCTCTGTTCCTTTTGTGGTATCTTCCTTAAGGTTTGAGAAAGACCCATTGCAGAGTCAAAACGTTACCTCTACACCTTGTTGATGCTGTGCTGTTTTCAATTTAAACTTTTTGCACTTGCATTTAAAGATTGTTGGAGTGCGGCTGTTTTTCAAATTACAGGAGCTAAATATTAGATGTGCTTGGAGTACTCACATAGCACTGGGGGTTCAACAGGCATAAGTGTTTTTTTGGCCACATTTATGTTTCACATATAAGGGTACAGGGACATTTTAACACATTGTTGTTGGTACATACTGAGTAGTAATACAGTATTTTAAGCGTTTTCAAGACGTTACTTACTAATGCGTTCTTGGTCCTCCATAGACCTGTCGCCAAAATCTGGAAACATCTGTCCACATATTCTCCGCCAAGCCGCGTCCTTCCGCAAGCGGTTTGAATAATTTGGATCCCGCTGGTCCCAAAGTTCTGGTCTCTCCTGGACCAGAACGATCAACATCTCAACATTGATGTCACTGGCCATGGTTCTGGACTCCGTGGAGGCGGTTTCCTGCTTGGGTTTGAATTTTCGTAGCCTAATTAGCATGTCAGCCCTTCCTGGCAATGATCCTGATGCAATTTCCTGACACCTGGGATAGTGGTGCGATTTAATCGGAAGTCACACGTGCGGTCCGTTTGTAATCCGATTTTTCATCGCTCCCATAGACTTGCATTGGTGATAGTCGACCCACAATCGGTGACAATCGCAGCATGCTGCGATTGCACTCGGACGATTAAAACGGACCACAAAAAATCGGATACTGGGAGCTGATCCATAGATCAACATAGGGCAGACTGCAATACGATATTTCATCGTATTGCAGTCGTCCGATTCTGTCGCCAGTGTGACGCCGGCCTTAGGTTTTGTCTCATGGCTGGTTAGAAATGTCATCATGAAATGGCAAGTTTGGAATTTGCATACTTGTAGTCAGAGACTTACTAATGTCTCAGCTGCATATTGCAATGTTCTATTTAGATACGCGGCTGAGAAGCTAGTTGGCACGTGATAACAAGTATGCCAAGCTTGTCATCAAATACTCACATGGATAGTTGTAGGAACCCAACAGTGTGTGCAATACACTCCGTTTAGGACTCATTCAGATGTCAGTGATTTTTCATTAGTGTTTGTATGCCAAATCAGGAGTGTCCAAAACACAGAACAGCTGTCAATTTTTCTATAATAGTTTTTATCTGTAAGTTCCACTCCTGGCTTTGGCATACAAACACTGATGCAAAAATACTGACGTGTGAATGAGCCTTCAGGATTCAGCAAGCTGTAGTGCATGTTAATGGTTTCACCAGTGGAGGACAAGCACTTTAAATATCAAAACCTTCTTTTCTACTTTCCACTAAATCACAATTTGTTGGAGAATTTATGTATTTCAAAACTGCATTTAATGCAAAGGAAATACTGTATAAAATATGCAGTTTAAAATATAAAATTAATATATATTATCATGAAATATTATAAATATAGAACTTGAATTATCATTATTTAATTAACCTTTTTTCAATAAGAATGAAACTTCTTTTTAATAATAAAAAAGCTTTCACTCCCTTCCTGCGGTATCTTATAGAATTGAGGATCTGAATCTGTACATTGCATCCCTTCCTCTCTCCAAGTCAGGGCAATGTACAGGACGGCACAGTACAGTCATGGCCAAAAGTTTTGAGAATTACACAAATATTAATTTTTACAAAGTCTACTGCTTCACTTTTTCTAATGGCAATTTGCATATACTCCAGAATGTTATAAAGAGTGATCAGCTTAACAGCAATTACTTGCAAAGTCAATATTTGGCTAGAAAATGAACTTTATCCCCCAAAACACATTTCAACATCATTGCAGCCCTGCCTTAAAAGGACTAGCTAACCTCTTTTCAGTGATTGCTCCATTAACACAGGTGTGGGTGTTGATGAGGACATGGCTGGAGATCAATCTGTCATGATTAAGTAAGAATGACACCACTGGACACTTTAAAAGGAGGCTGGTGCTTGGCATCACTGTTTCTCTTCTGTTAACCATGGTTATCTCTAAAGAAACACGTGCAGTCATCATTGCAATGCACAAAAATGGCCTAATAGGGAAGAGTATCGCAGCTAGAAAGATTGCACCTCAGTCAACAATCTATCGCATCATCAAGAACTTCAAGGAGAGAGGTTCCATTGTTGCCAAAAAGGCTTCAGGGCACCCAAGAAAGACCAGCAAGTGCTAGGACCGTCTCTTAAAAGTGTTTCAGCTGCAGGATCGGGCTACCAGCAGTGCAGAGCTTGCTCAGGAATGGCAGCAGGCAGGTGTGAGTGCATCTGCACGCACTGTGAGGCAGAGACTCTTGGAGCAAGGCCTGGTCTCAAGGAGGGCAGCAAAGAAGCCACTTCTCTCCAGAAAAAACATCATGGACAGACTGATATTCTGCAAAAGGTACAGGCAGTGGACTGCTGAGGACTGGGGTAAAGTTATTTTCTCTGATGAATCCCCTTTTCGATTGTTTGGGACATCAGGAAAATGCCTCATTCGGAGAAGACAAGGTGAGCGCTACCACCAGTCTTGTCTCATGCCAACTGTTAAGCATCCTGAAACCATTCATGTGTGGGGTTGCTTCTCAGCCAAGGGAATCGGCTCTCTCACAGTCTTGCCTAAAAACACAGCCATGAATAAAGAATGGTACCAGAATGTCCTTCAAGAGCAACTTCTCCCAACCCTCCAAGAGCAGTTTGGCGATCAACAATGCCTTTTCCAGCATGATGGAGCACCTTGCCATAAAGCAAAGGTGATAACTAAATGGCTCAGGGAGCAAAACATAGAGATTTTGGGTCCATGGCCTGGAAACTCCCCAGATCTTAATCCCATTGAGAACTTGTGGTCAATCATCAAGAGACGGGTGGACAAACAAAAACCTAAAAATTCTGACAAAATGAAAGCATTGATTGTGCAAGAATGGACTGCTATCAGTCAGGATTTGGTCCAGAAGTTGATTGAGAGCATGCCAGGGAGAATTGCAGAGGTCCTGAAGAAGAAGGGTCAACACTGCAAATATTGACTTGCTGCATTAACTCATTCTAACTGTCAATATAAGCTTTTGTTACTCATATGTTTGCAATTATTATATTTCTGTCTGTGATAAAAACATCTGTCAAACACACATAAAAACCAGAGGGCAGCAGATCATGTGAAAATATAATATTTGTGTCATTCTCAAAACTTTTGGCCATGACTGTACATTGCACAGTAAGGGTTTCCCTGCTTTGGTTGTTTTTCATAATGACACCTGAAGAAATGGCTGCAGTTGGGAATCTCTTTCTATGCAATGTACACATGAATGTCCCTTACATTGCACAAGTATATAGGGAGATGATGTACCTGTAAACTGAGCACCACTACAGTGTTAAAATTCAGTGTCTTTTATTCTTGTTTATCACACAAAGAAAGGATTTTTGGTGCATTTTTGCATGAAAATTGATTTTATTTGCTTAAATGGTAGGTTTATTAGGTTTTGAGAACATACAGGTTAATAAATAATGAAACAGAAAATCTTTAACCTATGTGGATACATGCAAGAAAAAAAGGTTGATAAGGCCAGGCATACATAGATATAATATGTAACACACTGGTTTACAATACAGCACCTCACATTTGATGTAGATTACACAAGTTAGCATTTCTTGGAAATGGACCTGATTAACAGCATTGGTGACAAAGAAGAGTCCAATGTGAGGTACATATTTTGTCTGTAAAAGGACCACATCTTTGGATCCCTCCAAATTTAGATAGAATCTGTTTTCGACATCGGTCAAAAATACAGTCATGGTCAAAGGGTTGGCACCTTTGAAATTGTTCCAGAAAATGAAAATGGAACTTGATCCTGATAATTATTGCAATTACATATTTTGTTATATGTTTATTTCCTTTGTGTGAATTAGAGCAACACAAAAAAACTAAAAAAAAAGTAAAATTGGACATAATTTTATACAAAACTCCCAAAATGGGCCAGACAAAATTGTTGGCACCCTCAACTGAATATTTGGTTGCACACCCTTTGGAATACATTAGCTGCAATCAATTGCTTCTTCAACAAGCTTCTTACACCTTTCACCTGGAATTTTGGACCACTCTTCTTTTGCAAACTGCTCCAGGTCTCTCATATTTGAAGGATGCGTTCTCCCAACAGCAATTTTAAGATCTCTCCACAGGTGTTCAATAGAATTTAGATCCAGACAAATTGATGGCCACTTTTAGGTCTCGGTGTCAGCAGTGGGATTGTGAAGATAGCGTCCCACTCCTCTGACGTTCATCATTTCTGTGGCTTAAATGTATGGAAATGTATTTATACATGTATTTTATTGTAATATATTTAATAGTTTTCCTTCTGTGGCTGCAGATTCTGTTATTTGGGTATTAGAGGGTTAACTGTAGGGCTGGCCCATTTTGGGTGGGGGTGAGGGGCATTGGGAATTGTGGGTTAGTGACCGGAATGGAAAGTAGAGGAATCTAGCTTTGACAAGGAAAGAAGTAAGGACACCCTTTGATGAAGGTCATCTTCACCAGAGAGAGAGTGTGTGTGTGTGTGTGTGTGTGTGTGTGTGTGTGTGTGTGTGTGTGTGTGTGAAAAAGAAGAGCAGAGAAGCAGATAAAGAAAACATCTGAAAAAGACTTCATTTGTGGCAGCGCAATATTCTCAGCAGGTGAGTTGGAAAATGGAACATACGGCAAGGAATCTTTTTTAGAGTCCCTAAGGGTCTCCAGGAATGGGAAAGTGTCATCTAGATCTTGAGAGCTGTGGCTCTGAGAAGAGATGAGTCAGGAATGCTGAAGCACAGACAGTAAAAGTGGTAGCCACAGGCGCTTAATTTACATGGTTCCCGAAAAGTGGGCTGAAGATAGTGGTCACTGGAAAGCTCAGCTAAAGTGTCATTTTAGGTAGGAAGATTGGCAGTCTTTAGCTCTGTTTTGCAGGTTTCACCAACTGTGCTGCTGAAGAAGTTTGCTCAAGACATGCCACTGTACTTTATCTAAAAGAAAGAAATCTGCATCTTCTGCTGTGCTTTGTCTATAATTGAAATTAACAGTAAAGTTGGGTTTGTTTTTATGGACTGTTGTGGATTCCTGCTCACTGGGTTGCCAGAAATCACGGCCCCACCAAGCGTGGGAGACAAAAGGAGCTGGGAAGTATCTACGGTAATAACAGCAACATACACAGTCGGAGGTGTGTATCTGAGGATGGTGGAGCGCAGCATGAGGCGCGGCCCATCTGATGGAATACAATGAAGGCAGGAGATGTGGCTGATGGAGGAATCACTGAGAGTGAAGTGTGGCACAGCAGTTGCATCAGAAGTCTGGCTCAGGAATAGGCAGAGCAAAGGCCACAGAAAGTGCGTAGTAAAAGAGTGACTGACGCCATTCTTCTGGAAGAACTCGAGAAGTGAGGAGCTGAAGATAATAGCTCTGGCAAAAATGACGGAAATCGACAGAGAGGTGGCTAAACGACAGGGCGACTGTGTTGATATTGGCAAGTATGAGGCGAAGACCCTGCCGGAGATTGTCACCCCAGAAGCAACGGCGGGCAGTTACTGCAAAGTGAGCACTAAATGTGGATGGACGCTCCCAGACCATATTGTTGTGTGGTGAATAACCACCCCACAACCCAAACGTGGGTTTCTTGATACACGAGCTGAAAAAAGGATGATACTGGGGCATCGAAAACCACCACACCGGCGTCTTTGGTGGCAGAGCATGGCAGAGCAGAAAAATTGGTAAGTGTTCACAGTAACAAAGCAACACACATTGAAAATGGACCCCGTTTTTTGTAGCGGGCTGGGGCGCGCTACAGTCCCTCGTCCACAGCTTCTGCCCTGAGCCCCTTTACATTATCCTCCTGAGTCACCTGCCATAGCGTTTCATTTCATTCAAATGTCAACGGATAGTTTTTATAGCTTGAATTTCTTTGGAACTTGATTGAGGCTGTTTATCCACCATCCTGACTATCCTGCATTGTGACCTTTCATCAATTTTTCCCTGCAGTCCACATCCAGGGAAATTAGCTACATTGCCATGGGTTGTAAACTTATTTAAGTTGCGCTCTGTGGACAAAGGAACATCAAGATCTCTGGAGATGGATTTGTAACCTTGAGATTGTTGATATTTTTCAACAATTTTGGTTCTCAAGCCTTCAGACAGTTCTCTACTCTTTCTGTTACAATGCAAAGATTGAGTCAACTTCTCACCTTTTTATCTGGTTTCAGGTGAGATTTTCACTTTGCCCACACCTTTTACTTGCCACAGGAGAGTTTGATCGAGCATCACATCCTTGAAACAAAGTTTACTCACAATTTTGGAAAATTGCCAACAATTTTCATTTTGCCTTTTTTTTTTTTTGTGTTGTTTCAATACACAAAAAATAAACACGTGTATAACAAAACATGTAATTGCAATATTTTTTTAATGAGAAATACTTCATTTTCTGGAACTATTTTAAGGGTGCCAACACTTTTGGCCATCACTGTACCTCCCAACTTTTACAGCACAGAGAGTGGGACAAATCATTTGTCATGCTTAGCGCACCTTAGGAAATTTTGACTATGCCACTAGCCACACTCCAATTCACACTCATTTATCATTTATTTCTATCCTGATAGAAGGAGATGACGCCTGAGACTGCAGGGCATGGAGCCAAATCAGATATTTTTTAATGAGAAATACTTCATTTTCTGGAAAAATTTTAAGGGTGCCAACACGTTTTGGCCATCACTGTACCTCCCAACTTTTACAGCACAGAGAGCGAGACAAATCATTTGTTGTGCTTAGCACAATTTAACAAATTTTGACTATTTCACTAGCCACAACCCACTTCACATCCATTTATCATTTATTTCTACCCTGGTAGAAGGAGATGACACCTGAGACTGCATGGCATGGACCCAAATCAGAGATTGACCCACTACAGCACAGGTGGTTGGAACTAGAGATGAGCTGATCGATTAACAAGACTCAGCTTCAGCATCCAGGAAAGTACTACCTGGCAATTGGATGGGAATTCAATGAATATTTTACCTTCCGTCAGCCCCAGTGCTGATTTTGATTAGCCGTGCTGGCATGATGTCAACTGTGCCTGATGCTCATCTCTAGTTGTGACCTATTTTGGATTAATTTTTTGCTTATTCTTTCATAGTTGTAGCAGCCATAGTTTTCTTATTTTTATGTAAGCTTCACTATATGATATCTTGCTTTTTTGTCTCTGTAAGGCCGTGTTCATACAATGAATAAATACTGTGTTTTTTTTTTGTTTTCTGCAGGTGTCTGCATCAAATTCCGCAATAACAATCTTCTCTGATTATTGCATTTTTGCTGCATTTTTTAAGCCTTTTCACTTTTATGTTGTAACATCCGTACCCGTACCTACGTGGGGTCCCCGCTCCCAGTCTGCTCCCCGCTGCTCAGCCTCAGCCCTGGGTCCCTCCCCTGCTCCTGCTTCCTGGCATGAGGCCAGCAGGTCTCCCGGTATGATGCTGAGGTTGTGAGCGCGCTCTTAAAGAGACAGCACACATTTTTCAAATATGCTCCAGACCAATGGTGTTGTAGTGAGTACTATTTCTGATCCCTTTGCCATAGAGGGGGCGCCAGAGCAACAAGTGTTTCCTGTTGCTAGTTTCCGGTTTAGTGTTCTGTTGTGCCTGTGTTCTGTTGTGCTCTGCCAGTCTCCTGAAAGTATCAAGTTAATACTGTTTGTCTTCTCAGACTACCAGCGGCTCGCTACTCCATACCCGGGACAATACCAGTGCTGCCTGCGCAAGTTCAATCCCGCTCAGCCGTCCATTACTCCGTTACTCAGGATGACATCTTCATGGGTTTCCTCTCAATATTGTGTCCGACAGGGGTGTCCAGTTCACCTCGAAGATCTGGAGAGCAGTTTGTAAACGAATGACGTCAGTACGGCCTGTGCCAGCTCTGTCCCGTGCAGCCACTTCACGCCTGTCAAGTTTAACGCTACCTGTTATCCCTGCCTGTTCACCTGTTCCGCTGGGCCAGCTTCCATGTGTCCAGGGTCTAACTGGAGGTTTTACCAGCGTCCCCTGGACATTCCAATCTGATCCTATTCGAGGGTTTTACTACGGGTGTCTGGGTCTGACATAGTCATGCCTCCTTCGGAGCCCTCCGGTCCTTGGTCCCGTGGTTCCACAAAAATAGCAATAAATGAATATGCACTACAACATCTGTTCCTCTGCTTCCATTCGTTACATAGATTGTAAGCTTGCCTCATAGATTGTAAGCTTGCGAGCAGGGCCCTCATTCCTCTTGGTATCTACTTTGATCTATGTTTATTGTTAAGCTGTAATGTCTATTGTCTGTACAAGTCCCCTCTATAATGTAAAGTGTTGCGGAATATATTGGAGCTATAGAAATAAAATTATTATTATTATTATTACATACGTGATGCTTTTTAGTGCTGATGTGAAGCAGCATTTTTAATGTGGTTTTATAATACAAAAAAAGCTTTAATTCTACACTTTAAAAAGTATCTGCAGTATTTTACATGTTTATATTTTTAGGATCCAAATAGAAGCCAATAAAGAAAAAAAAGCACCAAAACTGTATAGTTCAACAGTGTCTTTATACGTATAGTGGACAGCCATTTTCATGAAATCACATCCACTTTTCTTGGACAGTTAAACACAGCAGAATTCTGTGCAAAAAAATCAGCAGAAAAAATACAGCATTTACTCTAGATGTGAACACAACCTACAGTGGGTACAGTACAGAAAGTATTCAGACACCTTTACATTTTTCCCTCTTTGCTTCATTGCATTCATTTGGTAAATTCAAAAAATCAAAATGAAGTAAGCCAGCTCACCGACTTCCAAAAGGCGCACGGAACACCATCCTTATGTGGCTTGATCAACGTAGAAAAAATGGGCTAATTCCAGCTCCTCACGATAAAAACTTGAATTTTTATTCCATCATTGGTATAAAACAAAATATACAGCTCCTTGGACTACATCAGCTCATACAGCAATGACATGAGCGACGCCTTTCGATCGCTTGCGCGATCTTTATCAAAGCTGACATACCGATATCAAACACAAGTTAAAAAGGAGCAAGCACCAATCGTCTGTCAAGGACAAATGACATGATCACAGGTCCTGATCGAATATTACAAATACTCCTAAAAACATATATTAACATACAGATATTGACAAACTCTAATACAATTGCAAACAATACATATAAAATGTGAATACTTTGATGAATTAATAGTGGAACATGATTTTATTCTTTTTATTCAATCCGTCCGGGAATCTGGTTCCTAGGTTAAAGATCCAATATGCCTCTCGGGTAAGTAAAATCCTCCTGGTATCAGCACCCCTAGGAGGTTTCTTAATCTTTTCCAACCCAGTTACCTGTAGGGAAGTAACACTACGTGAGTGGAAATTAATAAAATGTTTAGCTGCAGATGATATATTACGGACTCCACCAGTTGTATTTGATATATCATAAAGATGTTCCCTATGCGTGTTTTCAATTTTCTAGTTGTACAACCAACATATATTTTTGACAAATATTGCAATCAATTTTATAAACCACACAATTTGTATTACAGTTGATAAAATCTTTTATTCTAAATGAAGTGGTATTGTCATGATTGCTAAAAGTTTTTGTTTTAATCATACGTTTGCAAGTCCTGAAACTAGTCCCCCCCACATTTGTATTTACCTTTGTAGCTTGACCAAGTGTCATGATTTCTTTCAGACAAAAAAAGACTTGGAGACAAAATGTTGCCCAAAGTATGGGTTTTCCGTGCTATTATGTTGTAACCGTGATCCAAAACAGATGCTAAAATAGGATCTTCATACAATATTGGTATAAACGTATTAATAATCCCTTTAATCTCATTAAATTGGGAACTATATTGAAAACATACAGGGTTATTAGAGGAAATTGATTTTTTCTTATTTGTTTGCCAAGAATTAGGGTTCACATAGTCATTAGTAGAAACTATAACAAGGGCTCTATTTAGCATCCTATTAGGATAATTCCTTCTTTTTAATTTGATACAAGATTTTTTTAATTCTTTATCGAATTTATCATTGTTATTACAGTTCCTCTTAATCCTGGTAAATTCTCCAACCGGAATGGATCTCACCATATGTCTGGGGTGCACACTATCAGCATGCAAAATTGTATTACCCGTCCGTGGCTTGGAGTATCTACATGTAGAAATTAACTGATCAGGAATACCCGGCAATAGAAGATCTAAAAAAAAATCTCATGTTAATTACAAACGTATGTAAATTTTAAATTATATTCATTTGCATTGATGTAATTTACAAAGTCCAGTATGGCAGACACATGCCCCTCCAGATGATCAAGGTATCATCAATGTATCTGCTGTCATGCAGCTGTAATGCAGGCTGGTGTGTGCTCCACCTGTAGGTTACAGAGGGGAGAAGGAATTACACACTTCCAGAGTAGGCCTGCACTGCAGCAGCAAAACCACCACCAGGTGGCAGCAAAAACGTCCAAGACTGAGTCAGGAATAATCAGTCACCTGAAGTATCAGAGGTCTCAGCAAGCCCTCTACAGAGCAGAAACACAGGCTCCACCAAGTGGCGGGAGCGTGGTCAGGCAAGCCAAGTCAAAACCGTACGGAGGCAGCAGGACAAAAGGAATAAGCAATACACGTGGTCAGGAGAAAGCCAGGAGGTCATCAACGGTCAGAAGCAGATAAGACAAAGACAGAAAGCAAAAGCAAGTCCGAATATAAGCCGAATCAAAAACCAGAGAATCAGACAAACAGGGAAATGCAGGGAACAGGGCAGACAGAGGGGAACAACAGACACGAGACAAGTCAGGGATAACAGCAGGACAAATCAAGGGTTACCAGTCAGGTTCACAAGCCGAAGGTAGCAGTATAGCTCACACAGCTAGCAGGATGTGTGAGAGCTAAATAGCCAACTGAACCCAGAATGAGGCAGAGCAAAGTTAACCCTTGATATGATCCGCCCGGACCAAGGGCAGACAGGACTAAACCCTGGAACTGATCATGACATCTGCCATACCAGATGATGCAAGGCATAAATACATTAGATGAAGAAAATAAAAAATGGTATTCCCAATATGCCATAACTATATTGGCCAGCGAGGGTGAAAATTTAGCACCCATCACTACTCTAGCACATGGTAAGTAGCATTGCTGATCGAAAGAAAAAATATTGTGGGTTAAAATAGGATGTAACTTGTAACATAAAATTAATAAGATCTGGAGAATAATTGCTATACTTGTTGAGATGGAAATTAAGAGCTTGCAATGCAATAGTATGTGGTATACTTGTAAAAAGCGCTGTAACATCACATCTTAACCAGGTATGTTCTGCTAACCACACTTTTCCTGATCAGTTAATTTCTACATGTACATACTCCAAGCATCTGATGGGTAATACAATTTTGTATGCTGATAGTGGGCACCCCAGACATACGGTGAGATTCATTCCGGTTGGAGAATTTACCAGAATCATAGAATCATAGAATGGTAGAGTTGGAAGGGACCTCCTGGGTCATCTGGTCCAACCCCCTGCTCAAAGCAGGATTTACTAAATCATCCCAGACAGATGTCTTTTCAGTCTCTGTTTGAAGACTTCCATTGAAGGAGAACTCACCACCTCTCGTGGCAGCCTGTTCCACTCATTGATCACTCTATCAAAAATTTTTTTCTAATATCTAATCTGTGTTTCCTCCCATTCAGTTTCATCCCATTGCTTCTAGTCTTTCCTTATGCAAATGAGAATAAAGATAATCCTTCTACAATGTGACAGCCCTTGAGATATTTGTAGACAGCTATTAAGTCTCCTCACAGTCTTCTTTTTTGCAAGCTAAACATTCCCAAATCCTGTAACCGTTTCTCATAGGACATGGTTTGCAGACCGGACACCATTCTGGTCGCTCTTCTCTGAACTTGCTCCAGTTTGTTGATGTCTGTGAGGAAAGGAACCGCCACCATCTTGGATAGGGCCTCTACCAGCCTCCATTTTGTCTGTGCACAGAGCCACAGGCTGCTAACTGCACAGAGACTGTTAGCATATTCAATACGACAGGGTTTGATGTCCACTGTGAAGCAAAAGGGCTTTAGTATGCTAAGCAATTCAAGCCCATGTTTGAATAAGAAGGTCATTAGTATGCTAAGTAATTCAGGCCCAAGACAGAATTTCCTGCTCAATATGAATAGCCAGGCCGATTAGAATGCGTGCTTCAAAGTAGAGGCTTCAATTAGATTATACCTGCCAGCCGACACAGAAACACACCAATTGTATCTTCCAGACACAAATACTCCTTCTAGAATTATGAATTATGAGCACATCTTTGTAGGTACATTCTCATAAAAATATCTGTGTGACCCGGCGGACCTCGGGCATTTGATGGTGCAACTCCCGAGTCGGTGATGGCTTGGGGGCTGAGATATAGAGATTGGCCGTCCAAATGACCCAATCGGGCCAGGTTTGATATCCATGCGACAGGCAAAACATACTGCATCCGCTGGTACCTCTCGTGTCCTGATCCAATTGTCCTGGAGAAAGTTAACCCCTTTGCTAGATATTGGGAATAAATTCTGCAGGGGCTAAGGGTGGAGATTATCCTCCCACCCTTGGACACCGAGGGAGGGACCTAGCAGGTTTAAGAACTGTGAGCTAAGGTCAGACCAGATCCATTCTCACAGCAGCAAGACCATGGAAAACTAAGGACCAAAGGGACAGATCTGCCAAGGGAACAGCGGTACACGTTTTGGGGGACTGTCCAGCACTAAGACTTTCACCTGGGGATCGCAGAGCTCCCTGCCTCCCCATGTCCCTACAACCTGGTAATATTGACCTCTAGCTAATACCTCTAAGCTTTGTACCATTATTGTTGTATTTTACTCTGACTGCAAATCCATTTGTAATTCCGTTGTATAGCTTACTGTATATTTCTGTAATTATCTAGTGCGCCCTTAAGGCAATTAAACCATAAAATTAATCTTGGGCTGATGCTTTTACTCTGATCACGAATCTTAGAATACCAGTGGTAACAGGACACCCTCCCCGGCGGCCGTTTGCTCTAGGTGCAGTTCCCTTACTGACCTGAGAGACAAAGGGGGTGCCAGAGAGCTGTGCCTGTGGAGTTAGTCACATTGATGACGTGGAAGGACGGGGGCGTCCTTTACATTTGGTGGCAGCGGTGGGATCAGAGTAATAGTGTGCGTGGGACCCCTACTCCCAGACACTAAAGACTACCGGCGGTAACTTTCACTGCTGGGGTCTTAAGGTCAGCCAGCACTAGACGGTCAGAGTGTAAATATAATAAGTTGTGTGCAAGGTCAGGGTTGCAGCTGTGTCAGTAACCAAAGGTTCCCAAGATGGTGAAGGCACCAGGAGTAAGGCAAAGGGAGGCCAATGCTATGGTCTATGAGGGGTTTGATACCGATGAAGGCGAGGGGGAGCTCAGCCAGGGCTCCCCAAGGAGCCAGACCCCCGTGCTCAGTCCCGCAGTGGACTGTCCACCCCCTGCCCATCCCAGCCTGTCCAGATCAGAGGCCCTTTTCCAAGCGGCTATAGCACAGCTCGAGGCTGGTAATGACGCTGCCTATGACAGACTCCTGGTGGCGGCAGAGAAAGCAACAGAGCGGGAGCAAGCAGCAGCAGAGCGTGAGCAAGCAGTGGCAGAGAAAGCAGCAGAGCGAGAGCATACAGAACGCTGTGAAGCTGCGGAGCGTGTGCATACAGAACGCCGTGAAGCTGCGGAGCGTGATCATACAGAACACCGTGAAGCTGCGGAGCGCTGGCACCGATTGGAAATGGCTCAGCACGGGCCCCCGCTGGAGGCACCAGGCCCACCGGAGACAAGGGCTTCCAAGGTCTGGGCGGAGGACTTTCCCTTGCTTGAAAAGGATGGAGACCTGGATTCCTTTCTGCTGGCCTTTGAGAGGACCTGCCTCCAACATCATCTGGCCCTGGATCAGTTGGCAAGGTACCTGACCCCCCGTTTGAGGGGCAAGTCCCTGGAAGTTTTGGGAGACTTACCTGCCGGGGAGGAGCAGGACTACAACAGCATCAAGCGGGCCCTGATCCAGCACTACAACCTCACGCCGGAGTCGTACCGCAGAAAGTTCAGGAGCCTGCAGCGGGGCTCAAAGGACACCTGGACCGACCACATGCGTGCCCTGCTGAGAGCTGCGGAGCACTGGACCTCGGGTCTAGAGCTCACTACCCGCCAGGAGGTACAGGAACTGTTCGTCACGGAGCAGTTCTTGTGGAACTGCCCAGAGGACCTCCAGCAGTTCCTCTGTGACCGGAAACCAAAGGGGGCTTCTGCTACAGCCACCCTGGCAGATGAGTATGCCAACAACAGGGCGCCGGAGCCGAAGACGCCTGCCAGCAGCACCTGGAGAGGGGGTAAGCCCAATCCTGCCCTGGCCCCATATCCAGCCCCCAGAGTGCAAGGGGTGTACCCCCCCGGCTGCCCTCTCCAGGCCAGGAAGAGAACCCAGATGTTGTCATAATTGCAATCAGCCAGGACACTTCAAGAATGTCATGACTCTACTGTGAATGCTAATGTTAATGTATTGAATGTGCCTCCAACAGTGGAGGAGAGAGTGAAACCTGATGGTAAGCCATGCAATGACACTACACACACAGGGCTCACAGTGAGGACAGGTGAGGAGGCTGCAGGGGAGTGCTCAGAGGTGGAGGGAGGGGCTGCTATGGGCAGTGTAGGGCCCCTAAGTGAACCCAGCCTGCTGAGTCTACGGCCCCTGCACGAAGAGGAACAGGCCATGGGGGAGGGGGAATCCCTTGAGAGGAGCCACCAGGTAGGACCCCAGGGCAAGAGTTCCCCACATCCGGGATGTCAGGAGTTCAGGGAAGTCTGCCTGACCCGGCGACTTGGTCAGGGGATGAGGGAAAGCAGGCCCCTACCCGTGGTCTCAGCGGTCGTGGCCGCTGTTACCAGGAGTTGGAGCGCCGAAGCCCAAGGGGCCTCGCGGAGGTCCGACGGTTTCCCCCTCTCCGACCAAGTGGCTGCCGAGTCAGACAGCGGCCAAGAGACAGATCCCAGGGTGTTATGATTTGGTAGCTGAGGAGAGCAGGCAAAACGGCAATACACCAGAGAGGTTGGAATCTACTGGATTGCAGTACCCTGACTAACCACCACAACTAAAGGCAGCCGTGGAGCGTTCCTAAGTTGGTCCTAGACTGCCTCGTCACAGCCTGAGAGGTTGACTACACCTAAAGATAGAAAGAGGAAAGCTATCTGCCCCGGAGCAGATCCCCAAAGAACATAGGAAGCCCCCAAACATGTAATGGCGGTTAGACAAGAGGAAATACAGACACAGACAGAAAATAGTATGAGCAAATGTTGGGGCCCAATCTACCTAGACAGAAAAGGATAGGAAGGACACTTACAGCAATCCAAAAAACCCTAAAAAATACCAACTCTACTAATTGCAAAAACACCTGAGATCACACGACCTTTACCACCTAAATTAGTTCTCTGGTGTAACAAAACTAAGCCGCAGCCACTGAAAAATCTGGAAAAGGCAAATGAACAAATAACAGTGGCTCAGATAAACTGAGAGGAGCACAAGCCCGCGGAGGGGACCTGGCTGACCTCCACAGAAGTGCAGAGAACAATGCAAAAAGCAAGCACAAAAATAAAAGCAGAAAATATCTTATCTGATAGCAGAAGATGCAGGCAAGAGTCTGCAAGCTTCAAAGAGAACCAGGAACCACAGTTGAGACAAGAACAATTGATCACCGGCAAACATGATGGGAGGGAACCTCCCTTATATAAGACCAGTCTGTAACTCCTGATTGCCAATCTTCACAATCTTCATTGAATGGTTCAGTACTGTTTGTAACCATCAGAGGGAGCTTCTGCTCAGAATTCATTTCTAACACATTCACAACACCGGGGAACTGACAGAGGACATGGCAGTTTCATCAATTCTTGCCACATCAAGTCAGGGATTTCAGGCAGCGTTGGAAGCTGACGCTAGCCTGAAGACTCTCAAGGAGCAGGCGGCACAGCCTCCCCTGGAGTCCGACAGGCGAGCGAGTGGTCTGGGACCAGGGACAGCTGTACCGGGTAACGGTCCAGCAGGGTTCACCGGAGGCTTGGCCCAGGGACCGACAGTTAGTGGTACTCCATCCGTTCAGGGCGGAATTGTTGCGGATTGCACATGAGATTCCAATGGCCGGACACCTAGGGATCACTAAAACCAGGGCCAGGCTAGCTCAGCATTTCTACTGGCCTGGAATGAGGACCGAGGTGATAGCCTACTGCCGTTCGTGTGACACCTGTCAGAGGGTGGTTAAGGCGGGGCCGCACCCCAAAGCCCCACTGGTAACTCTGCCTATCATCGAAAAGCCTTTCTCGAGGGTGGCTGTGGATCTCATTGGACCTCTGTCCACTCCCAGCCGCTCCGGGAAATGCTTCATACTAACGGTAGTGGACTATGCCACCCGATACACGGAGGCGGTAGCTTTGTCGTCCATTCGGGCCGACAAAGTGGCCACTGCCTTACTGGAGATTTTCTCCAGAGTGGGATTCCCCCAGGAAATGCTCACCGATCGAGGGACCCAGTTCATGTCGCAGCTGATGGAGTCTCTCTGTAAGCAGGTACAGGTGCAACATCTGGTAGCCAGCCCGTATCACCCACAGACCAATGGCCTGTGTGAGCGGTTCAATGGCACCTTAAAGCAGATGCTGAAGATGTTGGTCGACTCCCACGGGAGAGACTGGAAGCGGTATCTCCCACACCTGCTGTTTGACTACCGGGAGGTCCCACAGGCCTCAACGGGGTTCTCCCCCTTTGAGCTCCTGTACGGGCGACGTGTATGGGGCCCCTTGCTCTGGTGAAGGAAGCATGGGAAGGGGATTTAGCCACCCCTGGAGTGTCGGTCATTGAGTATGTCGTGCGCTTCCGGGACCGAATGATGGCCTTGACACGACTGGTGCATGACAATATGGCCCAAGCCCAGGCTGACCAGAAGCGGTGGTACGACCAGAATGCTTGTGAGCGGACCTACCAGGTGGGTCAAAAGGTGTGGGTACTGGTCCCTGTCCCTTTCAAAACAAGCTTCAGGCGGCCTGGGAGGGTCCATACCTCGTGCACGAGCAGCTCAACGCCGTCACCTACCTGGTCACCCTGGACCACGCCCGTGGAAGGAGGAAGGCCTTCCTGTGAACATGATGAAGGCTCATCATGAGCGGGAGGCTTGTGCCCACCCAGTGTGCAACCTTCCAGAGGATGGAGAGGCAGAAACCCTCCCGGATCTGCTCACCCAAGCCAAGGTGGGTGGATCCATGAGGATGTGGGGGTTGGCCACCAGCTTTCGGAGGACCAACGTTCCCAGCTGGGGGTCGCCCTACACCCTTTCGGGAGCTGTTCAGCAGCCTGCCCGGAAGGACTGAGACAGCAGTCCATGACGTGGACACCGGCAATCACTCCCCGATCCGGCGTTCAGCATATCGGGTCTCTCTTGAGGTGCAGCAGCAAATGCGCCAAGAGATAGACGAGATGCTGAAGCTGGGGGTGATCCAAGCGTCCAACAGCTCGTGGGCTTCGCCTGTAGTCCTCGTCCCTAAAAAGGACCAACTACGCGGTTCTGCATGGACTACCGGGGGCTCAATGCTGTGACTGTCACTGATGCGTACCCAATGCCGCGCATCGATGACCTGCTCGACCAGCTGGCCGGGGCTAAGTACCTGACCATCATGGATCTGAGCAGGGGGTATTGGCAGATTCCCCCTGACACCTGGGGCACAGGAACGCTCTGCCTTTATCACCCCATTCGGACTCTACGAGTCCACAGTGATGCCCTTCGGCATGAAAAATGCCCCTGCCACTTTTCAGCGGATGGTCAACACGCTGCTCGAGGGACTGGAAGGGTATGCGACCGCGTACCTGGATGACATTTCCATCTTCAGTCCCACCTGGAGGATCACCTAGAGCACCTGGCGCAGGTGCTCGGGCGGATCCAGCGAGCAGGCTTGACCATTAAGCCGGAAAAATGCCAGCTGGGTATGAGTGAAGTCCACAACCTGGGACACCGGGTAGGTGGGGGAGCTCTGAAGCCAGAGCCCGGGAAGGTGGATGCCATCACATCCTGGCCACCCCCAGGACCAAGAAGCAGGTGATGTCCTCTTGGGGACCGCTGGGTACTATAGGAGGTTTGTTCCACACTTAGTGCCCTGGCCACGCCCCTGACGGACCTCACCAAGAAAAAGCTGCACGTCGCAGTCGACTGGACCGTCGCCTGCAAGACAGCTTTCCAGGCACTCAAGACCGCCCTTTCTAGTTCTCCTGTACTACAGGCAGCCGACTTCACGCGGCCGTTCTTAGTGCAGACCGACGCCAGCGACTTCAGCCTCGGTGCTGTTATCAGCCAGGTTGACACTACGGGCCATGAACACCCCATTTTGTACCTGAGCCAGAAGCTCCTGCCGAGCGAAGTGGCCTATTCCACGATGGAGAAGGAATGTCTGGCAATTGTGTTGGCCCTGCAGCGTCTGCAGCCACACTTGTATGGACGCCAATTCACCGTGGAAACAGACCACAAGCCCCTCAGCTGGTTACACACGGTCTCTGGGACGAATGGGAGTGTTGCTACGCTGGAGCCTCGCTCTCCAACAGTACCACTTCACCATTGCCACAAAAGAGGCAGGGACAATGGTAACGCTGATGGGTTGTCCCGGCAAGGAGAGGGTGCAGAAGGGCGCATGGGGGAACACATTAATGTGATACCCCCTAGCGCCCTCAAAAGCAGGGAGGTGTGAGGAAAGGAACCGCCACCATCTTGGATAAGGCCTATACCAGCCTCAATTTTGTCTGTGCACAGAGCCACAGGCTGCTAACTTCACAGGGACTGTTAGCATATTCAATACGACAGGGTTTGATGTCCACTGTGAAGCAAAAGGGCTTTAGTATGCTAAGCAATTCAGGCCCATATTTGAATAAGAAGGTCATTAGTATGCTAAGTAATTCAGGCCCAAGACAGAATTTCCTGCTCAAATGGGTTTTTTTTGCCTTCCTCTGGATCAACATGTTAGGGCAGGTTAGGATAGGATATGGGTTGAACTAGATGGACTTAAAGTCTTCCTTCAACCTTAATAACTATGTTACTAAGTATAACTATGTAATATGAATAGCCAGGCCGATTAGTATGCGTGCTTCAAAGTAGAGGCTTCAATTAGATTATACCTGCCAGCCGGACACAGAAACACACCAATTGTATCTTCCAGACATGAAGGCTCCATTCTAGGATTATGAATTATGAGCACATCTTTGTAGGTACATTCTCATAAAAATATCTGTGTGACCCGGCGGACCTCGGGCATTTGATGGTGCAACTCCCGAGTCGGTGATGGCTTGGGGGCTGAGATATAGATATTGGCCATCCACAGTGACCCAATCGGGCCAGGTTTGATATCCATGCGACAGGCAAAACATACTGCATCCGCTGGTACCTCTCGTTCCTGATCCGATCGTCCTGGAGAAAGTTAACCCCTTTGCTAGATATTGGGAATAAATTCTGCAGGGGCTAAGGGTGGAGATTATCCTCCCACCCTTGGACCCCGAGGGGAGGGACCTAGCAGGTTTAAGAACTGTGAGCTAAGGGCAGACCAGATCCATTCTCACAGCAGCAAGACCATGGAAAACTAAGGACCAAAGGGACAGATCTGCCAAGGGAACAGTGGTACACGTTTTGGGGGACTGTCCAGCTACTAAGACTTTCACCTGGGGATCGCAGAGCTCCCTGCCTCCCCATGTCCCTGCAACCTGGTAATATTGACCTCTAGCTAATACCGCTAAGCTTTGTACCATTATTGTTGTATTTTAATCTGACTGCAAATCCATTGTAATTCCGTTGTATAGCTTACTGTATATTTCTGTAATTATTTAGTGCGCCCTTAAGGCAATTAAACCATAAAATTAATCTTGGGCTGATGCTTTTACTCTGATCGCGAATCTTAGAATACCCAGTGGGTAACAGGACACCCTCCCCGGAAGCCGTTTGCTCTAGGTGCAGTTCCCTTACTGACCTGAGAGACAAAGGGGGCGCCAGAGAGCTGTGTCTATGGAGTTACGTCACATTGGTGACGTGGAAGGACGGGGGCGTCCTTCACAAAGTCTTTTTTAAAATGTGGTGCCAAAAACTGGACACAGTATTCCAGATGAGGTCTAACCAAAGAGGAGTAGAGGGCAATAATGATTTCACGTGATCTAGACTGTATGCTTCTGTTAATACATCCCAGAATTGTATTTGCCTTTTTTGCTGCTGCATCACACTGTTGACTCATGTTCAGTCTGTGATCTATTGGTATACCCAAGTCTTTTCCACATGTGCTGTTGCATAGCCCTATTCCTCCCTTTCTGTATATGCATTTTTCATTTTTATTGCCCAGATGTAGTACTTTGCATTTTTCCCTGTTAAAAACCATTCTGATAGTTGCTGCCCACTGCTCCAGTTTATTTATATCTTTTTGAATCCTCTCTCTCTTCTCTAGTATTAGCTACCCCTCCTAGCTTTGTGTCATCAGCAAATTTAATCAGTTTACCCTCAATTCCTTCATCTAAATCATTGATAAAGATGTTGAACAATACAGGGCCCAAGACAGGGCCCAAGACCAGGATTAAGAGGAACTGTAATAACAATGATAAATTAGATCAGGAATTAAAAAAATCTTGTAACAAATTAAAAAGAAGGATTTATCCTAATTGGATGCTGAATAGAGCCCTTGATATAGTTTCTACTAATGACTATGTGAACCCTAATTCTGGGCAAACAAATAAGAAAAAAATCGATTTTCTCTAATAACCCTGTATGTTTTCAATATAGTTCCCAATTTAATGAGATTAAAGGGATTATTAATACATTTATACCTATATTGTATGAAGATCATATTTTAGCATCTGTTTTGGATCAGGGTTATAGCATAGTAGCAAGAGTCCCCTACTTTGGGCAACATTTTGTCTCCTAGTCTTTTTTCGTCTGAAAGAAATCATGACACTTGGTTGAGCTACAAAGGTAATTACAAATGTTGGGGGACTAGTTACAGGACTTGCAAACATATGATTAAAACAAAAACTTTTAGCAATCATGACAATACCACTTCATTTAGAATAAAAGATTTTATCAATTGTAATACAAATTGTGTGGTTTATAAAATTGATTGCAATATATGTCAAAAAATATATGTTGGTTGTACAACTAGAAAATTGAAACCTTACGGAACATCTTTATGATATAACAAATACAACTGGTGGAGTCCATAATGTATCATCTGCAGCTAAATATTTTATTAATTTTTACTCACATAGTGTTACTTTCCTACAGGTATCTGGGTTGGAAAAGATTAAGAAACCTCCTAGGGGTGTTGATACAAGGAGGATTTTACTTACCCGAGAGGCATATTGGATCTTTAATTTAGGAATCAGATTCCCAGACAGATTGAACAAAAAGAATAGAATCATGGTTCACTATTAATTCATCAAAGTATTCACATTTTATATGTATTGTTTGCAATTTTATTAGAGTTTGTCAATATCTGTATGTTAATATATGTTTTTAGGAGTATTTGTAATATTCGATCAGGACCTGTGATCATATGATTTGTCCTTGACAGACGATTGGTGCTTGCTCTTTTGTAACTTGTGTGTGATATCAGTATGTCAGCTTTGATAAAGATCGGCAAGCGATCGAAAGGCGTCGCTCATGTCACTGCTGTATGAGCTGATGTAGTCCAAAGAGCTGTATATTTGTCTTATACCAATGATGGAATAAAAATTCAAGTTTTTATCGTGAGGAGCTGGAATTTGCCCGTTTTTTCTAAATTCAAAGAGTCCATTTTTTTTCTCATTAATGTACACTCTGCCCCTCATCTTGACTGAAAAAAAACAGGTCATAAGTATTCAGACACTTTTCTCAGACACTCATATTTAAGTTACATGCTGTCCATTTCCTTGTGATCCTCCTTGAGATGGTTCTACTCCTTCATTGGAGTCCAGCTGTGTTTAATTAAACTGATAGGACTTGATTTGTAAAGGCATACACCTGTTTATATAAGACCTCCCAACTCACAGTGCATGTCAGACCAAATGAGAATCATGAGGTCAAAGGAACTGGCCAAGGAGCTCAGAGACAGAATTGTGGCAAGGCACAGATCTGGCCAAGGTTACAAAAGAATTTCTGCAGTACTCAAGGTTCCAAAGAGCACAGTGGCCTCCATAATCCTTAAATGGAAGAAATCTGGGACCACTAGAAGTCTTCCTAGACCAGGCCATCCAGCCAAACTGAGCAATCATGGGAGAAGAGCCTTGGTGAGAGAGGTAAAGAAGAACCCTAAAATCACTGTGGCTGAGCTCCACAGATGCAGTAGCGAGATGGGAGAAAGTTCTGTAAGAAGATGCACCGGACCGGAGGTACCTTTCTTGAGCTTGTCCCGTAACTGTCGGGGCTGTCACCATTGTTGTCCGGGGAAATGCTTTCCAACCAGGACCGACCTTTGCACTCGACAGCAAGGGGCGTGGGAAAGCGAGGAGAGTCTTGGTGGGAAGACAGCGCGCGCAGCAGGGGAAGTTTGGTGCTCCATCCTCTGAGCAACGAGACGGTGCAGGCTCTCGCTATAGATCCCCTTCTGACAAGGACAGTGATTGTGAGGAGAGACCTGCTGTGTGCCCGCTGTCCCCTGCATCCCAAGGTGCCAGACCCTCCGGGCCGGTTTATGCTGTGCGCGTGCCGCCTGAGACAGACCAGGTGACTTGTATAGAACTGTGTCCTTCTTCACCCGCGGTTTACTGTCAAGCTGAGTTATGATCGGGCAGTGTAACAGACTGCTCTTCACTCCGCATGACGTATCCAGATCCAGGACCCTGCACAAGTCAGCGAGGACTCCTCGCCACCTTTAGGAACCAGATCCTCAACTTCTTCAGGACTACCCGGGAATCATCACGTGCCAGTTGCGAAGGCGCCACTGTTGGAACTTAGGACTCTGCCATCAAGAAGTCATCGGACTGATAAGTTTAACCCCTCATGAACAGTTGCTTTATCTATTGCCATTGTTGTTTTATCTCGCCCTTATACCATGCCTTTTCCTCTTGCCATACCCCTGTTTTTCCCATCACCTCCCTGTGTGGAGTAACCCTCTGTAATTAAACCTGTTAACTATTGTTCTGCCTCCTGTCCGTCACTACATCCTGCAATCTGCTCACACTTGGCGTAGTCGGCAGGATGCAGTCCAACAGCAAGGAGGTGGCAGATCAAGCAGTTGTGGTGGGCCCTAGGTCCAGCATATCCCTGGGGGCGATGTTGAACAACCTCCCGAAGTTTACTGGGAACAATACCATGCTATGGAGCTGGACGGAGCGGATCAGGCGAATGATGAAAATGCACTCCATGACCCCTGCATTAGAAGCAGAGGTTGCTATAATGGCTTTAGATGGAGAGGCGAGAGACTCTGTTATGCTAAGACCCCCCGGGAACTGGACACTTTTAGTAAGGTGTTACAAATACTGGAGGAGTTATGCATGCACCGATTTCACCGGGTTCAAAAGGAAGGGGAGACGGTGACTCAGTACATGAACGCACTACAGGAGATACATACTGCCATTATTAGAAAAGATGGTGTAGGCATAGGGTCCACTGACATAGTGCTGCAGGATCAGTTAGTGACAGGCTTACGGGACGTGCTGCTGAAACAGGTCCTATGAGAGCGCTTGCGAGTAAACCCACACATGACCTTTTCTAAAGTAGGGAGTGAAGCGCACGCACACGAGCAAGAACAGTGGGTGACAGTCCCGGCGGAAAAGGTCCGGAGCGGAGAGGCTTCTGTGACCATGGCCACCAAACCGAGATGGGTGGAAGCATTGCGAAAAGAAATTCAGGATATACGGGGATAGTTAGAGGATTAAAAAAAAAGGCCAACGGCATCATCACACCCACCAGAACTGGTCCTGAGCCTTATTGTGAAACAAGAATGTCCCGACGAGAAGAACCTCCTACATGCTTCAACTGTGGTGAAATTGGACATTTGGCCCAGGGGTGTGCACGACGAATTAGGCCTCTTCAACGCCGCCCGGAGCCTGAACAGTTAAAAGGAGTATCAGAAATCCCACAAACTTAGTTTCCATGTGTCCTCTTGTCTGGGCTAAAATTGATGGTCAGGCTGTTCGCTGTCTGGTGGATACTGGCTTGCAGGTGACCATGATGATTGAAACATACTTCAGACGACAATTCCCCGAGGCGATGCGGCCTGAATGGGGCTCAGTGATAAAGTTAATGGCTGCTAATCACTTGCCCATTCCGGTCCCAGGGTGGTCTGGATGCAAATCACCGTCTACGGAAAAGACCTGGGAAGAAAAGGAGTGGTGCTAGACGCCGATGACATGGATAACGGACATGCTGTCACTCTAGGGATGAGCGTGTTGAAGGAATTCGGAAGTCTTCTCATGAAACTACCTGTACACTGACATTAAACACTGTCTACTATATACAGAGCTCCTGTGTATAATCAATAGAAGGGGGATGGGGAGAGCAAATGATCTAGAGGGAGAACAAATAATGAACTTTGAGGGTGAGGGAGTAAATGATGTATTGAATGTGGGGTAGAGCAGTTGATAATGAATAGAGTGTGGGAGAGAGACATGACAATGAATTGGGGCAGGAGGGCATGTAACTATAATGAATCGGGGTTAGGGTTAGATCGGGAGGTACATAGTGGGGGGCGTTGAGGATGAAGTGACTGGTAATGAATTGGGGGAAGGGTGCTAATTAATTTATATATTAAATGGGGAAAGTGGCTATTTATAGTTAGTGGGTGCACCGTATATAATTATATTTGGAATGGTGGGTTAATAATAATAATTTTATTTCTATAGCGCCAACATATTCCGCAACACTTTACATTTTAGAGTGGACTTGTACAGACAATGGACATTAGGCATAACAATAAACACATAGATCAAAAGATACTAAAAGGAATGAGGGCCCTGCTCGCAAGCTTACAATCTATGAGGTTGCATAATAACCAATTATATATTGATTGTGGGTGCACCTCTTTATTCAGATGTGTAGTGTAGAAGAAAGGGAAAAAGTGGGGAATGTGCTCTGGAAGCAGTGCTATAGGTAACTGTGTTATTTTATGCAGGGACGAGTCTTGGCTGTAAGAAGTGATGGCGGTCTGTGCTGGATGAAAAACAAAAGCGAAGATGAAGGACTTTAGCTAGAGATGTTACTGGTGAGTCAGTGTGTCACCTGTACACTGACACTATACACTGTATACTATATACAGAGCTCCTGTGTATAATGTCACTGGCAGTGGTGATCACTGTATTACCTGTACACTGACACTTTATACAGAGCTCCTGTGTATAATGTCACTGGTGATCCCTGTATTACCTGTACACTGACACTATATACAGAGCTACTGTGTATAATGTCACCAGTGATCACTGTATTACCTGTATACTGACAGTAAATAAGAGTTCCTGTATACAATGGCACTTAGTATTGTGTTTTTTTTTTAAATTAATGATCAGTATTGCAGTATTCAGTCACTATGTGGTGGTAATATGTGGTCTGGTCATGGTGTGACGATATTTGTCCCTTGTATGTGGTATTAATGGTTGTTTAAAAAAAATAATGTTTATGTATGTCACTCATTCCCTTAAAGAAAAATACATAAAAATATATTTTTAATAGTTTAGAGTACAGTAGGGCACGTCAGAAAGAGTCTTCCGTGTCGTGGTGTCAGCATAAATCTTATTTTGGCCAGAAGAAAAGCTGCTGGTTATGAATGTGATCTTGTGTTTGATGGGTACTGTTAATATCTGACCGGTGAGGATGTGGTGTTGAGTTTTTCCAAGAGTGGGCGGTGGGACGGTGGAAGCGGTGCTGGTGTGGAGCCTGGGCGGAGTCTCAAGGGAACCTGAAAATTTTGCCAGTTTGGAACCCCAAAATTCCTAGTGGAAGCCCTGGTCTCTCTCAAAGCCTGCAGACCGCAGCTTCATGAGACGTCAGTGTGCTCACACATGCGGCACAATAACATTATTGCCTCTCTGCGAACCAGAAGAGAAAATGGAGGCTGCAGTGCCGGGAATCAGGATGAGGTGAGTATAAGCTTCATTATTTTTAATATGGAGAACTGGGGCCATCATACTATATATATATGTATACTAGATGGAGACCCGATGCTATCGCATTGGGAGGGCGGTAATGTCACAATGGGGGCAGGCTTTGCAGAGTTGAGAATCTCTCCCTCCCATGTGCTCACCCATCTATCCACTCTCTCTTTCCCCATGTGCTGACTTCTCTTGTCTGTCCTCTCTTCTTTGACCTGTCTACCCCATGTGCTATCCCCCTTGTCTGCTGTCTCTCTCCTTCCTGTGCTGTGTTCTCCCCTCATGTGCTGTCCCATTTGAGCTGTCTCCCCACTGTGCTCTGTCTCTCTCACCCCTGTGCGCTTTCTCTCTCCCCCATCTGCTGTCTTCTACTCTCATGTGATCTCTTCTTTGACCTGTGTACTCCATGTGCTATACCACAGCTCCTGGGCAGGGGAGGGAGCAAAAGACAATACTGACATTACAGCAGGTGATCGCAGAGGATACATTTTGTGAGGTAAAATATTTTTTAAAAAACACTCATTGAAATATTATACCTCACAAAATAAATCACTGTGATCCCGTGCTGTAATGTCAGTATTGTCTTTTGCTTCCTCCCCTGCCCAAGAGATGTGGTATGCTCCATACATGGTCAGACACACTCACCCCTGTGTCTGACTGTGTACAGAACATGCCACAGCTCCTGGGCAGGGGAGGAAGCAAAAGACAATACTGACATTACAGCAGGAGATCGCAGAGGATACATTTTGTGAGGTAAAATATTTTTTAAAAACAGTCAGTGAAATATTTTACCTCACAAAATGAATCCACTGTGATCCCCTGCTGTCTTTTGCTTCCTCACCTGCCCAGGACATGTGATATGCTCCGTACACGGTCAGACACAGTCAATTTTTAAATTGAACTTTCGTTCGTGGGAAAACCCCCTTAATGTGACTGGCTTCATCTGCCTGTAGACATGTCGCGCATCTGCTGCCGGATCAGCCGAATGATTCACTGCACCTGCGCTTAATTTGCGCAGGCGCAGTAAATCAGACCGCCGCTATCTTTGTGGAAACAGATATCAGCGGTCACATCAAAACTGCGCACGTGCTCCTCCCGTACAAAGATGGCGAGAGTCAGTGAATCATTCGGCTGATCCCGGTGGCAGCATGTTCACGACTGTGTTCCGCTGGTGGTACTGCGCAAGAGGATGCGTGAGTGTGTGAATGTGAGTGAGTGTGACTGTGTAATAGTGAGAGTGTGGGAGTTTGAGAGTGTGAGTGTAAGTGTGACAGTGTGAGAGTGTGTGAGTGAGTGTGTGAATGTGAGTGAATGTGTGTGAGTGTGAATGTGTGTGAGTGTGAGTGTGTGAGTGTGATTGAGTGTGAGAGCGTGAATGTGAGTGTGAGTGTGAGAGTGTGAATGTGTGAGTGTATGAGTGTGAGTCTGAGTGAGTGTGAGTGTGTATGTGTGAGTGTGTGTGAGTGTTAATGTGAGAGTGTGAGTGTATGAGTGTGAGTGTGAGTTTGAGTGTGTGAGTGTGTGTGAGTCTAAGTGTGTGAGTGTGAGTGTGTGAGTGTGAATGTGAGTGTGTGAGTCTGAGTGTGTGAGTATGAGTTTGTGAGTTTGAATGTGAGTGTGTGAGTGAATGAGAGAGTGTGAGTGTGATTGTGAGTGTGCGTGTGAGTTTGTGAGTGTATGTGTGTGAGTATGAGTGTGTAAGTGTGAGTGTGTGAGTGTGACTGTGAGTGTGAGAGTGTGAATGTGAGAGTGTGAGTGTATGAGTGTGAGTGTGTGTGTGTGTCTGAGTGTGTGAGTTAGTGTGTGAGTGTGTGTGTGTGAGTGTGTGTGAGAGTGAGTGTGAGTGTGTGTGTATGAGTGTGAGTGTGTGAGTCTGAGTGTGTGAGTGTGAGTTTGAATGTGAGGGTCTGTAGGGACATGATACTATATATAGAGGGGATGCGGGATCATCATACTATATACAGGAATCTGTGAGGTACATAATACTGCAGTTAGAGAGCTGTAGGGGACCATCATACTGTATATAGGGGGTTTTGGAGACATACTATTTGTGGGGAGGGAGCTATAGTATATATAGAAACTGTAAAGCCTCATACTATATATAGGAGGCAGTGGGGATATCATATTGTATAAAGGGGGCTATGTAGCCATTTTACTATATAGGGAGTTTTGGGGTCCTCAATCTATAATAAAGGGGTATTGGGGCTGTAGACCCATCATTCTGTTTATACAGAGCTGTGTGTGTGCTCAGAGGACATTATTTGTTATGAATGGGGACATTATTGGTTTTGATAGGGACACTCAGGTTCCGTTTTTTGGGGGGTGGGGACATTGTTACTTTAATTGAGCACTCAAGGGTATTTGTTGCTAGAAGGGAGCACTTGGGGTCCAATTTCTCCTGTTACCCTTGGGAAAATAAAAAATTGGGGTCTAAAAGATCATGTTTGTTTAAAAAATATGATTTTTTAATTTTCACGCCTGGGCGTTATAAACTTCTGTGAAGCACTTGGGGGTTCAAAGTGCTCACCACACATCTAGATAAGTTTCTTTGGGAGTCTAGTTTCCAAAATGGGGTCATTTATGGGGGGTTTCCACTGTTTAGGCACATCAGGGGCTTTCCAAACGCGATATGATGCCCGCAGACCATTCAATCAAAGTCTGCATTCCAAAACATCACTACTTCCCTTCCGAGCCCTGACGTGTGCCCATACACTAGTTTTCTCTCACATAGGGGGTATCAGCGTACTCAGGACAAATTGGACAACAACTTTTGGGGTCCAATTTCTCCTGTTACCCTTAGGAAAAAAAATTGGGGTCTAAAAGCTCATGTTTGTGGAAAAAATATGATTTTTTTTATTTTCGCGCTCGGGCGCTATAAACTTTAGTGAAACATCTGGGGTTCAAAGTTCTCACCACAGATCTAAACAAGTTCCTTTGGGGGTCTTGTTTCCGAAATGGGTAACTTGTGGGTTTCCACTGTTCAGGCACATCAGGGGCTCTCCAAGCGCAACATGACATCCGATCTCAATTCCTTACAATTTTGTGATTATGATTTTTTTATTTTCACGCTCAGACGTTATAAACTTTAGTGAAACACCTGGGGGTTCAAAGTTCTCACCACACATCTAGATAAGTTCCTTGAGCGGTCTAGTTTCCAAAATGGTGTCATTTGTGGGGGGTTTCCACTGTTTAGCCATATCAGGGGCTCTCCAAACGCGACATGGCGTCCAGCCAATTCTGCTTTGAAAAAGTCAAACAGCGCTCCTTCCCTTCCGAGCTCTGCTATGCACCCAAACAGTGGTTTACCCCCACATATGGGGTATCAGCGTACTCAGGACAAATTTCACAATAACTTTTGGGGTCCTGTTACTCTTGGGAAAATAAAAATTGGGGGTGAAAAGATCATTTTTGTGGACAAAATATGATTTTTTAATTTTACGGCTGTGCGATATAAACTTCTGTGAAGCCCTTAGGGGTTCAAAGTTCTCACCACACATCTAGATAACTTCCTTGGGGGGGTCTAGTTTCCAAAATGGGGTCACTTGTGGGAGTTTCCACTGTTTAGGCACATCAGGGGCTCTCCAAACACGACATGGAGTCCGATCTCAATTCCTGCCAATATTGCATTGAAAAAGTCAAATGACGCTCCTTCCCTTCCGTGCTCTGCCATGCACCAAAACAGTGGTTCCCCCCACATATGGGGTATCAGCGTACTCAGGACAAATTGCACAACTTTTTGGGTCCAATTTCTCCTGTTACCCTTGGAAAAATAAAAAAATTGGACCTAAAGTAATTTTTTTGTGAAAAAAAGTTAAATGCTCATTTTTTTTAAACATTCAAAAAATTCCTGTGAAGCACCTGAAGGGTTAATAAACTTCTTGAATGTGGTTTTGAGCGCCTTGAGAGGTGCAGTTTTTAGAATGGTGTCACTTTTGAGTATTTTCTATCATATAGACCCCTCAAAGTGACTTCAAATGTGATGTGGTCCCTAAAATAAAATGGTGTTGTAAAAATGTAAAAAACTGTGCTGATGTAACGTAAACATGTGGGAAATGTTAATTATTAAGTATTTTGTGTGACATATCTGTGTGATTTAAGGGCATTAAAATTCAAAGTTGGAAAATTGTGAAATTTTCTAAATTTTCGCCAAATTTCCATTTTTTTCACAAATATATGCAAGCCGTATCAAAGAAATTTTACCACTAACATGAATTACAATATGTCATGATAAAACAGTGTCAGAATTACTAGGATCCATGAAAGTGTTCCAGAGTTATTACCTCATAAAGGGACAGTGGTCAGAATTGTAAAAATTGGCCCGGTAATTAACGTGCAAACCACCCTTGGGGGTAAAAGGATTAATGCAATGGCCAGAGATAAGCAGGGAAAAGGAACGTCACCGCAACTTGAAGGCCACTGCATTGTGATTGCCCCCCAGGCTGAAAAATGCCAGCCAGCCCCTGTGTATTTCTGCAGAGAAGCGCCTTTTACTTACATTACGGTATGTATTCATCCTCTATGTTGATGATGTCTTTTCCTTTTTTTTCTTTAATGCACTCAACCCTTCCATTTTTTGGTCCACGTTCTTTCATTATTTTTACCAGAACATTTGTCCTTTGACATTATATGCTGCTTTTAATACGAGCAAAGGCATTGCATGTTGTTTAATTTTTGAAAGGCAGGGCTTATTAGCTATTGCCCATAACTTTTAGGAAGGACTAAACTGGTTTATGGAGGCATCGATTCTTATTTTTTTATGTTTTATATTCCCTTATAGATTCCTTTCCACTAGGCTTTTCTATGCAGCACTACATCTTGAATTCTTAATTGGCAAATCCACCATCTCATGCATTGTCCGTTCTGCTTGCTCAGAAATATGGTCCCAACTACATCAATCGGTCTTGCCTGAGCCCAAAATGGAAGACTGACTGCGGATAGCCCGTGGGTTTGAGGAAACGTGCCAGTTTCAGAACTGTATTGGCGCACTGGATGGAAAGCACATCTGTGTTCGTAAGCCGCCAAACTCAGGGTCCCAACATTATAATTATAAACAGTATTTTTCTGTTGTGCTGTTGGACCTGGTCGACAGTGCCTACAGGTTTATAATTGTAGATATTGGGGCCTATGGAAGAACTGGAGACTCCAGAGTCTTCAATTCTTCCATTATGGGTCGGCGGCTGCGCAATAATGATTTTGACCTCCCACCCCCACGTCAGCTACCAGGGTCCACTATGGAAGCGGTGCCTTATGTGATGGTTTCAGATGAGTCCTTTCAATTAACACGCCACGTCATGAGGCCCTATCCAAGTAGGGCCCTGGACCACCGGCGCAGAATATTTAATTTCCGCCTATCCCGTGCACGACAACTGGTGGAGTGTGCCTTTGGCATTCTTTGTGCTAAATAGTGGGTCCTGCAGTCAGCCATTCAACTTAGTGAAGGAAATGTGAATGAGGTTATTAAAGCCTGTGTGATACTTCACAACTTCACCAGAATCAATTACTGTTCCTCATATGTTGGTGATGAAGTTGCGGTTGGAAATAATGGCAGGGCTAATACACTGTTAGGGTCTGCGGAACGCACCAAATATAAGGTGTAGAGAGGTGCGTTCGCAGCCCAGGGTCCACCGTGCAGGCGGAGCCTGCTGCTAGTAAGATGGCGCATGAAGCAAACTCTGTTATCTCGCAGAGTTGCCAAAACAAACGCCGTAATGCGCTGTGGCAATATGTGCGAATTCTGTTATTCCACAGAGCCGCTAGAAGGAGTGCCGCAGCGCTATATGGCGATGTGTGCGAACTCAGTTAACACCACTGAGTCGCAAAGTAGACACGCTATGGCGCTGTCTAGCGTTGAAAGCAAACAGTGTTGCGTCACAGAGCCGCTGAGGCACACTTCTGTGTCCTGTTAGGCACTCAGGTACACAGTTAACTGCTGAGCGAACATGGAAAGTGATCATGCGCTAATGTCCTCGCGGGAGTCACCCGCAATCTATGGCGTCTGAACGCCAGGCCCTGAATACGGCAATCAACCTCCTCACCGGTTATGCTTGTAATCTAAGGCATCTAAGATACCGACCCTGACCAGCTAGCATACCAAGCTCCTCACCGATTAGGTCGGTATTGTAATGGCGTATTTCAGCCGCCCTAACCACACACACGCATGACCACACTGGCGCAAAGCATATAATGGTTGATACTAGCGCATGGCGGCACAACCATGCCTCCCTTTTATAGTAGCAACTACAGGGCCTGCCAGATAAGGACCAATAGGAAACTGCTCCAGAACACAAGTGGTTTCAGGACCTTCCTGGCGGACCAATAAGAGCTACTGCAGTACCTGAGCATGTGACCCCTGATCTCCAATGAGAGATCTTACTCTGGGCATGCTCAGAAGGGGATAGCAAGGACTTTGTCCTAAAGACGTCTGCTCGCCGCTAACCAGTACTGGCTACAATAGCAGAGCCTGGAGGTGCAGCAGTAATCCTCTGCACAATGCTAGACTGGGCGAGACGCTGGGACTGACGTCTAAGCTGAGCAGAGTCCACTGCGGCTGGAGACGAATGGCTCGAGATTCCCCTTGTGCAGAAGCGGGAACTCGACCCCTAACATTACCCCCCCTCCTAGGGCCCCCCTTCTTTGGGCCTCGCTGCGTTCAAAGGCAGCGATGAGCTGCGGAGCGTGAACGTGCTCGGCAGGCTCCCAGGACCTATCCTCAGGCCCATAACCCCGCCAATCCACCAAATAAAATCTTTTGCCCCGTACCACCTTACACCCTGCGATGGCATTCACCTCATGGTCGTCCGTAGACGAACCCGATGTCCCGGCAGATGACTCGGAAAACCGGGACATGAGCACGGGTTTCAGGAGGGATACGTGAAAGGTGTCGGAGATACCAAGGCGTGGTGGAAGAGCCAAAACGGTATACCATGGGGTTAACCTGCTCGAGGACTTTAAAAGGACCCAGATAACGGGGTGCCAACTTAGTGGACTCAACTCGCAGCCTGATGTTACGGGCGGAGAGCCACACCAAATCCCCAGGAGAAAATGTCGAGCGGGGCGCCGATGTGCGTCGGCGGAGGACCTCGTCCTCTCCTTGGACGCCTGAATGGCATCCTGGGTACGGTCCCAAATTCCTCCACAGCCCAGTCTGCCACCCTGGAGTCGGCAGAAGACACGGGCATGGGCACCGGAACCCGCGGATGCTGACCGTAGTTTAGGAGGAATGGAGTCTGTCCGGTGGAGTCAGCCACAGCATTGTTTAGTGCAAACTCAGCCCACGGTAGCAAGGATGCCCAGTCATCCTGCCTGGCTGAGACAAAATGTCATAGATAGGTGACCAAGGTCTGGCTGGCCCTCTCTACTAACCCATTCGTCTCGGGATGGTATGCTGAAGAGAGATTTAACTCAATACTGAGTAGATGACAAAGCTCTCTCCAGAATGAGACGAAAACTGGGGCCCTCGGTCACTGACAATTTTGTCCGGCATGCCATGTAGACCGAAGATGTGCCTAATAAACAACGCTGCCAGGGCCCGTGCAGAAGGTAACCGTGGTAGCGGCACCAGGTGCACCATTTTGGAAAAATGATCGGTGATTACCCAAATGATGGTGCATCCCCGAGACTTGGGTAAGCCCACCACAAAGTCCATCCCGACCATCTCCCAGGGACTATCTGCCACCGGCAAAGGGTAAAGTAACTCAGCTGGCCGTTGTCAAGGAGACACACGCCCGAACATAGTCCCCAACGTCACGGACCATATGCGGCCACCAGTATGTCCTCGCCAGCAAGTCAGATGTCCTCTTTGCCCCAAAGTGTCCACCCACCCTGGACGAGTGTGCCAAGAGAGTACCTCCGGTCGCAAATTGGTAGGCACAAAAGTCTTGCCCGGAGGCACAGACTCTAGCGAAACCGGGGCCACAGTTCTCAGGCTCTCTGTGGGGACAATAAGACAAGGCTCCTCCTCTTCCTCCTCAGAGGACACCACAGAGCGAGAGAGAGCGTCGGCACAGATGTTCTTCTCTCCCGAGAGAAAATGTAAGGTGAAATGAAACCGGGAGAAGAACAAGGACCATCTGGCCTGGCGAGAATTAAGCCGTTGGGCTGTCTGAAGATACACCAAATTTTTGTGGTTGGTGAAGACTTGGAAGGGAAAGCGGGCCCCCTCCAACAGATGTCTCCACTCAGAGAAGGCCAACTTCATAGCTAGCAACTTCCTATCCCCGATGGAATAATTCCTCTCCGCTGATGTGAAGGTCTTAGAGAAGAAGAAGCAAGGATGCTTCCGACCTTGAGCATCCTTTTGGAAGAGGACTGCTCCAGCACCAATGGATGAGGCTTCCACCTCCAATAAAAATGGCTTATCAACATTGGGGGGATGTAGGATGGTAGCGCTAGCAAAATGAGACTTAATAGAAGTGAACGCCTTGGAGACCTCTTCCGACCACAATTTGGGATTTGCTCCCTTCTTGGTGAGGGCTACCAAGGGAGCTACCAAGGTAGAGAAATGGGGAATGAACTGGCGATAGTAATTAATGAACCCCATAAAGCGCTGCACCGCTTTAAGAGAGTGGGGTTCTTGCCAGTCCATCACAGCCTGTAGTTTGGCCGGATCCATAGCCAATCCCTAGGTTGAGATGATATAACCAAGGAAAGGTAAAGACTCCTGCTCAAACATACATTTCTCTAACTTAGCATAAAGGGAATTTGCCCGTAAGAGGTCGAGGACCCTGCAGACATCTCTCCGGTGGGAGTCAATATCTGGAGAGAAGATGAGTATATATCATCCAGATAGACTACGAACGAGGTGGAGAGCATATCCCGGAAGATGTCATTGACAAAGTCTTGGAAAACGGCTGGGGCATTACAGAGCCCAAAGGGCATCACCAGATATTAGTAATGCCCATCCCTGGTATTAAAAGCCGTCTTCCATTCGTCCCCCTCACGGATGCGAATCAGGTTATAAGCACCGCGCAGATCTAGTTTAGTAAATACCCTTGCTCCCCGGAGCCTATCAAAGAGTTCAGAAATCAAGGGCAACGGGTACTTGTTCTTAACGGTGATGGCGTTAAGACCCCTGTAATCAATGCATGGACGAATTCTCCATTCTTCTTCTGCACGAAGAAGAATCCCGCCCCTGCCGGTGACACCGACTTCCTAATGAACCCTCTTGCCAGGTTCTCCTGAATATATTGCGACATGGCCTCTGTCTCAGGAAGCGAGAGGGGATAGACCCTTCCCTGAGGAGGTTCTGCACCAGGCAAGAGGTCGATAGGACAGTCATAGGGGCGATGAGGCGGAAGAGTCTCCACAGCCTTCTTGGAGAACACGTCTGCATACGACCAATAGCACTTGGGAAGTGGAGTAAGATCTGCGGGTAACTCAGTAGTGGTAACCTGAACGCAACTCCTGACACATCTGCCTCTACATGCATCACTCCAACCCAGTATCCTACCCGAAGACCACTCTATATGTGGGGAGTGGAAACGGAGCCAAGGTATACCTAGTAGGATCTCGTCTATTCCCTCGGGAAGGACGAATAGGGAAATAAGCTCCTGATGGGAAGGGGATACAAACAATACAAGTGTAATGTAAGTAGTACAGTTCATATAGCGTCTTGTGCTTGGGTGCGATGAAAATACATGAGACACAGGTTTGATATAGAAAGTCTTGTATTACTTCATACAAGTTGGCAAAAATAGTCACACAGTTTGCAGACACAGAAGCAGGAGACACAGCAGGCCAGAGTAATCTAAGCTCAGCAATCACTCTCCACAACAGGTTCAGGATCTTCTTCTCTGTTACCGTAAGTCCATGCAAACGTGGGTCTTTCAAAGAGCAGGGTTCAGAGTCCACAAGTGCTTCAGAGTTCCTCAGTAGGAATAGCTGGAGTACAAGGTCCAAGGCTTTAGGAGTCAGGTCACAGGTTCACTGCAGGCTAGATTCTGAAGCACTGATTGCTCAGCTGTGGCTGCTTAAGAAGCAAAAGGAGAGAATCAGGGCGGGAACATGCAAGCTGGAAACTCCATTTTGACTGAGGGCAAGATAGCTGCAGCAAGACAGAAAGTAAAATGGCTGACGAACAAACTGAGTTTCAGGAACATGTACACAGAACCTTACATTACTCCCCCCTGAGGGACAACCTCCGGATGACCTCAGACCAGGCTTGTGTGGGTACCTCTGATGAAACTGACGGAGCAAGCGAGGAGCATTAACGTTATTGACTGGTTCCCATGAGTTGTCCTCCACTGGGTAGCCCTGCCATTTAATCAGATATTGTAACTGATTTCTATACAACCTGGAATCTAAAATCCTTTCCACCACAAATTCTTCCTGACCATCGACTAGCACTGGGTCAGGGCAAGGAGAAGAACGTCCAGGAAACGTATTGGGTGTCGCAGCCTTTAGTAGGGATACATGAAAGACAGGGTGGATTCTCATAGTTCTGGGCAGTTGAAGACGACAAGCAACGGCACTTATAATTTTACTGATTTTATAGGGTCCAATGTACTTATGTCCCAACTTAGACGATGGAATCCTTAACTTAAGATTTCTGGTTGACAGCCAAACCAAGTCTCCTACCTTGAAAGCTGGTGCAGGTTTACGAAATTTATCTGCTGCTTTCTTGTACCTTTCCTGAGCCGATTCCAGATTCTCCTTTAGAAGATCCATATTCTTCTGTAAAGACGTGATTCTTTCAGCCACTGCTGGTAAAGGCGTTTCTATGGGAAATCGTGGTAGAATATTAGGATGATAACCTAGATTAGAGTAAAAAGGAGACTGCTTAGTGGAGGCACTCTGAGAGTTGTTATACGAGAACTCAGCTAATGGAAGTAGATCCACCCAATCATCCTGTAGGTGGCAGATAAAGCAGCGGAGATACTGCTCCAGGGTTTGATTGGTTCGTTCGGTCTGTCCATTAGTCTGGGGATGAAAAGCAGAAGAAAGGTTTACTTTAATGTCCAATGCTGCACAGAAATTTTGCCAAAACCTAGAAGTGAATTGCACCCCTCGATCCGAAATAACCTCATCCGGTACTCCATGTAAGCGAAACACATCTTTAATCATCAAATCTGATGTCTGTTTTGCAGTGGGTAAGCCGACACAAGGGATAAAATGAGCTGCCTTTGTTAGACGGTCAACCACCACTAGAATGGTGTTCTTCCCTTGAGAGGTTGGTAACTCCACAATGAAGTCCATAGAAATGGATCCCCACGGGCGGGACGGGGTGGGAAGAGGCTGTAACAGACCAGTTGGTGAGGAGCGAGGTGTTTTGCATCTTGCACAGACTTCACATGAAGTGACATAGTTTAAAACATCCTTCCTGCAAGTGGGCCACCAAAAGAAACGAGAAAGAAATTCCTGTGTCTTTAGAATTCCTCTATGCCCAGCTATCTTGGAATCGTGAATGAGTTTGCAATACTCTCAATCTGACTGTTTCAGGAATATACAGGCGTTGTCCCTGAATCCTTACACCATTCTTAAAGACAAGACTTACGTCCCTTGGGGGTTGAGCCAACAAAGAATCAGCATGGTATGCTTCCTTGATGTCCTTAAGTAGGTCTTGATTATGAATTACTCCTAGGAATCTAGAGTCAGGAAGAATAGTCTTAGGAGGAGTAATTGGACGTGTCTCTGCTGAGTAAATCCTAGAGAGTGCATCAGCCTTTCCATTGCGCGATCCTGGTCTATAAGAAATGATAAAATTAAATTGGTTTAAGAAAAGATTCCAGCGAGCCTGGCGAGGAGTCAGGCACTTAGCCGACCTGATAAACTCAAGGTTACGATGGTCTGTCAGGACGACTATTTGCTGTGCAGCTCCCTGAAGAAGGTGTCTCCATTCTTTGAAGGCGGCAATAATGGCCAACAACTCTCTATTGCCCACATCGTAGTTCCTCTCAGCCGAAGACAACTGCTGGGAAAAGAAGGCACAGGGATGCAAGACATTCTTCTCACCTGTTCTCTGAGAGAGTATAGCTCCAACGGCACAGTCTGAAGCATCCACCTCTATTATGAAGGCAAGCTCGGGGTTGGGATGTACTAGGATAGGTGCAGTGGTAAATTTATCTTTTAGACGGGAAAATGCTTCCTGGGCTTGGGGAGTCCAGGAGAACCTAGACTCTTTCCGGGTAAGTTGGGTGATAGGTGACACTACCTCAGAGAAATTTCTAATGAAACGTCTATTGAAGTTGGCAAACCCGATGAAGCGCTGTACCTCCTTCACATTTCTAGGACTTGGCCAATCCTTGATGGCTTAGGTTTTGCTTCCATCCATACTAATTCCTTGTGTAGACAGTACATACCCCAGAAATTGAATTTCGGTCCTATGGAATTCACACTTTTCAAGTTTGATGTAAAGATGATTTTGTCTTAGAGTTCCAAGACCTTTCTACATGTCCATGATGTTCCTCTGTGGAGTTAGGAAAAAATTAGAATTATCATCCAAATAAATTACCACGAATGTATCTAGGAGATCCCTGAAGATGTCATTCACCAAGTGTTGGAAAGTGGCTGGGGGCGGTACTCAGACCAAAAGGATAACTAGATATTCAAAGTTCCATGCGTGACCTGAATGCAGTCTTCCATTCATCCCCAGGTCTAATACGGAAAAGTTTATAGGCCCCACGAAGATCTTGTTTAGAGAAATTTTGGTATGTCGCACTCTCTCCAATAACTCAGGGATTAAAGGCAATGGATAACGGTTTTATATTAGTACCTTTTTGAGTTCCCTATAGTCTACGCATGGTCTCAGAGATCCATCTTTCTTCTTTACAAGAAGATGGGTGCACCTGCAGGAGTTGAAGAGGGGCGTATTGAAAGCCCTTGGCTAGATTTTCGTCTATGTAACCTTTTTAAAGCCTTTAGCTCGGGCCCCGCCAGGGGGTAGATCTTACCAAAAGGTATCTCTGCTCCAGGCAATAATTCAATTGGACAATCATATGGAAGGTGAGGAGGAAGTGGTCAGCGTTCTTCTTGTCACAAAAAAATCCACATAGTCCTTATTATCAGCTGGTAGTTCAGGGACTGACATGGTTCCTTTAGGAACAGAGCAAGCTGAACTTTTGGACTCATCTGTTTCTCTGGAAAGGTGTAATTCCTTGGTCTCCCAGTTAATGGTAGGATTCTGAGCCTGCGCCATGGATAGCCCTAGAATAATGGGAAAGTGGGGAGAAGAGATAAGCATAAAGGACAGTTTCTCTTGATGATCTTTACCCTAAGAACCCTCAAAGGCTCTGTTTCCTGATCCATGGTCAAGAGGTCAGCAGGGAGCCATCCAAGTTTCCATCTGTACTGGAGTAGCCTTCTTCACTGAACGTATCCCCTGTTTCGAGCAAAGGAGACATCCATAAAATTTCCACTTGCCCCTGAGTCGATCATAGCAGAGCTAGACACCCAAGCTGAGTCAACCCAGAGTTTGATGGAAAGAAAGCAATGAGAATTGTTTTTCTTACAACTCAGCTGGGACACCGCTGAGGAAATTGAAAAATTTCGCTTTTACACTAAAGTCCTCAGAAGTAACGGAAGTTTAAGTCCGAGAAATCAAGATCTGTTGCTGCAGATCTCCGGAGCCTGGAGGCTCGGACCTGACAGATCCCCTTTCGCAACACCACAATGAATAGTGCTGCATTAGTCTTACGAGAACGGTGGGGGCAGTTTTAAAGACTGCCCTGACTTACCACAATAGAAAAATAGATTCTCCTTAAACGATGTTCCTTGCGTGCATCCCCTAACCCGTGTTGTAAAAGTCTACCTGCATGGGTTCAAGGTTAGGTTCCCCGTGTAATCCTACTCAAAGGTTCCTTAGCTGGGAGGAAGGTAGGAAAAGGTTAGTGCGTTTTCTTTCGAACAATCTCTTTGCCTGCGTTCAGTCAGACGAGTAAACAATACGGATGCGTAGTTTAAAAAAATTAACCTAACGCAGTGGGAGGGTCGGCTTTAGCAAGTTCACCCTTTATCAGTGGGATAACCCCTTTCGAAAAATAGATTTTTTGGGGGGAACTGTCCCAGGTGGTATCAAGGGGCCCTTCTGAATTCCAAGGCCTTTTTCAGTACGAGTGCTTTACCTTGGCGCAAACTAACATGGCTGCTTCAGCTGTTGGAACCCCGATTGGGGGTCATCAAAACACTCCCCAAGGCCCGAAAATTAAAAGGGACAAGGTGATTAAACAATTCCATCCTCAGTCCATAGAGGGTTTGCCCCATCAAAGCCTTGTTGGTAAGCAACATAATTATGTAAGCACCTTAGAAACGTTCAGTGGGGAAATTTTTGGGCATGTGCAGAAAAAAAAGATTGCATTGTTAATAAATCCCTGGAATTTCTCCGTTCACCCCAACGAAAAGGGGGGAATTGGGAACCCAGAAATCGGGGCTACCGCAGGAGTTGGACTGTCCTCTAGAACCTCAATCCTGGCTCGCAAATCCTGGGCAAGTCTGTCCAAAACTTGCAATTGTGAATTGTGGGTCCTGTAGGCTTGAAAAATGGGTCTTTATATTCTGCAAATTGCAAGGATATTATCGGCATCCGCAAAGTTCCTTTAGGGGTTCCATTTTCCAGATCTTTTAAGACAGGAGTATGGAAGAAGAAGAGGAGAAAAAAAAAAACAATAGTTTTTCCTGTGGTAACCTGCAGAGAGAAAAAAAAAATTAAGGGAACGCTCACCTGGAATGGTTGTGAGAAGTCAAAAACCACTATCATCACGAAAGTTTACCGGGACATCTGATATCCACAGTTACAGCAGAAAAAAAAAGAAAAAGGGGAAAAAAAAAAAAAAATATAGTGTTTACCTGTGGTAACATCCCAGAAAAAAAAAAACACTTAAGGGAATTGCTCCACCTGGAATGGTTGTGAGAAGTCAAACCACTGTCATCACAGAAAGTACAACCGGACTTCCGATATCCACAGTTACAGCAGACACAGCCTTTCCGACCCAGCAGACAATTCGTTTGGTTCAGAATTTGTAATGAAAGTAGTACGTTCATTTTGCGCTTGTGTTGGGTGGAAGGGAAAACATGAGACACAGGTTTGATATAGAAAGTTTGTATTACTTCCTACAGTTGGCAAAAAATAGTCACACAGTTTGCAGACACAGAAGAGGGACAAGAAAGGCCAAGGGTAATCTAAGCTCAGCAATCCTCTCCACAACAGGTCAGGATCTTCTTCTTGTTACCTTTTGTCCAGCAAACGTGGGTCTTTAAAAGGCGGGGTTTCCCGAGTCAAAAGTGCTTCAGGTTCTCGTAGGAATAGCTGGGATTTCAAGTCCAAGGTTTTTGGAGCCCGGTCCAGGTTCACTGCGGCTAGATTCTGAAGCATGATTGTCGCTGTGGCTGCTTAAGAAGCAAAGGAGAGAATCAGGGCGGGGGAACATGCAAGCTGGAAACTCCATTTTGATGAGGGCAAGATAGCTGCAGCAAGACAGAAAGTAAAAGGGGCTGCGAACAAATGATTTTTGAACATGTACACAGAAACCTTACAACAAAAGGAAGTCTGGTGTGTATTTTGGAGGGCAATGTTGCCTTTCACTCCCGGCAGTCACTGATTTGTCAAGGCCACCAGAGGTTTGCGTGACGGGGGCCAAAGTTTGAGGACATGAAATTCCCCTTGCTCCTGAGTCACGCAAGGTCGACTGTGAGGTGGAAGGCTAGTGATTGTCCTTTAAGGTCATCTTGGAGGGAAATTGCCGCTGTCTCTAGTGAGCCTCCTCCAGAGTCATTTAAAAGCGTGCCTCTGCGATCGTGTGGCCATTTGTTAGTATAGAGTCCTGCCTGTTGGCAAAATTCGCCACCGTTGCTGGGCCCGTGGGATTTTGGTCCCGCTCGAGAAACCCCTGGCTTCGGAGGAATCGGACGCCTGGAAAGGAAGATTCCAGAGGTTTGGCGAAGGTGGGGGCCAACGAAAACCTCTGCCTACACTGGGTCCGCTCTAACCCGCTCATTAAAACAGAGATCAATGGGGTGGTAAGGGAAATGAGCTCCTCCAGTGTGGCGGGAATCTCCCTGGGGGGGCCAAGGTTTCCTTCCATGACCCGCCAGTCTTCCAGTACACCGGAGTGAGGACTTTATTCCGCCACTCTAGTCGAGACCGGTCCAAATTGGCGGCAAATGGTGACCATGGTTGACCTGTGAATTTTGCCGCAGTTGGAGCCCCCTATGTGGGTGCACGGGTACCTAAGAAGAAATGTCCCCAGGCCTCCAGGAAGAGAGAAGCCCCTCTGTACCCACAGTTCGTCGAGCTCCCTCAGCGGCGTTGCCCACTCCAAAAAGCCCTGCCCGGGCAGGGGGATAAGACAAACCCACCCTTTGCCCGTTCCATGGGAAAACGGTGCAGCCAGAAACTAAGATGAATGGAGGCCTGACTCACGAATCCCCGACTTTTTCTTTTTCTGTTTACCAGCAAACTTGTTGGAGCGGGGATGGGAAAAGTCGGAGCAGGGGTGGCGAGGACAAACTGGCGCAGCCACGCTTAGCGCCTGAAAAGTGACGTGGTAAAATCCACAGCTGAGGTTGTGCGGTCTAGAGCCCCAACCTAACCCTCCAGCTGCTGGATTTTACCGCTGTAGCGCTGTCGTTTTGCCTTTTTTCTAGCCAGACCCTGGCGTTGTTTTTTGTTAGGGTTTGCGGAATTTCACCAAATTTAAGGTGTAGTGAGTCCACCGTAAGGGGGGGCCTGTGTAGTAAGTTGGTGCAAGAGGCAAACTCCCGTTTTCCCGCAGGTCGCCAAAACAAACGCCGTAACGCGCTGTGGCAATATGTGCGAAACTTGTTTTCCACAGAGCCACCTAAAAGGAGTGCCGCAGCGCTATTTGGCGATGTGTGCGAACTCAGTTAACCCATGGCCCCAAAAGTAAAACACGCTAGGGGCTGTTAGCGTTGAAAGCGAACCCCCGTTGCAAAAGAGGGCCCCTGGGCAAAACTTTGTGTCCTGTTAGGCACCCCAGGTACACAGTTAAAGGGTAAGCGAACTGGAAATTATAAAGCGCTAATTTTCCTCGCGGGAGTCACCCGCAATTATGGGGTTGAAGCCGGCCTGAAATACGGCAATAACCTTCTCACGGTTTTTTGCCGATAATCTAAGGCATCCCAAGACACCGACCCTGACCAGCTAGCATACCAAGTCCTAAAAGATTGGTCGGTTTGTAATGGGTTTTTCAGCCGCCTAAACCAAACACAGCTGACCACCTGGCGCAAAGATTTAATGGTTGATACTAGCGCATGGCGGGGAAAGACCATGCCACCCTTTTATTAGTTGCAACTACGGGCCTGAGATAAGGGGCCAATAGAAAAAAGCTCCAGAACAAATGGTTTCAGGACCTTCCTGGCGGACCAATAGGAGCTACTGAGTACCTGAGCATGTGAACCCTGATCTCCAATGAGAGATCTTACTCTGGGCATGCTCAGAAGGGGATAGCAAGGACTTTGTCCTAAAGTCTCTGCTCGCCGCTAACCAGTACTGGCTACAATAGCAGAGCCTGGAGGTGCAGCAGTAATCCTCTGCACAATGCTAGACTGGGTGAGATGCGGGGGCCCGACGTTTAAGCTGAGCAGAGTCCACTGTGGCCGGGGGACGGATGGGAGACCCCCAGCAGGGATGGCTCGAGTTTCCTTGTGCAGAAGTGGGAACTCAACCCTTAACATACACTTGTAATTCATCCACCGTCGTCAACCCTCTGGACTTAAAATCCCGGGATGTGTTTAAAAGTTATTTTATTTAAACCAAAGGGATGTACTCCATGGCAGACAATGCAGTTTCTATGTTGTATTTTTTGAGTTTTGGGGTGTAAAATTAAAGTGTGTGTTGTGTTTGCATAATAATGTCTGAAATAGGTAAGCAACACATCACCTAGCTCTTCATAACATTACAAAAGACTCATATTGATTAACTTTTTTTTTTTAATAAAAATTTTTTGTACTTTCTCAAAAATACCATATTTGTGCCATATGGCATATTGGTCCTATATAAACGTGGCCTTTATTAAATGTAAAAAAAAACAATATGTCCAAGAACATTTTAACCTACAAGTTATGGTAGTTTGGGGTGGTGTGGCGGAAGGCAGCTTGTAAGGTTTGCCTTGTTTGTTGTGCAACCTCAATGTCACCCTGTGGATGGCAGATGTGAGCCAGGATTATGTACCATGGAAGGATCCTGTTGTGGAGGATAGTAATGGGAAGTTGGGTAGTGAAATTGGTATCCTGGGTTTAGTGGCATGCCCAATTGGTTCTACCCCCAATATGGCCATGTCGACCATACCCATGTTGGGACCAGCCTCCAACAGTGGGTCTGATCAAGTGGCCATATTGGGCAGGTGCATTTATGATCATAAAATTGGACCTGTGTTGGCCGATATTGGGTTGGGGCGGGTTGTGGCTGAGGTGTAGGCATCTGAGGAGAAGGTGGCTCGGGAAATGATTGAGCCTGCACTTCTGCTGGGTCCCGGCATTTGCAGTTGGTTACTGCTAGACAATTGCCACCTTTCCAAAACAGCAAATAAAGGGTTTGGGTTATTTGGTGGTGTGCAGGCATCAATCAGGATCTGTATTGCCCTTCTGAAAACACAGCCTCACCTCACAGTGAATTGGACGGAGGTACCGTGCCAGACTGCGGGTGTAAGCTTCCTCCCATTATAATTTACGGTCCTGACCAAATAGTCTAACACCCCCGGGTCCACTTGCCTCCTGGTGCCTTGGCGGTAGCTCTCTCCTGCGACGGCCACGGCGTGTGATGGCGGCAGCCTCGGATGAGGTATCCAGAGGCAAGGATGGGCTGCTACTGTTGCTCTGGTCCTCCTTGGATTTGCCTCCTGTGGTGCAGATGCGCTGGTGGTGATGGTAGGGTGCAGCTTGAAGGTGCAGAAGATGGGCCAGCCACTTCTTCACCTTCCCCACTAGTCAATATTGACATTGGAGTCTGTGCTGTCTCCCTCTCTGTAAGTTTTGACTCTGTTGTTTTTTAAAAAAAGAAGATTAAAAAAACCTATTAAGATTTGTCATAACAGCATGTGTAAAATGTGGTGTCATGCTTGCACTTACGGTCTCAGATCCATAACGGGAGCCAGAAAATTTAGACGATCAAAGTAGATATACTTTCTTTCGTGGGAGCTGCTGTCGCTCCGCCGGTACTGATCCCTGCAGCTGCAACTTAACACAAAAAAAGTTTTAACATTCAATCAATGTGTTTATATTGCAAATTGTACACTGCTCAAAAAATAAAGGGACACTCAAATACATCCTAGATTTGAATTAATGAAATATTCTCATTCAATACTTTGTTCTGTACAAAGTGATGGGCTGACAACAAAATCACACAAAAATCATCAATGGAAATCAAATTTATTAACCAATGGAGGCTGGATTTGGAGTCACACACAAAATTAAAGTGGAATGTAATGTCCTTAAAACAAGTCACATGATGCTTAGCAGTGTGTGTGGTCTCCACGTGCCTGTGTGACTCCCTGTGCCTGTATGACCTCCCTACAAGCCTGGGCATGGATGGTCTCCTGAGGGATCTCCTCTCAGATCTGGACTAAAGCATCCGCCACTCCTGGCAGTCTGTGGTGCAACGTGACGTTGGTGGATGGAGCGAGAATGATGTCCCAGATGTGCTCAATCGGATTCAGCTCTGGGGAATGGGCCGGCCAGTCCATAGCTTCAATGCCTTCTCTTGCGGAACTGCTGACACATCCAGCCACATGAGGTCTGGCATTGTCCTGCATTAGGAGCAACCCAGGGCCAAACCGCATCAGCATTGGTCTCACAAGGGTTGAGGATCTCATCTCGGTACCTAATGGCAGTCGGCTACCTCTGGCGGGCACATGGAGGGCTGTGCGGCCCTCAAAGAAATGCCACCCCACACCATTACTGACCCACTGGCAGCTGGACATGCTGAAGGATGTTGCAGGCAGCAGATCGCTCTCCACGATGTCTCCAGACTTTGTCACGTCTGTCACATGTGCTCAGTGTGAACCTGCTTTCATTGTGAAGAGCACAGGGCACCAGTGGTGAATTTGCCAATCCTGGTGTGTCTCTGGCAAATGCCAAGCGTCTCCGCACGTGTTGGGCTGTGAGCACAACCCCATCTGTGGACGTCGGGCACTCAGACCATCCTCATGGAGTCGGTTTCTAACCGTTTTGTGCAGACACTATGCACATTTGTGGCCTGTGGAGGTCATTTTGCAGGGCTCTAGCAGTGCTCATCCTGTTCCTCCTTGCACAAGGGAGGTAGCTGTCCTGCTGCTGGCTTGTTGCCCTCCTACGGCCCTCCACATTCCTGGTGTATGGCCTGTCTCCTGGTAGCGCCTCCAGGCCTCTGGACACTATGCTGACAGACACAGCAAATTTCTTGCCACAGCTCACAGTAATGTGCCATCCTGGATGAGCGGCATTACCTAAGCCACTTGTGTGGGTTGTAGAGTCCTTCACATGCTACCACGAGTGTGAGGCACAACCAGCATTCAAAAGTGACCAAAAACATCAGCAAGAAAGCATTGGTACAGAGATGTGGTCTGTGGTCCCCACCCTGCAGAACCACTCCTTTATTGAGTGTGTCTTGATAATTGCCAATAATTTCCATCTGTTGTCTATTCCATTTGCCACCACAACATGTGAAATTGATTGTCAATCAGTGTTGCTTCCTAAGTGGGACAATTTGATTTCACAGAAGTTTGATTTTACTTGGAGTTATATTCTGTTGTTTAAGGTTTCCTTTATTTTTTTGAGCAGTGTAGTTTACATTGTAATGTGGCCTGCTACTTGGCAAGTGTAAAGTGTGAAATAGGCCACATTATTATACAAAAGCTTCACATATGATGATCTTCTGTTTTGTTTGGTAACACGTGTTACTTTTATTAATAGTATTTTTTTATTGATTGTACTTACTAATTTGTTGATGGGCCTCACGAGGTCTTTCCTCAAAGACGGGGTACATTGGGTGCAGATTCTCCTCCATGCTGCCACCTTACGTGCCTGGTCTGCATAGTGTGCGTTCCATTGATCCAATAGTTCTAGCCTCTCTTGCACCAGAACTCTGGCATCTCCACGTTAATGTGTGTGTTCCTGGATTTTTCTAGAGGTTGCCAAGGAAATTTGCATCCCAAAGCTTCCTGACAATGCGTGATTCAATTTCCTGTCATTCGGAGAATGCTTGCATATTTCTCACAAGTCACACGCATGGTCCGTGTGTTGTCCGTTTTTTTCTCGCACCCATAGATTTGTATTTGGTGAGACTCGGCCGATACACGCTGCAAATCGCAGCATTGTGCGATTTCACTCACACGTAAATATGGCTGAGAAAAAAAACGGTGATGGGAGGTGCCCCATAGATTAACAGTGGTCCGAGTGCTATGCGATTTTTTTATAGCATAGCGCTCGTCCATATTCCTCTCTAGTGTGACTCCGGCCTTAGTGCGATATTGGGATGTTTTTGCACGCCATGTGGACGATTTCGGGTGCACTACGGCAATCACTCACGAGATTCCAACTGGAAATGCCGCACCTATAAGAGAACAATACTGGCAAATTCCACCGCAAATGTACCAAGAGGTAAAAGGGATGCTGACACAGATGCTACATAATGGTGTTATTTGAGAGAGCCAAAGCCCGTGGGCTGCTCCCATCGTGCTGGTATGAAAGAAAGATGGAACTTTGCGATTTTGTGTGGACTATCGTAAGCTTAATGCCTGCACCGTTCGAGATTCATACCTGCCACCAAGGATTGAGGAATCTTTGTCTACCTAGGGAACGAAAATACTTCTCATCGTTGGACCTAGCCAGTGGCTATTGGCAAGTACCGATGTCCGAGCTGACCGAGCAAAGACTGATTTTATACTCCCAATGAGACTATATGAATTCAATTGGATGCCGTTTGGCCTGGCCAACCCCCTCGGAACTTTCCAGCGACTTATGGAGAGGTGTTTGGGCGACTTGAACTTTGAGGCCACTCAATCTTCTGGACGATACAATCGTGTATGCCGCCTCGTTTGAGGAACATTTCCAGAGACTGGAACAGATGCTGAGCCATCTGCAAATACATGGTTTCAAAGTGGAAGTCCAGAAATGTCATCTGTTTCGCACCCAGATCGAGTACTTGGGACATGTCGTCTCTGCTGAGGGAGTGAGACCGTCCTGGGAGAAAACTGCTGCAGTACAGGATTGACCTACCCAGAAGACATTGAAAGACGTTGGGCCTTCTTGGACATACCGGGTATTATCGGCAATTCGTAAAGAACTTTACTCGCATATTGAACCCGCTGTTAGAACTTTTGAAAGGAGTACAATCCGGGGCGAAAACAGAACTATTCCATGGGGAGAACGCCAGGAAAAGCATTTCAGACTCTGACGGTGGTATTGACAGAAGCGCCCGTGTTAGCCTATGGGACTATGCTCTCAACCATTCATTCTCCACACTGATGGGAGCCTGCAAGGACTCAGAACTATGTTGTCCCAGATTCAAGAAGGAAAATAATAGTAATCGCTTATGCGAGCGGTCTCAACATGACTCCGAAAGGAATCCCAGACAACTACAGTTCGGTCAAACTGGAGCTGTTGGCATTAGTGTGGGCCATGAAGGAGAAGTTTGCGGAAACTTGTCCGGCTCGGAAGTCCTAGTTGCATTGACAATAACCCTTTGGCACATCTGGAAAACGCAAATTTGGGAGCTCTGGAGCAGAGATGAGTGGATCGAATAGCCAAGTTTTGATATAAGATCACCTACAAGAGGGGAGCTGAGAAAACTCATGCAGACGCCTATCCAGAGTGATACACGAGAAACCTGGGCCTAATCGAGAGAAGAACAAGAGGCTGAAGAGGTCCCTAACTTCGGATTCTGCAGACATTGGCAGCAACGCAGGACAGGTACAAGCAATGACACGAAAATACATGCTGGGACAGTTCCTTGTGAGTGGGTCCGTATACAGCAAGAAGATGATGAACTCGCTCAACTGAGACAGTGAGTGGTGCTAAAGCAACTTCCCAGCCAGAGAAACACCTTATCTCCGGGACTCTGAGATCTTTCGACAGTGGGAAAGGCTCCAACTGAAGAATGGGCTTTTGCATTGGAAGATCCAACTTCAATGGGAGCTGGGTATCACCTGGCAGGTGCTGATTTCTGAATGCTGCTGTCTAAGGTGGCTACAGGGCACACAAGAGAGGAGCTCATTTTGGTCAGGAAATACTTTTCAGTGGCTACAGAAGCGGTTTATCATCCCCGACTGAAGGCCGTGGTGGAAGACACTTGTCGGCTCTTTAGGAGCTGTGAATTAACGAAACCTCCGAGCAAAGCACTCCCACCCAAAACCATTGTGACTCTGCTTCTCTGGAAGTATTGATGATAGATTATCTGACGATAGGCCCGGCTCATCAAGGATACGAACATTGTCTGGTGATGTGGACCACTGCACGAAGTTTGCCATTGTGACTCCACACGTGATCAAACTGCCGAATCTGCTGACATGCCATCTGCAAGTATTTCATTCAGGTGTATGGTTGCCCGAGAGAAATTCACTCTGACCAAGGCGTCTGCTTTCTTCATCGAGTGATAGAAGAATTACATCTCCTGTACCAGATTGAAAAATCTCGGACAATGCCTTACCACCCTCAGAGAAATGAGGCCTGTGAACGGTTCAATCTTACTCTGATTCAGATGCTGAGGACACTGGAGGAAGACCGAAAAGCCCTGGGTCTGAATTTGTAGCTGGTTAGTGGGTGTACAACAACGAATACATCGCACCACCAGTTACACATCCATATTACCTTGTTGTTCGGCCATCCGGAAGAGAGATTAACCGAGCTAGAGTTGGATCCAAGGGGACTACCCACGGACGGGGTGTACACCTGGGTCTGAGAAACATCGTCATCATTTGCAGACACTATACCGCCTGGTGCAGACCAGATTTGGGAACTGGAAACATCAGACACAATTCCTCTGCGAGGGACAGCTCTCTAGGCTGGAGACCATATGTTCGTTTGAGATAAATGTCCTAGAGACAAGCTGGAGTACCGGTGGGAGAAGACTCAATCAACTGAAGCGGAGAATCAACTCAGAAGGGCCCCATCTACGAAATTCAACCAGAAGGGAAAAAAGAAAACACTCCCGCTCGAGTGGTTACCAAATATGCTACGACCCTGTTTATCAAGAGATGCTGACCAAATCGAAGAAGTGCAGAGTTCCTGAGATACCCACGCCAGTTGTTGCTGATTGTTTGAAGAGGAAGGACTTGAATCACCTCCTGTAGACACAAGAGAAAGGCAGTGCCTGAAATCCCTTCAGAGGCTGTTCCGTTGGAAACGGGTGAGTCCCCACCCACACCTTACAACCTGACTTCCACTTCTCAACCTGATTCAGTTACTCCTTCTGACTTACGGCGTCAGAATGGGCAACAGCCGGGATACCCTCCAACAGATACAATCAAGACCAATTTGTTTGGCAACAAATCTTTCAAGGAATAGGAGAATGTCAACGCATCCTACAAGAAATCTCGCCTGTGGAATGGCGAGCAAAAGGAGAGGGGGAGTGTTAAGAAGATGCAGCGGACGGGAGGTACCCTCTTGCGCTGGTCCCGGATCTGTCAGGGCTTGTCACCATTGTTGTCTGGGAGAACGCTTTCCAACTGGACTGACCTTTGCACTTGACAGAAGGGCGGTGTGTCTAAATAAAAAAGCCGGGGCACGGGAAAGCGAGGAGATGTTATGTTTCGGTAGCTGAGGAGTGAGGTAAAAAAGGCAATACACCAGAGCAGTTGGAATCTATGAGATTGCAGTACCCTGACTAACCACCACAACTAGAGCACCGTGTGGAGCGTTCCTACGTTGGTTCCTAGACGCCTCGTCACAGCCTGAGAAACTAACTACACCTAAGATAGAAATAGGAAAGCTATCTGCCCGGAGCAGAACCCCAAAGATAACAGAAAGCCCCCCAAACATGTAATGGCGGTTAGACAAGAGGAATACGACAAGAAAGAAAATAGTATGAGCAAACGCTGGGGCCCAAAACTATCTAAATAGAAAGGATAGGAAGGGTATTACTGCAATCCCTGAAAACCCTGAAAAGCACAACTTACTAATTTCAAAATCACCTGAGATCACACGACCTCTACCACCTAAATTAGTTCTCTGTGTAACAAAATCAAAACAGCAGCCACTGAAAAAACTGGAAAAAGCAAAAGAACAAAACTCAGTGGCTGAAACTAAACTGAGAGGGCAGAAGCCCCCGGAGGGGACCCTGAAGGCCCCCAAAGAAGTGCAGGACAAAATGCAAAAATATAGCAAAAACACAAAAGAAGCAAAAGTCTTATCTGAAAGCAGGAGATGCAGACCGACACAGCAGGCTACAAGGGAAACTGGAATGAAGGATTCAGACCAAACAATTGATCACCGGCAACCCTGATGGGAAAATGACTCCCCTATACAAGACCAGTCAGCAACACCTGATTCCAGTCCTCACAATCTTCACTAGCACCGCTTGTAACCACCAGAGGAGCCTCTGCTCAGAACTCATCTCAAACCCATTCACAACAGTCCCCCCCTTGAGGAGGGGTCACCGAACCCTCATTTGAGCAACCAGGTCGGTCAGGATGATTCTATGATACGCACGGAAAGTCTCCTAGCAGGATGTCCGAAGCAAACACCAAGAATTGTCTTCCTGACCATAACCTCTCCATTTAACCAAATACTGGAGTTTCCATCTAGAAAAACGAGAATCCAATATTTTCTCAACCACATACTCCAGATTGCCCTCAACAAACAGGGTCAGGAGGCACAGCAGCAGGAACCACGGGCTCAACAAACCTCTTCAACAAGGACTTGTGGAACAGTTATGGATCTTAATGTCCCTGGAAGAAGCAACGAAAAGAAACAGGATTAATAATCTCCATGATCTTATAAGGTCCAATGAACCTAGGCTTAAATTTAGGAGATGCTACTCTCATAGGAATATTTTTTGGGGGACAACCAACCAAGTCCCCCACTTCAAACGAGGACCATCAGTCCTATGCCGGTTAGCAAACCGCTGGGACTTCTCCTGGAGAGGGACAACCTCTCCACTACCTGGTCCCAAATCTGTTGCATACGCTCCACAACAGAGTCAACACCTGGACAGCAGAAGCCTCCGTCTGTCCTGAAGAAAATCGAGGGTGAAACCCAGAATAAACAGAAAAACTGAGACATCAAAGTGCAGAGTAGCCCTATTATTAAGAGCAAACTCAGCCAAAGGCAAAAAAGAGACCCAGTCTCTGATCAGCAGACACAAAGCATCTTAGATAAGTCTCCAATGTCTGGTTTGTTCTCTCAGTTTGACCATTGGTCTGAGGATGAAATGCAGAGGAGAAAGACAATTGAAACCCAGTTTAGAAAAAAAAGTCCTCCAAAATCTGGAAACAAACTGGACTCCTCTGTCAGACACAAGTTTCAGGAATGCCGTGTAAACGAACCACGTGCTGAAGGAACAACGGCACCAATTCAGAGGAGGAAGGCAACTTAGGTAATGGCACAAGATGTATCATTTTGGAAAACCTATCACAAATTACCCAAATGGTGGTCATTCTCTGAGAAACAGGAAGATCGGAAATGAAATCCATAGAGATATGGGTCCATGGTCTCTTGGGCACAGGCAATGGCATCAACAAACCACTAGAGCGAGAGCAAGGCTTGGAGCGAGAGCAAGTCCCGCAGGACTGCACAAATTCCCTGACATCACGAGACAAGGTAGGCCACCAAAAGGACCCCGACTAACCAAGTCTCTGGTACCAAAAATTCCGGGATGCCCAGCCAATGCGGAACAATGAATCTCAGACATCACACTCTTTTTCCATTGGTCCGGGACAAACAATTTTCCAACAGGGCAGCGCTCGGGCCTATCCCCTGAACCCCTCCAGAGCAAGTCTCAAATGGGCGAGATGGCGGAAAGAACTACACCCTCTTTCAAAATAACAGAAGGATCAGATAACTCAGGAGAGTCCGCAAGGAAACTCCTCGAGAGGGCATCCGCCTTAACATTCTTAGTGCCAGGAAGAAAGGAAACCACAAAATTAAAACGTGTGAAAAACAAGGCCCACCTGGCCTGTCTAGGATTGAGTCGCTTGGCAGTTTCCCAGATAGACCAGATTCTTATGGTCCGTAAGGACCACCACCTGATGTTTGGCTCCTCCAGCCAATGTCTCCACTCTTCAAAAGCCCACTTCATGGCCAATAACTCCCGATTACTACGTCATAATTACGTTCAGTAGGAAAAATTTTCGAGAGAAAAAGGCACAAGGGTTACTTTTTAGAGGTCTCTGGATCTTTTTGAGACAAAACGGCACCTGCCCCAATTTCAGAGGCATCAACCTCCACCTGAAATGGCAGAGAAACATCAGGCTGCCGTTAGAAAGGAGCAGAAGTGAATCTCTGCTTAAGTTCCTGAAATACAGAGACTGCCTCAGGAGGCCAATTCACCACATCAGAACCCTTTCTGGTCAAATCAGTTAATGGTTTAACAATAACCGAGAAATTACCAATAAATTTACGATAAAAATTGGCAAAACCCAAAAATCTCTGAAGAGCCTTTAATGAAGTAGGTTGGACCCAATCACAGATGGCCTGAACCTTGACCGGGTCCATTTCAATAACAGATGGGGACAAAATGAATCCCAGAAATGAGATCCTCTGTACGCCAAAAAGACACTTTGATCCCTTCACATACAGAGCATTCTCTCTCAAAATCTGGATACAGTTCGAACATGTTTCACATGAGAGTCCCAGTCATTAGAAAAAATCAAGATATCATCCAAATAAACAATCAGAAACTTGTCCACAAAATCCCTGAAAATGTCATTCATGAAGGACTGGAAGACGGGAAAGGAGCATTAGTGAGCCCAAAGGGCATCACTAGGTACTCAAAATGCCCTTCAGGGGTATTGAATGCCGTTTTTCCATTCATCCCCGTGCTTAATGCGAATAAGGTTATACGCTCCCCTGAGTCAAGCTTGGTAAACCAAGTAGCGTTTTTCACCCTGGAAAACAGGTCAGAAATCAAGGGTAAGGATATTGATATTTCACAGTAATATTGTTCAAGAGACGATAATCAATAACGGCCTAATGAACCATCTTTTTTGGCCACAAAGAAAAAACCGCACCTAAGGGTGAAGAGGATGGTCTGATATGACCCTTCTCCAATGATTCCTTGATATAAGACCGCATAGCGTCATGTTCAGGTACAGACAAGTTAAAAAGGCGACCTTTAGGGAATTTACTACCCGGCACTAATTCAAAAGCGCAGTCATAGCTCCTATGGGGAGGCAAGGATGCAGATTTACTTTCGCTAAACACATCAGAAAAATCAAACAAAAAGTCAGGAACATCCTGAGCCTGGGGGAGGCAGAAAAAACAGGAGTGTTGGTATTAACACATTGGCAGCCCCAACTGTTACAGACACAGATTTCCAATCCAAAACAGGATTATGAGACTGTAACCAAGGGAAACCCAGCACGATAATGTCATGCAGATTATATAGAACCAAAAATTTGCAGCACTCCTGGTGATCAGGTTCAACCCTCATTATCACCTGAGTATAAAACTGGGGTTTATTCTCAGCCAAAGGGGTAGAATCGATCCCCAGTAGGGGAATAGACTTCTGTAGGGGTATCAAGGGAAACCCACAACGTTTAGCAAAATCATAATCCATCAGGTTAATAGCTGCTCCAGAATCAACGAAAGCCTGAGCAAGAAAATGAGGACAGAGAGCATATCAGAGTGACAGTTAATAAAACTTAGTCTGAACACTACCCAAGACAACTGAGCGTGCAAAACGTCTTCCCCGCTTAGGGCAGACTGAAATAGCATGAGAGGCATCACCACAGTAGAAACATAACCCATTGCGCTTTCGAAACTCATGATGCTGTGCCCCAACACCACTCTATCACACTGCATGGGTTCAGAAGCTGGTTCACAAGGCAACACCATTCCACGCATACTTCTCCGCTCACGCAAACGTCTGTCAATTTGAATCGCCAATGACATAGAATCATCGAGACCAGAGGGGACAGGGAATCCCACCATAACATCCTTTACATTATCTGACAGACCCTTCCGGAAAAGGGCCGCCAAAGCGTCGTCATTCCATTTGGTCAGGACTGCCCACCTACGGAATCTCTGACAGTATAACTCAGCGTCATCAAGCCCCTGATTTAATGCCAACAAGGTTTTTTCAGCTTGATCAGTGACATTAGGCTCATCGTACAATAACCCCAAAAGCCTGAAAAAACGCATCAACATCACTCAAAACAGGATCCCCAGGTATCAGGGAAAAAGCCCAATCCTGAGGATCGCCGCGCAGGAGAGAGATGATAATTTGAACCTGCTGCGCTGCGTTTCCTGAGGACTTAGATTTTAAGGCAAAAAACAATTTACAATTATTTTTGAAATTCTGAAACTTAGCTCGATCCCCTAAAAACAAATCTGGCATGGGGATCCTAGGTTCCACATCAGGCAACCTAGCAAGATATGCAGCAATACTCTGAACCTCAGTGGCAAGCTGATCCACACGGCCAGACAACTGTGCAAACTCCATTGGGAGAAAAGATCCTCCCCAGCACCCAGAGATACAGAGGAAAAAAAAAATACAACAAACAGAAAAATATCTCTGACAACTCTGACAACCTTTTTTCTTTCACAATATTTTTTTTTTTTTTTTTTTTCCTTCTGTGAGTACCATACAATTTTCAATTTTTTGGCCGGTGATACTGTTATGTTTCGGTAGCTGAGGAGTGCAGGTAAAAAAGGCAATACACCAGAGCAGTTGGAATCTATGAGATTGCAGTACCCTGACTAACCACCACAACTAGAGGCAGCCGTGGAGCGTTCCTACGTTGGTCCTAGACGCCTCGTCACAGCCTGAGAAACTAACTACACCTAAAGATAGAAATAGGAAAGCTATCTGCCCCGGAGCAGAACCCCAAAGATAACAGAAAGCCCCCAAACATGTAATGGCGGTTAGACAAGAGGAAATACTGACACAGAAAGAAAATAGTATGAGCAAATGCTGGGGCCCAAACTATCTAAATAGAAAAGGATAGGAAGGGTACTTACTGCAATCCCAGAAAACCCTGAAAAGCACCAACTCTACTAATTTCAAAATCACCTGAGATCACACGACCTCTACCACCTAAAATTAGTTCTCTGGTGTAACAAAATCAAAACAGCAGCCACTGAAAAAACTGGAAAAAGCAAAAGAACAAAACTCAGTGGCTGAACTAAACTGAGAGGGCAGAAGCCCCGGAGGGGACCCTGAAGGCCCCAAAGAAGTGCAGGACAAAATGCAAAAATATAGCAAAAACACAAAAGAAGCAAAAGTCTTATCTGAAAGCAGGAGATGCAGACACGACACAGCAGGCTACAAGGGAAACTGGAATGAAGGATTCAGACCAGAACAATTGATCACCGGCAACCCTGATGGGAAAATGACTCCCCTATACAAGACCAGTCAGCAACACCTGATTCCCAGTCCTCACAATCTTCACTAGCACCGCTTGTAACCACCAGAGGGAGCCTCTGCTCAGAACTCATCTCAAACCCATTCACAACAGGAGAGCCTTGGCGGGAAGACAGCATGTGTAGCAAGGGAAGTTTGGTGCTCCATTCTCTGAGCAACGTGACGTGCAGGCTCTCGCTATAGATCCCCTTCTGACAAGGACATTGACTGTGAGCAGAGACCTGCTGTGTGCCCGCTGGCCCCTGCATCCCAAGGTGCCAGATGCTCTGTGCCGGTTTATGCTGCACACGTGCCGCCTGAGACAGACCGGGTGACTAGTATAGAACTGTGTCCTTCCTCACCCGCGCTTTATTGTCAAGCTGAGTTATGCTCGGGCAATGTCACAGCCTACTCTTCACTCTGCATGACATATTCAGATTCAGGGCCTTGTACAAGTCAGCGAGGACTCCTCGCCACGTTAGAAACCGCATACTCAACTTCTTCAGGACTACCCTGGAATCATCACGTGCCAGTTGAGAAGGCGCCACCGTTGGAACTTAGGACTCTGCCATCAAGAAGCCGTCGGACTGATAAGTTTAACCTCTCATGAACAGCTGCTTTATCTATTGCCATTATTATTTTATCCCGTGCCTTTTCCTCTCTCCATACCCCTGTTTTTGCCATCACCTCACTGCATGGAGTAACCCTCTGTTAATAAACCTGATAACTCTTATTCTGACTCCTGTCCGTCACTGCATCCCGTAATCTGCTCACAGTTCCACAAAGTCAACTATCACAGCAGCCCTCCAACAGTGGGGGCGTGTATGGCAGAGTGGCCCAACGGAAGCCTCTCCCAGTGCAAGACATATGAAAGCCCACATACAGTTTTCTAAAAAACACATGAAGGACTCCCAGACTATGAGAAATAAGATTCTCTGGTCTGATGAGACGAAGATAGAACTTTTGGTGATAATTCTAAGTTGTATGTGTGGAGAAAGCCAGGCACTGCTCATCACTTGCCCAATACAATTCCAACAGTGAAACATGGTGGTGGCATCATCATGCTATGGGGGTGTTTTTCAGCTGCAGGGACAGGATGACTGGTTGATGGTGGCCAAGTACAGAGATATCCTGGATGAAAACCTCTTCCAGAGTGCTCTGGACCTCAGACTTGGCCAAAGGTTCACCTTCCAACAAGACAATGACCCTAAGCACAAAGCTAAAATAACAAAAGAGTGGCTTCAGAACAACTCTGTGACCATTCTTGACTGACCCAGCCAAAGCCCTGACCTAAACCCAATTGAGCATCTCTGGAGAGACCTGAAAGTGACTGTCCACCAACGTTCACCATCCAATCTGACTGAACTGGAAAGAATCTGCAAGGAAGAATGGCAGAGAATCCCCAAATCCAGGTGTGAAAAACTTGTTGCATCATTTCAAAGAAGACTCATGGCTGTACTAGCTCAAAAGGGTGCTTCTACTCAATACTGAGCAAAGGGTCTGAATACTTATGACCATGTGATAATTCAGTTTTTCTTTGTTAATAAATTTGCAAAAATTTCTACATTTCTGTTTTTTTCAGTCAAGATGGGGTGCAGAGTGTATATTAATGAGAAAAAAATAAACTTTTTTGAATGGCTGCAATGTAACAAAGAGTGAAAAATTTAAAGGTGTCTGAATACTTTCCGTACCTACTGTATATGTGTGTCACTGACATCTATATATCTATGTATTCTATGTGTATATATCTATTCTATCTATCTATTCTAACCAATCACTCTGTGATTTTACTGTATGCGGCACATGAATTGTCGACTTTTCAAAGGACACCGGTGAGTAAAAATCGGACAGCACTAACATGGTCCTTGCATCGGCGAGTCACGGCTGAGTCTCTGTAACAATCGCAGCATGCTGTGATTTTACATGCATGCTGAATAGGCCCAAGAAAATAAACGGTGACGTGAGCTGCCCCATAGATTAACACTGGGCCGAGTGCTATGCGATGTTTTCTCGTATAGAACTCATGCGTATTCTACGGTAGTGTAATGCCGGCCTTGGGGACAGTCTTAGCTATTCTGGCTGGGGTTAAGTACCCATGCATCAAGCCCATAAAGTTGGTTTCCAATATCAAGTTGTTAAGCATGTCACATATGACCAGATTTATATCCATTACTCTTCAAGATTCTTTCTAAATAAATAAGCACAACTGAAAGAAATTAACTGGAATATAAGTTAGTATACATGCAATGTGTGGGAGCATGATCACACTGGCTGTTAAATATTCAAAAACCTAAGATACAAACAAAATGAAAATACACCCGACTGTAAGTAAAATACAATAGTGCATATAAATAACATAGGGGACTAAGTAACCACTGTTTTTGATTTAAAAAAAAAGTGTAATAGCCATCCCACCAGCGCCAATATGTACCCAGTCGTGACGGTTCTAACCTCTACTATTAAAATCTTCCCATGTGTCAAAAAGAAAGCAGGGTTCATTTTGTTTCCGTCTTAGGTTTTGTCTTAATAAATAAGAGGTCTAAATTAAAAAAAATATCCTCAACAACCTCTTAAAAAATCCAGTTGTAATATACTTTTTACAGTGGGCAGCACGGTGGGTCAGTGGATAGCACGGCAGCCTTGCAGTGCTGAAGTCCTGGGTTCAAATCCCACCAAGGACAACATCTGCAAGGAGTTTGTATGTTCTCCCTGTGTTTGCGTGGCTTTCTTCCAGGTATTCCGGTTTCCTCCCACACTCCAAAAACATGCTGATAGGGAGTCTAGATTGTGAGCCCCATTGGGGACAGCAACAATAATGTGTGCAAACTGTTAAGCGCTGCGGAATATGTTAGCACTAAATAAAGATTATTATTACAGTTTATTTACCACAGTAAACTTTAATGCATTTTTCATGCAACCTATAATAAATGTAGAAACAAGTCTGTGTAAATGCATATTTTGGCCTTTGGCATGTAACTGGAAAAGCATTAAAATAGCCTTGTGTTGCCGAGGTAACGCTACATAGATCACAATTTTTTTTAATCAAATGATGTATTGCTTGTCATCTAATATTTTTTTCATATTACACCAAATTGCGCATTTATTGTGTGCGACATTGTATCAGCACAATAGGGCACAATTAGAAGACAGTACTATTCTGACTCCTTCTTATAAACTCATCTGTGTATTAACTGTTTTATAAGTCTTGTCTGTACAGAAAAATGAAGTGAAAGTGAAAAATAAATTTGTGATGTAAGAGTCGGCCAGGGCAGTAGTTGTGGCTGAGGACACCTGGGCTTCTGTGTCCTAGCCTTCCCTTACAGAAACATATTCACCATTTATCCGGAGTCACACGAGCGAGAAATACGGACGAGTGCAATGCGAGAAAAAATCGCATTGCACTCGGACCAATGTTAATCTATGGGGCAGCTCCCATCATCCGATTTTTTCTCACCCGTTTTATACGTGCGAGTGAAATCGCAGAATGCTGCGATTTGCACAGTATTACGCCCGAAACTCGCCAATGTAAGTCTATGGGGGCGAGAAAACATCGGATTACACACGGAGAAGACGTGTGACTTGCGAGAAATACGCACCGGTGTCCTTTAGAAAAGCCGGCAATTCATCCACGGCTATACTGTAAAATCACACTGACAGGTTTAATAAAGAATAGAAAGAATAGATATATACATATAGAATACATATATATATACAGTTATATGAAAAAGTTTGGGCACCCCTATTAAGCTTAAGCTTAATGTTTTATAAAAATTGGTGTTTTTGCAACAGCTATTTCAGTTTGATATATCTAATAACTATTGGACACAGTAATGTTTCTGCCTTGAAATGAGGTTTATTGTACTAGCAGAACATGTGCAATCTGCATTCAAACAAAATTTGACAGGTGCATAAGTATGGCCACCCTTATCATTTTCTTGTTTTAAATACTCCTACCTACTTTTTACTGACTTACTAAAGCACTTTTTTTGGTTTTGTAACCTCATTGAGCTTTGAACTTCATAGCCAGGTGTATGCAATCATGAGAAAAGCTACTTAAAGTGGCCACTTGCAAGTTGTTCTCCTGTTTGAATCTCCTCTGAAGAGTGGCATCATGGGCTCCTCAAAACAACTGTCAAATGATCTGAAAACAAAGATTATTCAACATAGTTGTTCAGGGGAAGGATACAAGAAGCTGTCTCAGAGATTTAACCTGTCAGTTTCCACTGTGAGGAACATAGTAAGGAAATGGAAGAACACAGGGACAGTTCTTGTTAAGGCCAGAAGTGGCAGGCCAAGAAAAACATCAGAAAGGCAGAGAAGAAGAATGGTGAGATCAGTCAAGGACAATCCTCAGACCACCTCCAGAGAGCTGCAGCATCAACTTGCTGCAGATGGTGTCACTGTGCATCGGTCAACTATACAACGCACTTTGCACAAGGAGAAGCTGTATGGGAGAGTGATGCGAAAGAAGCCGTTTCTGCAAGCACGCCACAAACAGAGTCGGCTGAGGTATGCAAAAGCACATTTGGAGAAGCCAATTTCTTTTTGGAAGAAGGTCCTGTGGACTGATGAAACCAAGATTGAGTTGTTTGGTCATACAAAAAGGCATTATGCATGGCGTCAAAAAAACACAGCATTCCAAGAAAAACACTTGCTACCCACAGTAAAATTTGGTGGAGGTTCCATCATGCTTTGGGGCTGTGTGGCCAATGCCGGCATCGGGAATCTTGTTAAAGTTGAGGGACGCATGGATTCCACTCAATATCAGCAGATTCTTGACAATAATGTTCAAGAATCAGTGACAAAGTTGAAGTTACGCAGGGGATGGATCTTTCAGCAAGACAATGATCCAAAACACGCTCCAAATCTACTCAGGCATTCATGCAGAGGAACAATTACAATGTTCTGGAATGGCCATCCCAGTCCCCAGACCTGAATATCATTGAACATCTGTGGGATCTTTGAAGAGGGCTGTCCATGCTCGGCGACCATCAAACTTAACTGAACTGGAATTGTTTTGTAAAGAGGAATGGTCAAAAATACCTTCATCCAGGATCCAGGAACTCATTAAAAGCTACAGGAAGCGACTAGAGGCTGTTATTTTTTCACAGGAGGATCTACTAAATATTAATGTCACTTTTCTGGTGAGGTGCCCATACTTATGCACCTCTCAAATTTTGTTTGGATGCAGATTGCACATTTTCTGTTAGTACAATAAACCTCATTTCAAGGCAGAAACATTACTGTGTCCAATAGTTATTAGATATATCGAACTGAAATAGCTGTTGCATAAACACCAATTTTTATAAAACATTAAGCTTAAGATTAATAGGGGTGTCCAAACTTTTTCATATAACTGTATAATATATATATATATATATATATATACACATGTCATTGTGACATATATATATATATTTATAGTTCAAACACTTCTACATAGTATAATAGCTGCTAATTCAATTGCCGACTTTTGTGAAATTACAGAACCCGACATGAAATGACACATAATTTGTATACAGTAAACCATGTAATTTCATGTAGTTTGATATATGGTTTTCACTAATAATTACATGAGTGTATGTGTGCAAAATTTCATACATGTAGGTGCTAATTAAATGTGTAAATTTGTTGAAAAAAAATGCGTGGGCTCCCGCGGTATTTTCTCCACCAGACAGGTAAAGAAAGTGAGTGGGGTCAGATAATAATAGCCCAGAGAGGGACCATTATTTTTGGGCTTCCCTGGCTACTAACATCTGGCCCCAGCCACCCCAGAAAAGGCACATCTATGATTAGATGCGCCTTTTCTGGCACTTAGCCTGTCTATTCCCATTGCCCTGTAGCGGTGGCTAATGGGTTAATAATGGGTTATGGCCACCTTGCTATTGGAAGGTGACAATAGGCCAGTTTAATAATGTAAAGTTGTCAATTAGACAACTCTACATTATTAATCCAATTGTATGAAATGGTTAAAAAAAACACACACACATTAATTAAAAATAATTTTAATGAAATAAATACACAATTTTTGACCATCTTTTATTGTACTGGTACTCCATACGATTCCCTTGTTCTCCTGTAATAAAAAAAAATAATAAAGCAAACTTATTCTTACCTCTCCGGCGCTCAGTCACGTTCCACGCTGCAATCCTTCACAAAGGGTTAACAGATTTACAGCGGGGAGCGCAGCTAATGCTGCAGCCTCGATGTAAACCCCCAAATGAATGAGCTCCTCTCTCGGCTGACAGGAGAGGAAGTGATTAGCTGGGAAGCTTAATTGATTGTTTCCCATGCTAATGAGTTCAGTTCAGGTCAGCTGTGGACTCCGCACAGCCTCAGTGACATCAGAGGGAGTCCCCGGCTGACCTGAACTGAACTGATTAGCATGAGAAACAATCAACTAAGCTTCCCAGCTAATCACTTCCTCTCCTGTCAGCCGGAAGAGGAACTCATTCATTACATCGAGGCTGCAGCATTAGCGGTCCTATATTTTATCGTTGTGTGTGACCCCGGCCTTTGTCAGCATCACTGTGTCTTCAGGTTCAGCTCCTTCTGGTTCCTCTTTATGCTGTGGGAGACTCTCTCCAGGTAAATTAGCACAAACTGAGACACAGTCCATTTCAACTTCAAAAGAACATCTTTACTAGTTTCAATGCACAGCATATCCATAAGATTCACATCTTTTACAACGGGCTTCATAAAACATTGCTCCCTTTCTTTCCTGTGTTAGGGCCCCGTCACACTCTTCAATGTCCCAGCGATCGCACCAATGATCCGATGTGGATGGGATCGCTGGGACGTCGTTAGCTGATCGCTGGTGAGCTGTCACATGGGCAGACTCACCAGCGATCAGGACCAGCGAGCACGTTGGTATCCAGGCTAAACATCGGGTAACTAAGCACTGCGCGGTGCTTAGTTACCCGATGTGTACACTGGATACCAGCTCCCAGCTTCTGTTGTACGTGCTGGGAGGTCGCTGATTGTTGGTCTCCCGCTGTCACACGCAGTGATGCGCGCTGGCCAGTGGGAGACCAACGATGAAAAAATGGTCCAGGCCATTCGACGACGATCAGCTATACCCAGCAGGGGGGCTGGTCGTCGCTCCATGTCACACTAAGCGAGATCGCTGGCTAGGTCGTTGTTGCGTCACAAAATCGGTGACGCTTCAGCGATCTTGCTAGCAATCTCGCTTAGTGTGACGGGGGCTTTACTCTCATGTTTACAAAGCGCGGGCCCGGGTCTGACTCTCCCTGACGGTTCCTCAGCATTCTCTCTGCACGGCTCTGCTACGGAAATACATCCCTCGGTCTGTTTCGCCACAGACGCAAGATCATTAACTCCCGAAGTACAAAACCACTGAAAGAGAGGACTGCCCTTCTGCGTTTGCACCACATCTTTTCTGTCTGTACTCACTGTATCTGTGTGGTCCCTTGGCTGTTTCGCCCCGGTTCTAAGGGCTTCTGCCCAAACAATGAGTTGCCACATTATTGTCTTCTCTACTGCAATGGCTCGTTGCTGAACTCTTCTAATGCTGTGGATGACTGAGGTTCACTTCACTTCAAGTTGTGTGACTGCTGAGGAATCCGGGCCTATAGCCCTTGTGGACCCTTCGGGCGTCCCTCGCCCTCTGACCAGAATCTATTCCTTATACTTGCTTACCACACAGCAGCCCCTCCTACTATTAACCATGTACTAGCACTATTCACTATCTAAGAACTATGGGCACTAAGATACCCCTATCTAGTAGCCAGCAGGTGCACTACACTTTCCATAATACTAGTGCAAATAAAACATACTTTACTAAAACACACAAAATTTACAAGAAACGTTAATACACTAAAAGTGTAGCAGTACCATTATCAGTAGGCAGTAATATATGTATTCACGTAGCAGTGCCAATCTATTATAACATATACACATCAGAATGGAACAAGCAATATTAGAACCTATTAAGGAGGACAAGCAAAGGGAACATAATACTTCATCCCCTTGCAGTAAGACGGATTCATCTTAGGCTCTCTCCCTGCACCTGTCAAAACATCCATGGCAATTCTATAGCACAGACACATACAACTGTATACAGTTCAGTTCCATAGGTCTGCCATTGATGCCAATTACATTAGCACCTTCACGATGGGGCCAATTTCTGTTTTTGCGTTTTTGTTTTTTCCTCCTCCTCTTCCCAGAGCTACATTCTTTTATTTTTCTGTCCACATAGACATATGCAGGACGAATTCTACTTTTGAAAGACAGCATTCATTTTACCACATAATGTACAGGAAAACGGGAAAAAAATTCCAAATGGGGAAAAATTGTGAAAACCCCCCCCCACCATTCTGACATTGTTTTTTGGGAATTGTTTTTACCTTGTACATTTCATGGTAAAAATTACCTCACAATATGATTTTGCTCAAAAATACGATTATGGCAATACGACACACGTCCAATATTTTTAATGGTGAAAAAAAAATCTGAAGTTTACAAAAGAAAATTTTTTTAAGTTGTGTTGCTTGCCATTTTCCGAGACCCGTAATGTTTTGATTGCTTGGTTGATGAAGCTATGTGATGACTTATATCTTGTGGGGCAAGACAACAATTATATTAATCCTATTTTGGTATAGATGAGACTTTTTGATCGCATGTTACAGCTCTTTTTGTGGAATTGCATCAATCAAAAATAACTTAATTTGGTCTTTTTTGATTTTTTTTCATGTACGGTTTTTACTAAATAGGTTAATTATTTTTATATTTTGATAGATTGGACTTTTCTGAATGCAGTGATACCAAATATATAGATTTTTATATCTTTATTTTTAATGGGGAAAAGAGGGGTGATTTGAACTTTTATAATTTTTTTTATTGTTTTTCATATTTCTTAAAACATTTTTTTTAATTTTTCACTGTTCTTCTTAGTCCCTTTAGGGGACTTGAAGCTGCGATCGCCTGATTGCTTGTGCTATATGCATCAATGCCACAGCGTCTCTCTATATAGTAGAAGTCACAGTTTCCTTTGAAGATTGGCCACAGGCAGGGTCTCAAAGGAGTTCCGTAGTGACAAGCGCAAAGGTCTTCAATAGACCCCGGGCTGTCATAGCAGCCCATCAGCGAAACACAATCACATCGTGCTCGCTGATGGGCTTATGGAACGAACTAGGGAGAGCCTGCCATTGCGTGTTAAGTGCCAATGTCAGCTTGTTCATTGATGTGACTACTGGGATCTGCTCCGATTGGCAGAAAAGAACACTTTTATCCCCATTAGGTCGAGGTCAAACTTGCGAAAAACTCGCACGAGTCTCACTCCTCAATACCTGGCACTGCCGCTGGCACTCAGACCGGAGCGTTCAGCTGCATAGAAATACATGCTGCCGCACACTCCGCTCACAAGTGCCGGCGGCAGTGCCGGGTATAGAGGTGCGAGACTCGTGCGAGTTTCTCGAAAGTATGACCCCGGCTTTAGAATGATGCTGTCAAGCGCTGTGATTGGCTTTTTCTGACAGCACCGTAGAGAATGAGTAGAGCACTGGTCAGGTGCCATCCTGCCATTCCACTATTTAACAGTTATAAAAGTTCCCCATTGGGGATAACAATTCCCTTTTTTGCTGATTGATATACTCCAGAGGGATAGGTGGTAACTATTTTTAACTGGATAACCCCTTTAACCTCTTAATGACATGTGCTGTACTTGTATATACATACTGTATACCCGACAGGTCATGGCTGTGTGTTACAGCAAGGACCTGCCTCTAACAATCACGGGTGGAGCAGTGCTGCACCCTCTTTTGATATCCTGTTAAATGCCACTGTGAATGTCTGACAGTGGCATTTAACATGCACCGGCAGGGGGGTTCTTCGTTACATGCCAGCTCATGTTATATGCTGTTGTCAGAGATTGACAGCGGCATTTATCAGGTTAACAAAAATGAGCAGAGCTCTGCTCGACCCACGATTATTAGACACAGGCCCACCAAAGCCAGCTCAAAAGAGATTCCAGACATAGCATTTCTTCAGGGAATGTCCTGACAACAAGCGACGGGTGGTTTGTATGCTGTGCCATAAGAGCCTGAAGCGAGGCATAAATCTTCTGAACTTGAGCACCAATTGCATGACGAGGCATCTTAATTCTAAGCATGAGGCGCAGTGGAGTACACACCTTAACCCCTTAACACCCAAGGGTGGTTTGCATGTTAATGACCGGGCTAATTTTTACAATTCTGACCACTGTCCCTTTATGAGGTAATAACTCTGGAACGCTTCCATGGATCCTGGTGATTCTGACATTGTTTTTTCGTGACATATTGTACTTCATGATAGTGGTAAAATTTCTGTGATATGACTTTTGTTTCTTTGTAAAAAAAATGGAATATTTGGCAAAAAATTTGAAAATTTCATAATTTTTCAAATTTGAATTTTCATGCCCTTAAATCACAGAGATATGTCACAGAAAATTCTTAATAAGTTACATTTCCCACATGTCTACTTTACATAAGCACAATTTTGGAACAAAAATTTTATTTTGTTAGGAAGTTATATGGGCTAAAAGTTAACCAGCGATTTCTCTTTTTCACAACACCATTTTTTTAGGGACCACATCACATTTGAAGTCACTTTGAGGGGTCAATATGATAGAAAATACCCCAAAGTGACACTATTCTAAAAACTGCACGCCTAAAGGTGCTCAAAACCACGTTCAAGAAGTTTATTAACCCTTCAGGTGCTTCACAGGAATTTTTGAAATGTTTAAAAAAAAATGAAAATTTAACATTTTTTCACAAAAATGTACTTCAGATCCAATTTTTTTATTTTACCAAGGGTAACAGGAGAAATTGAACCCCAAAATTAGTTGTCCAATTTGTTCTGAGTACGCCGATACCCTATATGTGGTGGGTAAATCACTGTGCGCACAGCAGAGCGGGGAAGGGAAGGAGCACCGTTTGACCTTTTCAACACAGAATTGGCTGGAATTGAGATTGGATGCCATGTCACGTTTGGAAAGCCCCTAATGTGTCTGAACAGTGAAAACACCCCAATTCAAACACCATCCCTAACCCCAATACACCCCTAACCGTAATCCCAGCCCTAACCACAAACCTAACCCTAAGGCCTCTTTCACACATCAGGCTTTTTGAATCAGGCGCGATCCGGCGTGTTTCTAAAAAAACGGATCCGGTACCGGATGCGTTTTTTAGCATTGACTTACATTAGCGCCGGATCGCGCCTGATGTCACTGCGTTGCATCCGTTTTTGGCCGGATCCGTCGGAATTGTACATTCCGGCGGCCGGGAAGACGGTTTTTGTAACGTTTTTTTTTTTTCCGGAGGCACCTGACAGTGCCTGAATCGGCACTTCAGGCGGCCGGAAACAATGCAAACCTATGGAGCCGGACCAGATTTTTGACAAATCCGTCAGAAAACTGATCCGGAGTCCAAGGTCTCTCTCTCTTCTCTCTCTCTCTCTCTCTCTCCTCGGTCCGGACATCTCTCTCTCTCTCTCTCTCTCTCTCTCTCTCTCTCTCTCTCCTCGGTCCGGACATTGATGTCTGTATTTTCAACATGGAAAAGCTTCTTTTTCCGGGTTCAAAAGGTCAGGCCGGATCAGGCGAAAAACCTGATCAGTTGCATCAGTTTTTTAAAATCAGCGCCGGATCCGTCCTATCAGGCATAAGACGGATCATGCCTGATTCAAAAAGCCTGATGTGTGAAAGTAGCCTAACACACCCCTAACCCTAATCCCAACCCTAACCCTAATCCCTACCCTAACCCTAACTCTAATCCAAACCCTAACCCTAACTTTAGCTCCAACACTAACCCTAACTTTAGCCCCAACCCTAACCCTAACTTTAGCCCAACCCTAAACCTAACTTTAGCCCCAACCCTAACCCTAACTTTAGCCCCAACCCTAACCCTAACTTTAGCCCCAACCCTAACCCTAACTTTAGCCCCAACCTCAACCCTAACTGTAACCCTAACCCTAATTTTAGCCCCAACCCTAACCCTAACTTTAGCACTAACCCCAACTCTAACACTAACCCTAACCATAACATTAATGGGAAAATGGAAATAAATATATTTTTTTATTTTATTATTTTTCCCTAACTAACGGGTGATAAAGGGGGGTTTGATTTACTATTTATAGCGGGTTTTTATGTTTGGCAACTGTCACACGCTAAAAGACGCTTTTTATTGAAAAAAATCGTTTTGAATCACCACGTTTTGAGAGCTATACTTTTTCCATATTTTGGCCCACAGAGTCATGTGAGGTCTTGTTTTTTGCGAGATGAGTTGACGTTTTTATTGGTACCATTTTCGGGCAAGTGACATTTTTTGATCGCTTTTTATTACGATTTTTGGGAGCCATAATGAACAAAAAACAGCAATTCATGAATTTCTTTTGAGCGGGCGTTTATACCGTTCAGTGTGTGGTAAAATTGATAAAGCGGTTTTATTCTTCAGGTTAGTACGATTACAGCGGTACCTCATAGCATTTTTATGTTATAGAGCTTTTATACATTAAAAACTATTTTATATAAAAAATAATTATTTTTGCATAACTTTATTCTGAGATCTATAACTTTTATATTTTTCTGCTGATGACGCTGTATGGTGGCTTGTTTTTTGTGGGACAAGATGACGTTTTCAGCGGTACCATGTTTATTTATATCTGTCTTTTTGATCGTGTGTTGTTCCACTTTTTGTTCGGCGGTTGTGATGATAAAGCATTGTTTTTTTGCCTTTTTTTATGGGGTTCGCTAAAGGGATTAACTAGTGGGATAGTTTTATAGGTTGGGTCGTTGTGGATGCAGCGATACTAAATATGTGTACTTTTAATTTTTAGATTTTTTTAAATTCAAATATTTATTTATTGATAGAATAAATATTGATTTTTTAAATTATTTTTTATTTATTTTAAATATTTTTACAATTATTTAAAAAAAAATTACTTTTACACTGTGTCCTACTATGGCACATTCATTTTCTGCAGGCTGATCGCTTATATGGCATGCAGCTCTGCATGCCATACAGTTATATGAAAAAGTTTGGGCACCCCTATTAATCTTAAGCTTAATGTTTTAGAAAAATTGGTGTCTTTGCAACAGCTATTTCAGTTTGATATATCTAATAACTATTGGACACAGTAATGTTTCTGCCTTGAATGAGGTTTATTGTACTAACAGAAAATTTGCAATCTGCATCCAAACAAAATTTGAGAGGTGCATAAGTATGGGCACCTCACCAGAAAAGTGACATTAATATTTAGTAGATCCTCCTGTAGCAAAAATAACAGCCTCTAGTCGCTTCCTGTAGCTTTTAATGAGTTCCTGGATCCTGGATGAAGGTATTTTTGACCATTCCTCTTTACAAAACAATTCCAGTTCAGTTAAGTTTGATGGTCGCCGAGCATGGACAGCCCTCTTCAAATATCCCACAGATGTTCAATGATATTCAGGTCTGGGGACTGGGATGGCCATTCCAGAACATTGTAATTGTTCCTCTGCATGAATGCCTGAGTAGATTTGGAGCGGTGTTTTGGATCATTGTCTTGCTGAAAGATCCTTCCCCTGCATAACTTCAACTTTGTCACTGATTCTTGAACATTATTGTCAAGAATCTGCTGATACTGAGTGGAATCCATGCGTCCCTCAACTTTAACAAGATTCCCGATGCCGGCATTGGCCACACAGCCCCAAAGCATGATGGAACCGCCACCAAATTTTACTGTGGGTAGCAAGTGTTTTTCTTGGAATGCTGTGTTTTTTTGACGCCATACATAATGCCTTTTTGTATGACCAAACAACTCAATCTTGGTTTCATCAGTCCACAGGACCTTCTTCCAAAAAGAAATTGGCTTCTCCAAATGTGCTTTTGCATACCTCAGCCGACTCTGTTTGTGGCGTGCTTGCAGAAACGGCTTCTTTCGCATCACTCTCCCATACAGCTTCTCCTTGTGCAAAGTGCGTTGTATAGTTGACCGATGCACAGTGACACCATCTGCAGCAAGTTGATGCTGCAGCTTTCTGGAGGTGGTCTGAGGATTGTCCTTGACTGATCTCACCATTCTTCTTCTCTGCCTTTCTGATGTTTTTCTTGGCCTGCCACTTCTGGCCTTAACAAGAACTGTCCCTGTGTTCTTCCATTTCCTTACTATGTTCCTCACGTGGAAACTGACAGGTTAAATCTCTGAGACAGCTTTTTGTATCCTTCCCCTGAACAACTATGTTGAATAATCTTTGTTTTCAGATCATTTGACAGTTGTTTTGAGGAGCCCATGATGCCACTCTTCAGAGGAGATTCAAACAGGAGAACAACTTGCAAGTGGCCCTTTAAGTAGCTTTTCTCATGATTGCATACACCTGGCTATAAAGTTCAAAGCTCAATGAGGTTACAAAACCTAAAAAAGTGCTTTAGTAAGTCAGTAAAAAGTAGGTAGGAGTATTTAAAACAAGAAAATGATAAGGGTTGCCATACATATGCACCTGTCAAATTTTGTTTGAATGCAGATTGCACATGTTCTGCTAGTACAATAAACCTCATTTCAAGGCAGAAACATTACTGTGTCCAATAGTTATTAGATATATTAAACTGAAATAGCTGTTGCAAAAACACCCATTTTTTAAAAACATTAGGCTTAAGATTAATAGGGGTGCCCAAACTTTTTCATGTAACTGTATAAGCTGTCAGCGCTGTAGGGATTTGTCACTAACCTCAGAGACTTCCTGACATGCACTGCGCATGACAGAAAGGCTCTAAGCTCTGGTAACCCAGATGTCGTCATGACGACATCGGGTTACCATAGGAGCGATCGGGACCCCGCGTCATGATGCGGGGTCTCCGATCTATGTGATCGCAGTGTTCTGGGGTTAATGTGTCGGGAGCGATCCGTGACCACTCCTGTCACTTAGTGCGAGGTGTCAGCTGTGAGAATCAGTTGACACCGGCCACGATCGGCTCCCCGTGAGCATGGCTGATCGCGTATGAAGTACTATCCCGTCCATGGGAATTAAGTCCAAGGGCACCTGGATGGGATAGTACGTCTAATGGCAGAAAGGGGTTAAAAAGAATGCCAGATATGAGCCTCCTCCTGCTCCCTCTTCCGCTGCAGTCTCAGCCTCTTCTTCCCGCTCACAATCAACAGGGCCACCTGCCTTCCTGCAAAGAGAGGATGTGACAGCACCACCAACACCAGTGTCAATGAGCATCTCCACACCGTCCCATGGAAGTGTTCAGCTTTTCATCCCCCAGTCCCTCAAGAGAAAGAGGGATACCCCCTAGTCACCAAAGAGCCATAGTCCTAAATGACAGCATTCCAAGTTACTAACCTTTGAAATGCTGCCATTCTGGCTGGTGGAAAAGGATAGTTTCAAAAAACTGATGCAGGTGACTGTCCTGCAGTTCGATCTTCCCAGCCGCCACTACTTTTCTACAAGTGTCATCCCTGCCCTGCACACACATGTTGCGGACAAAATAAGCTGTACACTGTGCAACGCCATCAGTGGCAAGGTCCAAATAATCACCTATACGTGGACCAGTAAGCATGGCCAGGGATGTTACATCTCCCTAACTGCCCACTGGGTAAATGTAGTGGCTACTGGGACAGAGGTGGAAGGCATTCTAGCCCATGTCCACTACATGGTTGATGTGTCTCTGTCCAGGTTGCCTCCTCCTCCTACTGAAGACTGGTTTGATCACTCTGTCTCTCTGTTCAAGAGGTGGTGCTACCAAATTGTCTCATGCTAATCTGTAACTGGTCATTGATACCATATTCCAGTGTGCATAGAATGTATACCAGTGTGCATAGAATGAGAATTGTAAAATTTCACCATTATCATGACATTAATAGGCACAAACACAAATGTTGGGCTGATCCAACCTTTGTCAGTGTCGAAGTCAGCTGCCGGCCACCACTATTGCAATGCCGGAACGGACGCACCTTCAGTTGCTGAGCAATCGACCAAATCCTGACCCCTCTTTACAGGGCCACATACACCAGTAAGGGCCGTAATGCCCTGATAGCTGCCCTGCCTCCGTATATGAATATCCAAATTTAAAAGCTGCGCATATTTAGTGATAAAAGCTTAAAAGCGGTCTGTCAGCCCAAACTTACAGTAATAACCAAGAATATAGCATTGTAGAGAAAATAGCCCCTATAAAAATCCCACCTTTAGAGTTCTAAATTCTGCTTCCATTATGGAGAAACTAAAGTTTTCATCAAACATGTGTAGTGTAGTGACCCATGCTACAGCTAGGGGGCGCTGTATAGGCTCCTCAAGATATGCATGGAGGCGTGATTTGAGTGGTAAAATAGGCCCTGGCAGTGTTGTTAATGGCAGGTATGTGTCGCAGAGCTCCTTTGCACTGTAAGCCAAAGTAATGTTGTTCTGGGACTTGTAGTCCCATAAGAGTTGTGTTTATTTTCTAGGGAGTCTTACAGGGTTAGCCGGAGAGCTGGGTGGGACTGGCTAACCACACATATACCGCCCATTGGTGGTGGTGAGTTTTTTAGGACCTGTGATGAGGTCATGTGCATGTGACCAGACCATGTGCTCCATACCTCAGCTGGGGGAGTGGCTACAGGTATGTAAGAAAGTGTTTGGCACATGGTGAGGGTATAGTCTGTCTGAGACTGTGAGGAGTCTGTGAGTGTGCTGGGAGTCTGTCAGGCTGGACAGAGCTCCCTGAAATCCAGGCTGGATGTCGCACAGACTGAGGAAGCAAGGCTGGCGAGCTTGAGCCAGCAGAATGTACAGTCTTGAAAACCGTGGTGAACACTGATCGGGATCAGAGTGAAGTTAGAAGTGTGGATTGGATACCTCTGAGATTGAGGGATCGGGAACCTGCGTGGCCAACAGGTGACAGACAGGAGTCTGTGGTGAGATGACCGGGGTCATGAAGACTGTGTTCAAGTCGTGAGAAGTATTGATAAGAAAGAGACTGTTTGCTGGATACCTCTGAGGCTGAGTTCTCCGGGAACCTGTGTGGCCGATGCCAACAGGTAACGGTCTTGAAAACCGTGGTATGCTGATCGGGATCAGAGAGAAGTATTTGTGGATACAGACTCTGTATGGTGTTTGCTGGATAGCTCTGAGGACAAGAGGTCTCCAGGAACCTGTGTGGCCAATGCCAACAGGTAACGGACTTGAAAACCGTGTTATGCTGAACAGGATCAGTGAGAACTATTATTGAGAGAAAGACTGTATTTTTGTGTTAAGTTTGCTGTAATAAACTAAATGGACTATTGTTTGAACCCTGAGCGTGGCAGTCTTTACCTCTAAGACCAGCAAAGCGAGTGATCCCGTCCACACACAGTGTGGAACGTCACAATTGTTTTAGAATGCTGGCAGCTGCCCAAGAAGCACATGTGCAGGGTTTTTTTTTCTGTGGATCAGCAAGTCCATGAATTTTTTTTTCTTTTTAACTTGCTGTGGCTCGACGGGGCTATGAAGACTGAAGACGTCTGGCTGTAACTCGGCGGGGTTACAAAGTTTTGCTGTGGATCGGCGGGTCCACGAACTCGGCGGTGCGGAGCCGTGCAGAGACTTGTGGTAGCTGGAGCTACAGTGACATTTGCAGCAAGAGGTTCTGTAGCAGCAGGAGCTGCAGTGACAGCCGCAGCGGCTTGTGAGCGGCATCTGGAGGTGCCGGTGGTTTTTGGCTGCAACAGAAGCGGTGGCAGTGCCAGCAGGAGCTGGTGAGGTATCATAGGAGGACAGTGTGAACCAGGTCACACAAACTCTTAAAGGGCCAGTACAAGCCTGAAAAAAACATTAACTGTACTGTGGGACTGGGGCCTAAGAAAGCCGTGGGGGAGTCCACGGGGTGTATCCCAGAGTGGGGTTGTGTCCCTAAAAGGGGCGGTAACCCAAGCAGGGATGGTTGCCAAAAAAGGGGGTGGAGCATCCCGACGTTAAAGGGGTGGTACAGACGAACTGTTGCCAGGGGCAAATGCTATATGTGTGTCCAGTAGTTATAGGTCGGGACTCTAAACTGTTCTCCGACTTGTGGGAGAGGGGAGTTCCTCTACAGCAGGAGGAGGGAGGCCTCTCTACTGTTGGGGTGGCAGGTATTGGTACAGTGACGCCTCCCAAAGTGGATGGGTCTGACCAACTCGGTGACTTAGCAGAGGATGACCGACCGATTGGTGGTGACTCCCATTCAGACTGTGACGCAAGGGGAAAGCATGCGTCTGCCCAACTGCCGGACCTGATGTCCCCTGAAGTATATGACAGAATGACCGATAATGATATGATAGATAAGACGTCTGAAACGGACACCCAGTTAGAGGGTAACTAGGGGGTTCACCATACTATGGGGTGTGACTCAGACTCCGGGGTTGACTGTGACTCTAAGATAGAAAGAGAGTACAGTAAGGAAGGGCCCCACAAGGAGGGAAAGTCCTCTCGTCGGCGGAGACGTAAAGGGCGCAAAGAGCCTGAACAAGATGTGAGTACTCTTCCAGACACTGAAGAGCTGGAGAGTGTGGAGCTCTCTGAAGGTACAAAGAGTCGAGAGGTACCTGAGGATGACCGGGCAGAGCCTCAAGAAAGGTTGAAGGGGTCAGATACGGAAGTTGCCAACTCCGTGCAATTGGAGCGGGTGCGCCACCTTGAGTCCGAGTTTGCGGCAGTTAAGGCTCAGTTTGGAGAGAAAGCAAAGGAGTGCCAGGACCTTGCTAAAAGGTTGTCTCGAGCAAAGCACAAGGTGGCAGATTTACAGGCCATATTAAAGATAAGGAAAGAGGATATCGAACAAGAAAAGGCCCTGAGACAAACTGCTGAGCACAGAGTGGATGAGCTGGAGAAGGAAGTCTCTGAGCTCAGAGGTCACCTGTCAATGTGGCAAAGTGTGAATAAGGCCTTAAGAGAAGACGTGGAAGTGCTCAGAGAAGCAGTAAGAGGTCTTCTACAGGAGAAGAAGTTGGTGGTCGAAGACTTACAGCGACCGTGCCTGAGTGATAACAAGGCGAAGCTGTCAGTGCCCAACTTGGCAAGGGGTCTTGAAGAAGGTAAATTTAAAGAAGAGAATGAGGCTTCACTCTTTAAGTGAGTGATGGAGGTACCTGAAGACATGCAAGAAGCCTGTGCCAGCGAGGTTGTGCATGAGGCCTTTAAAAAGGCAGTAAAAGCCTATTGTGTGAACTGGCCCCAGAGGTGAACCAGTTGGTGATACTGGCAGATAGGAAGTCACAGAGAAGCGGGTGGCTGTCCTGAAAGAGATGCATCTGCAATGTCTTCGCACGAAACAGATGAACATGATGGGTAATATGAAAGCCGCTCGAAGCCTGGAGCTGGCAAAGGAAGCTCAAAGTCGGCTGGGCTTTGTAGAAGACATAATTCCGGTACCCAGAAATCTGGTGGGGAAAGTCATTGGAAGACTTGGAAAGGTGATGCAGGAGATGGTGAATAGATCCGGGGTGAAGAGAGTGAGGATCCCACCTGAAGGTGAAGTCCAGGTAACTGGTGAAGATGTATAATCCCAAAACAATTTGATATTCATAAAAAATTCTTTTTTTAAAAAATTATTAAAATTAATACCAGTATTTTATTATAAAAAATGGATGAACACAACCATATTTAATAAAATATAAAGCTTTATTGAAGACAAAAAATAAAATTGAACATATACAATATATATATAAAAAATTATTGTTACAATTAGTGTGTGTGGGGCTTCATGTGTCCAAAATGATTGGTATTTAATTAATTTATTTGAATAATAACCTCCTCAAGTGCCAAAGAAAATTGTGCATATATACCAAAAATTGGTGAAAAAATAACAAATAAAAAAATATACACGTATGATAACTATTGAACAATAATTTAAGTGCAACTAAAAAAATACATACATATACATATATATATATATATATATATATATATATATATATATATATATATGTGCACCAAATTAATACACAAAAATTATAAGTATAACAATAAAAAGCATATAAATAAATCACAAAATGTGATAAAAAAATATTGAGTGAAAATCATAAAAACGCATCTGGTGCCCAAACCATCAAATGAAAGTATCAGTGCACATAAAGTGTATTATTAATGAAAAAATATATAACACTGAATAACGCTAAGTTAATCACACAACATGTGCTAAATTGTCAGTGAACTCCAGAGAAAAAAACACACTGGTGCCTAAACCATCAATTGAAAATATCAATGCACATAAGGTGTGTTGTTTTTAACCCCTTCATGACCCAGCCTATTTTGACCTTAAAGACCTTGCCATTTTTTGCAATTCTGACCAGTGTCCCTTTATGAGGTAATAACTCAGGAACGCTTCAACGGATCCTAGCGATTCTGAGATTGTTTTTTCGTGACATATTGGGCTTCATGTTAGTGGTAAATTTAGGTCGATAATTTTTGCGTTTATTTGTGAAAAAAATGGAAATTTGGCAAAAATTCTGAAAATTTTGTAATTTTCAAATTTTAAATTTTTATTCTGTTAAACCAGAGAGATATGTGGCACAAAATAGTTAATAAATAACATTTCCACATGTCTACTTTACATCAGCACAATTTTGGGAACAACATTTTTTTTTGTTAGGAAGTTATAAGGGTTAAAAGTTGACCAGCGATTTCTCATTTTTACAGCAAAATTTACAAAACCATTTTTTTTAGGGACCACCTCACATTTGAAGTCACTTTGAGGGGGTCTATATGGCAGAAAATACCCAAAAGTGACACCTTTATAAAAACTGCACCCTTCAAGCTACTCAAAACTACATTCAAGAAGATTATTAACCCTTCAGGTGCTTCACAGGAACTAAAGCAACGTGGAAGGAAAAAATGGACATTTTAATTTTTCCAACAAAAATTTTCTTTTAGCATCAATTTTTTCATTTTTACATGGGCATCAGGATAAAATGGATCCTAAAATTTGTTGGGCAATTTCTCCTGAGTACACAGATACCTCATATGTGGTCATAAACCACTGTATGGGCGCACGGCAGGGCTCAGAAGGGAAGGAGCGCCATTTGACTTTTTGAATGGAAAATATGCTGGAATATTTAGCGGTTGCCATGTCACATTTGGAGAGTCCCTGTGTGCCTAAACATTGGAGCTCCCCACAAGTGACCCCATTTGGAAACTAGACCCCCTAAGGAACTTATCTAGATGCATAGTGAGCACTTTGAACCCCCAGGTGCTTCACAGATTGATCTGTAATAAAAAGAAAGTACTTTTTTTTCACAAAAATTTTCTTTTAGCCTCAGTTTTTTCATTTTCACATGGACAACAGTATAAATTGGATCCTAAAATTTGTTGGGCAATTTCTCCTGAGTACATAGATACCTCATATGTGGTCATAAACCACTGTTTGGACGCACGGCAGGGCTCAGAAGGGAAGGACCGCCATTTGACTTTTTGAATGGAAAATATGCTGGAATATTTAGCGGTTACCATGTCGCATTTGGAGAGTCCCTGTGTGCCTAAACATTGGAGCTCCCCACAAGTGACCCCATTTTGGAAACTAGACCCCCTAAGGAACTTATCTAGATGCATAGTGAGAACTTTGAACCCCAGGTGCTTCACAAATTGATCCGTAAAAAAAAGAAAGTACTTTTTTTTCACAAAAATTTTCTTTTAGCCTCAGTTTTTTTCATTTTCACATGGGCAACAGTATAAATTGGATCCTAAAATTTGTTGGGCAATTTCTCCTGAGTACACAGATACCTCATATGTGGTCATAAACCACTGTTTGGGCGCACGGCAGGGCTCAGAAGGGAAGGAGCGCCATTTGACTTTTTGAATGGAAAATATGCTGGAATATTTAGCGGTTGCTATGTCGCATTTGGAGAGTCCCTGTGTGCCTAAACATTGGAGTTCCCCCACAAGTGACCCCATTTTGGAAACTAGACTCCCTAAGGAACTTATCTAGATGCATAGTGAGCACTTTGAACCCCCAGGTGCTTCACAAATTGATCCGTAAAAAAAAGAAAGTACTTTTTTTTCACAAAAATTTTCTTTTAGCCTCAGTTATTTTCATTTTCACATGGGCAACAGTATAAATTGGATCCTAAAATTTGTTGGGCAATTTCTCCTGAGTACACAGATACCTCATATGTGGTCATAAACCACTGTTTGGGCGCACGGCAGGGCTCAGAAGGGAAGGAGCGCCATTTGACTTTTTGAATGGAAAATTAGCTCCAATCGTTAGCGGACACCATGTCGTGTTTGGAGAGCCCCTGTGTGCCTAAAGTTTAGAGCTCCCCCACAAATGACCCCATTTTGGAAACTAGACCCCTAAGGAACTTATCTAGATGCAAAGTGAGCACTTTGAACCCCCAGGTGCTTCACAGAAGTTTATAACGCAGAGCCGTGAAAATAAAAAATCTTTTTTTTTTCTCAAAAAATGATATTTTAGCCCACTATTTTTTATTTTCACAATGTTTACAGGAGAAATTGGACCCCAAAAGTTGTTGTTCAGTTTGTCCTGAGTACGCTAGTACCCCATATGTGGGGGGAACCATTGTTTGGGCACACGTCAGGGCTCGGAAGGGATATAGTGACGCTTTGAAATGCCGACTTGATGGAATGGTCTGCGGGCATCTTGTTACGTTTGCAGAGCCCCTGATGTGCCTAAACAGTAGAAACCCCCACAAGTGACCCCATTTTGTAAACTAGACCCCCAAAGGAACTTATCCAGATGTGTGGTGAGCACCTTGAACCCCCAAGTGCTTCACAGAAGTTTATAATGCAGAGCCGTGAAAATAAAAAATCATTTTTATCCTCAAAAACTGATTTTTTTAACCCGCAATTTTTTATTTTCACAAGGGTAACAGGAGAAATTGGACCACAAAAGTTGTTGTACAGTTTGTCCTGAGTACACTGGTACCCCATATGTGGGGGGGAACCACTGTTCGGGCACACGTTGGGGCTCAGAAGGGAAGTAGTAACGTTTTGAAATGCCGACTTTGATGGAATGGTCTGCGGGCGTCATGTTAGGTTTGCAGAGCCCCTGATGTGCCTAAACAGTAGAAACTACCCACAAGTGACCCCATTTTGGAAACTAGACCCTGCAAAGAACTTATCTAGATGTGTGGTGAGCACTTTGAACCCCCAAGGGCTACACAGCAGTTTATAACGCCCGGGCATGAAAATAAAAAAATCATATTTCTTCCATAAACAGGATCTTTTAGTCCCTAATTTTTTTATTTTCCCAAGGGTAATAGGAGAAATTAGACACCAAAAGTTGTTGTCCAATTTGTCCTGAGTACGCTGATACCCCATAAGTGGGAGAAAACTACTGTATGGGCGCACGTCGGGGCTCGGAAGGGAAGTAGTGGCGTTTTGAAATGCCCACTTGATGGAATGGTCTGCGGGCGTCATGTTACGTTTGCAGAGCCCCTGATGTGCCTAAACTGTAGAAACTCCCCACAAGTGACCCCATTTTGGAAACTAGACCCGCAAATAACTTATCTAGATGTGTAGTGAGCACTTTGAACCTCCAAGGGCTACACAGAGGTTTATAATGCCCGGGCATGAAAATAAAAAAATCATATTTTTTCCACAAACATGATCTTTAGTCCCCAATTTTTTTATTTTCCCAATGTTAACAGGAGAAATTAGACCCCAAAGTTGTTGTGCAATTTTTCCAGAGTACGCTGATACCCCATATGTGGGGGTAAACCACTGTTTGGGCATACGTCGGGGCTTGGAATAAAGGGAGCACTGTTTGACTTTTTGAACGCAAAATTTGCAGGAATCAATGGTGGCGCCATGTCGCGTATGGAGACCCCCTGATGTGCCTAAATAGTGGAAACCCCTCAATTCTAACTCCAACCCCAACACACCCCTAACCCCTACACACCCCTAACCCTAATACAAACCCTAACCATAACCCTAACCCCAACACACCCCTAACCCTAATCCCAACTCTAACCATAAACCTAACCACTAGCCTAACCCTAATCCCAACCCTAACGCCAAAACACCCCTAACACTTATCCTAACTCTAACCCTAACCACAAACCTAACCCTAACCCTAATTCCAACCCTAACCCAAATTCCAACCCTAACCCAAATTCCAACCCTAACCCAAATTCTAACCCTAACCCTAAGGCTGGGTTCATATTGCGTTTTACCAGCCCGTTCAACACGTAGCGTTGACCGGCTGGTAATGGTATAGCATAACGCGATCGCGTTATGCTATACCCGCTAGCGCAGATGAATCATCAGATGATTCATCTGTGCTAGCGGTGATGGAGCCCAGATGCTGCAGCCCGTGTACGAGGCTCTGTCACTGAATGACAGCACGTCGCGAACGCATGCCGCTTTACGGCATGCGTTGCGATGTGCACACAAATGGGGTGAATGGCAGCGTTAACGGACTGCGTTACACCGCGTTATACCGCAGTGAAATGCAGTCCATCTAACGGACTGCCATAATGCAATAAGAACCCAGCCTAACCCTGAGGCCCCGTGCACACGTTGCGGATTCACTTGCGGATTTTTCTAAAATCCGCAGGTAAAATGACCTGCCTTTTACCTGCGAATTTAGCGCAGATTTGCTGCGGTTTTTCCCTGCGGTTTTACAACTGTAATGGAATAGGTGTAAAACCGCTGCGGAATCCGCACAAAGAATTGACATGCTGCGGATTTAAAACCGCAGCAAATCCGCGCTGAAAAATTCGCAGCATGTGCACAGCGTTTTTTTTTTTTACCATTTATTTGCATTGTACTGTACATGGTTTCTGGATCTGCTGTGGATCCGCAGAGCCAAATCCGCTGCGGATCAGCAGCGAAATCCGCTGCGGATCAGCAGCGAAATCAGCTGCGGATCAGCAGGGAAATCAGATGCGGATCAGCAGCGAAATCTGCTGCGGATCAGCAGCGAAATCAGCTGCGGATCAGCAGCGAAATCCGCTGGGGATCAGCAGCGAAATCCGCTGCAGATCAGCAGCGAAATCAGCTGCGGATCAGCAGCGAAATCCGCTGCGGATCAGCAGCGAAATCCGCTGCGGATCCCCAGCGAAATAAGCTGCGGATCCGCAGCGAAATCCGCTGCGGATCAGAGGCGAAATCCGCTGCGGATCAGCAGCGAAATCAGCTGCGGATCAGCAGCAAAATCAGCTGCGGATCAGCAGCGAAATCAGATGCGGATCAGCAGCGAAATCCGCAGCGGATCAGCAGCGAAATCCGCTGCGGATCAGCAGCGAAATCTGCTGCGGATCAGCAGCGAAATCCGCTGCGGATCAGCAGCGAAATCAGCTGCGGATCAGCAGCGAAATCCGCTACGGATCAGCAGCGAAATCCGCTGCGGATCCCCAGCGAAAAATCCGCTGCGGATACACAGCGAAATCCGCTGCGGATACACAGCGAAATCCGCTGCGGATCAGCAGCGAAATCCGCTGCGGATCCCCAGCGAAATCCTCTGCGGATCAGCAGCGAAATCCGCTGCGGATACGCAGCGAAATCCGCTGCGGATCAGCAGCGAAATCTGCTACGGATCAGCAGCGAAATCCGCTGCGGATCCCCAGCGAAATCCGCTGCGGATACACAGCGAAATCCGCTGCGGATCAGCAGCGAAATCCGCTGCGGATCCCCAGCGAAATCCTCTGCGGATCAGCAGCGAAATCCGCTGCGGATACGCAGCGAAATCCGCTGCGGATCAGCAGCGAAATCCGCTGCGTATACGCAGCGAAATCCTCTGCGGATCAGCAGCGAAATCCGCCGCCGATCAGCAGCGAAATCCGCTGCGGATACGCAGCGAAATCCGCTGCGGATCAGCAGCGAAATCCGCTGCGGATACGCAGCGAAATCCTCTGCGGATCAGCAGCGAAATCCGCAACATGTGGACAGGGCCTAAAAGAAAAAAAAAAAAATTCTTTATTTTATTTTTTGTCCCTACTTATGACAGGGGGGGGGGTCAATTTACTTTTATTTTGATCACTGTGAGAGTTTATCACAGTGATCAAAATAAATTGTAATTTGGAAGGCGCACTGCGCATGCGCCGGCGGCGGGCGCACTGCGCATGCGCCCGCCATTTTCCAAGATGGCGGCGCCCATGAAGAGTCCCAGGCGGCCGCCGGGACGGATCAAGAGGCCGCAGAAGACCGGAGGAGGTGAGTATATTGGCGGGGGGTGATCGGAGGGCGGGGGGGGAGCGGAGCACACCGGAGGGGACAGGATCGGAGCGGCCAGCAGATGATAGTAATGGCGGTGACCGTTCGCCGCCATGAATCGGCGGCGGCGGCCGATCACCACCGTTACTCGGTGTGGGGAGGGTGGGAACACAGTGTCCAGCCATGGCCGATGCTATTGCTGCATCGGCCATGAATGGATTGTAATATTTCACCACTTTTCAGTGGTGAAATATTACTAATCGCTCTGATTGGCTGTTTCACTTTTAACAGCCAATCAGAGCGATCGTAACCACGTGGGGGTTAAGCCACCCCCACTGTGGTGATGCGCAAGGGGTCCTGTGCCTGCGGGTCGGATGACCTTTCAGTGATTTCGGTCCCCCGACCCGCAGGAACATGATTTATAGCATGACTCCTACATTGGCGTCATGGGTCGGGATGGCACAGGTTTTCATGACGCCAACGTAGGCGTCATGGGTCGGGAAGGGGTTAATAAAAGTAACGCTGAATAATGCTTAATTAATCACACAACAATATGTGCTATAATAGCAGTGAACTCCAGAGAAAAAAATAGTGCACAAAATGAATAAAAGCAGGAGATACCAACCAATTAAGACACACTACTGCCCAGCACACACCACTCCAACGCACGTTTCGTAGTTGCTTCGTCAGGGAGTGGTGTGGCTGGGCACAGGTGTCTTTTTATAGGAGAACCGCAGCTGTTTAATCAAAAAATCAATCAGGAGTACTATAATTATGTGGCGCCATTTGCTGAACATACTACCCCCACCACCCCGATATCCAGGGACCGGAAGTGCGTCACAGAGGGCGTCATATGACACCATCTGCGGCGCATCAATCCGGACACAGGAACCACGGCAGAGCGGGCGCATGCGCAGAATGGCGCACAGCGCTCCTGCATCCATCTTGGTAATGGGAAATCGCTGCAATAAAAGGTTCTAAACAAGATATAAAAGATAAATTTATATTAGATTAGCTGATCCATTATTAATCTGTAAAAAAGAGGAACAATATATGCACATAATTCATTCATCTATTACCAATATATTCATAATATATACACAGTGTACAAATCAAATAATACTATGATAAATTAATAAACCACATATATATAATAGCAATTATAAAATCATACTCCAATTAATCCTCATATTTAATTACAATATATATAGATGTGTAAAGAAACATATATATGAATGTGTAAAAATAAATAATAATATATAAAAAAATATAATAATAATTATGATAATATTAATAATAATATATAAAGAAAATTACTGATGAAAAAATGTGCCAAAGTGAATATATCCCATAACAAAAATATATGAATATAGAATCAGAAAAAGAAAAACCCAGCCACTAAATAAAGAAAACTTGAAAAACCCACTGTTCATTAAGACCCCTAGGAATCATGCTCTCTAACATAGTGATCCATTTACATTCTTTGTGCCAGTAATTTCGTGAGATCCCCTCTCCTGTTTCCCATATGAATTCTATCAATACCTCTTACTTTCAACAAATGTGACTGATGTGGGTGAAATTCACAAAAATGCCTTGCTAAGGGTTTTAACTTAGAAAAATCTCCACCCTCTGTAGCCTTGATTTTGTCAGCTGCCTTGATATCCTTAATATGTTCTAAAACTCTGACACGTAATTCACGTGTCGTCATTCCAACATAAATGGAATTACATGGACAAGTGGCTAAATATATAACCATACTTGTACGACGGTTGATGAAGTGTAATATCTTGAATTCCTTAGTATTACTGGAATCATAAAAGATATCCGTTTTTACCATATATTGGCAAGCTTTGCATGTCCCACAACAGACAGAACCCCATTTAGGGCCCTTAGAGCCAAAAATGAATTTAGAAACAGGAGGCACATAGTGACTATGTACAAGGGTATCTCGTATTGTTCTACTACGCTTAGCTACAATCAGCGGTTTTTTAGGCAAAAACTTAGATAAACATGGATCTTTTAATAGAATAGGCCAAAATTTAGAGACAATACTGGTCATTTCATTCCATCTTGAATGATATTTAGTAATAAATCGTATCTCTCCATCTACTTTCTTTTCTTTATTTTTGGCAGCTAACAGGATAGATCTATCTGTATCTCTTGCTCTACAGTAAGCCTTGTGAACAATATCTTTCTTGTATCCTCGTTGCAAAAATCTACTTTTCAATTCTTCAGCCTGTTCTTCAAAAACCTCATTACGATCACATATTCGCTTTGTTCTCAAGAATTGTCCTGTTGGAATTGCACGGATTACATCAGATGGATGTGATGATTTTGCATGTAACAATGCATTAACACTTGTTTCTTTCCTATAAATAGATGTATGAAGTTGTCCGGTATTATCCACTGTAATCTTCAAATCCAGAAAGTCAATCATATCCGGTCTGATATTCCAGGTAAGTTTAATGTTATTGGAATTGTTGTTCAAATGTTGTAAAAATTCTTCCAAATCTTTTCGTGGCCCCTGCCAGACAAATAGCACATCATCAATTAATCTCATCCACAGAGCTATTGATTCTACCTGCATCATATCCATATTCTGAACATATTCTTGTTCCCATAGACCCATAGTTAAATTTGCATACGAAGGTGCAAAAGCCGCACCCATCGCCACACCTCTCTTTTGCAAATAAAATCGATCCTTGTAAACAAAGTAATTATGACAAAGAGCATATTCCAATAATTGCATTAAAAATTCTATTAAAGAAGCTTCATACAAACGACTAGATAGGTAACGCTTAACTGCAAACAATCCATATTCATGAGGAATAGAAGTATAGAGCGCTTTAACTGGTGAAGATGGGCTGGTTCCATTCGTTGTTGTTGGCTCAGTGGAGAGCCTTAAGAACATCCGAATGCTCCTGGAATATCGAGTAACGTACCTGCGAGAGGTGGAGCAGCTGATCTGGGAAAGAAAGCAGATTAAGGAACAGTTACAGGAGTTGGAACGAAAGTGGCAACTGCTTCCTGCCCAAGATATGGAGAGACAAGGGGCTTCTCTGGGGACTTGCAGTGCGCGGTCTGAAGCAATGAGGGTTAGAGGAGGTGACTTCTCTGTTGGCTCAGGGCTGAGTGAACTAGGTGGAAGACCCTGTAAGGGATGAAAGGACAGAGGGTCAGACTTAGATCAACCAGTAGGCTCGACTGGACGATGGACTCATGACTGCAACAACTGTTGGAGGCGGTCATGGAAAGCAAGGTCGTGTGAAGGGGCACACTTGGAAAGTGGGTTGATTACAAAGGGTCTGGTGACACAGACAGAAAGACAAGGCCAACATACTGACCGCTGGGGGCGGGGGAGGCCTAGCAAAGAGGTGATGTTGAATGATGCCCAAAATCAACTGAGACGGTCCCCTTGATTTGTAGGGCAAGGTGACATGGATGCCCTGTCTCGAGGCCTGCGGTTTGGAATAAGTGTTCAACCCCACAAGTTTGAACAGAGGGGGGAGGTATGTGGTGTAGTGACCCATGGTGAGGGTATAGTCTGTCTGAGACTGTGAGGAGTCTGTGAGTGTGCTGGGAGTCTGTCAGGCTGGACAGAGCTCCCTGACATCCAGGATGGATGTCGCAAAGACTGAGGAAGCAAGGCTGGTGAGCTTGAGCCAGCTGAATGTATGGTCTTTAAAACTGAGGTGACACTGATCTGGATCAGAGTGAAGTGAGAAGTGTGGATTGGATACCTCTGAGATTAAGGGATCCGAGAACCTGCGTGGCCAACAGGTGACAGACAGGAGTCTGTGGTGAGATGACCGGGGTCATGAAGACTGTGTTCAAGTCGTGAGAAGTATTGGTAAGAAAGAGACTCTTTGCTGTTTGCTGGATACCTCTGAGGCTGAGGTCTCCGGGAACCTGTGTGGCCGATGCCAACAGGTAATGGTCTTGGAAACCGTGTTATGCTGAACGGGATCAGTGAGAACTATTAATGAGAGAAAGACTGTATTTTTCTGTTAAGTTTGCTGTAATAAACGAAATGAACTATTGTTTTAACCCTGAGCATGCCAGTGTTTACCTTTAAGACCACCAAAGCGAGTGATCCCCGTCCACACACTGTGTGGAACGTCACACATGTTACTTAGGGTGCTCTCTGTACCCCTGATGGGGCCAAGATGTTAAATGCAACTTTCCATCTACTGATTTTACATGCTTCCATCTTCCTCACTGATGATTGAAAACATTAGGCCCGAGTCACACTACCGTAGAATATGGCCGAGTGCTATGCAAGAAAACAGCTCACATCAGCATTTTTTTTGGGCTTGTAAAATCATAACAGGCTGCGACTGGCACAGAGGCTAGGCCGAGATACGCCAATGCAAGCCTATGGGCGAGCAAGAAAAAAAATCACACAGTACTCTGACCATGAGAATGCTGTCCGATTTTTACACACAGATGTTCTTTGAAAAGCCGGCAACTCATCTGCCGCATACAGTAAAATCGCTGCTTAGTGTCTCTGCTGGATGACAGGCTGTATGGTCGCATCATGCAACCATGCAGCCTGCTATCTAGATGTAGCAGAGCTAGACCCATCGCAGGGCAAATGGATTACTATCTTCTCTACGGAAAGGTGAGAAATATTGTTTGTTATTTTAATTCTCTTGCAGGAGACAATGGCATCTATGGAATGGGCGATGTCGTAAGTACAATTTAATTAAGATTTATTAAAGGAGTCTGTGTCATTCTTTCAATTAAATAACTTTATTCTGTGTGTGTTTTTATACAATATGACTATGGGGTTAGTAATGGGGGCATCTTATTGACACATCTCCATTACTAATCGCTGGGCTTGATGTCACCAGACAAAACAAAGGTGACACCAACCCTCCCCAACTATCACCCCACTTGCCACCGCTACAGGGCAAGTGGGAAGAGCGAGGCTAAGCACCAGAATTGGCACATCTTATAGATGCGCCTTTTCTGGGACGGCTGAGAGCGGATGTTTTTAGCCTGGAGGGGTGGGGCTAGTATCCATATATATATATATATGAATATATATGATGTGAAAAATTGGATTGAACTCGCATGAAAAGGCATGACACTCGCATGACACTTGCATTACACTCGTGCGACTCTTGACAGTGAGAATAGGACTGATTTTTTTTATTTGTTTAGTGTGGCTCTGGCCTTAGGCCTTGCTCACATCAGCGTAAAAATCGGATGAATGCAGTCCGTTATAAAGGCGCTGTCTCTCCGGATATATTATAAAATTCTGTTTAGTGAATAAGGAAAGTTTCTGGATTTTCAAGGTGTCCACATTAGTTCCTGAAGGATTGAATGAATGTATAGACCATACAGGCTGAATAAGAATACATTGATATCTGTTTGCTATTTGCTCTGTTTAATATCTGGGACTATGTGTTTATATTAATATGTGATTATCTGCCGCCCGCCAGGGCTGTGGGGTACTCGGACCCGAGCCCGTTGATTTCTATGGGGATGTCACAGTGGCCACTGCTCGGTCCGTGGCCCTGGGCGCTCACCCTGAAAAAGGGATAATGTCAGTGAATCGTGACGCTACCTGTGGTGTCTGGTGAGGATCATCAGCGCTGCAGTAGTCCACTGAGGCCGGTGTTGTGGCAGCTTAGGTGGTATCGCTCCCCACGGGTGGAGCGGGCCTTCAAGGCAGCGTAAGTGTAGGGATGCAGGACAGAGGGAACCCAGCCGGGTAAGAACAAGCATGGGAGAACACACAAGTCACTTCCGTACCTTTACTGGAGTTAGTGCAGGAATAGGGTGAAGAGTGCACGTCCGGATTCTCCCAGTGAGCAGGTGTAGGGCCTCCTGTTTCTTGCCTCTCTGTAGTAAGTTTCTGACCTGTGTTATGTTTCGGTAGCTGAGGAGAAATTGCAAAAAAATAGCAAAAGCAGTAATACACCAGAGAGGCTGGAACCTACTGGATTGCAGTAACCTAAACTAACCGCCACACTAGAAGTAGCCGTGGAGCGTACCTACGGTGATCCTAGACGCCTCATCACAACCGGAGAGATAACTACACCTAAAGGCAGAAAGATGAAAGCTATCTTCCCGGAGCAGAGTCCCCAAAGAAATAGGAAGCCCCCAAACATGTAATGGCGGTTAGACAAGAAGAAAACACAGACGCAGACAGAAAATAGAATGAGCAAATGCTGGGGCCCAATCTGTCTAGATAGAAAAGTATAGGAAAGAATTCTGACTGCAATCCAACAAAACCCTGACAAAAATACCAACACTTCTGATCAACACAAAACCTGAGATCACAAGATCTCAACCACCTAAATCAGATCCCTGGTGTAACAAACCGCAATTCAGCAAACAAAAAGTGACAAAGGAACAAAGCAAAAGTGCCTACACAAACTGAGCACAATTGCAGCGCCAGACCCCCAAAAGGGGACAGGCTGCAGTCCACTGCAAACAGCAAACCAGCAGTGAAAAAACAACAGAGGGAAAAAAAACAGCAAACACTTATCTGAATGAGAGCAGGGAAGTGAGCTGTGCTCCAAGCAAGACCAGGAGGAACAATTGATTACCGGCAAGGCTGCTGGGAGTTCAGATCACTTATATCAGACCATTCGGATCCAGCTGAAAGCCATTCTGCAATTAGTTCATTACCCTCAGCAACCACCGGAGGGAGCCCTAGCTCCAAAGTCGCCTCCAGAGTATTCACACCAGACCTGCCTGTAGCTAGGCCTAACTTTGTCTCTGTCCTGCACCGGCTGACTTTGTGGTAGGGCCTTCTCCTGGAGTCACACTCCCTGCTTGTAGGGTCTCCGTGTCCCCTGGCTCTGTTACGTATCAGCTCTTGGGTGCTCCTGGGACCTGTAGTCCTCCAGTAGTTCTGGTTGTCTCCTACTGGGTCATAGAGATCCCTGTAAGCTTGGACCCGGTGTCCGGTATGTGCTTTCTGGGGTGAGCTGGTAAGGCTCCTCTGCCCCCTTGCTACTCTCTCCTCTAGCCTTCGGCCTACTCGGGCCCTCACTAGGCTATACACACTGGCAGTTAGTGGGCTGCCTCTTCTGCCGCTCTCTAGAGCGTCGGCACGCTCTTAGCTCGCTGACTTGAGCTGAGTGAGTCTCACACTGCAGACTGACCTGTTTCTGTGTCTCAGAGTGTTCTCTGCCAGAGTGAACTGTTCTGTTCCTAGAGTGTCCTCTCTAGAGTGAACTAACTTCCTGCCTTCTCCCTCCTTTTTATCTACCTATACAGGCTCCCTCTGGTGGTCTGAGGAAGAGAGAAGGTGTGTGAATGCCTCTTGTGCATGAATCCTTTAGTGCACCCTTCTAGGATTTGTGGCACCAAGCGCAACTGGGCTCCACATTCCCCCCTAGCAAAGCTCAGCACTCCCGGGCTGAAGTACATGTTTGTTCCAAACATAACAATAAACAATAAACAATCTTCCCTTTATGGGAGGTGAGGACACTTGAATGTTGCATAAAAGGTAAATAAACTATATACATATATATATTGCAAAAGCAGTAAGGAATGAGCAACCAGAAAGTCCAAGTCTCTTTCGGAAAGGTTACTCAAAAGGGAATCAAATGAGTAAGTGTCCATATCGCTTGGATTGTCCATTAGGGGAAAAAATATAAATTAGTAAGCAGGTATGTCAATGAACACATGGAAATAACAAGTTAATACAGTAATATACAATACCACAGGGGTAACTATCTACATCTGTCAGAGGTTTGACTATTCTCTGTACCTAGCAGGGGGTTGACCTCTTGTGCTACGTATTGATCTGCGTGGTGTGGTGGTCTGTGTGGTTTCAGTGTCTGTATTATCAGTTACCCTGTCTGCTCTACATGTGAGTAAGTTGTAAATTGCCTTAACTTCCCTTTGGGACTGGCAAGTGTACCATTGGCTGGGCCATCTGGCTCTGTTTCTGCAGGGGATCCTTCTTCCGGAGATTCTTCTTGAGCAGGCTCTTCTGTGGCACTAGGCTCTTCTGCAGCACTTACAGGTTCAACTTGCTGAAGAGGTTCTCCTGGCTGTTGGAAGAATTGGAGTACTGGGATTATGACTGCTTTTCCGATTCGAGGCCAATCTGCTGGAAAGTCTCCCAACTCAGTATGTATTACTGCTTCTTCAGGTTCCTCCGAGGTGATGAAAGGCACTTCTTCTTGGGGCTTTAGCAGATCTGGACACAACTTCAGGTGGTCCCTAGATACAGTTGCAGTCGTTCTCCCTCCATCTTTGCTGATCAAACACGTTTTCCTGCTATCAAACTTTGAATTCAACACAGTGTAGGGCTCTCTCTCCCACTGGTCATCAAGTTTCTGAGTTTTCCTCTTTCTTTTCAGCACGACTTCACCAGGTGTGAAGGGTTCTGCGGGCGCACGCTTGTTGTAGTGAGTCTTTTGCTTGTCTCTCACCCGAGTGAGACTATCTTCGACACAGGCCTGTATTTTTCTGTACTGCTCCTGTTATGTTACGGTAGCTGAGGAGTGCAGGTTGTGAGACAGTGAAGGAATATGTGGTGAATGAGGTGTATATTTCACCTAAGTACCTTGCTGACTGGTATGAGCGAAATGTGTGGCTTTGTAAACCTGGTGGTAAAGAAAGGTCACTACACCTGCCATTCAGTACACGCTTGCAGCTCAGACCTGAATCCACTCAGGTGTTGATTAGGAAGCCAGAAGTAGGTGCTTGGGAGCACAGTCAGAGAGCTCATTCAGTCTGGACAAGGGGTCCAGGCACAGAAGGTGTCTCCAAGAGTGTGGGAGCTGTCTTTAGCCCGGACACAGGGAGGTGTCCTGGCACAAGGAAGCAGTCTCTAAGAGTGTGAGCTATCTCAGTCTGGGTGCAGGACGTACCCCGGACACAGGAGTAGTCGCAGTGAGAATCCGTGCGAATAGCGACTGAATAGGAGGTGACCTCTCTCAAGTCTGGACATTGGAGTTGCCTTCGGACATAAAGAGGAGTGTCTGTGAAACTCCATACTGGTAACATATATCATATGTGTTGTTTTGGGCACAGACTGGTAGAGTCTGGGTCCCGGATAGAAAGGGCCATCTATCTAAGTGTAATTAGAGGCTAGACAAGCCCAGGTTTTCTGTTTATGATTTGTTTTTATCTGTGTGCTGTGGACTTTAATAAAACTGGTTGCGGCCAGTTTTCACCAAACTGCTGTCTGAATGAACTGTTTCCGTGCCATTCTGTCTACCCAGACAGCGATCCTAGAGCTAAACCCCCCGGAAAGGCTACAATTGGCGGAGAATGCTGGGGCAGCGCAGGGCCTGGTACAGTTAGTGCTGGAGTGTGCATGCAGCACAGTGGCAAGAGACAGCATTAAAGGTGAAGTCTATTGAAATAGCAGCAGAAAAAAAAAAAAAAAAAGTGTGTGTCAGCAGAAACGTCTGTTTGGAGCAGTCTTGGAGAGACAGTGGCCCTGATAGGGTCTGCAGAGAGAAAATGTATGCACAGCAAAGCTGAACTTGTTGTGAAAATGACTGTGGAATGTGCAGCAGCAAAAGAAAAGTTTGTGGAGCAGTCTTAAAGAGACAGTAGCCCTAATAGACTTTGCAAAGGAAAAAAAAAAAAAAGTGTTTGCACAGCAAGGCTGAATTTTCTGTGGAAAAAGCTGTGTAGTGTGTGTGCCTTGACTGAAGTCTGCCGTTGTGAAGACAGAGATATCTGATAGCATGGAGGCGCTGTTTGAACAAATGGCGCAAGTTAATATGCAACATAAGACTGCTGTGATTGAGACAGATGAGTCCGGCAGTATGGAGGAACTCGTTGAGTACCTGGTGCAGGCCCAGCGAAGCATGGAGCAGCAGCGCCTGCAGCACCAGCAGCTCATGCAGCAGGCCCAGCAGCAATTCCTGCAGCAGCAGGAGAATAACCGGTTATTTGTTGAGCAGATGACAGCACCAAAAAAGGATTTCGGTGCCGCGTCCCGAAGTAATGTTGTGAAGGCACCGGCGTTGTCCGCTATAAAGAAGGCGGTAAGACGGTCCTTGAGAAAAATGACACCTCGTGATGATGTGGAGGTATATCTTACTAGGTTTGAGAGTCTGGCAGAGAAGGAGAATCTGCCACTATCTGAATGGGCCATGGCGGTCGTACCCTATCTGATTGGGGAACCCCAAAAAGTCTGGGCTGACCTGAGCAAGCAGGACAGCGAAGACTATGCCAAGTTGAAAGCGGCGATTCTTACCCGGCTGGGTGTTACGGTGACAGCCCGTGCCAGGGGAGTTCGTGACTGGAGATACAGTTGGGAGTCTGCAGTCAGCAGGCCTGATTATGGAGTTGAAAAGGTGATAGTGGACCGCTACACCCAAGCACGTCCTCCTGAGGTACAGCCGTCTGAGAGGTCGTCACTTCGGAGTTCCCGGACGCTGAACTCTCGCGGTAAGAGCGTTCCAGCTGTTGGGGACATGGGGTATGCTGATAAGCGGGTTCAGGCCCGAGGGGACATGTGGGTGGGAGAGTGTGATGGACAGTGTTGGAGCTGGCGTGAAATTGCAGCCAACTGTCCAATAGAGGGGGAGCCTATGTGTTGTGATGTTGGCAGATCCTTCTCTCCCTGCGCAGAGCCTGTGTGTGTGTCCACCTCAGCCGAAGAGACTGGACCACAGGGGTCCCCGGTGGTTGTAAGTGACTGCCCAGCACAGGCCCTCTTGGACTCAGAGAGTCCAGTGACTTCCGTATGTGACAGCCTGAGTGATAGGGACTTCATCCCTGATAAGCACCTGAGTGTGGTGTACATCCATGAAGACACCAAAGTCTACCCAGAGACTGCCGTGGACTTGGTCCCCAAACTCGGGGAGGTTTCATATGAAGTGGGGGTAGTGAAGACCCTGGTGCACCCCGTTATATTGGGTAATGACTTTCCCCGGTCTAAGGATCTCTGGGGGAAAAATGTTTCTGATGGACAGTGTGATGAAGCTCCTACTGAGGGTGCGCAGTCCCGAGGGGCGGAACACAATGCTAGTGGGCCGTTAAACTTATGTGATAATGATGATGACCATGATAATATTGATAATGATAATGATGATCATGATAATGATGATGACCATGATGAGGATGCTGATATTGATAATGATGATAATGCTAATCATAATAGTGATGATACTGATGATGACCGTGATAAAGATGACATTTCTTTGCAGGTGATGTTGGGAGACGAGGATGGTGGTTCTCGGGAACCGAGTGTCCCTGACCTGCCTGGCTCCTGTGACAATTTTGGGAGTGAGCCGGTGCGAGACCCCACTCTTAAAACGGCACAGGAAAATGTAATTGTTCTGAATGAGGTTCCCCAAGAGCCTGGCTCTGAGGAGGGTTTCCTCATGCTGCCATGAACAATAACCTATTGTATAGGGACACTGAAGTCCAGGGAGAGGTCGTAAGTCAGCTTCTGGTATCTGAGCTATATGGAAGTATAGTGCTGGGGTTATCACATAGTCACATACTTGAGGGACCACCTGAGGGAAACCAGGGACCAGATGGTGAAGTTAATGTTGTGGATGACATGTTAACTAAGGTTCCAGATCAAGATGTGAATGAGAATGAATTGTATAACCCTGACAGTGAGCCGGATGTGAATGAAAATGAAGTGTCTAACCCTGGAAGTGAGCCAGATGTGGCTGAGAAAAGGGGGTCAGACAGGGATAGTGGTGGTGATAGTGAGTCATCTGATGACAATAAAGCAACCAGTGCAAGTGAGGAAGGCATGGTAGCAGAGGAGATTGAGAGTCCTGAGAGGAAGGCTGAGGCTGACCTTGCAGTCGGACGGAGGATGGCATCTGAAGATGTTGTACAGTTGGCCGGTTCCCTGGCGAAGACTAAGGTGAAAGACAGGACTCTGAAACTGAACACAGCACAAGTGGATGCTGTTGAAAATGAGAAGTTATCAATGTATGGTGTGGATCTGCATCAGGCCAAGGACTCTGAAGGTGATGCTGCAGAGGTGGAGAAAGCCATGGAAGTGGTGGACACCAGGCCAGGTGCCTCACCAGAGGCTGATGTCTCAAGTGAAGCTGTGAGGAACAAGACTGAAGATGTGGGGAATGACTCTGCCCCGGAATATGTTTCTGCCGGAGAC
>JARQOD010000005.1:276638337-276754429 GCA_033576555.1 Oophaga sylvatica
GAAGTTTCCGTCTAGAAAAACGAGAATTCAATATTTTCTCAACCACAAACTCCATATTGCCCTCAACCAGAACAGGGTCAGGAGGAAAAGCAGTAGGAACCACTGGCTCAACAAACCTCTTCAACAAGGACTTGTGGAACACGTTATGGATCTTAAATGTCCCTGGAAGAAGCAAACGAAAAGAAACAGGATTAAGAATCTCCATGATCTTATAAGGTCCAATGAACCTAGGCTTAAATTTAGGAGATGCCACTCTCATAGGAATATTTTTTGAGGACAACCAGACCAAGTCCCCCACTTTAAACCGAGGACCATCAGTCCTATGCCGGTTAGCAAACCGCTGGGCCCTCTCCTGAGAGAGGGACAACCTCTCCACTACCTGGTCCAAAATCTGTTGCATACGCTCCACAACAGAGTCAACACCTGGACAGACAGAAGCCTCCGTCTGTCCTGAAGAAAATCGAGGGTGAAACCCAGAATTACAGAAAAATGGAGACATCAAAGTGGCAGAGCTAGCCCTATTATTAAGAGCAAACTCAGCCAAAGGCAAAAAAGAGACCCAGTCATCCTGATCAGCAGACACAAAACATCTTAGATAAGTCTCCAATGTCTGGTTTGTTCTCTCAGTTTGACCATTGGTCTGAGGATGAAACGCCGAGGAGAAAGACAATTGAACACCAAGTTTAGAACGAAAGGTCCTCCAAAATCTGGAAACAAACTGGACTCCTCTGTCAGACACAATGTTCTCAGGAATGCCGTGTAAACGAACCACGTGCTGAAGGAACAAAGGCACCAATTCAGAGGAGGAAGGCAACTTAGGTAATGGCACAAGATGTATCATCTTGGAAAACCTATCACAAATCACCCAGATAACGGTCATTCTCTGAAAACAGGGAGGTCGGAAATGAAATCCATAGAGATATGGGTCCATGGTCTCTTGGGCACAGGCAATGGCATCAACAAACCACTAGAGCGAGAGCAAGGCTTGGAGCGAGCGCAAGTCCCGCAGGACTGCACAAATTCCCTGACATCACGAGACAAGGTAGGCCACCAAAAGGGCCGACTAACCAAGTCTCTGGTACCAAAAATTCCAGGATGACCGGCCAACACGGAACAATGAATCTCAGACATCACACTCTTTTTCCACTGGTCCGGGACAAACAATTTCCCAACAGGGCAGCGCTCGGGCCTATCCTCCTGACACCCCTCCAGAGCCAGTCTCAAATTGGGCGAGATGGCGGAAAGAACTACACCCTCTTTCAAAATAACAGAAGGATCAGATACCTCAGGAGAGTCCGCAAGGAAACTCCTCGAGAGGGCATCCGCCTAAACATTCTTAGTGCCAGGAAGAAAGGAAACCACAAAATTAAAACGTGTGAAAAACAAGGCCACCTGGCCTGTCTAGGATTAAGTCGCTTGGCAGATTCCAGATAAACCAAATTCTTTTGGTCCGTAAGGACCACCACCTGATGTTTGGCTCCCTCCAGCCAATGTCTCCACTCTTCAAAAGCCCACTTCATGGCCAATAACTCCTGATTACCCACGTCATAATTACGTTCAGTAGGAGAAAATTTTCGAGAGAAAAAGGCACAAGGGTTACTTTTAGAGGTCTCTGGATCTCTCTGGGACAAAACGGCACCGGCCTCAATTTCAGAGTCATCAACCTCCACCTGAAATGGCAGAGAAACATCAGGCTGCCGTAGAACAAGAGCAGAAGTGAATCTCTGCTTAAGTTCCTGAAATGCAGAGACTGCCTCAGGAGGCCAATTCACCACATCAGAACCCTTTTTGGTCAAATCAGTTAATGGTTTAACAATAACCGAGAAATTACCAATAAATTTACGATAAAAATTGGCAAAACCCAAAAATCTTTGAAGAGCCTTTAATGAAGTAGGTTGGACCCAATCACAGATGGCCTGAACCTTGACCGGGTCCATTTCAATAACAGATGGGGACAAAATGAATCCCAAAAATGAGATCCTCTGTACGCCAAAAAGACACTTTGATCCCTTCACATACAGAGCATTCTCTCTCAAAATCTGGAATACAGTTCGAACATGTTTCACATGAGAGTCCCAGTCATTAGAAAAAATCAAGATATCATCCAAATAAACAATCAGAAATTTATCCACAAAATCCCTGAAAATGTCATTCATGAAGGACTGGAAGACAGAAGGAGCATTAGTGAGCCCAAAGGGCATCACAAGGTACTCAAAATGCCCCTCAGGGGTATTAAATGCCGTCTTCCATTCATCCCCGTGCTTAATGCGAATAAGGTTATATGCCCCCCTGAGGTCAAGCTTGGTATACCAAGTAGTGTTTTTCACCCTGGAAAACAGGTCAGAAATCAAGGGTAATGGATATTGATATTTCACAGTAATATTGTTCAAAAGACGATAATCAATACACGGCCTTAATGAACCATCCTTTTTGGCCACAAAGAAAAAACCGGCACCTAAGGGTGAAGTGGATGGTCTTATATGACCCTTCTCCAATGACTCCTTGATATAAGACCGCATAGCGTCATGTTCAGGTACAGACAAGTTAAACAGGCGACCTTTAGGGAATTTACTACCAGCACTAATTCAATAGCGCAGTCATAGCTCCTATGGGGAGGCAAGGATGCAGATTTACTTTCGCTAAACACATCAGAAAAATCAATCAAAAAGTCAGGAACATCCTGAGCCTGGGGGGAGGCAGAAAAAACAGGAGTGTTGGTATTAACACATTGGCAGCCCCAACTGGTTACAGACACAGATTTCCAATCCAAAACAGGATTATGAGTCTGTAACCAAGGGAAACCCAGTACGATAATGTCATGCAGATTATATAGAACCAAAAAATTTGCAGCTCTCCTGATGATCAGGTTCAACCCTCATTATCACCTGAGTAGAGAACTGAGGTTTATTCTCAGCTAAAGGGGTAGAATCGATCCCCAGTAGGGGAATAGACTTCCGTAGGGGTATCAAGGGAAATTCACAACGTATAGCAAAATCAAAATCCATCAGGTTAATAGCTGCTCCCGAATCAACGAAAGCCTGAGCAGAAAATAAGGACAGAGAGCATATCAGAGTAACAGTTAATAAAAACTTAATCTGAACACTACCCAAGACAACTGAGCGTGCAAAACGTCTTCCCCGCTTCGGGCAGACTGAAATAGCATGAGAGGCATCACCACAGTAGAATCATAACCAATTGCGCTTTCGAAACTCATGACGCTGTGCCCCAGAAACCACTCTATCACACTGAATGGATTCAGAAGCAGTTTCACAAGGCAACACTATACCACGCATACTTCTCCGCTCACGCAAACGTCTGTCAATTTGAATCGCTAATGACATAGAATCATTGAGACCAGAGGGGACAGGGAATCCCACCATAACATCCTTTACATTATCTGACAGACCCTTCCGAAAAAGGGCTGCCAAAGCGTCGTCATTCCATTTGGTCAGGACTGCCCACCTACGGAATCTCTGACAGTATAACTCAGCGTCATCAAGCCCCTGATTTAATGCCAACAAGGCTTTTTCAGCTTGATCAGAGACATTAGGCTCATCGTACAATAACCCCAAGGCCTGAAAAAACGCATCAACATCACTCAAAACAGGATCCCCAGGTGTCAGGGAAAAAGCCCAATCCTGAGGATCGCCGCGCAGGAGAGAGATGACAATTTGAACCTGCTGCGCTGCGTTCCCTGAGGACTTAGATTTTAAGGCAAAAAACAATTTACAATTATTTTTGAAATTCAGAAACTTGGCTCGATCCCCCAAAAACAAATCTGGCATGGGAATCCTAGGTTCCACAACAGGCAACCTAGCAAGATAGGTAGCAATACTCCGGACCTCAGTGGCAAGCTGATCCACATGGCCAGACAGCTGTGCAAACTCCATTGAGAGAAAAAATCCTCCCCAGCACCCAGAGATACAGAGGGAAAAAAAAAAAAATGCAACAAACAGAAAAATATCTCTGACAACTCTGACAACCTTTTTTCTTTCACAATATTTTTCCCTTCTGTGAGTACCATACAATTTTCAATTTTTAGGCCGGTGATACTGTTATGAGCAAACGATGGGGCCCAAACTACCTAAATAGAAAAGGATAGGAAGGGCACTTACTGCAATCCCAAAAAACCCTGAAAAGCACCAACTCTACTAATTTCAAAAACACCTGAGATCACACGACCCCCACCACCTAAATTAGTTCTCTGGTGTAACAAAATCAAAACAGCAGCCACTGAAAAAACTGGAAAAAGCAAATGTACTAACATCAGTGGCTGAACTAAACTGAGAGGGCAAAAGCCCCCGGAGGGGACCCTGAAGGCCCCCACAGAAGTGTAGGACAAAATGCAAAAATCAAGCACAAAAACAAAAAGAAGAAAATGTCTTATCTGTTAGCAGGAGATGCAGACACGACACAGCAGGCTACAAATGAAACAGGAATCAAGGATTGAGACCAGAACAATTGATCACCGGCAACCCTGCTGGAAAGGCGACTCCCTTATATAAGACCAGTCAGTAACACCTGATTCCCAATCCTCACAATCTTCACTGGACAATACAGTACCGCTTGTAACCACCAGAGGGAGCCTCTGCTCAGAACTCATTTCAAGTCCATTCACAACAGGAAAGGATCTATGATCAGTGAAAATTACTGTGCATTGTCTGTGACTGAACTGAACTTGTTGATTAAAGTTGTTTTGTTAAAAATAGACTTGGACTCTGTCAATCAGAGTGTGATGATATCTGGAAACGGACCGTGCAACCTGAGGAGAACTCCAATCAAAAAGTCAGTGACTTGCATTACACACAAATCACACAACAACTGGGACATTGTGTTTTCTTTGGGGAGTGCCAGGGTGTGACTGAACAGCAGCCCCTTGCCATGACTACCACCCTGGCCACCTCACAGAGACATGACATTTGATGATGGGAGAGACATGGCATTTGATGATGGGAGAGATATGGCATTTGATGAGGGGAGAGAAATGGCATATGATGTGGGGAGAAACTTCATATTCCATGTCCCCCCCTCTTATATTTTTTACCTCTGCACAAAAGAACCATGCCTGGCCCTTCACCGCCGCAGCCCTGATACTTACCATGGATGAAGTCACTGCCACACTCCTGTTGTCGCTGTTCCTCTGTTCCATGCTGCTCCTACGGTCCACGCTGCTTTCTGATCCTCTAACGATGCTGTGTCTCCGGTTTAATAGCATATGTAGATCACAATGCAGTATCCAATAAAATGGCACTGCACTGAGATTCTAGTCGTTAGTCTGTATTGAGCAATATGTGGGTCCATTATACTGTAAGGTTCACTATATGGGGCAGATTATACTGTGGAGCACGATATGGAGCATATTATACTGTGGAGGACTATATACGGCCATTTTACTGTGGTGCACTATGAGGGGACCATTGTACTATATGAAAGGCAATGTGGAGCTCATTAGACTATATGGACAAAAATTACTTTATATAGGCTGGCAAGTTATGAGATATGCTCTTCCATGTCTCCACTGAATATAATTTTAAAAAAATGTATATATATATTTTTTTGGGCATGCGCAATGATGTGTTTGGCTCTGCCCGCAATAGGGCAGAGCTTAGTGCGTAGGCAATTTCTCTGCGCAGGTGTGAGATTTCGCCCGGCTATGTGGATGACACAGGAGGCATCATCCATGTCAATTACAGCAGGAGGCTGTCTATCAGCAGCCAGGAAGAGGGAATTAGAAGCTAGAAGGAGGGATGGAGACGCCAAAACGACGCCTATCAGACGGGACCAACAGGATTAGCATACCATGCGGGAGAACTCAAAAAGTTTTTTGGAGGGTATACAGGGGGAGTCAGGGGGTTATATAAACCATTGATGGACTGGAGCTCAGGCGCTGATTAAGGTCATAGTTTTAGCTGACGCAGGACAAAACTGGTGACAGATTCAGTTTAAATAATGATTTCTAGCAACCCCAATGTTAAGGGAAAGTTGCTAGCATAAATGTAAAATAACTGTGGTGCCCCGGAGGGTCCAGTTGCCACAGAGGTACTGCGCCTCATCCAGAGGTGTGATATCCCACTCTCAGGTAAGGAGGGAGCACTACCCAGTAATCTAATGTTCGCACCCAACACACACACTAGTTCAGTCAGGGCACCTGGGCATACCCAAGGGAGGAGGGTCTCATCTCAGGCTGGCTAGGAAAGAGTGTTGGGGTGTGGGGAGAAGGTAGAGAAAAGGGGAGCAGCTTAGAGAGCGGGAAGAGCAGTGAGTTGTGAGGAGGAAGTGAAAGTGAGCAGACGTGCTGACATGGAGCTTCCTGTCAGAGGGAGCTGGGAAGAGGAGAGCAGCAGAGGCTGCAGCGAGAGAAGAGGAGGGGAGCTTAAGCTGTGAGGAGCAGAATTGAAAGGGAGAGACAGAAGGAAGCTCCAGGAAGGACAGACGTGGTCCTAGGGGCACGGATAGTGAGAGATCCATCCGTGGGGCCCGATCCAGTAGTGGAGGGAACAGGTCGCAGTGGGGAACCGGCCCCCAAGTCTAGTGGAGGACTTCAAGACTCAGCTAGCAAGCCGGAGGTGAAGGTATCTTTACGTGCTTCAGCTACATCCACAATTAATCGCTGAAAGAGCAGCCATAAGGGAGCAAGGGGACTTAGAGAACGTCTCCCGACAAGGTTCACGGCTGCTGGCTTGGGACACTGATTGCAAAGTCAATATTTGGCTAGAAAATGAACTTTATCCCCCAAAACACATTTCAACATCATTGCAGCCCTGCCTTAAAAGGACCAGCTAACCTCTTTTCAGTGATTGCTCCATTAACACAGGTGTGGGTGTTGATGAGGACATGGCTGGAGATCAATCTGTCATGATTAAGTAAGAATGACACCACTGGACACTTTAAAACGAGGCTGGTACTTGGCATCATTGTTTCTCTTCTGTTAACCATGGTTATCTCTAAAGAAACACGTGCAGTCATCATTGCAATGCACAAAAATGGCCTAACAGGGAAGAGTATCGCAGCTAGAAAGATTGCACCTCAGTCAACAATCTATCGCATCATCAAGAACTTCAAAGAGAGAGGTTCCATTGTTGCCAAAAAGGCTCCAGGGCGCCCAAGAAAGACCAGCAGGCGCCAGGACCGTCTCTTAAAAGTGTTTCAGCTGCGGGATCGGGCTACCAGCAGTGCAGAGCTTGCTCAGGAATGGCAGCAGGCAGGTGTGAGTGCATCTGCACGCACTGTGAGGTGGAGACTCTTGGAGCAAGGCCTGGTCTCAAGGAGGGCAGCAAAGAAGCCACTTCTCTCCAGAAAAAAACCTCATGGACAGACTGATATTCTGCAAAAGGTACAGGCAGTGGACTGCTGAGTAATTGGGGTAAAGTTATTTTCTCTTATGAATCCCCTTTTCGATTGTTTGGGACATCAGGAAAACGCCTCATTCGGAGAAGACAAGGTGAGCGCTACCACCAGTCTTGTCTCATGCCAACTGTTAAGCATCCTGAAACCATTCATGTGTGGGGTTGCTTCTCAGCCAAGGGAATCGGCTCTCTCACAGTCTTGCCTAAAAACACAGCCATGAATAAAGAATGGTATCAGAATGTCCTCCAAGAGCAACTTCTCTCAACCCTCCAAGAGCAGTTTGGCGATCAACAATGCCTTTTCCAGCATGATGGAGCACGTTGCCATAAAGCAAAGGTGATAACTAAATGGCTCAGGGAACAAAACATAGAGATTTTGAGTCCATGGCCTGGAAACTCCCCAGATCTTAATCCCATTGAGAACTTGTGGTCAATCAAGAGACGGGTGGACAAACAAAAACCTAAAAATTCTGACAAAATGAAAGCATTACTTGTGCAAGAATGGACTGCTGTTATGTTTTGGTAGCTGAGGAGAGCAGGCAAAAACGACAATACACCAGAGAGGTTGGAATCTACTGGATTGCAGTACCCTGACTAACCACCACAACTAAAGGCAGCCGTGGAGCGTTCCTACGTTGGTCCTAGACGCCTCGTCACAGCCTGAGAGGCTAACTACACCTAAAGATAGAAAGAGGAAAGCTATCTGCCCCAGAGCAGATCCCAAAAGAACATAGGAAGCCCCCAAACATGTAATGGCGGTTAGACAAGAGGAAATACAGACACAGACAGAAAATAGTATGAGCAAACGCTGGGGCCCAATTTGCCTAGACAGAAAAGTATAGGAAGGATACTTACTGCAATTCCAAAAAACCCTAAAAAAAGCCAACGCTACTAATTGCAAAAACACCTGAGATCACACGACCTCTACCACCTAAATTAGTTCTCTGGTGTAACAAAACTAAGCCGCAGCCACAGAAAAAACTGGAAAAGGCAAATGAACAAACAACAGTGGCTCCAGAGGAACCGAGAGGAGACCAAGCCCCCCGGGGAGGGGAACCTGGCCAACCTCACAGAAATGCAGAGAAAAATGCAAATGGCAAGCACAAAAACAAAAACAGAAAATATCTTATCTGAGAGCAGGAGAAGAGGCAAGACTCAGCAAGCTTCCAAGTGAACCAGGAAACAACATTGAGACAAGAACAATTGATCACCGGCAACCATGATGGGGGAACCTCCCTTATATCCAGCCAGTCTGTACTTCCTGATTGCCAATCCTCATTGAATGGTTCAGTACTGTTTGTAACCACCAGACGGAGCTTCTGCCGAACCCTCATTTGGGCAACCAGGTCGGTCAGGATGAGCTCTGTGATACGCACGGATCAATCTCCTAGCATGGATGTCCGACGCAAACACCCAAGAATTGTCCTCCTGACCATAACCTCTCCACTTAACCAAATACTGGAGTTTCCGTCTAGAAAAACGAGAATCCAATATTTTCTAAACCACATACTCCAGATTTCCTCAACCAAAACAGGGTCAGGGGGCACAGCCATAGGAACCATTGGCTCGACAAACCTCTTCAATAAGGACTTGTGGAACACGTTATGGATCTTAAATGTCCCTGGAAGAAGTAAACGAAAGGAAACAGGATTAAGAATCTCCATGATCTTATAAGGTCTAATGAACCTAGGCTTAAACTTAGGAGATGTAACTCTCATAGGGATATTTCTTGAGGATAACCAGACCAAGTCCCCCACTTTAAACCGAGGACCATCAGTCCTATGCCGGTTGGCAAACCGCTGGGCCTTCTCCTGAGAGAGGGACAACCTCTCCACTACCTGGTCCCAAATCTGCTGCATACTCTCCACAAGAGAGTCAACACCCGGACAGACAGAAGCCTCCGTCTGTCCAGAAGAAAATCGAGGGTGAAACCTAAAATTGCAGAAAAATGGAGACATCAAAGTGGCAGAGCTTGCCCTATTATTAAGAGCAAACTCAACCAAAGGCAAAAAAGAGACCCAGTCATCTTGATCAGCAGACACAAAGCATCTCAGATAAGTCTCCAATGTCTGGTTTGTTCTCTCAGTTTGTCCATTGGTCTGAGGATGAAAAGCAGAGGAGAAAGACAATTGAACACCAAGTTTAGAACAAAAAGTCCTCCAAAATCTGGAAACAAACTGGACTCCTCTGTCAGACACAATGTTCTCAGGAATGCCGTGTAACCGAACCACGTGCTGAAAGAACAAAGGCACCAATTCGGAGGAGGAAGGCAACTTAGGTAATGGCACAAGATGTATCATCTTGGAAAACCTATCACAAATCACCCAGATAACGGTCATTCTCTGAGAAACAGGGAGGTCGGAAATAAAATCCATAGAGATATGGGTCCATGGTCTCTTGGGCACAGGCAATGGCATCAACAAACCACTAGAGCGAGAGCAAGGCTTGGAGCGAGAGCAAGTCCCACAGGACTGCACAAACTCCCTGACGTCACGAGACAAAGTAGGCCACCAAAAGGACTGACTAACCAAGTCTCTGGTACCAAAAATTCCGGGATGACCGGCCAATGCTGAACAATGAATCTCAGACATCACACTCTTCTTCCACTGGTCTGGGACAAACAATTTCCCAACAGGGCAGCACTCGGGTTTATCCTCCTGACACCCCTCCAGAGCCAGTCTCAAATTGGGCGAGATGGTGGAAAGAACTACACCCTCTTTCAAAAACAGCAGGATCAGATAACTCAGGGGAGTCCGCAAGGAAACTCCTCGAGAGGGCATCCGCCTTAACATTCTTAGTGCCAGGAAGAAAGGAAACCACAAAATTAAAACGTGTGAAAAACAAGGCCCACCTGGCCTGTCTAGGATTATGTCGTTTGGCTGATTCTAGATAAACCAGATTCTTATGGTCCGTGAGGACCACCACTTGATGTTTGGCTCCCTCCAGCCAATGTCTCCACTCTTCAAAAGCCCACTTCATGGCCAATAACTCCTGATTACCCACGTCATAATTACGTTCAGTTGGAGAAAATTTTCGAGAGAAAAAAGCACAAGGGTTACTTTTAGAGATCTCAGGATCTCTTTGGGACAAAATGGCACCTGCCCCAATTTCAGAGGCATCAACCTCCACCTGAAATGGCAGAGAAACATCAGGCTGCCGTAGAACAGGAGCAGAAGTGAATCTCTGTTTAAGTTCCTGAAACGCAGAGACTGCCTCAGGTGGCCAATTCACCACATCAGAACCCTTTTTGGTCAAATCAGTCAATGGTTTAACAATAACAGAGAAATTACCAATAAATTTACGAAAAAAATTGGCAAAACCCAAGAATCTCTGAAGAGCCTTTAATGAAGTAGGTTGGACCCAATCATAGATGGCCTGAACCTTGACCGGGTCCATTTCAATAACAGATGGAGACAAAATGAATCCCAGAAATGAGATCCTCTGTACGCCAAAAAGACACTTTGATCCCTTCACATACAGAGCATTCTCTCTCAAAATCTGGAACACAGTCCGAACATGTTTCACATGAGAGTCCCAGTCATTGGAGAAAATCAAGATATCATCCAAATAAACAATCAGAAATTTATCCACAAAATCCCTGAAAATGTCATTCATGAAGGACTGGAAGACGGAAGGAGCATTAGTGAGCCCAAAGGGCATCACTAGGTACTCAAAATGCCTCTCTGGGGTATTAAACGCCGTCTTCCATTCATCCCCGTGCTTAATGCGAATAAGGTTATACGCAGTGGGAGTAAAAAATGAGTTTTATTTAATGTAGATATATAAAATTAGTTGCACAAGCATCAATGAAAATAAAAAGGAGCCTTGGCCCCACACAATACAATACCCTGGCATTTAACAAATCAGGCCAATGATTAAATATAGCGAGATGCATACATGAAATAATCAAATAATAAAAAACTATTTAATGTGAATACAAAAAATATGCACAAGTAAAAAAATGTATATAAAAAAATCTAATCCGTGAGATATATTAATATATTTATAATGCTTTATAATAAATATGCTATAGTGCAAAGCATAAGTGCTAAGTGAAATCAGAACCGACAAATAATGTAAAAATAATCACCGAGCAAAAAGATAAATAAAAACAATGTGCATAATAACTAGTGCCGCAATTAAATGACCTACCAAACTGCACCCCACAGTGATATAATAAGCAAAATGTGCTTAAATGGACACCGCTACCATAATTATGATAACTACAAAACACTCATGTATGCAAATATATTACCTGAAAATACCAGGGGAGATAGATAGTGGAGACAAGGCTGCCTAGAACGAAGGAATAACCATTCCGAAACGCGCGTCGGGGCGCGTTCTAGGCAGCCTTGTCTCCACTATCTATCTCCCCTGTGGGGTGCAGTTTGGTAGGTCATTTAATTGCGGCACTAGTTATTATGCACATTGTTTTTATTTATCTTTTTGCTCGGTGATTATTTTTACATTATTTGTCGGTTCTGATTTCACTTAGCACTTATGTTTTGCACTATAGCATATTTATTATAAAGCATTATAAATATATTAATATATCTCACGGATTACATTTTTTTATATACATTTTTTTTACTTGTGCATATTTTTTGTATTCACATTAAATAGTTTTTTATTATTTGATTATTTCATGTATGCATCTCGCTATATTTAATCATTGGCCTGATTTGTTAAATGCCAGGGTATTGTATTGTGTGGGGCCAAGGCTCCTTTTTATATTTTCATTGATGCTTGTGCAACTAATTTTATATATCTACATTAAATAAAACTCATTTTTTACTCCCACTGCCTGGGTGAAGTTTTCTTTCTCCTCCCCTGTTCTTTTTGCACCAAGGTACCCTGGAAAACAGGTCAGAAATCAAGGGTAACGGATATTGATATTTCACAGTGATATTGTTCAAGAGACGATAATCAATTCACGGCCTTAATGAACCATCCTTTTTGGCCACAAAGAAAAAACCAGCACCCAAGGGTGAAGAGGATGGTCTGATATGACCCTTCTCCAATGACTCCTTGATATAAGACCGCATAGCGTCATGTTCAGGTACAGACAAGTTAAAAAGGCGACCTTTAGGGAATTTACTACCAGGCACAGCTCCTATGGGGGGCAAGGATGCAGATTTACTTTCGCTAAACACATCAGAAAAATCAGTCAAAAAGTCAGGTACATCTTGAACCTGGGGAGAGGCAGAAAAAACAGGAGTGTTGGCATTAACACATTGGCAGCCCCAACTGGTTACAGACACAGATTTCCAATCCAAAACAGGATTATGAGACTGCAACCAAGGGAAACCTAGTACAATAATGTCATGCAGATTATACAGCACCAAAAATTTGCAACTCTCCTGATGATCAGGTTCAACCCTCATTATCACCTGAGTAGAGAACTGGGGTTTAATCTCAGCCAAAGTGGTAGAATCAATCCCCAGTAGGGGAAAAGACTTCAGTAGGGATATTAAGGGAAACCCACAGCGTTTAGCAAAATCAAAATCCATCAGGTTAATAGCTGCTCCTGAATCAACGAAAGCCTGAGTAGAAAATGTGGACAGGGAGCAAATCAGGGTAACAGTCAACAGAAAATTAGTCTGAACACTACCCAAGACAACTGAGCGTGCAAAATGTCTTCCCCGCTTAGGGCAGACTGAAATAGCATGAGAGGCATCACCACAGTAGAAACATAACCCATTGCGTTTTCGAAACTCATGACGCTGAGCCCCAGAAGCCACTCCATCACACTGCATGGGCTCAGAAGCTGGTTCACAAGTCAACACTATTCCACGCATACCTCTACGCTCACGCAAACGTCTGTCAATTTGAATCGCTAATGACATAGAATCATTGAGACAAGAGGGAGCAGGGAAACCCACCATAACATCTTTTACATTCTCTGACAGACCCTTCCGAAAAAGGGCTGCCAAAGCATCATCATTCCATTTGGTCAGAACTGCCCACTTTCGGAATTTCTGACAGGGTCCCCAGGTGTCAGGGAAAAAGCCCAATCCTGAGGATCGCCGCGCAGGAGAGAGATGACAATTTGAACCTGCTGTGCTGCGTTCCCTGAGGACTTAGGTTTTAAGGCAAAAAACAACTTACAGTTATTTTTGAAATTCAGAAATTTAGCTCGATCCCCCCAAAACAAATCTGGCATGGGGATCCTAGGTTCCACAACCGGCAACCCTGCAAGATAGGTAGCAATACTCCGAACTTCAGTGACAAGCTGATCCACACGGCCAGACAACTGTGCAAACTCCATTGAGAAAAAAAAAAATCCTCCTCAGCACCCAGAGAAAAAGAGGGAAAAAAAATGCAGAAAAAAAAAAAATCTCTGACAACTCTGACAACTTTTTTCTTTCCACACTATTTTTCCCTTCTGTGAGTACCATATAATTTTCAGTTTGGGCCGGTGAACTGTTATGTTTTGGTAGCTAAGGAGAGCAGGCATAAACGGCAATACACCAGAGAAGTTGGAATCTACTGGATTGCAGTACCCTAACTAACCACCACAACTAAAGGCAGCCGTGGAGCGTTCCTACATTGGTCCTAGACGCCTCGTCACAGCCTGAGAGGCTAACTACACCTAAAGATAGAAAGAGGAAAGCTATCTGCCCCAGAGAAGATCCCCAAAGAGCATAGGAAGCCCCCAAACATGTAATGGCGGTTAGACAAGAGGAAATACAGACACAGACAGAAAATAGTATGAGCAAACGCTGGGGCCCAATCTGCCTAGACAGAAAAGGATAGGAAGGATACTTACTGCAATTCCAAAAAACCCTAAAAAAAGCCAACGCTACTAATTGCAAAAACACCTGAGATCACACGACCTCCACTGTTATGATTTGGTAGCTGAGGAGAGCAGGCAAAAAAAAAGGCAATACACCAGAGAGGTTGGAAACTACTGGATTGCAGTACCCTGACTAACCACCACAACTAAAGGCAGCCGTGGAGCGTACTTACGTTGGTCCTAGACGCCTCGTCACTGCCTGAGAAGCTAACTACACCTAAAGATAGAAAGAGGAAAACTATCTGCCCCGGAGCAGATCCCCAAAGAACATAGGAAGCCCCCAAACATGTAATGGCGGTTAGACAAGAGGAAATACAGACACAGACAGAAAATAGTATGAGCAAACGTTGGGGCCCAATCTTCCTAGAAAGAAAAGGATAGGAAGGACACTTACTGCAATCCAAAAAACCCTAAAAAAATACCAACTCACTAATTGCAAAAACACCTGAGATCACACGACCTCTACCACCTAAATTAGTTCTCTGGTGTAACAAAACTAAGCAGCAGCCACTGAAAAACTGGAAAAGGCCAATGTACAAATAACAGTGGCTCAGATAAACTGAGAGGAGCACAAGCCCCCAGAGGGGACCTGGCTGACCTCCACAGAAGTGCAGGACAAAATGCAAAAATCAAGCACAAAAATAAAAAGCAGAAAATATCTTATCTGTCAGCAGAAGATGCAGGCAAGACACAGCAAGCTTCCAAGTGAACCAGGAACCAAAGTTGAGACAAGAACAATTGATCACTGGCAACCCTGATGGGAGGGAACCTCCCTTATATAAGACCAGTCTGTAACACCTGATTGCCAATCTTCACAATCTTCATTGAATAGTTCAGTACTGCCTGTAACCACCAGAGGGAGCTTCTGCTCAGAATTCATTTCTAACACATTCACAACACTCTACCACCTAAATTAGTTCTCTGGTGTAACAAAACTAAGCCGCAGCCACAGAAAAAACTGGAAAAGGCAAATGAACAAACAACAGTGGCTCCAGAGGAACCGAGAGGAGACCAAGCCCCCCGGGGGGGGAACCTGGCCAACCTCACAGAAATGCAGATCACCGGCAACCATGATGGTGGGAAACCTCCCTTATATCCAGCCAGTCTGTACTTCCTGATTGCCAATCCTCATTGAATGGTTCAGTACTGTTTGTAACCACCAGAGGAGCTTCTGCTCAGAATTCATTTCTAAAACATTCATAACAGACTGCTATCAGTCAGGATTTGGTCCAGAAGTTGATTGAGAGCATGCCAGGGAGAATTGCAGAGGTCCTGAAGAACAAGGGTCAACACTGCAAATATTGACTTGCTGCATTAACTCATTCTAACTGTCAATATAAGCTTTTATTACTCATATGTTTGCAATTATTATATTTCTGTCTGTGATAAAAACATCTGTCAAACACACATAAAAACCAGAGGGCAGCAGATCATGTGAAAATATAATATTTGTGTCATTCTCAAAACTTTTGGCCATGACTGTAGTATCTATAGTGCCTCTCTATTTCTTCCCTGCTTACTAAATCACACAAATTCCTGGCGGCCACTGTGACTTTGGGTATGCACATTGATCTACCTTTGTGCCAGTCCCCTGGCATCAATTCGTGCAGACCCGAATTATGACAGGCCAAGCACATCCCTCTGCAATCTGTTGCTGAACCGGGAAGTAGTAGCATGTACAGTGAAATTCTGCTTAAATGGAATCTATCACCAGAAATAACGCTGTTAACCTCCAGATATGGGGTTAATCTGCAGGCTAATAGTGTTATGCTGTTTTGGAGCAAGCACGCAGCCGAATGCAGCGGGGGGGAGAGGAATTAACTTTATTCTCTCTGCCAACATTCATTATTCAGTCATGGAAGCAGGGCGGCACCAGTTCAGTCACCGCTCTGAGTATGCTCAGCCGCTCCTCTGGCCCTGACTGACAGCTGGACGTAATGTAGAGCCAGTGTCAGTCAGGGCTGGGGACTCGGTGACTGAACTGGTGCCGCCACTGCCCATATGACAGAAAACCATTTGCTGGCGGGGAGATTAAAGATAATTTTCTCCCTGCTGCATTCGGCTGCGTGCATGCACCACGCATCATCATAACGTGCGCTTAACCTACAGATTAACTGCATATCTGCAGGTTAACACTGTTATCTCTGGTGACAGGTTCCCTTTAAGTGCCACTACTTGCCAACTCAGCACTGTACGCAAGTGCAGTGGAACATAGGGAGAAGACCACAGCGCGGACGTGAACCAAGCTCTTCTGTGTGCGATCTCACAACAGATATGCTGCACTGCAGCTTATATATATATATATATTGTGAGACAGTGAAGGTATATGTGATGAATGGGGTGTACATTTCACCTAGGTATAAGGGAAATGTGTGGCTTTGTAAACCTAGTGGTAGAGAAAGGTCACTACACCTCACATTCAGCACACACTTGCAGCACAAGCCTGAAACTACTCAGGTCTTAATTAGGAGACCAGAAGTAGGTGTCTGCAAACACAATCTGAGAGCTAGTTTAGCCTGGACACAGGGAGGTGTCCTGGCACAAGAAACAGTCTCCAAGAGTGTTAGAGCTGTCTTCAGCCTGGACACAGAGAGGTGTCCTGGCACAAGGAAGCAGTCTCTGTGAGCATGCATGCTGATGATTACTGAAGAGGAGGGGAGCCATCTCAGTCTGGGTTAGATGTACCCCGGACACAGGAGTGTCTCTGTGAACCTCCATGCTGATTATTACCGAAGAGGAGGGGAGCCGTCTCAGTCTGGGTGCAGGAAGGACCCCGGACACAGGAGTGTCTCTGTGAACCTCCAGGATAATGACTACTGAATAGGAGTGGATCTCTCTCAAGTCTGGACGTCGGGTGGACCTTCAGACATAAGGAGGAGGATCTGGGAAACTCCATACTGGTACCATATATCATATGTGTTGTTTTGGGCACAGACTGATAGAGTCTGGGTTCCTGATAGAAAGGGACATTACATAAGTGTAATTTAGTGGCTAGACAAGCCTAGGTCTTTTGTTTATGCTTTGTTTTATCTGTGTGCTGTGGACTTTAATAAAACTGGTTGCGGCCAGTTTTTACCATAATTGCTGTCTGAATGAACTGTTTCCATGCCATTCTGTCTACCCAGACAGCGATCTCAGAGCTAAAACCCCCGGAAAGGCTACAATTGGTGGAGAATGCGGGCAGCGCAGGGCCTGGTACAGTTAGTGCTGGAGTGTGCATGCAGCACAGTGGCAAGAGACAGCATTAAAGGTGAAGTCTATTGAAATAGCAGCAGAAAAAAAAAAAAAGTGTGTGTCAGCAGAAACGTCTGTTTGGAGCAGTCTTGGAGAGACAGTGGCCCTGATAGGGTCTGCAGAGAGAAAATGTATGCACAGCAAAGCTGAACTTGTTGTGAAAATGACTGTGGAATGTGCAGCAGCAAAAGAAAAGTTTGTGGAGCAGTCTTAAAGAGACAGTAGCCCTAATAGACTTTGCAAAGGAACAAAAAAAAAAAGTGGTTGCACAGCAAGGCTGAATTTTCTGTGGAAAAAAGCTGTGTAGTGTGTATGTCTTGAGTGAAGACTGCCGTTGTTAAGACAGAGAAGTCTGACAGCATGGATGACAGCATGGAAGCGCTGTTTGAACAAATGGCACAAGTTAATGTGCAACATAAAACTGCCGTGGTTGAGACAGATAAGTCCGGCCGTGTGAAGGAGCTCATTGAGTACCTGGTACAGGCCCAGCGAAGCATGCAGCAGAGCATGGAGCAGCAGCGCCTGCAGTACCAGCGGCAAATGCAGCAGTACAGGCACCAAATCCTGCAGCAGCAGCAGGAGAATATCCGGTTGTTTTTTGAGCAGGTTGCAGCACTGCAGGGGACTTGTGGTGCATCGTCCCAAAGTAATGTTGCAAAGTCACCTGACTTGTCCGCTGTGAAGAGGGCGGTAAGACGGTCCTTGAAAAAGATGACACCTCGTGATGATGTGGAGGTATATCTCACTAGGTTTGAGAGACTGGCAGAGAAGGAGAATCTGCCCCTATCTGAATGGGCCATGATGGTCGCACCATATCTGATTGGAGAGCCCCAAAGGGCATATGCTGACCTGAGCGAGCAGGACAGCCAAGACTATGCTAAGATGAAAGTGGAGATTCTTACCCGGCTGGGTGTTACGGTGACAGCCCATGCCAGGGGAGTTCATGACTGGAGATACAGTTGGGAGTCTGCAGTCAGCAGGCCTGATTATGGAGTTGAAAAGGTGGTAGTGAACCGCTACACCCGAGCATGTCCTACAGTGAACCGCTACACCCGAGCATGTTCTCCTGAGGTACAGCCGTCTGAGAGGACGTCACTTCAGAGTTCCCGGACGTCGAACTCTCCCGGTAAGAGCGTTCCAGCTGTTGGGGACATGGGGTATGCTGATAAGCGGGTTCAGGCCCGAGGGGACATGTGGGTGGAAGAGTGTGATGGACAGTGTTGGAGATGTCGTGAAATTGCAGCCAACTGTCCACTAGAGGGGGAGCCTATGTGCCGTGATGTTGGCAGATCCCTCTCTCTCTGCGCAGAACCTGTGTGTGTGACCACCGCAACCGAAGAGACTGGACCACAGGTGTCCCCGGTGGTTACAAATGGTTGCTCAGCGCAGGCCCTCTTGGACTCAGAGAGTCCAGTGACTTCCGTATGTGACAGCCTGATTGATAGGGACTTCATCCCTGATAAGCACTTGAGTATGGTGTGCATCCATGGAGACACCAAAGTCTACCCAGAGACTGCCGTGGACTTGGTCCCCAAACTTGGGGAGATTTCATGTGAAGTGGGGGTAGTGAAGACCCTGGTGCAACCCGTTATATTGGGTAATGACTTTCCCCGGTCTAAGGATCTCTGGGGGAAGGGTGATTCTGATGGACAGTGTGATGAAGCCCCTACTGAGGGTACGCAGTCCCGAGGGGCGGAACACAATGCTAGTGGGACGTTAAACTTATGTGATAATGATAATGATGATGATGATCATGATAATGATGATGACCATGATGATGATGATGATGATAATGATGATGATGATGATCATGATGATGATGATGACCATGATAATGCTGATGCTGATGCTGATGGTGATGATGATCATGGTGGTGGTGATGATGCTGATCATAGTCATGATAATGATGTTGATAATAATGATGACTGTGATGGTGATGAAATTTCTTTACAGGTGATGTTGGGAGACGAGGATGGTGGTTCTCGGGAACCGAGTGTCCCTGACCTGCCTGTGTCCTGTGACAATTTTGAGAGTGAGCAGTGGCGAGACCCCACTCTTGGGACGACACAAGAGAATATGATTGTTCTAAATGAGGTTTCCCAGGAGCCTGGTTCTGAGGAGAGGTTTCCTCATGCTGCCATGGACAATAGCCTATTGTATAGGGACACTGAAGTCCAGGGAGAGGTCGTGAGTCAGCTCCTAGTACCTGAGCTATATAGAAGTATAGTGCTGGGGTTGTCACATAGTCACATACTTGAGGGACCAGATGGTGAAGTTAATGTTGTGGATGACATGTTAACTAAGGTTCCAGATCAGTATGTGAATGAAAATGAATTGTATAACCCTGACAGTGAGCAGGATGTGAATGAAAATGAATTGTATAACCCTGACAGTGAGCAGGATATGAATGAAAATGAATTGTATAACCCTGACAGTGAGCAGGATGTGAATGAAAATGAAGTGTATAGCCCTGACAGTGAGCCAGATGTGGCTGAGAAAAAGGGGTCAGATAGTGATAGTGAATTATCTGATGACCATAAAGCAACCAGTGCAAATGAGGAAGGCATGGTAGCAGAGGAGGTTGAGAGTCCTGAAAAGAAAGCTGATGCTGACCTTAAAGCCAGACAGAAGATGGCATCTGAAGATGTTTTACAGTTGGCCGGTTCCCTGGCGAAGACTAAGGTGAAAGGAGGAGAGCTGAGCTTTAAAGGCAGGACTCTGAAACTGAACACAGCACAAGTGGATGCTGTTGAAGATGAGAAGTTGTCAGTGTGTGGTGTGGATCTGCATCATGCCAAGGACTCTGAAGGTGATGCTGCAGAGGTGGAAAAAGCCATGGAAGTGGTGGTCACCAAGCCAGATGCCTCATCAGAAGCTGAGGTTTCAAGTGAAGCTGTGAGGAGCAAGACTGAAGATATGGGGACTGACTCTGTCCAGGAATCTGTTTCTGCCGAAGACAGCGGCGTGGACGGGTTACAGTCCGGATCAGTAGCTGGCATTGGTGAGCTCAAGCGCACTTTCAGGGAGGCTACATCGGAGCCACGTCCCAACAAATGGGAAAAGCGATGTGTCACTCCGTTGCCGCTGCAGACACACGGGAGCCCAGATGGGATGCAGAACGTGGTGGAAGAGAAGAATCCGGCGGGTTCTGAGTATACAGATGCCGCTATCAAGGAGAACTTGAGGGCTGGAATAAATGGAGATATTGGAGACCAAAGTGATGTGGCTGAAGAGGTAGAGTCTAGGACTGACGGTGGGGCTTCTGGGCATGTCTTGCCAGAAGAGCCTGAAAGTGGGGAACTGGAGAAAAGTGAAAAACCCCCTATACCTTCTGTGATAGTTGGTGACACATGGTCAGTGCACCAGGGACAGGAGGTACATGAGTTTCTGAGGAAGAGTCAGCAGAAGTGTTCTGATGTGTCTGGTCGTACTACTTTGGCCAGGCACTATATTGAATCTGAGCCCGGCCCTAAGGTCAAGATGAAACCGTGCAGGATACCCGAGGCCCGCAGAGAGTATAGGCCTGGGAGGGTACAGGGTAGTGCGGATGCTTCAGATGAAGAGAAAACTGATGTTGGCTATGACAGTGGTGAGGATGAAGCTGATGAGGGCCATGACTGGTCCAGAGTTCACTGTCTCTGTTGGATTGTTGACCAGTCCTTCGGTCTGGATGACCAGCCCTCCGGTCTGGAGAAGAGGGAGGGGATATGTGAGACAGTGAAGGTATATGTGATGAATGGGGTGTACATTTCACCTAGGTATAAGGGAAATGTGTGGCTTTGTAAACCTAGTGGTAGAGAAAGGTCACTACACCTCACATTCAGCACACACTTGCAGCACAAGCCTGAAACTACTCAGGTCTTAATTAGGAGACCAGAAGTAGGTGTCTGCAAACACAATCTGAGACTAGTTTAGCCTGGACACAGGGAGGTGTCCTGGCACAAGAAACAGTCTCCAAGAGTGTTAGAGCTGTCTTCAGCCTGGACACAGAGAGGTGTCCTGGCACAAGGAAGCAGTCTCTGTGAGCATGCATGCTGATGATTACTGAAGAGGAGGGGAGCCATCTCAGTCTGGGTTAGATGTACCCCGGACACAGGAGTGTCTCTGTGAACCTCCATGCTGATGATTACCGAAGAGGAGGGGAGCCGTCTCAGTCTGGGTGCAGGAAGGACCCCGGACACAGGAGTGTCTCTGTGAACCTCCAGGATAATGACTACTGAATAGGAGTGGATCTCTCTCAAGTCTGGACGTCGGGTGGACCTTCAGACATAAGGAGGAGGATCTGGGAAACTCCATACTGGTACCATATATCATATGTGTTGTTTTGGGCACAGACTGATAGAGTCTGGGTTCCTGATAGAAAGGGACATTACATAAGTGTAATTTAGTGGCTAGACAAGCCTAGGTCTTTTGTTTATGCTTTGTTTTATCTGTGTGCTGTGGACTTTAATAAAACTGGTTGCGGCCAGTTTTTACCATAATTGCTGTCTGAATGAACTGTTTCCATGCCATTCTGTCTACCCAGACAGCGATCTCAGAGCTAAAACCCCGGAAAGGCTACAATATATATATCTGTACATTATTAAATACATATATTGTACACTTCTCAAGATTGAAATTGCAACACCAAGAAGGAAAAGTCATGTAATTATGGAAATCACAAAATTGATAGACATTAATAAGTAAATCATTGAAAAATATAAAGATCTCAAACCTCAAAACATCTCAATTTATTCAGTTTTGAACGAATGCCATTTGAAAAAATACATATATTTGTTATCATTGAAATTATTAATAGCTGTCTAATGTTCTGCCAGGTTTAATACACTTGGGCATGCAAATTATCAAGATCCGCTTTTAGCAGCTCACTTTGCAATTGCCAACAAATGACGTCCCATATGTGGTCAATGGGACACTAGTCTGGAGATGCTGCAGGCCATAGCAGCACATTTATGCCACCCAGGTTACTCACGGCAGCACGAGCAACATGTGGCCTGGCATTGTATCCAGATTAATCTCACATTGAGCACATCTGGGGCATCCAAAGGGAGCTGCCAGCAGCAGATCTTGATGATTTGCATTCCTAAGTGCATTCAGAGTGGCAGAACATTCCTCAGACAACTTTTTAAAACCTTGATCCATGTAGTTATATGCCTTGGCGTGCTATTTCTGATCGTGGCAGTCATACTTGACACTCATTAAACATGTTTTAACAATTTTGTTTAGATTTTTTCATCATTTATATGTCTATCAATCCTAGCATTCAACAACTCCTTGACTTTTCCTTCTTGGTGTTGCAATTTTAATGTTGAGGAGTGAATATAGTGTGGAGCTGTGTATAAAGTATGTATTGTAAAGCTGTGCATGTGTGACAAATATATTTTGTGTGGAGTCCACGCCACATAATGTATAGTATATACATTGAACACTGCTCCACAGTACCTTGCTTGCTGAGTGAGTGCGGGACGGAACCGATCACGTATCCTCAGAGACAGGTGGAGTTGGAGCTGCTGCTAGAGGAATGGAGTTTTTCCAAAGGCCCCACACTCACAGCTGACTGGCAGACACAAAGACTGCTGCTTCTCCTCCTAATTCTCTGCAGGTGACTGGCTCTGTAATGTGATTGTACTGTGCATGTCAATGCATGCGCAGTAAAAACCATTGAGGGGGAAATAAATTATGGATGGTGCTTTTATCTGCTCATTACAGATGTCAGAAAAAAGCCCCTGTTCGTAAATTTACAGATGCTTGGCAACCTACTTTCACCCAAAGCGGTTATGCTGTGCCCAAAAAAATAACAGCCCTGTGTCACTGTGGTCTTAGTGCTGTGTCTCTGCACAATCACTGAATATTGCAGGTGAAACAACTGTTTTTCAGCAAGATTTAGTGATCATGCAGTGAAGGAGTGGCAAAACTGCAGTGGCACAGGGCTGTTGCGGTTTCAGTCGCTGTGTGAACACTGCCTAATGCTTTCTTTGCATTAATTGTTGGTGGTGTAATTGGGACAGACCAGAGACCAGTACAAATAAATGAACTCATGCATATTTTAACATAAGAAGAAAAATGCTTGTTGAACAGTTTCATGCCAGTAACCTCAGTTCATTTCACAACATGAATAAAGTAATGCGTTAGGAACAGTCTATTTAAAGACAAGCTTGCATTTTCCTCACGGTTTAATAGATATTGCTGGAAGTAGCAGGATACTGTTTGAACTGTGTTGCTTGGCAACAGACACTATACACTAACATCTAAAAGCGATGTTGCACAAGTATTTCCATTATCAGCATATTTTTATTGATAACATTTGCATATTTTTGAATAAAAATATCTTAACTATTGACTCCTTAAATATGCACTAATTAAAAAAAATGTGCTTGACTTTATTACTACATGACAGTTATGTAATCTGTATTGTGCATAGTAGTGCATTAGAAATGTTTACATCTACAATTCAATCAGTAATTGAATATGGATCATTCTACTAGTCACACTATGTTATTTTATTTACCATACCCCATTACACTTTGGGGTTCATATCATTTCACATTGATGCAAATGTACTAAAAGATAATAATTAATAATAAAGGCTCTTGATTTGTGGCAATCTTACTGCAAGTGTACCTTTTTATGCAGCATGCAACTCCATGGCATGGAAGTTAAAGCTAAGAACAGAAGATGTAGAAACAGAAGATGAAACTGTCTTTGCAACTGGTGAACTTAACTTGTGTGCTCGGCAGCACACTTCTGCACAGGCTCAACAGCACACTGCTGCACAAGTGCCTTCACTTCCTTGTTGCTGAGAGGGCGGGCTAGCCTCCCAAGATGGGTTTATATCTGCGAGTACATGCAGATGGGGGTACTAGGCACATAAAATAACCAATTCTTCTGCATTAGAAATATCTCGCTGCATATGGGTGGCACGAGGTTCAGTGGTTAGCACTGTTACTTTGCAGTTCTGAAGTCCTGGGCTCAAATCCCACCAAGGACAACATCTGCAAAGAGTTTGTATTTTTTCCCTCTGTTGTGTGTTTCATCCTCCATACCAAAGATATACAGCTAGTGAATTTAAACAATGAGCCCCAAAGGGAACATGTCACTGGTGTGTCAGAGGCTACAGACAGTCGCACAGCATCTTGCTGTAGAAGGTCTCTGCGGTTGGCTTTGCAGGCGCTTTCCTAGTCCTTCTGAATCTTTAAACCAGAGGCAAATTCACCCGGCTCTAATTGACACACCTGGACCTGGGTGTTTATAGACTTCCTCTCTGCTTCTGGGAGTCACCGGTGATACTTCCTTTCCGTTTCCCTGTTGAGGCTTGGAGCTATAGCAGTTGGCTATCTTCCTCTTTGGTGCTGTTGGAGGACGTCTGTGTTATCTCTCTGAGTCTACTCAAGATAAATGTACCCCTCGTTTGTCTATCTCATCTGTATTTAGTTGTAGTGGGAATTGATAAGTGCACACCTTGTCCTTCCATATGCAGGGCTTATTGCCAAGGTCAGGCAGGGATTAGGTTCCTGCTCGGCGATAGGTGCAGAACCTTTAAAGGGACATTTTATTGCGGCCTGTCGTTTGATGCCTAAGCAAAGGGAGACTTTTTTAACCCTTGGTAGTCTGGAGTGGAATAAGCAAGGGGTGCATCTATCGTCAACCTGTAGTTCCCTGTTTGTCCTGAAAGCAGAGGTGGTACTGAAGAGCAAAACCTATGAGATTTCTTTGCTTGTTGACAGTGGAGCTGAAGTCAGCATGGTTGATGCTGAGTTTGCCAGAACTCACAAGCTGGTTTGCTGTGCTTTAGCTAAGACCATTCCCATCTTGGCAGTCTTCATCCCTGTTTAGATTTCCAGGAATTAAATCAAATTACCGTCCGAGATCCTTACCCTCTTCCTCTGATTCCCGATCTGTTCAGCCAGGTTGTGAGACCTAAGGTGTTCTCCGAGCTGAATTTAAGTGGGGCCTACAACCTGGTTAGAATCAGAGAAGGAGATGAATGGAAAACGATGTTCAATACGCCTGAGGGTCATTTCGAGAGTCTGGTCATGCCTTTCGGTCTGACCAATGCACCTGCCGTATTTCAGCATTTCATTAATGATATTTTCCATCATTTAGTGAGTAGGTTTGTGGTGCTCTATCTAGATGATATTCTGGTTTACTCTCCTGATTTGGAAACACATCGGGGGCATGTTAAACAGGGCCTGCAAATATTAAGAGATAACAAATTATATGCCAAACTCAAAAAATCGCTGTCCAGGAGGTGCAGTTTTTGGGGTACCTGTTGTCATCTTCAAGTTTTCGGATGGATCTGGAGAAGATCCTTGCTGTCCTTGATTAGGACCATCCCAAAAACTTGAAAGCTCTACAAAGTTTTTTAGGCTTTACCAATTTTTACCGGAAATTCATACGGAAATTTTCAGTAATTGTAAAACCCTTTACTGACATGACAAGGAAGGGGACGGTCTTTTCTAAATAGTCGGATGATGCCATGTGGGCTTTTTCCTCCCTAAAGGGCTGTTTTGCCACGGCTCCTATATTTAATCAACCCAATGTTTCCCATCCCTTTGTTGTGGAGGTTGATGCGTCGGAGGTGGGGGTTGGGGCTGTGTTGTCACAGGGTTCATCCCCTGGTAAATGGCGTCCATGCTCCTTCTTTTCTAAAAAATTTTCTTCGGCTGAGAGAAATTATGACGTTGGTAATAGGGAGCTTTTGGCAATTTAGTTGGCATTTGAAGAATGGTGAGATTGGTTGGAGGTAGGTGTCCATCCTATTACTATTATCACTGACCATAAGAACTTGTCTTATCTTCAATCGGCTAAATGTCTCAACCCTAGGCAAGCTAGATGTTCATTGTTTTTTACTAGGTTCAATTTCGTGGTCACTTTCCGTCCAGGGGTCAAAAATGTCAAGGCTTATGCTTTGTCCTGAACCTTCCCTGGTGGTGCTGACCATGAGGACCCTGCCCCAAATTTTCAGAAGGGGGTAGTCTTTTCAGTATTGTGCCCTGAGCTGAAGGGTTAGGTGTTGGAAGCCCAGGGGGATGCCCTGGCCTCCTGCCCTCCAGGAAGGTTATTTGTACCACCAAATCTATGCCGCAAAGTTATTAGGAACATCACAACTCTGTGCTTGCTGGTCATCTAGGTAGTAAGGCAACCGCAGACCTCCTTTCTCATCATTTTTGGTGGCAGGGTTGCATTGAGATGTGGTTGAACAAGTAGTTTCTTGTAGTATATGTGCACGTTCTAAAGTATCGCTTACCCATCCGTCTGGTACTCTTATTTCGCTACCTATTTCTAGGAGACCATGGACACACTTGTCCATGGATTTTATTACTGACCTTCCGGTATCTGCAGGCAATACTGTGGTTTTGGTGGTTGTAGATAGGTTCAGTAAAATGGTTCATTTCGTAGCATTAATTGCACTTCCGAATGCCAAGATTCTTGCTCAGGTGTTTATAAAAGAGATTGTGAATCTTCACGAATTCCCTACTATGTAGTGTCAGATCGGGGACCTAGCTTGTTTCCAAGTTCTGGAGGGCATTCTGTTCTCAACTGGGGGTGCAGCTGTCCTTTTCCTCTGCCTTCCATCCCAGTCAAATGGACAGACCGAGCGTGTTAACTAGAATTTGGAGAACTACCTCAGTTGTTTTGTCTCAGAAAATCAGGAGGATTGGGCATCCTACTTACCAATGGCAGAATTTGCTATCAATAATCACCATCAAGAATCTACCTGCAGGTCACCATTCTGTAGTGCATACGGTTACCATCCACAGTTTAGTACCTTTAGTGGGGGAGGGCTTCGGAAGTTCCAGAAGAGGAACGTTTTGCTTCGTCGCTCTCCTCAGTGTGGTGGGGGGTTCTGAGTAATTTGAAGATTATGGGAGACAGGTACAAACGTATGGCTGACAGAATATGCTTGCCAGGTCCGGACCTGAATGAATGTGAGGTTGTCTACCAGGAATATCAGGTTGAAGGTTCCTTACTGGAAGTTGGGACCTAGATTTATTGGTCTTTTTAAAATAACCACCATCATTAATCTAGCAGTGTTTCATCTTGAGCTACCTCAGGCTCCTAAGATCCACAATGTCTTTCACAGGTCTTTCGTCAAGAAATGTATGGATCCTTTTGAGCCTTCACTCCTGCCGCCGCCCCCAATAATAGTTGATGGAAACCTAGACTTTCAGATTTCAAGGATTGCAGATTCTCGCCTCCAATGTTGTTCCCTACAATACTTGGTGCACTGGAAGGGTTATGGCCCAGAGGAATTGATGTGGGTCTCGAAGTCACAGATGAATGCCCCAAGGCTTGTTCGTTCATATCACTCCTCTTGTCCCAAGAAGCCTGGTCCTGAATGTCCGGAGGCCACTCGTAGAAGGGGGGTTATTTTCACCGGTGTGTCAGAGACTGCAGACAGGTGCTGTTTGGGGACGTCTGTGTTATCTCTCTTGAGTCTACTCAAGATAAGTGTTCCCCTCATTTGTCTATCCCATCTGTCTTTAGTTGTAGTGAGGATTGACTAGTGGTACCCTGTCCTTCCCTAAGCAGGGCTTATTACCAGGGTCAGGCAGTGATTAGGTTCCTGCTCGGCAATAGGTGCAGAACCTGTAGAGGGACGTTTAGATCAGGCAAGGTGACTTTAAATCTGCCTGAGGGTCTTCACTTCCCCTTTCCCTAGTGTTGAGGTACTGCCACACTAAACGTTCCCGCTAACGATCACGATAACGACGCTATCGTTGGTGTGATCGTTTTAAGGTCGCTAGTAGCGGCCAAACTGGACGATCTCATTAACGACGCATCAGCGGTTAGCGATCTCTTTAACGACTTTGGCGGTCGTTGGGACGTGCCACACTGCATGTACTGTGAAAGATCACGACCTCGATAGGCGTGACTGAGCGCAACCTTTTGCACGCCCCTCATCACAGATTGGTGGTCACTATTTATCTCATAGATATTTATCACAGCTCTCCCGCTTTGTGATTGGATGACCGCGTCATAAAAGACGACGTATCAGCACTCCTCTCCATTGCTCTCGAGCAGAAGCGGTTCTTTCAAATCTCCAGCATCGTTTCCAGTGTGTCCTGCTAGCCTTTGTAGCTACTGCGATCCAGTTTGCGCCACTATTGCGGTTGCTGCGTTCCAGTCTACGGCGTTGGGTTTTTTGGCGATCCAGTCTGTGGCGTTATATCCTCTGCGATCCAGTTTGTGACGCTATTTTGTTTCCCTATTTTCTTTTTTTTTCAAAATCACAAACAAGTTTTGTAAGGTAGGTATTTTTTTTGTCACATTTAATTTTTATTTTTTCTTTAATTTTACAGATCCATTTTTAGATCTCTGCTGTTGTTAACCATTGTCGTCCATCAATTTTTTTTTTTGCCATTGTTTTGTTCAGGCACGCCCACCATTTTATGATCCCAGCTCTGTCAATGTTTACTCCAGCTGCGCCCACAACCACCATTTTGTGATCCCTGCTGTTTTTTGCGTAATTGTTCATCTATGATTTTTTTATTTTTTTTGCCATTGTTTTGTTCTGGCACGCCCACCACCACCATTTTATGATCCCAGCTCTGTCAATGTTTACTCCAGCTGCGCCCACAACCACCATTTTATGTTCCCTGCTGTGTTCTATGTTGTAGGCTATGTAAGCATTTTATTTAACCATTCTGGCGTTCTCACATAATCATTTTTTTATTACAGATGGCTGATAAGCAGGATTTTTTGCGGGAGTTTATCGAGCTGTACCACTCAATGCCGTGCCTGTGGAAAATAAAGTCGGCTGATTACTGTAACAGGCTTAAAAAGAAGGACGCGTACCAAAAACTTGTGGAGCTCTGCAAGAACCGTTACCCAGATGAACCGGCGGATGAGTCATCGGTGAAAAAACGCATTCAGGCCCTCCGCACAGTGTACAAAAAAGAGCTCAATAAAGTTATAAATTCTACCAAATCTGGAGCGGGGGCCGAAGATGTTTATGTCCCCCAACTGTGGTATTTTGATCTGTTCACTTTCACAAGGGACAAAGAAGTACCCAGACAAGGGACATCCATGTTGGATCTAGACCCGGTGATCCAGCCGGACACCCCTGTCATACATGTAAGTACCTTTGTATTACAACACATTTTAATGTACATGCCAAAGTGGACTTATATTTAAAAAATATAATTGTGAAATGTAGATAAAATGGCAGAATTAAGCACTTCATGTACTGATAATTTATCTAGCTCAACGGTTGAGGCCTATCCATTTACAAGTGTCGTTTTCACATTTTTGCTGTATACGGGTGATTATAGTGTGAAGATAAATTTCTTTGTCTTTACAAGTGTCGTTTTCACATTTTTGCTGTTTTTGGGTGTTATAGTGTGAAGATAAATTTCTTTGTCTTACAAGTGTCGTTTTAAATTTCTATAATTTTGTTGCTTTGTTACAGTGGAATGTTTTGTAGTGTGAAGATAAATTTCTTTGTCTTTACAAGTGTCGTACTTTCTGATATATTTAGGAATTTTTTGCTTAAGTGTTTTATTTTGGTTGGTGTTATAGTGTGAAGATTAATTTCTTTGTCTTTGTGATTTACCATTTGTTTTTTGTTCATGCAGGACACAGAAGAGGCTGTCTCCACACCTCCAACAGAAGAAGACAGCATGGCGTTGATCCAAGATGAAGAAGAGCCACCATCCTCATCTGTGCGGCGCCGGCTTTCACTTTCAGGAAGGAAAAGGAAGGCTCCCACCTCGGCTACCACCTCGGCTACTCCTGAATTGGTGGAAATTGCGAAAAAAGTGCTTACGGCAGAAAAAGACCAAACTAAAATAACAGGGTTTGCATACTTCGCTAATGAGAAGCTCCTACACTGGATCCTGTTCAGCGGCTTCATGCAGAGAGACTCATGTTTGAGGTACTGACTCAAGCGTCTTTTGGAAACCTGGATAACAGATATGTCGTCATGCCAAGACCGCAGTACCCGGACTACTCATGGCCCAACAATCCTGTGCCGAACCCAATTGGGCTAAAACCTGCAAACCCAAACGCTGGTGCTCCCCCTTATTTTTATACACCGCAGAGGCAACGTGATAATGGCAACGATCCATCTTACCAGCAGTTGTAGTTTTTAAAATGTTTTACAAAAGTTTTTTTTGTTGTTTATATACTTTTACATTGATACCTTTTTTAATAAAAAACTTATTTATCTAATGAATTGTGGTCTTTTCTTATGTGATGTCAACTATTAAAATGTTGTATTTTTATTACATCTACTTGTCACACATGGGGTCATGGGAGTAACAGCTATCATAGGTATTCCATCATAGGGAAAAAATGAAATGAAAAAAATTTCAAAAATTAACATTTCTTTTAAAGGCCCCTGGTCACACTAGTGCTAAAACCTTATACTAAAAAATAATACACCACACCTGCGTAGATTAACGTAAAATATAAATATATATATTTTTTTCATATATATTTTTTTGTTTTTTTAAAGAAATAAAATTTAAATAAAAACAAAAAACAGTAACATAATAAAATAAAAAATTCTAAACAAAATATTAACAAAATAAAAAATAATTAACAAAAAATAAATTAATGAGGGCCCCGGAGTCCAGGAAATACCCTCTCCAGCATCACCCCCGTGTTGATGCAGAGCTCCCATGGCACTTTGCATCGCTGCCACCGCTGTTTGCATGGCTCCCACCGCGCTGCTCATTGCCGCCATCAGCCGGCGGTGTGACAGAAAACAGGTCCTGGGCAGTTGGGATTTCTGTGGAGGTAAAGGTAACAGTTAACCAGGGAATTCTGTTGCAACATCAACATGTACATGTTATGTTTGTTAACACTTACGGTTTTCCTCAGAGGACCCGCTTACTGCCCACCCAGAACCTGTTGCTCCGCCGCTAGGGAAAAAAAAGAAAAAAAAATTATATCACAACAGTCATTACACATAAGACCTTACAAAGTTCTCAAACTTGTCTGAAGCTTATATAATGTGCGTTAATTACCTGATGGGGAGCCTGCATCCGTGTCACGGGATGATGCTGGAGAGAAGGCATTTCCTGGGGAAGGGCTGGAACCCACCGAATCAGGAGGGGGGTTGCTGCCGGTGAAGGGTTGAAGGGTTGGAGAGGTGTGGTGATGATGGTGGTGGAGGGGTAGCCGGGGAAGGAGATGGTGGAGGTGGAGGGGTAGCTGGGGACGGTGGAGCAGCTGGTGCTGGTGATGGTGAAGGTGGTGCTGTAAATGAAATATACAATTCAGAATCCCCATTATCACTGCCCGTACCCCCGCCATCACTGCCTGCCCATCACTGCCTGCCCCATCACTGCCTGCCCATCACTGCCGGTACTCCCATCACTGCGGGTGCATTGATATAGGTAGATAAGGCTACTTTCACACTTGCGTTTTTTTGCGCAGCGCAACTTGCGCTATCGGACGCATGCGCAATGTTCCCCTATCTTTAACATGGCGGGCGCAGGGTCTAGCGCTTGCACGCGTTCATGTGCGTTTGTCGTGCGCTGCGCATTTTCCCGGTGTGCGCCCATACGCGCTAGACGCTACATGTTGCATTTTTTTTTCCGGTCAAAAAAGACAGAGATGATTGAGACAGAGATGATGGAGACAGATGATAGAGCCAGAGATGATGGAGGCAGAGATGATAGAAAAGTGACACATAGACAACGCATGCGCCAAAAAAACGCAAACGCATGCAAAAACGCATGAAATCGCAGACAAACGCTGGTTTTTTGTCGAAATGCGCATGCTGATGCGACTAAATATCGCAGCGTTTATAAGCGTTTGCATGCATTTTTTTAATGCGCTTCATGTGCGCTGGAAACGCAGCGCAAAAAAACGCAAGTGTGAAAGTAGCCTAACCCACAAAACATAACCTCTCCAGATACCCTCATCAATACTCACTCAGAAGCCTGCGGAGCTGGGCCCGGATGCTGGCGACCCTATCGCGTGAGCGGTATCGCAGGTCCGCCAGCTTCTTGCGGATCTGTTGTCTGGTCCGCCTCACATTAAAACGCCTCTCCAGGCCCCGCCGGATTCTCTGCAGGCATACCCTTTTGTGGCGCATTGGATGCGCCACAGGTAGCCTGCAGTAGTAATCCCACTGGTCCGTTTTTTAATTAAAAAACGGACCTCCTCATCACTCCATTTAGGCCCGCGCTGTCTCGCCGCCGCCATTGCCGCCATTACAAACAACAGCGCATTGGGCGACGCCAGCGCCATGACGTCACAGCGTGCGCACGTTACGTGCGGCCGCACTCGCGACGCAAAACGGTATTGCGATTGCAAAGTGACCGCAGCAGCCATGCGCCCAGCCAAGCACAGATATGAGATGCTGTTGCGATCGCAAAACAATGGTTCCAAGCTAGGCGATCACAATGGCGTCTCATATCTTTATGGCTGGGGCTCGTGAGTCTTCACCTTGCAATCACAATGGCTTTGCATATCTGTATGCATATCTGTATAACTGGAGCTCGTGACAATAGTCACATTGCGATCACAATGGCGTTGCATATCTGTATGCATATCTGTATAGCTGGAGCTCACGACAAGTCACATTGCGATCACAATGGCGTCGCATATCTGTATGCATATCTGTATAGCTGGAGCTCGTGACAATAGTCACATTGCGATCACAATGGCGTCGCATATCTGTATGGCTGGGGCTCGAGAATCTTCACCTTGCAATCACAATGGCTTTGCATATCTGTATGCATATCTGTATAGCTGGAGCTCGTGACAATAGTCACATTGCGATCACAATGGCGTCGCATATCAGTGAATAGCTGTGATTCCCTGGTGAATGTTGACCTTTACCTCCCAAGAATTTTAAAATATATTTATAACAATTTTTTAATCTTTCATATATGACTAAAATATATATATTGTATATTTAAACTTTATATATGCAGCTGTGGTGTATTATCTGTTATATTTAATTATAATGTTTGAACGCTAGTGAGACCATAGGCCCTTAAAATAATTGTAAATATTTGAAACTTTTTTCTTTATTTTTTTAACAATTAACTCCTATGACTGATGGTACTCCCATGACCCGTGTGTGACAAGTAGATACAATGTAAAACAAAAAATAGACAACAAAAAAGCCTTTGAAAAGATTTTAAAAACTGCAGCTGCTGGTAACATGTCTCCTGCCATCCCCATTACTCCCTCCCCACATCTCACCCATCATTATCCCTTCTCCCATATAGGTAAAATAATTGAAAAAAAACACGAATGCATTTTTAAAATAAAATTTTTTATTATAAAAACATTGTTAAAAAAAGGCAAAAGTCAAACATTATCAAAATCAAACTAGACCTGATGCTGCCAACTCACTGCACCAGGCCCATTAAAGTAATGGCAGTACTTGTCTCGGCCGGCCTTCGCATCGTCCTTGCTCCTGCCTTGATTGACAGGTTGAAGGCCTGCAATAGAGGGATCATTGTCACGCCATTCTCCGAGCACCACGTCACCATTGCTGTCCGAGTCCATGAAGCCTGGCGGACTGTAAGTACCAGCATCGCGTTTGCGTAGAAAATTGTGCAGCACACAACAGGCCAACACCACAGAGTCTATGGATTCCAGCTTCATATTGATTGGAGTGTGGAAAACCCTGAAGCGGTTGGCCATTATGCCGAAGGCATTCTCCACAACGCGCCGTGCCCTAGACAGTCTGTAATTAAAAATCCGCCTTTCCCCTGTCAAAGTCTTTTGTGGGTATGGTTTCACAAGATGCTCATGAAGGGGGAAGGCTTATCGCCCACAAACACAAAGTTTAGGTTGGCGGTGGTGTCCATGTTGGTTGGCAAGTTAAGTTTATTATTAACGCCAAAACGCCACCGTCAGAAACCCTTCCATTAATGCCAACATTAACGTCAATAAATTCATAATTGGCATTAACAAGGGCCATGAGGATCACGCTGAAGTAGCCCTTGTAATTATGAAAAAAGGATCCGCTTTTGGCTGGTTGCGTGATCCGCACATGTTTGCCATCCAAGGCACCACCACAGTTTGGGAACTGCCAAATCCTTTCAAAATCAGAGGCAATTATTTGCCATTCCGCCACTGATTTGGGAAAAGGCATGTAGCTCCGTAAACTGTGGACAATGGCGTTGCATGTCTCCGGAATTAGTACTCCAAGAAGCGATCGAGAAATTGCAGCAGAAAATTGCAAATCCTTAATTGAACGTCCGGTTGCCAGAAATCGCAGCGTTACTGCCAAACGTTTCTCTGCTGAAACAGCTGCACGCATCCGGGTATCCTGCCGTTCAATGAGTGGCCTCACAACTTCCAGTAGGAGCTTGAATGAATCCTCCGACATCCGTAGATAATTCCGGAAATCCTGCGGATTCTTCTCCTGCAATTCCCTCACTAGATGCATGTGGGAGAATTTGGACCTCTGCTCCAGCCATTCTCTGGTCCACATGCGACGCTTTCGCTTGGAGCGCCTCTCTTCCACCCGCGCCTCTTCTTGACGATCTGCCTCCATAGATAGTGCAACTGCCACAATCACACGCTCCGCGGTGGACAGATTCATTATGTGCAACCTGTACGGTAAGAAGAAAAGTAATTATAATTAATTACTATTAATAAAGTGTAAAAATAAATAAAATAAAATAAAAATATTAAAAAAAAAAATTAAACATTCAGTTAACAATTAATATAATATACAAATGTCTAAATTGTGGGAGGTGTAAATAAATAAAGCAGACGAAAAAAAAAATAGGTAGGTGTGTAAAATAAATAAAGCAGACGAAAAAAAAAAAAAATAAGGTCAGGGTGTAAAATAAATAAAGCAGACGAAAAAAAAAAAAAATAAGGTCAGGGGTGTAAAATAAATAAAGCAGACAACAAAAAAAAAAAAAAGGTTAAAAAACAACATCAAACAAAACAAACAATATGACTTAAATCAAAAATCCCGAAGATCCAAATCCAAATGGGAATGGATGGTGCTCTAGAGACTCAGACAGGATCGCAAAAACCCACCACTGTGCCACAAACAGGATCGCAAAACTCCGACACACGATACTATCCTCGCAACAACGCACAAAGAGACCCATAAAGTGCTCTGGAAACAATGGATGGGGGCGCAGTTATTATAGCTGAGGTGATGTTGTGGTCACCAATCGGAGCTGAAGGGCGTTAGCGAAAGAAAACAAAGTCCCGCCTGCGCCGCTGACTAATGCGTCGTCAACGAGGTCGCACATCGTTCACAAAAGGTGCGAAACACAGCGATTCAAGCTCACCAGCGGGATGCCAACGATCAAAATACGGTCCAGAGCTCTAGTGAACGATCATCGAGATCACAGCAGGGGCCACGTCGTTGCTACATGCCACACACAACGACGTCGCTAACGAGATCGCTAAATAGTGACGTATTTTAGCGATCTCGTTAGCGATCTTGTTTAGTGTGGCATACCCTTTGGGCTCCCTTCTCCTCATCTCTTCTTGTTTCACTTAGTCTTTCTTACACTGTGCGTGACAGAACAGTGATGATAATGTCTGTAAAGCACTGTAAAATCTGATGGTGGCATTGTATATAAGTAAGCTAAGTAATAACTTGATGTGGTCAAAAGGGAATAATACACTTATCAGCATGCATTCTGTGTAAAAGAAATGAACCCCTGAAGTGTAGGCAGCTAAGTACACTGATTGCTTTTATTCAACAATGGCTTGCCACTTTATTGATCTATTCAGTTTCAAACAAACAAATTGATGCAAGATGCAATTGAATTTAGTTCAGGCTAAAATGGAGAATGGAATTTGAGAACTCTGACATCTGCTTTACTACCTACAGAAAATGGACTTTCCCAGTGGATCAGCAAAGTTGTGGTGAATATTTATTGGTGATGAATGCACTGAAGTAACATAGTCAGAAACAACAAAGCAGAAAAGTCAAAATGCAAAAAGCTAAAGGATACGTAAAGGATGAAGTTGAGGACAACTGACAGAAACAGAAGACGACGTTCTGCAAAGAATAATTATTTTTACACAAGCTTAAAGATCATTGCTAGTTTTGGATAAACAGTGTAAATGTACAGGAGTACAGGAGCCTGGTCCCCTTCAAGAATACGTGGAGGCAAGTCAATAAAAGTTAAATGTTGCGTGATTACATTGTTTGCAAATGATATATAAAGAGTGTATTTTATCCTTATGGCTGGTGTGTTTGTCAGATTCCTGGAGGGTTAAGGGTATGCCACACTAAGCGATCACACTAGCGATCACGACAACGACGCAAGCTAACAAGATCGTTGGTGTGATCGATTTAAGGTCGCTAGTAGCTTCCAAACAGGAGATCTCATCAATGACACATCAGTGGTCAGCGATCTGTATAACGACTTTGGCGGTCGTTAGGATCTGTCACAGCATATATTGAGCGCAACCTTTTCCACGCCCCTCAGCACAGATTGGTGGTTACTGTATATGTTTTATAATTATATATGTATGTTATAATTAATGTTTTGACCTCGTCATGAAAGACGACGTATAGCGCTCCCTTCCATTGTTCTCGAGCGCTTCTGATTCATAGGAATTTCCAGCATCGCTCCTGCTTCCTGCGTCCTGCCAGCCTGATTTGCAGCTACTGCGATCCACTCTGTGCCGCTAAAGAAAACCTAGTCCCGCCTGCCTGCTTTGCAGCTACTGCGATCCAGTCTGTGCCGCTAAAGAAAACCTAGTCCCGCCTGCGTCGCTGACATATGCGTCACCAACGAGGTTGCTTGTCGTTCACAAAAGGTGCCAAACTCAGCGATTCAGGCTCACCAGCGGGACGCCAGCGATCAAAAAATGGTCCAGAACGTTCGTGAACGACCAGCGACATTACAGCAGGGGCCACATCGCTGCTACATGTCGCACACAGCGACGTCGCTAACGATGTCGCTGCTGCGTCATAAAATCGCTGACGCTTGAGCGATCTCGCTAGCGATCTCGCTTAGTGTGGCATATCCTTTAACCTCAAGGCCTTCCCCAGGAAGAGGGGGGTAAGCGGACCAACATGGGAAACCAGTGGCAAGGCTATAGGGATATAGGAAGTAGCTAGTCAGTGTTCAGTGAGCAGAGTGTGGAGTAAGCTGTGTGCTGGACAGGAGGTGACAGAAGTAGAACAGGTTCTCCGGTTGTAGAACTTCAATACTCGGCATGGAAAGAAGCTAGTTACAGAGGCGGCAGGACATCACAAAAAAGTGGGGACCCCTGCAAAGAAAGAAAAGCTTAGAAGTCTGGGAAAAGTACAGTCCAGCGGAAGAGAGAGAACTTAGGAAAAGGTAGGGCCCTGTTATGTTTCGGTAGCTGAGGAGGACAGGAACAACAGCAGGACAGCCGAACACCTGAGATGTTGGTAACTGATGGGTTACAGATTCCTAAACTAATTACACAACTAGAGGTAGCCGTGGAGCGTTCCTACGTTGATCCTAGACGCCTCGTCACAGCCTGAGAGATAACTACACCTAAAGGCAGAAAGATGAAAGCTATCTGCCCCGGAGCAGATCCCCAAAGAAAATAGGAAGCCCCCAAACATATAATGGAGCGAGAGCAAGTCCCACAGGACTGCACAAATTCCCTGACATCACGAGACAAAGTAGGCCACCAAAAGGACCGACTCACCAAGTCTCTGGTACCAAAAATCCAAGGATGACCAGCCAACGCGGAACAATGAATCTCAGACATCACACTCTTCTTCCACTGGTCTGGGACAAACAATTTCCCAATAGGGCAGCGCTCAGGTTTATCCTCCTGACACCCTTCCAAGGCCAGTCTCAAATTGAGGGAGATGGCGGAAAGAACTACACCCTCTTTCAAAATAACAGTAGGATCAGATAATTCAGGAGAGTTCGCAAAGAAACTCCTCGAGAGGGCATCCGCCTTAACATTCTTAGTGCCAGGAAGAAAAGAAACCACAAAATTAAAGTGTCTGAAAAACAAGGCCCACCTGGCCTGTCTAGGATTAAGTCGCTTTGCTGATTCGAGATAAACCAGGTTCTTATGGTCCGTGAGGACCACCACCTGATGTCTGGCTCCTTCCAGGAAAGGGCTCCACTCTTCAAAGGCCCACTTCATGGCCAATAACTCCCGATTACCCACGTCATAATTACGTTCAGTTGGAGAAAATTTTCAAGAGAAAAAGGCACAAGGGTTACTTTTAGAGGTCTCTGGATCTCTTTGGGACAAAACGGCACCTGCCCCAATTTCAGAGGCATCAACCTCCACCTGAAACGGTAGAGAAACATCAGGCTGCTGTAGAACAGGAGCAGAAGTGAATCTCTGCTTAAGTTCCTGAAACGCAGAAACTGCCTCAGGAGGCCAATTCACCACATCAGAACCCTTTTTGGTCAAATCAGTCAATGGTTTAACAATACCGAAGAAATTACCAATAAATTTACGATAAAAATTGGCAAAACCCTAAAAATCTCTGAAGAGCCTTTAATGAAGTAGGTTGGACCGAATCACAGATGGCTTGAACCTTGACCGGGTCCATTTCAATAACAGACGAGACAAAATGAATCCCAGAAATGAGACCTTCTGTACGCCAAAAAGACACTTTGATCCCTTCACAAACAGTGCATTCTCTCTCAAAATCTGGAACACAGTCCGAACATGTTTCACATGAGAGTCCCAGTCATTGGAAAAAATCAAGATATCATCCAAATAAACAATCAGAAATTTATCCACAAAATCCCTGAAAATATCATTCATGAAGGATTGGAAGATGGAAGGAGCATTAGTGAGCCCAAAGGGCATCACTAGTACTCAAAATGCCCCTCTGGGGTATTAAACGCCGTCTTCCATTCATCCTCGTGCTTAATGCGAATAAGGTTATACGCCCCCCTGAGGTCAAGCTTGGTAAACCAACTAGCACTTTTCACCCTGGAAATAGGTCAGAAATCAAGGGTAACGGATATTGATACTTCACAGTGATCTTATTCCAGAGACGATAATCAATACACGGCCTCAATGAACTATCCTTTTTGGCCACAAAGAAAAAACCGGCACCCAAGGATGAAGAGGATGGTCTGATATGACCCTTCTCCAATGACTCCTTGATATAAGATCGCATAGCATCGTGTTCAGGTACAGACAAGTTAAAAAGGCGACCTTTAGGAAATTTACCACCAGGCACTAATTCAATAGCGCAATCGTAGCTCCTGTGAGGGGGCAAAGATGCAGATTTACTTTCACTAAATACATCCGAAAAATCAGTCAAAAAGTCAGGAACATCCTGAGACTTGGGAGAGGCAGAAAAAACAGGAGTGTCGGCATTAACACATTGGCAGCCCCAACTGGTCACAGACACAGATTTCCAATCCAAAACAGGATTATGAGACTGTAACCAAGGGAAACCTAGTACAATAATGTCATGCAGATTATACAGCACCAGAAATTTGCAACTCTCCTGATGATCTGGTTCAACCCTCATTATCACCTAAGTAGAAAACTGGGGTTTATTCTCCGCCAAAGGGGTAGAATCAATGCCCAGTAGGGGAATAGACTTCCCCAGGGGTATCATGGGAAACCCACAACGTTTGGCAAAATCAAAATCCATAAGGTTAATAGCTGCTCTGAATCAACAAAAGCCTGAGCAGAAAATGTGGACAGGGAGCAAATCAGGGTAACAGTCAACAGAAATTTAGTCTGAACACTACCCAAGACAACTGAACGTGCAAAACGTCTTCCCCGCTTAGGGCAGACTGAAATAGCATGAGAGGCATCACCACAGTAGAAGCATAACCCACTGCGCTTTCAAACTCATGACGCTGAGCCCCAGAAGTCACTCTATCACACTGCATGGGCTCAGAAGCTGGCTCACAAGGCAACACTATCTCACGCATATCTCTGCGCTCACGCAAACGTCTGTCAATTTGAATAGCCAATGACATAGAATCATTGAGACCAGAGGGAGCAGGGAATCCCACCATAACATCCTTTACATTTTCTGACAGCCCCTTCCAAAAAAGGGCTGTCAAAGCATCATCATTCCATTTGGTCAGGACTGCCCACTTTTGGAATTTCTGACAGTAGAACTCAGCGTCTTCAAACCCTGATTTAATGCCAACAAGGTTTTTTCAGCTTGATCAGTGACATTAGGTTCATCGTACAATAACCCCAGAGACAGAAAAAATGCATCAATATCATTCAAAACAGGATCCCCAGGTGTCAGGGAAAAAGCCCAATCCTGAGGATCGCCACGCAGGAGAGAGATGACAATTTGAACCTGCTGTGCTGCATTACCTGAGGACTTAGTCTTTAAGGCAAAAAACAACTTACAGTTATTTTTGAAATTCAGAAATTTAGCCCGATCCCCCAAAAACAAATCTGGCATGGGAATCCTAGGTTCCACAACCGGCAACCCAGCAAGATAGGTAGCAATACTCCGAACTTCAGTGGCAAGCTGATCCACACGGCCAGACAACTGTGCAAACTCCATTGAAGAAAAAAAAATCCTTCATAGCACCCAGAGAAAAAGAGGGAAAAAATGCAACAGACAGAAAAAATAAATAAATAATAATCTCTGACAACTCTGACAACTTTTTTCTTTCCACACTATTTTTCCCTTCTGTGAGTATCATATGATTTTCAGTTATGGCCGGTAATACTGTTATGTTTCGGTAGCTGAGGAGGACAGGAACAACAGCAGGGCAGCCGAACTCCTGAGATGTTAGTAACTGATGGGCTGCAGATTCCTAAACTAACGACACAACTAGAGGTAGCTGTGGAGCGTTCCTACGTTGATCCTAGACGCCTCGTCACAGCATGAGAGATAACTACACCTAAAGGCAGAAACATGAAAGCTATCTGCCCCGGAGCAGATCCCCATAGAAAATAGGAAGCCCCCAAACATATAATGGCGGTTAGACAAGATGAAAATACAAACATAGGCAGAAAATAGACTGAGCAAACGCTGGGGCCACAAGCTGACTAAATAGGATAGGACAGGAGAGATTACTTTCTGCAACCCAGAAAACCCTACAAAAATCCAACAATTCTGATTACAAAAATACTGAGATCTCACGATCTCGCCACCCACTAAATCAGATCTCAGTGTGAACAAAAACCAAGCCGCAGCCGCTGAAAAAACAGGAAAAAGCAAATGAGCCAATAACAGTGGCTGCAGATAAACTGTGAGGAGCTCAGGCCCCAGGAGGGGACCTGGCTGACCTCCACCAACGTGCAGAAAACAATGCAAAAAGCAAGCACAAAAAGAAAAGCAAAAAATATCTTATCTGAAAGCAGGAGATGCAGGCAAGACTCCAGCAAACTTCCAAATGAACCAGGAACCACAATTGAGACAAGAACAATTGATCACCGGCAACCATCATGGGAGGGAACCTCCCTTATATCAGACCAGTCCGTGATCCCTGATTGCCACTCCTCGCTGAAAGGTTCAGTACTGTCTGTAACCACCAGAGGGAGCCTCTGCTCAGAAACCATCTCTAGCACATTCATAACAGGGCCCTGCTTTGAGTACTAAAACCAGTGAGCTAAGTGTCAATGATCGGCCGCTGGAACTGTCTTAGCTAAAGACTCCCAGTATAGAGATCAGTACATTGCATGTGGACTCCAAATATCCTACTCTTAAGAAAACATAGGCAATTAGGAGATCTCCCCTTACCCCCTTGGTACCTATTGCCATTAACAAAATGCAGATTGTAACTCGGAGAATAGAGTCAGTGTATTGTGTGGAAGATGGAGAAAGAGAATGTAAAACTTGTAATCCCTCGTTCACCAGTTTGGCTGAATATAAAATGAACATTGCTTTTAAGGACTGGTCTGGCTTATTGAATGCAATGGTTAATGGGATCTGGATGGCACTAAGTGCAATGGAACCAACAATCTAAGCAGCAGATCTAGGTATAAGAGGACGGGGTCGGCCCCTTGAGGAAGCACAAGTGAAACTCACGTTAGGGCTGTGTGGTTGTGTCACACAGGGATTCACATGGGTAAGGAGCATTCCTGCAGCTCTTAGCTGAGTTTCATATGTATTGGAGGTTTATCTCTATTTTTTAAAAGTTGGATATTTATCCTCAAACATAACCATATATGCTGCTATATTTATCACTACTAGGGACTGTTACATCTTCATTCACTGGGACTTAAACCCCTTTATTTGAACTTAGTAATGTGACTCCCTGATCCCTATACGTTAATTGTGTCGACCCCAGACTTACTTTATATGAGTCCTTCATTCAAAACTCCTTTGTCTTTATGTGACTTCCATGTTTACAGTTTTATTTATTGTGTTATGATGAAATTATAATAAAATGTTTCTATATAACCTTTAACAGATTCTCTTTATTCCTTGTCTTTTGTATCTGCAGATCCAGGTACAATACTGCACACACACCCCAACAACACAAAATTTCCTGTCGCTGGTCCAGACGTGGAACTGGTGGAACACTGACACGACTACCACCAGGGGCCAGTTTACAAATGCACCATTAGTGAGTATAAAGATAAGCCAGAGTACTGTTTAAATAAATAGGAATATTGTCATCAAATAAAGATGGAAACCCAATGAGGATAACAATTTAAAAGTGAGCTATGGCCGTAACCAGTAGAGTTGTGTCTGCCAGCTCGTTGTATGGCTGGTGTGGACTGTGCTCTCTCCCAGGCTGCTAGTAGTGGATGCAGCTTTGCCTCTGCAACATGGGAGAAATGCATGGAGACTGAAGCTAGCCCGATCCAGCAATCAGAGTGGTGCAATCAGGCACTAACGCATAGGGCATGGTCTCATTGCTTACTTCTTGCTTAGGTAACCATCCAGGCTGGGGCTCCAGGGCAATGATCTGTACACTATTACATTTAAAATCCCTTTGTTATTAACAACAGGGGTTTAATTGGTAACTTTTCTCACTTATGGAGAGTGACATACCTTACATGTCAGTGTAAGGAGACTTACGGGCCTAGCAATCCTCTTGTCAGAAATTAAATATGCAAACTGCCTCTTCAAAGAGGAAGCGAACTTAAACTCTAGTACCATCTATTGGAAGTAGCAATCCTAAAGCTAAGTATTGACTCTTTAACGAGCAAAAAATAAAGTTGGATCCAAAATAGCTGACTTCAAAATGGCCGCCATGGTCACCACCCATCTTGAAAAGTTTTCCCCCTCCCATATACTAATGTGCCACAAACAGGAAGTTGATATCACCAATCATTCCCATTTTATTTAGGTTTATCCATATAAATGGCCCACCCTGTATACAGTATATATATATATTTATATATAATACCAAGCCCGAGGTTTAGTAATGAACAGGTGTAATCCAGATACCTCATTAATAAAACGGTACATAAAGAGTTAAATAAAAGACACACACACACGCACATGACACACACACACACACACATGCGAACACACACACACAAAATCTGCGTGAAATGCAATATCTGTTTATTTTTTAAAAATTTAAAAAAAATTTGCGTGGGCTCCCGCATAATTTTCATAGCCAGCAAAGGGAGAGCTGATGGCTGAGGGCTGATGTTAATATTCTGTGAGAGAGCCAATAGCCATAAAGGTTCCCAGGCTATTAATATCAGCTCACAGATGGTTTCTTAGCCTTTACTGGCTAGTTTACAGGGGAACCCCAGAAAAAAATTGACGTGGGGTCCCCCTATAAAATTGAACCAGCAAAGGTTAGGCAGACAGCTGCAGGCTGATATTAATAGCATGGGAAGGGGCCATGGATACTGGAACCCCCCAGGCTAAAAACATCAGCTCTCAGCCGCCCCAGAAATGGCGCATTTTATAGATAACCCTATAGTTGTATGGTAAATAAACACACAGACAGAATAAAAGTCCTTTAATTTAAATAATCACACAGACTCCTCTATTGAATCTTAATTTACCAACTTTGTTTCTGGTGTCCTCCGACAGCTCTGTGATCTCCACCATAGTGTTGTTTGTATTGTGAATGTTTGAGGTTGTGGACAGGTATCTTTTATACTGATAACAAGTTCAAAGAGGTGTCATTGCTACAGGTAATGAGTGGAGGAAAGAGGAGCCTCTTAAAGAAGTTACAGGTCTGTGAGAGCCAGAAATCTTGCATGTTTTTAGGTGACTAAATACTTATTATCCACCATAATTTGCAAAATAAATCTGGCAAAATCAGACAAGGTGATTTTCTGGATTTGTTTTTTTCATTTTGACTCTCATAGCTGTGGTCTACCTATGATGTCAATTACAGGCCTCTCTCATCTTTTTAAGTGGGAGAACTTGCACAATTGGTGGCTGACTAAATACTTTTTTTCCCCACTGTACATATTTGTAGCCTTTGCAAATTACACCCTAGACAAAGGCTACAAGATGCACCCTATTCCCCAACAAATTTGCTCTTCTGTGTGATACACAATTTGCTATGCCATACCTGACAACAGTTCATACTTTTCTGGGTCATAGGTGTACAGTATATTTTTCAAGTATCACGCTTCTTATATGTTGTACATTCTTAATAAAGAATAAATATATTTTTTTCTCCAACTAAGAAAACAAGCTGTATTATAAAATGTTTAAGAGAAATGAGCAAGCACTTTTCCCGCAGACCCTACAATGAGGTCTGAGGGACAGTGATAATGTTGAAATGAATGTGAAATGTGCTGAATGGAAGGAGAACAGCATGGGGATGACCTCTGGAAGCATCTCTGACTCCCAGATCACTGCTGAGAACAATAGTGTTACACTTTTTCTCCATTTTAAACCCTTCCCGACATGCGGTGTACATGTACTGCTCTGCTGGAGCTGTGTTCCTGCAAAGAGCAGTACATGTACGACGGCACAATCGCGCAGCCTCACGTTGAACGCCGCGGCGATCGTATGCTGGTGTCAGCTCTGTGTGATAGCTGACACCCCGCAGCAACGCCCACGATCACGGGCATTTAACCCATCTATCAGTAGTGACAGTGGCATAGATGACCATTTCGCAGGGAATGGGTTCCCTGCTATCTTCCATCAGGACAACGCGATGTGATCGCGTTGTCCTGATGGTCTCCATGGAGACCCCAGCTCCAAGATGGCCACGGGGTCCTTCCGGCTCCTGCAGTTCCTAACGAGAGCAGGACCTTAGACGCCTCCTTCCCTGCCTGTCAGTCACTGCTCCGATGTTCTGCTGTGCAGATGCATTGCAGAACATCAGATCAGAGATCTGATGTAATACAGGGGATGTCCCAGGATGGGATAATGTAAAAAGTATAAAAAAAATATTAAAAAGTGTTAAAATATTTTTTACAAAATCCCCAAATAAAGAAAAAAAAGAATCAAATATTTTTCCAGTAAATACATTTATTTATATAAATAAAAAAATAAACAATAAAAGTACACATATTTGGTATCACCGCGTCAGTAACCACCCGCTCTATAAAACTGTCCCACTAGTTAACCCTTACAGTAAACACCATAAAAATAAATAAAAACAAGGCAAAAAACAATGCTTTATCATCATATTGCCGAACAAAAGGTGGAATAAAATGCAATAAAAAAAGCAGATATAAATAAACATGGTATCGCTGAAAACGTCATCTTGTCCCGCAAAAAACAAGCTGCCATACGGCTCCATCAGAGAAAAAATAAAAGTTATAGCTCTCATAATAAAACGATGCAAAAATAATTGTTTTTTTCTATAGAATAGTTTTTATTGTATAAAAGCGCCGAAACATAAAAAACTATATAATTTGGTATCGCTGTAATCGAACTGACCTGAAGAATAATGCTGTCTTACCAATTTTACTACAAGCGGAACGGTATAAAAAAAACCCAAAAAACAATTCCTGAATTTCTGGTTTTTGTTCATTCTGTCTCCCAGAAATTGGAATAGAAAGCAATCAAAATATGTCATGTGCCCGAATATGGTACCAATACAAATGTAAGCTCGTCCCACAAAAAAAGCCATAACAAAACAAGCCGATATATGGAAAAATCATAGCTCTCGAAATGTGGTGATGCAAAAAGTAGTTTTTGCAATAAAAAGCGTCTTTTACTGTGTGACAGATAGAAGAATAAAATTGCCTAGTCACATATACTGCACGAGGATCGGCATAAAAAAATAAATAAAACCGATTCTGCACATGCTGTCAATTTTTTCATTCTGCCTCCTAAAGATCGTAGAAAGGCTTGGCTCACATTTATCCTGCGCACTGCGCTGAGCGCTTGCACCAGGGCTTCCGTGTAAACCTCTGATATACATGATTCAGAACCTCTGGTGGAAGATTCTCTATAATGAGGCAATAGAGGCACTGTGGATGCCATAGGACCTGTGATCCGGCAGTGTCCATCTTTTTAGGATAGCATAAAAGTGCCGTCGGCCACAGTTTTGTGCACTTCTGAAAAGAAGGACACTGCTGAACAGAGGCTAGATGGAGTCCAAAGTAACTCTGCTGCCTCATTATAGTGAATGAATCCATCGGAGGTTTCATCTGTCACATCACTCAGAGATTTAGATGGAATCCCTGATGTACTGTAAGTGCTCAGCATAGAGCGCTGGATAAATGTTATGTAAAATGTTCCCAATAAACTCAAGCCACAAAAAAACAGCCCCCACTCAGGTATGTCATCTGTTAACGGAAATATAGGTGCTTCCACGGTACTGGTAAGTAGCACTAAGGCTATGGAAAAGAGAAATGGATCCTCTCCCCCAAAAGAAAATCAGTAAATTCTCCACTCCCAAATCCAAATGCCCCCCTCCCTTCTGAACCTCAATGTGCCTAAACCAAATTTAGCTCCCACATGTTTGGTATTTCTGTAGTGATAAGAGCCCACCTAACTTACAGGTGCATGCCTCCAGAAGCACGGGTAGAGCATAACGTACTGGTGACTGCAACATACTGGTCACTACAATGGCAGTTTGCAATTTCCACTCAGCAACAGCCATTGCTGTTTGTTTCTGGAAAACACCCATGAAGTCAAAAACATCACTACACCTGTAGATAAATTACCAAAGGAGTATAATTTCCAAAATGGGTCACTTGAGAGGGGATTCTGCTTTTCTAGCACTTAAGGGTTCTGTATATGGAGTCCGCAAATTATTCTACAAAGTCTGTGCTCCAGGCAGCAAATAGCGCTCCGTCCTTCTCAAGTCTCTCAGTATGGCTAAGCAGTACTGTACAGCCACATATGGGGTATTTCCATATTCAGCAGAAATTGTGGGACAAATTTTGGTGCAATTTTTACAATTTTTCCAGTATGAAAATGTAAAATTTGGGGCTAATACAATTTTGGTGGTAAAAATGTAAATTATTTTTTCTTCACTGTCCAATGGTATAAAATTCTGTGACACACCTATGGTGTCAACGTAAGGAGGTGGCAGGTCCCCTCAGTTGCACCCTCTCCTCCTTCTCTGTGATGCCCCATGCACTTTATGTACTGTGATGTAATGTATGTGTTTTGGTGTTAATTGTACTGTTTATGTATTAATGTATCATGAGTAGTGTTGAGCGATACGATAATGCAAATATCGGCTATCGGCCGATATTAGCTCTATCGGCCTTTCGATAATTCGTTTCGATATTTTCGTCTTATCGAATACCGGAATCGGATTTGTCACTGTCACTGTGAGTGTCCGTCGGTCGGGTCTGTCAGGAGTCAGCGGCACTTACCTGGCAGAAGATCTCCAGCGGTCACGTCCTGGACTGCTTGATGGCCGCCATTATCTTCTCCCTGGCGGTCACATGCAGTTTTTCGCGATAACTGCAGTGACTGCAGGGTAATCCCGGCCGTAAACCAGTCCGATGACGTCACCGCCGGGGAAGCAGGTAATCAGCTGTGCTGCGCCGGGATTCTGATGTAGCAGAGCTGGATCATCGTGGGACACTCGTTACTATGGACTGCGTCGGTCAGGTGGTATACTTTTTTTTTTTTTCATTTTTTTACAGGAGATCGATGGCGTCGCAGGATGAGACTGTAATAAAAGTAATGAAAACTGTGTTTTTTTTTTTTTATTAAATTAAAAAACTTTTTTATGAACATTCACCCGTCCGGGTACATAAACAATTTAACTATTTACATACAGGGACCCTGTCCGGGTTATTTATAATTCTTTGGCAGGGGTGTTCCAGGTACCACCTGGTACTCTTCTGATGCTTGCCAAACATCCGAGGCACCAAGGACCACCAGGACCTGATGACGTCGTGTGGCCTGTACAGTCAAGTCGTGACCCGCTATCTGGGTCTGTGTGGCCACCTCTTTCATCTCCCTCCGGGTCTGGAACCCTATGTCCCGGACTGAACGAACCCCAGGGGGCCTAACAGGCGCCGGGTACGGGCCAGCTATACTTATCATGTCCATAGCTGGGGCTGCTGAGGAGACCACTGAGGGAGGCTTGGGAGATTTACGGCGTGGGGTGGGCACTTTTGCAGAGGCCTGGATGTGGGAGGCTGAAGGCTCCGAGGGTCTCACAGGTTCCTGACACACTGGGGAGTAGGGGTCGCACCTGGTAACATTTAGGCGTACCATCCATTGTAACCCCAGTGTCGGGTGTAAGTCACCAAGTCTCCTGGCAACAGGTCCCTCCCCGGGTGTCCTTCTGGGAGGTGAGCCTCCACGTCCCGCCGGTTCACAAAAACTTCTAAATAAAGTCCAGGCTCCTGGATGAAGCCCCAACCACCTTTCAATTTAAAGCTCCGTACTGCACCCTTACGCCGCGGCTCACACAGGGTTCCTTTATCCTTTCTCATTCGGTCCTTATCTGCCCGGTCCTTCTCCAGGTTACGTTGCCGAAGTTTTTGGGATTCTCGCTGCTCCCTTTGTCACTCTGCTTCCCGCTCCCAACGTCTCCACTCTTCCTCCTGACGCCGGTTGAAATTCTCCTCCACCAGCTGCTCCATGTCTCCACCATCAAACTGCAGCTTACAGTGTCCGGTTTGCGGCAGCTCTCCTGGCGCCCCCCAGTCCTGGCGGCGCTCACCTGCGGAGGAAGCAGCCGGCTCTGAACAGATGACAGTCGGGGCTCCGGTACAGGCAGGTAGTGCTCTGGTGCCTGCGCGGCCTCCTCCATGAGGATGGGTGTCGCTTCTTCTGTCTCAGCGACGGGGGCAGACAGCGGGATCTGGGGTGCTGCCGGTGCAGCGTTTTTTGCACGAACGGGTGCCTCCACTGTGACAACGTCAAGGATCACATTGCAAGGACTCCTCTACTAGAACGGGTGCCTCACCTTCCGGTACAGACACTTCAGGTAAGAGGGATTGGCGCCGCTCCAAGTTTAGTTTTAGGGCACGCCAGCTCGCTTCCATCCTGGCGACCTCCTCCCGGTGCCGGGCCAGGCCTCTTAGGGTATCCTCCGCTTCTTGCAGCGTAGGAGGGTTTCCAGGCCGGGTGCCCAACGGTGGTTCCGTGGCGATCGGGTCGCTTCCGTGGGGGGAGAGCTCTGACTGCTCCATCCCTTCACACTTCTGCTCGTGTCCATTAGCCATCTCTGCCAAGTCACATGTGTCATTAGCATCTGGAGAGGGCCCCTCTTTTGTAGGGAGGCGGGACCTTCGTGTTAGTTTCCGCACACTGAGGAGGATGAGGAGGCGGAACTGAAGAGCTGTGGGGCACGATCTTACATTGCAGTACCATTTAGAGCCATCGTTTTCGCGTCACTGAGTGAGTGTACACCCATGAAGAGCACGCCCTTCTTCTTCACCAGTGCCTCGTCGTGACGCAGATATGGCGGAAAAATGGCAAATACATTCTCTGATGATTTTAGCAATTCTCAAGCACAAAACCAGTTCAATTCAGGCACACAGGACTCGCTTATAGCGAGCTACAGAATCCTGTTCGTGACGCCCAAGTTGAGTCGCACAGAGCCAGAGGTTTTGGGGGTACTCGGTACCGAGCCCGTCGACTTCTATGGGGTATGTCACAGCTTTACCCGGCAATTGAATCAGAGTCTATTTTACTATGTAGAAGTGTATAAACTATAAATATATGTATATATATATGTCACAATGACATGTATATATATATATATATATATATATGTATTCTATGTGTGTATATTTTGTGTTTACAACGAAAGAAAGGGTTTTTTTTGTTGCGATATTTTGTTCCCATAGACTTACATGGGACTTCCGGTATCGAAATCGGATATCGACGATATTTAGTGCTATCGGCGATACAATTTTGATACGATATTTTTAGATATCGAGCAATATCGCTCAACACTAATCATGAGTCATGCATTGTATTGTGGATGTTCCCCTTAAATGCCTGTCTAGTTAGGGATAAAACTAGTTAAATAAGGGGGCTGGATTTGCAGCCATGAGGAGAGAGGAAGCTGCTGCTTCCAAGTGAGAAGCTTGGGTACATTGGCTGGGGCAGACGTGTTTTTTCAGACAGGGCACTGCCAGACTCCCGGAGGGGAGAGATCTGCTGCCCCAGACTAAGGACTCATAAGGACTGAAGGACCACAACACGGGCCCCTAGGACTCGGAGAGGGCTCCTGCTGAAGGGGTTTTAAGCACCCAGATTCCAGCGAGTGGACTACTGCGAACTTCAGCTACTTTGGACATTGTGGGTAGGTCTGTAGCAAGTGTCAGGGAGAGAGCAGGAAGCCAGTGTTGAAATTGTTTTTTTTGTCTAACTTTCATCATCGTTAATTAAAAGTTATTTCCTTGTTGGAAAACAGTTGTATTCCTGGACTCTAATAGCCTGGACTGCTCTGACTAGAGGAAGAGTAGGTAACCTGTGGGGAAAATCTGTGTCATCCTCGTATTGCATGTACAAGGGGCCGGGGTGTCTTCAGACTGTGTCTAGTGGGTGAGCTCTGTCAGAACTACCACCCCGTTCGCACTTGTTACACTTGGCTTAGTTGGCAGGATTGACCTTAGCAGCCTTACAACCCTGGGACTGATGGATGGGATGTTTAAGACTTGTGATTTTTTAAATGCTGTCCACCGTGAGAGAATTGAAGATGGCGGCCGACTGTGATTTTGAGGTGTCCGCCATAGAAGAAATAGAGATGGTAGCTGACCGTGACTGTAAGCTTGATATTTGTGATGTGCTGCCCGAACTGGAAGAAATGGAGCTGTCGGCCAACAGCGACCTGGAGACTTGTGACTTTGAATTTGGGACTTGTGTTTTGTTGCCCGTCGTAACAGAGTTGCAGATGGCGGATGTTGTGGACTTAGAAATGGCGCCAACCTCTGCTGAAAGGATGGCGGAAGTTGGCGCGAAAACTGAAGAAATTGCCGCCTTTCGTGAGCATCATGCAGATAATTTGGTGCCAGAGGAGAGAAGGCTGCATCCCATTGTGAAAGATGCCTGGCCTAAATGGGTGCGGGTGAAGAAGGAGCTGCCGTCCTTGCAGCCTGATCAGGAGAAATGGATGGAGCAGCAGAAGGTGACCCCACCCATGAATAGGTGTCACCTGAAGGAGCCAGACAGCATGCTTGTGAGAGAAACGCCGTTGCCTGCAGACATGGAGAGATCTAGAATGTCGTTCTGCGGTGGTATCGGCTACCAGGACTGGAGGTGATCCAAGGCCCTGGTTGAGGAGGGCCTACGCTTTGAGGCCTGGTGGTCAGGAGAATTGGAGGAGCGGCCCTTGATCCAGAAGCCACATCAGCCACCTGTGGAGGCCGAGGACTACGAGGAAGATGATGGACTGGAGATGCCCCGACAGGAGCCCGCAGGTGTACGGAAGACTCTGGAGGTGGCCTTGCGAATCATCATGGCGGTCGCAATTGCTGACCCTGGCGTCCGCGACAGAGGACTGTCACCAGACACGGTGATGAGTAAAAGCCCCCCACCAGGCCATCTTGACACCTCGCCCTCTGCTCACCTGCTTCTCGTGGCCCCATCTTCTTCACCAAAGTCATTTCGGTGGTCCCCTCCCTCATCGTCTTCAGCAGCGATGGCCCCTGCGCTTCCCCAGGTCGCACCCATTCTGGTTGACACCCGTGGCAAGGGTATGGAGAGACCCGGTGTAACTGCGGCCACGGAAGACCCGTGGATTCACGAAGTTATCCAGGAAAAGAGGCAGCGGAAGCGCCGGATCATCCGAGAGCTGCAGTGCCCCAGTGGAGGAACCGCAGCAGGCCAGATGACCCGCAGCCTCTTCCAGTATCTTAATCGAAAAAGGGGCTACGGCTTTGTGCAGGAGTTGTAGACCGGAGCCAAGGTCTACGTTAATGCTGGCTCTCTCATGTTCAGTGGCCCTCTCCTGAAGGGGAATTATGTGGAGCTTATTAAAAAAAAGGGACCCCAGGGACCATTTGCAGTGGCTGTTAGGATGGCCTCCAACCAGTAGACCCTCCCATCGCCGGAGATCCCAGATATGGAACAGCCGGCCACTGCCCCCGAAGTTGCCTCGGTCACACAGGAGAGAGTGGTGCCTCTGGACAGTGAGGTGGCCGCCAATTTGTTATCAGAGCCGGAGGCTCGCGGAGGCGTGGGTCCATCACTGGAGGGAGTGCGGAGCCAGAGTAATAGCGGAGACTCCTCCTCCTCCAGTGGGTCCTCATCCCAGGTATATGTGGTGTTGCAGGGTCCCAATGCGGCCCACTATGCAACCCAGCGGCCGTGTACAGACTAAGCAGCCCCTTTAAAACTTGGTAACAGTGCAGGTTGCACCCAGAGCAAGGGACTGTTCCACGTCCCTAAGAGGTAAGCCCTACATGACGCCCAAAGACAACGATGTCTGATGTGGCCACCCGTGTACGGCCATGGTTGGATGTTTTCCCCTCCTCCCAGTTTGTTTACACCTGTTGTTGCCTCCTTTGCTGGATCACAGGATCAAAACCCAATGGAGGTTAATAACGGTGGACTCCGGATGTGGCTGCTGGACTCTGTGCCCTGAACTTTGCCCCCACATTAACCCTTGAACTGCTTACAAATGCAGTCCACCACCGTTAAAGAGCCTGTGATCTGCTGAAAGGAGAGAGGGGGAGACCATCTCCAGAAGGACCAAGGTCACGTGGACCCATACACAGAAAAAGACTGTCGGGTCTGAATGAGGCCCACAGGCGTTTAAAGACTTTGGTCCTCCGTGTTAAAGGGATGACCAGCCATTATAGAACTACATGTACATTACGAACTGTTTTCTTTCTGCGTTTTACCAAGGTGGCCATGGCCGGGACGGCCATGTTTAAGGGGGGGAATGTAAGGAGGTGGAAGGTCCTCTCAGTTGCGCCCTCTCCTCCTTCCCTGTGACCCCCCCGTGCACTTTATGTACTGTGAGGTATTGTATGTGTTTTTGTATTAATTGTACTGTTTGTGCATTAATGTATTATGAGTCATGCATTGTATTGTGGATGTTCCCCTTTAATGCCTGTCTAGTTAGGGACAAAATTAGTTAAGTTAGGGCTCCCGCTGTAGGGGTTTTAAGTGCCCAGATTCCAGCAAGTGGACTACTGCGAACTTCGACTACTGTGGACGCTGTGGGTACGGCCGTAGCAAGTGTCAGGGAGAGAGCAGGAAGTCAGTGTTGAAATTGTCTTTTTGTGTAACTTTTGTCGTTCATTAAAAGTTATTTCCCTATTTGAAAGCAGTTGTATTCCTGGACTCTAATTGCCTGGACGGCTGTGACCGACCAGAGGAAGAGAAGGTAACCTGTGGGGAAAAGCTGTGTCAGCCCCGTATTGCATGTATAAGGACTACCACCCCGGTTGCCCTTGTTACATCAATATAATCACTGCACCCCTAGAAAAATACATTGAGATTTAGTTTGTAAAATAGGGTCACTTATGGGGGGGTTCTACTGTTCTGGCACATCAGGGGCTCTGCCAATGTGACATTGCACCCTCAAACCAGTGCAGCAAAATCTGTACTGTAATATGGCACTACTTTCCTTCTGAACTTTGCACTGTGCCTCAAAGGTAGTTTTTGACCACATATGTTATCGGTGAACTCAGGAGAAATTGCAAAACCATTTTTGGGGTCCATTTTCTACTGTTACCCCTTGTAGAAGATTTTTGTGGGAAAAATGTGATTTTTTTTTATTTCCACGGCTTAACGTTATAAACTTCTGTGAAGCACCAGGGGGTTCAAGGTGTTCAATACACATCTAGATAAGTTCCCAAAGGGGTATAGTTTCCAAAATGGTGTCACTTGTTAGGAGTTTCCACTATTTAGGCACATTCGGTGCTCCTCAAATGTGACATGGCATCCGCTAATTATTCCAGTAATTTTTACATTTACAAAGACAAATTGCGCTCCTTCCCTTCCAAGCCCTGCTATGCACCCAAACAGTTGTTTTCCTCCACATATTGGATATCTGCACACTCAGGATAAATTGCACAACAAATTATATAGAGTAATTTCTCCTTTTACCCTTATGAAAATGCAAAATTTTGAGCTAAGAAAGATTTTTGCTGGAAAAATGTGATTTTTTTTTTATTTTCACGGCTCTACTTTATAAACTTCTATGAAGCACCTGGTAGTTAAATCTAGATAAGTTACCTAAGTGGTCTAGTTTCCAAAATGGTGTCACTTGTTGGAGGTTTTCACTATTTAGGCACATCAGGGGCTCTACAAACATGACATGACGTCCACTAATTATGTCAGCAAATTCTACATTCAAAAAATGAAATGGTGCTCCTTCCCTTTTGAGCCCTGCTGTGTGCTCAAACAGTAGATTTCCCCCACATATTGGGTATCAACATGCTCAGGATAAATTGCACAACAAATTGCATTGTCCATTTTCTCCCATTACTCTTGCAAAAGTAAAAAAAAATTAGGGTTAAAGGAATTTTTTTGTGAAAGAAATGTAAATGTTTATTTTTTCCTTCTGCATTCCAAAAATTACTGGGAAACACCTGAAGGGTTAATAAACTTCTTGAATGTGTTTTTGAGTACATTGCAGGGTGCAGTTTTTAGAATGATCTCACTTTTGGGTATTTTCTGTCATTTAGGCCCCTCAAAGTCACTTCCAATGTGAGGTAGTCCCTAAAAAAATTAGTTTTGCAAATTTTGTTGTAAAAATGAGAAATCGCTGGTCAACTTTTAACCCTTATTACTTCCTAACAAAAAAATTATGTTTCAAAACTTTTGCTGATGTAAAGTAGACATGTGGGAATTGCATTTGTTAACTATTTTGTGCAATATGACTCTCTGATTTAAGAGCGTAAAAATTAAAAGTTTGAAAATTGCAAAATTCTCCAAATTTTTGCCAAATTTCCATTTTTTTCTCAAATAAACGCAAGTCATATCAAAGAAATTTCACCGCTATCATGAAGTGCAATATGTCATGAGAAAACTGCCTCAGAATCAGAGAGATCCAATGAAGCGTTCCAGAGTTATGACCTCAGAATTGTAAAAATTGTCCTGGTCAGGAAGGTGAAAACAGGCTTCGGGGTGAAGGGGTTAAAGAGTGACAATAAAACATTCCAAATCAACAAAGAATTGCATTTTACAGGGGAAAAATTTGAGGAAACATTTTTTCCTGTATAATCACTTGTACATAAGGTAAAATTTAAAAAGGGTTAAATTTTTTTTTATAATTTAAGTACACCAAAATTGATTTTTTTAATTATAAAATAGGAAATACCCGTGTAATTTATGAAGTAAGCAAGAACTGCCAAAAGTTAGAGATTTTAGTTTTATAGATCACAGAAATATACCACAGAGCACAGAGCATTGTATGGTAGAGAACTGTAATCCAGAGATTTTTTTTAAACTTATTTTGCAGTGTTAGATATCACAGAAATCTACCCAAGACCACAAAATGGTGTATGGATGAGAAATGTAATCCAGCTAATTTCTTTTCACGCTTTGTGGGAGTATTATATATCACAGAAATGTACCACAGAACATGTAATACTGTATGGCTGAGAAATTGAAATTTTTAAAAAAATTTACTCTTTTTTTCAGTTTTTTTAGATCACAGAAATATATCCCACACATAGAATAGTGTATGGGTGAGAAATGTAACACTGCCGAATTTGTAAACGCTTTTTTGGATGTTATAAATAATATAAAAATGTTACTCCAGAACACAGAATAGTGTATTGGCAAGAAATTTAACCCAGGAAAATTTTTCAACAATTTTTTGGAGTGCTATATAACAGAAAAAAGTAACACAAAGCACATAATACTCAAAATAAAGTGGATCAAAATATATTAAAGTTTTTCGCACTCGGTTACCTACGCTGCATATTTGGCGACTTTTGTACAGCCAATAAGCATGTGGAGATTGCCTGCTAGTCAATGTAATGCCGTAGACATCTTGGTAGTGGAATTACTGTGATTGTCTGGCCATGTGACATCATCAATGGTTATAAAGGACAGGTACTACCAGGCTCGGCACACTGACGTCATTACACAGCTGTGTGACATTTGTGTTTGGAGGGAGAGAGTACTTGTCCAGGCATGTGTGTGCACAGTTTAAGAGTCCTGTATTGTTGATACTGGTGATGAAGCTGAACCATCATACTAACAGTCCTTGTGAGGGATAATTTTGTGGTTTGCTGTTTGTATCAGATACAATATGAATTTAGCCTTGGGAAGGAGAGAGAGTTGTAGGAGCAGACAGAGTGGCTGAAATTTATAGCTTCAGCAGTTGACCACATTTTTGAGGATGAAAAAATTGACTATATTGTCATGCATATACTATTACGTGCTCTGTGGTACATTGTGGTGTTATATAACAGTCCAAAAAAGCATTGAAAAATGTTTCTGTATTCAATTACTCATCCATATACTATTACATGCTCTGTGGTACATTTTGGTGTTACAACAATCCAAAAAAGCATTGAAATTTTTTTCTGGACTCAATTACTCACCCATAGATAACTACGTGCTTTATCGTACATTTCGTTGTTATATAACACTCCCAAAAAGCCTTGAAACATTTTTATGTATTTAATTGCTCATCCATATAGAATTACATGCTCTGTTGTACATTTTGGTGTTATGTAACACTCCAAAAAAGCATTGAAACATTTTTCTGGATTCAATTCTCACACATAGAGTATTACGTGTTGTCACAGCACTGCTATCGGGTGACCCGGGACCAGGGATTTCCAACATGGCCGATTAACCCCTGTTCTGCCAGAAGACATAAACACACTTAAAATGAAGGAGAAGTGCTTCTTCTCAGCTGTGGAGTAGGAGCAATCAGACGCTGCAATTTTTTGGCTCCACACTCACGGTAACCCCGTGACACGTGCTTTGTGGAACATTTGGGTGCTATGTAACACTCCCAAAAAGCATTCAAGCATTTTTCTGTATTCAATTACTCATTCATATACTATTGTGGACTATGTGGTACATTGCGGTGTTACATAACACACCAAAAAAGCGTTGAAAAATATTTCTGGATTCAATTAGTCATTCATGGAGTATTATGTGCTTTCTGTTATATTTCAGTGTTATATAACAGTGCAGAAATGCATAGAATTTTTTTTCTGGATTAAATTGCTCATCCATGTGCTATTATGTGCGCTGTGCTACATTTCGTTGTTATAACAGTCCAAAAAAGTGTTTTCTGTATTCAATTACTCACCCATAGAGTATTTCGTGCTTTGCGGTGCATTTTGGTGTTATGTAACACTCACAAAAAGCCTTGAAACCTTTTTCTGTAATCAATTTGTCATCCATATACGATTACGTGCTCTGTTCTACACTTCGGTGTTATGTAACACTCCAAAAAATGCATAGAAAAGTATTTGTGGATTACGTGCTTTGCGGTGCATTTTGGTGTTATGTAACACTCACAAAAAGCCTTGAAACCTTTTTCTGTAATCAATTTGTCATCCATATACGATTACGTGCTCTGTTCTACACTTCGGTGGTATGTAACACTCAAAAAAATGCATAGAAAAATATTTGTGGATTCAATTACTCACCCATAAAGTACTGCGTAAGTTGCGGTAAATTTCGGGTTTATATAACGCTCTAAAAAAGCATTCCAAAATATTTCTGGATTCAATTATTCACTAATAGAGTATTACTTGCTTTGTGGTACATTTCAGTATTAAATAACACTCTAAAAAGCATTGAAAAATATTTTTGGATTAGTCATCCATAAAGTGTTGCGTGCTTTCTGTCAATTTTAGTGTTGTATGACAAGCATTGAAAAGTTAGCTTGGATTCAATTACACATCCATACAGTATTAGTTGCTTTCTGTTAAATTTTGGTAGTACATAGGACTCCAAAAAAGCGTAGAAAAATGTGTATGTATTTATTTAGTCATCCGTAGAGTATTAGGTGGTACTTCGGTGGTACATAAGACTCCAAAAAAGTGTTGACAAATATGTCTGTACTAAATTCCTCATCCATACAGTATTAGGTGATTTCTGTGACATTTTGGTGGTAAATAACACTCCTAAAATGCATTGAAAAATTTGTCTGGATTCAATTAGTCATTTACAGAGTATTATGTGCTTTCTGTGACATTAGCATGGTTTATAACACTCCAAAAAAGCATTGAAAAATTTGTCTGGATTACTCATTCATATATGATTACGTGCGTTGTGGTACATTTCAGTGTTATATAACACTCCTAAAAGCCTTTAAACATATTTCAGTATTCAATTACTCATCCATATAGGATTACGTGCTCTGTTGAACATTTCGGTCCATTGTAGCAAGCGCCATCTTTTTTGCTATCATTAGCTGGCGCAGTAGTGTGCGAGTAGCTGACGCTAATAAGCTCAACAAACTTATCAAGAAGGCAAGCGAGGCTGTTGGCCTCCATCTTGACTCTTTTGAGGAGGTATTGGAGGATAGAATTCAGAAGAAGTGTAGGACTATAATGAACAATAATACACACCCCCTATACGAGCTGTTCTTGAAGCAGAAGAGCACATTCAGCAGCCGTCTAATCCTATTAAGGTGCAAGAAGGAGAAATTCAGGAAATCGTTTGTACCTACTGCTATGGGGATGTATAATAATTTCCTAAGGGTGGTAGAAAATAATGACTGATGGCTGGTGTACTAATGTCAATTAACATTGTCTTATATACACCTGAACTACACACTTTTATCTATTATGTAATGTTGCTATACCTGTGCAAGATTTGTGTCCTAATATTTTATGTAATGCTGTTTGTATTGCTGCTGTAATACTGTAATTTACCCCCGGGATCAATAAAGTGTATCGTATCGTATCGTATCGTATGTAACACTCCAAAAAAAACATTGAAACATTTTTCTGTATTCAATTACTCACCAATATATTATTGTCACGAATGTGTCAGAGGCTGCAGACCGTTACACTGCCTCTGCCTGCAGAAGGTCTCAGCAGCAGTTTGTTTTGCAGACTTCTGCTTGTTCCTTCTGACACTAGGACACAGTGGCCACCTCCCCGGCTCTAATGGTCATACCTGGATCTGGGTGTTTAAAACTCCCAACTTGCTGTTGGGAGTTGCGGGTGGTATTTTCTATTTGCAATTCTCTGTTGAGGTTTGGAGCTGCAGCAGAAGGCTAGTGTCCTCTTTGGAGTTTGAAGGATGACGGTGTTTCTCTCTGAGTCTACTCAAGCTAAGTGTTCCCCTTGTTTTGTGTATCCTAGCTGTCTTTAGTGTTAGGGGGGTTCGACCAGCGTTCACCCCTTCCTTCCCTAAGCAGGACTTAACGCTAGGGTCTGATTGAGACTAGGTATCCTGCTCGGCAACAGGTGTGGAACCTATTTACGGTCTCTTAGGGCAGACAGAGTGACGTTAGTTCTCCCTAGGGTGTCCACTTCCGTTTCCCTAGTGTTGGACCCCCCTTCTACCTATACCTTTGTGTTGCACATAGTCTGTCCTATACTGTGCGTAACAACTATTACATGATTTGTGGTACATTTCATTGTTATTAAACCGTCTAAAAAAGCATTGAAAATGTTTTCTATATTTAATTACTCACCCATATAGTACTATGGGCTCTGTGGTACATTTCGGTGTTATATAACACTCCAAAAAAGCATTGAAAAATTTGTATGGATTCAATTACTTGCCATAGAGTATTGAGTGCTTTGCGGTACATATCAGTGCTATATAACACTCCCATAAAGCATTGAAGCATTTGTCTGTATTCAACTACTCATTCATATACTACAGTCATGGCCAAAAGTTTTGAGAATGACACAAATATTAATTTTTACAAAGTCTACTGCTTCACTTTTTCTAATGGCAATTTGCATATACTCCAGAATGTTATAAAGAGTGATCAGCTTAACAGCAATTACTTGCAAAGTCAATATTTGGCTAGAAAATGAACTTTATCCCCCAAAACACATTTCAACATCATTGCAGCCCTGCCTTAAAAGGACCAGCTAACCTCTTTTCAGTGATTGCTCCATTAACACAGGTGTGGGTGTTGATGAGGACATGGCTGGAGATCAATCTGTCATGATTAAGTAAGAATGACACCACTGGACACTTTAAAAGGAGGCTGGTGCTTGGCATCATTGTTTCTCTTCTGTTAACCATGGTTATCTCTAAAGAAACACGTGCAGTCATCATTGCAATGCACAAAAATGGCCTAACAGGGAAGAGTATCGCAGCTAGAAAGATTGCACCTCAGTCAACAATCTATCGCATCATCAAGAACTTCAAGGAGAGAGGTTCCATTGTTGCCAAAAAGGCTTCAGGGCGCCCAAGAAAGACCAGCAAGCGCCAGGACCGTCTCTTAAAAGTGTTTCAGCTGTGGGAATCGGGCTACCAGCAGTGCAGAGCTTGCTCAGGAATGGAAGCAGGCAGGTGTGAGTGCTTCTGCACGCACTGTGAGTCGGAGATTCTTGGAGCAAGGCCTGGTCTCAAGGAGAGCAGCAAAGAAGCCACTTCTCTCCAGAAAAAACATCATGGACAGACTGATATTCTGCAAAAGGTACAGGCAGTGGACTGCTGAGGACTGGGGTAAAGTTATTTTCTCTGATGAATCCCCTTTTCGATTGTTTGGGACATCAGGAAAACGCCTCATTCGGAGAAGACAAGGTGAGCGCTACCACCAGTCTTGTCTCATGCCAACTGTTAAGCATCCTGAAACCATTCATGTGTGGCGTTGCTTCTCAGCCAAGGGAATCGGCTCTCTCACAGTCTTGCCTAAAAACACAGCCATGAATAAAGAATGGTACCAGAATGTCTCCAAGAGCAACTTCTCCCAACCCTCCAAGAGCAGTTTGGCGATCAACAATGCCTTTTCCAGCATGATGGAGCACCTTGCCATAAAGCAAAGGTGATAACTAAATGGCTCAGGGAACAAAACATAGAGATTTTGGGTCCATGGCCTGGAAACTCCCCAGATCTTAATCCCATTGAGAACTTGTGGTCAATCATCAAGAGACGGGTGGACAAACAAAAACCTAAAAATTCTGACAAAATGAAAGTATTGATTGTGCAAGAATGGACTGCTATCAGTCAGGATTTGGTCCAGAAGTTGATTGAGAGCATGCCAGGGAGAATTGCAGAGGTCCTGAAGAAGAAGGGTCAACACTGCAAATATTGACTTGCTGCATTAACTCATTCTAACTGTCAATATAAGCTTTTGTTACTCATATGTTTGCAATTATTATATTACTGTCTGTGATAAAAACATCTGTCAAACACACATAAAAACCAGAAGGCAGCAGATCATGTGAAAATATAATATTTGTGTCATTCTCAAAACTTTTGGCCATGACTGTATTACGGACTCTGTAGTACATTGCAGTGTTACATAACACTCCAAAAAAGGGTTGAAAAATATTTCTGGATTCAATTAGTCATTCATGGAGTATTAGGTGCTTTCTGTTAAATTTCAGTGGTATATAACACTCCGAAAAGCATTGAAAAATTTGTCTGGATTCAATTAGTCATCCTTAGAGTATTAGATGCTTTCTGTTAAATTTCGGTGGTATATAACACTTCAAAAAATTTGTCTGGATTTAATTACTTTTTCATACAGTAGAATTAGGTGTTTTCTGTTACATTTTGCTGGCATATAAGACTCCAAAAAGTGTTGAAAAATTTGTCAATATTCAGTTAGCCGTCCATAGAATATTGAGTGCCTTCTGTCACATTAGGGTGGTGTATAACACTCCAAAAATGTATAGATAAATTTGCCTGTATTTAAGTACTCATCCATACATAGGTGCTTTCTGTTAAATTTCAGTGGTATATAACACTCCAAAAAAGCATTGAAAAATTTGTCTGGATTTAATTAGTCCTCCATGGAGTACTAGTGTTATGTTTTGGTAGCTGAGGAGAACAGGCAAAAACGGCAATACACCAGAGAGGTTGGAATCTACTAGATTGCAGTACCCTGACTAACCACCACAACTAAAGGCAGCCGTGGAGCGTTCCTACGTTGGTCCTAGACGCCTCGTCACAGCCTGAGAGGCTAACTACACCTAAAGATAGAAAGAGGAAAGCTATCTGCCCCGGAGCAGATCCCCAAAGAACATAGGAAGCCCCCAAACATGTAATGGCGGCCAGACAAGAGGTAATACAGACACAGACAGAAAATAGTATGAGCAAACGCTGGGGCCCAATCTGCCTAGACAGAAAAGGATAGGAAGGATACTTACTGCAATCCAAAAAAAACCCTAAAAAAAGCCAACGCTACTAATTGCAAAAACACCTGAGATCACACGACCTCTACCACCTAAATTAGTTCTCTGGTGTAACAAAACTAAGCCGCAGCCACAGAAAAAACTGGAAAAGGCAAATGAACAAACAACAGTGGCTCCAGAGGAACCGAGAGGAGCCCAAGCCCCCCGGGGAGGGGAACCTGGCCAACCTCACAGAAATGCAGAGAAATATGCAAATGGCAAGCACAAAAACAAAAAACAGAAAATATCTTATCTGAGAGCAGGAGAGCAAATGATTGTTTGTTCATTTGCCTTTTCCAGTTTTTTTTCCTGTAGCTGCGGCTTAGTTTTGTTACACCAGAGAACTAATTTAGGTGGTAGAGGTCGTGTGATCTCAGGTGTTTTTGCAATTAGTAGCGTTGGCTTTTTTTTAGGGTTTTTTTTTTGGATTGCAGTAAGTATCCTTCCTATCCTTTTTCTAAGTCAGATTGGGCCCCAGCGTTTGCTCATACTATTTTCTGTCTGTGTCTGTATTTCCTCTTGTCTGGCCGCCATTACATGTTTGGGGGCTTCCTATGTTCTTTGCGGATCTGCTCCGGGGCAGATAGCTTTCCTCTTTCTATCTTTAGGTGTAGTTAGCCTCTCAGGCTGTGACGAGGCGTCTAGGACCAACGTAGGAACGCTCCACGGCTGCCTTTAGTTGTGGTGGTTAGTCAGGGTACTGCAATCCAGTAGATTCCAACCTCTCTGGTGTATTGCCGTTTTTGCCTGCTCTCATGAGCTACCAAAACATAACAGTATCACCGGCCAAACTGAAAATTATATGGTACTCACAGAAGGGAAAAATAGTTTGGAAAAAAAAAAAAAGTTGTCAGAGATTTTTTTTTTTCTGTTTGTTGCATTTTTTTTTTCCCCTCTTTTTCTCTGGGTGCTGAGGAGGATTTTTTTTTCTCTCAATAGAGTTTGCACAGTTGTCTGGCCGTGTGGATCAGCTTGCCACTGAAGTTCGGAGTATTGCTACCTATCTTGCAGGGTTGCCGGTTGTGGAACCTAGGATCCCCATGCCAGATTTGTTTTTAGGGGATCAAGCTAAATTTCTGAATTTCAAAAATAACTGTAAGTTGTTTTTGCCTTAAAACCTAAGTCCTCAGGGAACGCAGCACAGCAGGTTCAAATTGTCATCTCTCTCCTGCGTGGCGATCCTCAGGATTGGGCTTTTTCCTTGACACCTGGGGACCCTGTTTTGAGTAATGTTGATGCATTTTTTCTGGCTCTGGGGTTATTGTACGATGAACCTAATGTCACTGATCAAGCTGAAAATACCTTGTTGGCATTAAATCAGGGGCTTGAGGACGCTGAGTTGTACTGTCAGAAATTCCGAAAGTGGGCAGTTCTGACCAAATGGAATGATGATGCTTTGGCAGCTCTTTTTCGGAAGGGTCTGTCAGAGAATGTAAAAGATGTTATGGTGGGTTTCCCTGCTCCCTCTGGTCTCAATGATTCTATGTCATTGGCGATTCAAATTGACAGACGATTGCGTGAACGTAGAGGTATGCGTGGAATGGTGTTGCCTTGTGAACCAGCTTCTGAGCCCATGCAGTGTGATAGAGTGACTTCTGGGGCACAGCGTCATGAGTTTCGAAAGCGCAATGGGTTGTGTTTCTACTGTGGTGATGCCTCTCATGCTATTTCAGTCTGCCCTAAGCGGGGAAGACGTTTTGCACGCTCAGTTGTCTTGGGTAGTGTTCAGACTAAATTTCTGTTGACTGTTACCCTGATTTGCTCCCTGTCCACATTTTCTGCTCAGGCTTTTGTTGATTCGGGAGCAGCTATTAACCTGATAGATTTTGATTTTGCTAAACGTTGTGGGTTTCTCTTGATACCCCTACGGAAGTCTATTCCCCTACTGGGGATTGATTCTACCCCTTTGGCTGAGAATAAACCCCAGTTCTCTACTCAGGTGATAATGAGGGTTGAACCTGATCATCAGGAGAGTTCCAAATTTTTGGTGCTGTATAATCTGCATGACATTATTGTACTAGGTTTCCCTTGGTTGCAGTCTCATAATCCTGTTTTGGATTGGAAATCTGTGTCTGTAACCAGTTGGGGCTGCCAATGTGTTAATGCCAACCGGCATAGGACTGATGGTCCTCGGTTTAAAGTGGGGGACTTGGTCTGGTTGTCCTCAAGAAATATCCCTATGAGAGTTGCATCTCCTAAGTTTAAGCCTAGGTTTATTGGACCTTATAAGATCATGGAGACACTTAATACTGTTTCCTTTCGTTTACTTCTTCCAGGGACATTTAAGATCCATAACGTGTTCCACAAGTCCTTATTGAAGAGGTTTGTCGAGCCAGTGGTTCCTATGGCTGCGCCCCCTGACCCTGTTTTGGTTGAGGGCAATCTGGAGTATGTGGTTGAGAAAATATTGGATTCTCGTTTTTCTAGACGGAAACTCCAGTATTTGGTTAAGTGGACAGTTATGGTCAGGAGGACAATTCTTGGGTGTTTGCTTTGGACATCCATGCTGGGAGACTGAGCCGTGCGTATCACAGAGCTCATCCTGACCGACCTGGTTGCACAAATGAGGGTTCGGTGACCCCTCCTCAAGGGGGGGTACTGTTATGAATGTTTTAGAAATGAATTCTGAGCAGAAGCTCCCTCTGGTGGTTGCAAACAGTACTGAACCATTCAATGAGGATTGGCAATCAGGGATAACAGACTGGCTGGATATAAGGGAGGTTTCCCCCATCATGGTTGCCGGTGATCAATTGTTCTTGTCTCAACGTTGTTTCCTGGCTCACTTGGAAGCTTGCTGAGTCTTGCCTCTTCTCTCTCTCAGATAAGATATTTTTTTGTTTTTTGTTTTTGTGCTTGCCATTTGTATATTTCTCTGCATTTCTGTGAGGTTGGCCAGGTTCCCCTCCCCGGGGGGCTTGGTCTCCTCTCGGTTCCTCTGGAGCCATTGTTGTTTGTTCATTTGCCTTTTCCATTTTTTTTTCCTGTAGCTGCGGCTTAGTTTTGTTACACCAGAGAACTAATTTAGGTGGTAGTGGTCGTGTGATCGCAGGTGTTTTTGCAATTAGTAGAGTTGGCTTTTTTTTTAGGGTTTTTTTTGGATTGCAGTAAGTATCCTTCCTATCCTTTTCTGTCTAAGTCAGATTGGGCCCCTTCGTTTGCTCATACTATTTTCTGTCTGTGTCTGTATTACCTCTTGTCTGGCCGCCATTACATGTTTGGGGGCTTCCTATGTTCTTTGGGGATCTGCTCCGGGGCAGATAGCTTTCCTCTTTCTATCTTTAGGTGTAGTTAGCCTCTCAGGCTGTGACGAGGCGTCTAGGACCAACGTAGGAACGCTCCACGGCTGCCTTTAGTTGTGGTGGTTAGTCAGGGTACTGTAATCCAGTAGATGCCAACCTCTCTGGTGTATTGCCGTTTTTGCCTGCTCTCATGAGCTACCAAAACATAACAGTATTAGGTGCTTTCTGTTAAATTTCGGTGGTATAAAACACTCCAAAAAATAGTTGAAAAATGTGTCTGGATTCAATTACTCTTTCATACAGTAGTAATAGGTGCTTTCTGTTAAATTTCTGTGTTAATTTCTCCGAAAAAGCATTGAAAAATTTGTCTGGGTTTAATTATTCATCCATAGAATATTAGATGTTTTTTATTATATTTCAGTGATATATAAAAAAAAGCACTGAAAAATGTGTCTGGATTCAATTAGTCATCCATAGAGTATTACATGCTTTCTGTGACATTTTGGTGGTATATAACACTCCAAGAAAAATTCCAATTTTTTTTTAAGGATTTAATTAATCATCCATACAGTTTAACACCATTCTTGTTACATTATGGTGGTATATATAAAAAGCTCCCAAAAACCCTTCCAAAACTTTTCATGTCTTCAATTATTCATCCATGCAGTTTATCGCAGTTGTTGTTAGATTACGGTGGTATATAAAATTCCCAAAAACCTTTCCAAAATTTTTTACGGATTCAATTAGTCATCCATACAGTTTAACGTGTTTTGTATAAAATTATGATGCATTAAAATTTGTAAAAACTGCTTGACTTGGTACTGGTCACAAAATATTTTTGTTTAAAAAATTGACTATTGTCATATATAATAATAATCTTTATTTATATAGCGCCAACATATTCCGCAGCTCTTTACAGTTTAACAGTTTCAAAACACAAGTCATAAGTAACAACGTTAGCAATACAATAATTAAAGCAAAACAAGACGACCCTGCTCGTCAGCGCTTACAATCTACAATGAGGTGGGGGAGATGCAAAGTACAGGTGTGTATTTACAATGGTGTATTTACAATGATGGTTCAGCCATCTTGAGGGAGTGAGGGATGGATGGAGATAGTGAATGGGCTACACATACACACTTACACATAGAATGACTTTGCTTAGTGAACGTGATATGCAGCTGTGAACAAATGTGTTTTGAGGGAGCGCCTGAAACTATACAAATTGTGGATAGTCCTAATTTCTTGGGGTAGAGCATTCCAAAGGATTGGCGCAGTGCGAGACGGGAGAAGTCTTGGAGTCGGGAGTGGGAGGTATGGATTAGTGCAGAGATTAGTCGAAAGTCGTTTACAGAGCGCAGCAGTCGGTTAGGCCGATAGACAGAAATGAGGGAGGAGATATAAGGGGGTGCTGCACTGTGGAGAGCTTTCTGGGTAAGAACAAGTACTTTGAATTGGATCCTATAATGAATGGGCAGCCAATGTAAGGACTGGCGAAGTACGGATGTGTCCGAGTACCGATTAGACAGATGGATGACCCTGGCTGCTGCATTAAGGATGGACTGGAGAGGGGATAGTCGAGTAATGGGGAGGCCAAGTAATAGAACGTTGCAGTAGTCCAGGCGGGAATGGATCAATGCTGCAGTAAGGGTTCTTGTTGTTTCCATGGTGAGAAAAGAGCGGATTCTAGAGATGTTCTTATGTTCTTTAGGTGTAAGCGGCAAGAGCGGGCAAGAGATTGTATATGGGATGTGAAGGAGAGATTGGTGTCAAGCATAACACCCAGACAGCACGACTGCTGCCGGGGTGTTATTATGGTGCCGCCCACGGAGAGGGAAATGTCAGATTTAGGGAGGTTAGTAGACGGAGGGAGCAGAAGAAGTTCAGTTTTTGAGAGGTTGAGTTTCAGATAGAGAGCAGACATGATGTTTGAGACTGCGGACAGACAGTCAGTGGCGTTCTGTAGAACAGCGGGGGTAAGGTCGGGGGATGATGTGTATAGTTGTGTGTCATCAGCATAAATATGGTACTGAAAGCCAAATCTGCTGATGGTCTGTCCAATTGGGGCCATGTAGAGAGAGAAGAGAAGGGGGCCAAGGACTGAGCCCTGAGGTACCCCGACAGTGAGAGGAAGAGGAGATGACGTGGAGCCAGAGAACAAAACACTGAAGTAGCGGTCAGAAAGATAGGAAGAGAACCAGGAGAGAGCAGTGTCCTTAATGCCTAGTGACTAGAGCCTAGAGAGTAGGAGACGGTGGTCAACAGTGTTGAAAGCTGCAGAAAGGTCGAAAAGAATAAGCAGAGAGTGGTCACCGTTATGTTTTACTGTCAAAAGGTCATTGGTCACTTTGATGAGTGCAGTTTCAGTCGAATGTAGGGGGTGTAAGCCGGACTGTGAAGGGTCTAGGAGGGAGTGAGTGGAAAGGTAACAGGTAAGGTGGGAGTAGACTGTATATATATACCATACTATATATACTGTAGAACCTTATTTGTGTGAAATTTTAATGGCTTGAAATAAAAAACAAAATTGGCCTGCTATAGGTGTGAAAATTTGGTTGTTCAAAAATTGACTATTATCATATATACTATAGAACTTGGTTTGTGTGCAATTTCGTTTGCTTTAAATAAAAGCCTAAATTGGACTGCTACAGGTGTACAAATTTGATCCCTTGGTACTCGGTCCCCAGCAGTCACTATTTCTCCTTGTGGCATCCCTGCCTTCTATCAACAAGTTCTAGGAACATCACCTGTGTCTTTACCAACACACTTAGGCTGGGGTCACACTTGCAAGAAACTCGCACGAGTCTCGCACCTCAAAACCCGACACTGCTGCTGGCACTCGGGACCGGAGTGTGCGGCTGCATGTATTTCTATGCACCTGAACGCACCACTCTGAGTGCCGATGGCAGTGCCGGGTATTGAGGTGCGAGACTCGCGCAAGTGTGACCCTGGCCTTACTGGGATTGTCCACTTAACCCTTTCACCACACGCGCCATATATATACTGCACAAGTTTTAAGTAGGTGTATGCAGCGGGCTCACGGAGCATGCCCACCCCATACCCAGTAGGTGATATCTGTGAATTAGGCCGGGGTCACACTTGTGAGAAACTCGCACGAGTCTCGCACCTCAATACCAGGCACTGCCGCTGACACTCGGGACCGGAGTGTGCGCATGATGTTTTATTCTTGATATGGAAATAAAATATTGAAGATTTTAATGAAGAGATGCCTAGTGCTGGAACTTTTTTCTTTCCTTTGCTATTGCTAATGAGTGGCATCCAACCACTTGTTCCTGGCACCTTTGTGTTCATCTGGATTCCAGTGAGGCACCACTAATCCCTTTCCCTGTTCCCAGTATGATGTTCTGCTGAAGCTAATTTGCCTAGGAGACAAACTGCACACCACAGCACAAGAATAATAGACCAGACAGATCTGTGGCTCTCACCACTGAACCTGCAACCAGGCATGGTTGTGTGTGATAATGGCCATAACCTGGTGGTGGCTGTGAAGCTTGGCAAGCTCACACACATACCATGCTTGGCCCACGTGCTCAGCTTGGTACTTGAATGGTTTCTGAAAACCTACCCATATTTGCCAAAGCATCTTGTCAAGGTACGCTGCGTCAGCAGCAATTTGCGCAAGTCAACTAAAGCTGCCGTCTCTGGCAGTGCTGCTGCAGCATATGCAAGTTTCAGCAGCCTCATTTCATTTGCCCATAGCCGACTGGGTAATAATGAGGATGTGAAGGCTGAGGAGGAACAGGAGCTGACTGATATGGAGATGGAGGAGGAGGTGGATATGGAGAGTAGTCAACATGGTGGAGACAGGGAAGTGTTGACTGTATAGACATTGGCAGATATGGCAGACTTTATTTACTTCTGCCTTTTCTGTGACCATTGCATTACATTCATCTTGGCCAAAAAAGAGTACTGGTTTTTCAGCCTGCTAGAACTACGCTTCAAGGAGAACTTTGCATCTCTTCTTCCTGAGGCGGTGAGGTCTTCTATACCAGAAGGCCATTGTGGAAAATATGTTGAAATAATTCCCATCAGAAAACACTGGTGACAGGGGGCAAGCTGCCTTGCCCAACCAAGGAGGAGAGGTGAGGGAAACACAAACTTGGTACAGCAGAGGCAGAGCTTCACTGCCAAAGGCCTGGACCATTTTCAAGACACCCTCCCAGCGTCCATACCCTGAAAGCTAGTTATTTTTTATAATGAGGGAAAAGTTTTTAAAGATAGTCAAATAATACCTGGCCCACAAAACCAGCGTGCTCCATAATTCCTCCGTGACCTTCAGCTATTGTGTCTCAAAGCTGGACACCTGGCATGAGCTGTTCCTCTATGCCTTGGAGGTGTTGTCCTGCCCTGCCGCTAGCGTCTTGTCTGATTGGGGGTTTAGTGCCACTGTGGAGGTTATAACAGACAGGAGCGTCAGCCTGTCAATGGAAAGTGCTGACAGACTCCCACTGATAATAATGAACTAAGCCTGGATTACACCCAAATTTTCCACACCACCAGATGACAGCAGCACATAAAGTGTTTTTAACTCCTTTCTGTCATTGGACGTACTATCCCGTCCATGTGCCTTGGGATTTAATTCCCAAGGACGGGATAGTACGTCATAGGCGATCAGCTGCACTCCAGCCGATCGCTGCCGGGTGTCAGCTGTGAGAATCCCGGGACACATTAACCCCTGGCACACTGCGATCAAAGATGATCGCAGTGTACCGGGGGCACAGGGAAGCATCGCGCAGGGAGGGGGTTCCCTGCGTGCTTCCCTGAGACCCTCAGAACAGCGCGATGTGACCGCGCTGTTCTGAGGGCTTCCTCCCTGCAGGACATCGGATCCAAGATGACCGCGGAATCCTTCCGGGTCCTGCAGGGACGCGGCTTCCTCCGTACCTGCTGAGAGCAAGCGCTGAGAAAGCCTGCCGCACTGCCGGTCAGATCGCTGGTCTGACAGAGTGTTGCACAAACTGTCAGACCAGCAATCTGACCTTATACAGTGATGTCCCACCCTGGGACAAAGTAAAAATGTTTAAAAAAATTAAAAAAACGTGTAAAAAAAAATCCAAAAAAAAGAAAAAAAAAATTCCCCAATAAATTCATTTCATTAATGTAAAAATAACCCCACAACAATAAAAGTACAACATATTTGGTATCGCTGCATCCGTAATGACCCGCCCTATAAAACTGTCCCACTAGTTAACCCCTTTAGTGAACCCCTTAAAAAAAAAGGCAAAAAAAAATGCTTTATCATCATACCGCCGAACAAAAAGTGTAATAACACGCGATCAAAAAAACGGATATAAAGCATGGCACCGCTGAAAACATCATCTTGTTCTGCAAAAAACGAGCCACCATATAGCATCATCAGCAAAAAAATAAAAAAGTTATAGTTCGCAGAATAAAGCGATGCAAAAACAATTATTTTTAATATATTATTGTTTTTATTGTATAAAAGCGCCAAAACATAAAAAAAGGATATAAATGAGGTATCGCCGTAATTGTACTAACCCAAAGATAAATGTAAAAGATCATTTTTGTGACTAAAAAGTTAAATGTTCATTTTTTCCTTCCATGTTGCTTCAGCTCCTGTGAAGCACCTGAAGGGTTAATAAACTTCTTGAATGTCATTTTGAGTACCTTGAGGGGTGCAGTTTTTAGAATGGTGTCACTTTTGGGTATTTTCTGCCATATAGACCCCTCAAAGTGACTTCAAATGTGAGGTGGTCCCTAAAAAAAACAGGTTTTGTACATTTTGTTGTAAAAATGAGAAATCACTGGTCAACTTTTAGCCCTTATAACTTCCTAACAAAAAAAAATTTGGTTCCAAAATTGTGCTGATGTAAAGTAGACATGTGGGAAATGTTATTTAGCAACTATTTTTTGTGACATATTTCTCTGTTTTAAGGGAATAAAAATTCAAAGTTTGAAAATTGCAAAATTTTCAAAATTTGCGCCATTTTTCCATTTTTTTATAAATAAACGCAAGTTATATCGAAGAAATTTTACCACTATCATGAAGTACAATATGTCTTGAGAAAACAGTGTCAGAATCGCGAAGATCCGTTGAAGCGTTCCAGAGTTATAACCTCATAAAAGACAGTGGTCAGAATTGTAAAAATTGGCCTGGTCATTAACGTGCAAACCACCCTTGGGGGTTAAGTGGTTAATGTTCAATATTTGAATGAGTCCCTCCAGTTGTTGCCTTTTAGGGTCTGTGGATAGCTGGATGACCCTACTTATAGTTTTTTCATGGCTTTCTTATTTTTTTTACAAAGCTTTACAGTTGGTGCCTTCAAGGGTGTATGGATGACCCTTCTTGTATTTATTGGCAGGCTTTTCACTGTGTGCAGAGCTTTAATGAATGTAGGAGTAACACAACTACACTTTGTTCACAATATTTGGATGAGGCACAACAGTTGGTGCCTTCAACGGTGTATGGATAACTCTGTGATATGTTTTGGTAGCTGAGGAGGCAGGAGCAAAAAACCACATAGGCAGCCCAAATACCAGATGTAACGGGTCTGATAGGTGAAACCACTGAGCTTTATTATACAAGACAGTATACTTGTAAGAGAGCAGGTGGCGCCTGGGGAATACGGACAGGAATTCACAGGAAGTGACCAGGGCAGTCTCTGGGTAGGCAGGTTGTCACGGCAAGTGACCAGGGCAGTCTCTGGGTAGGCAGGTTGTCACGGCAAGTGACCAGGGCAGTCTCTGGGTAGGCAGGTGGTCACGGCAAGTGACCAGGGCAGTCTCTGGGTAGGCAGGTTGTCACGGCAAGTGACCAGGGCAGTCTCTGGGTAGGCAGGTTGTCACGGCAAGTGACCAGGGCAGTCTCTCGGTAGTCAGGTTGTCACGGCAAGTGACCAGGACAGTCTCTGAATATACAGGCTTATACGACCTGAGATGTTGGAGCCTCCTGGTAGGCTGCAGTCCGATGGCAGATGATCGCTCCCAAGCGAGCAGGCAGGAGTCTCTGGAGTAGCCGGTGATCACTGCTGGAGATGTCCGAACCCTCGGATAAAGCTGCAGTCGGATGGCAGATGATCGCTCCCAAGTGAGCAGGCAAGAGTCTCTGGAGTAGCCGGTGATCACTGCTGATGAAGTCCGAACCTTCGGATAGAGCTGCAGTCGGATGGCAGATGATCGCTCCCAAGTGAGCAGGCAAGAGTCTCTGTAATAGCCGGGGATCACTGCAGGTGATGTCCGAACCTCCGGGGAGGGCTGCAGTCAGATGGCAGACAGCAAACAGACAGGTAACAGGCAGGCAACTGGAAACAGGAGCTGAGGGCTGAAGCAGAGTTATACAGTGCAACAACAACATTGCTCGGGCACCTCCATTAAGGAGGAAGCCCTTAATATAGGGTGGAGTCCTCCGGCATTGGCCGGAGACTAATTTGGAAAATGCGCGCGGCTCCTTTAAGAGCGGGGGAGGGTGCGGGCGCGCGCCCTAAGTCCAGCAGCAGGGAAGGAGCGCGCGGGCCCAGCAGGGCGGAAGGAGGACGCCGAGGATGCTGGGTGCGCTGAGGACGCTGGGGGCGCTGAGGACGCAGAGCGCTGGTAAGGGGAACGGCGTCCTGCCTGGCAGAGGGCCGGGACGCCGACGCTACAGTACCCCCCCACTCTAGGCCACCACCTCTTTAGGCCAGAAAGAAATTTAGCTAGGATGAGAGGGGCATGGATGTTCTCCCGAGGCTCCCAGGTTCTCTCCTCAGGACCAAACCCCCTCCAATCCACCAAAAAATAAGTCTTTCTTCCTACCCTTTTTGTGGCCAGAAAGTTCTCTACCTCAAATTCATCATCAGCAGACACTGGAGCAGGAGGTGTACCTGTAGACTTGAAAAAAGAGTTAAGTACCACAGGTTTGAGGAGAGACACATGAAAAGAGTTAGGAATTCGCAAATTGGCCGGGAGTTTCAATTTATAGGACACTGGGTTGATCTGCCTGATGACCTCAAAAGGACCGATAAACCGAGGATCTAACTTGTAGGAAGGAATTTTGAGCCGAACATATTTGGACGAAAGCCAGACTTTGTCCCCAGGACGGAATTGAGGAGGATCCAGACGTTTCTTGTCAGCATGTCTTTTCATGCGCTCGGATGACTGAATGAGTGCGGACCGGGTACTCTCCCAGATGGAGGAGAATTCTCTAACCAGAGATTCCGCAGCTGGATTGTCCACAGAGATGGAAACGGGGACAGGGATCCGAGGGTGCTGACCGAAGACTATAAAAACGGAGACTTGGTGGACGATTCGCCCTCGTGATTATTGTAAGAGAATTCGGCCCAAGGCAGGAGCTCCACCCAATCAGAATGATGAGCATTAACGAAGTGTCGGAGATAGCTGGTCAGATTCTGATTTATTCGCTCAACTTGTCCATTGGACTGTGGATGGTAAGCGGAGGAGAAATCCAAGGTGACGTCTAGTAACTTACAAGTAGCTCTCCAGAAACGTGAGGTGAACTGTACCCCACGATCCGACACAATGTGACGAGGCAAACCATGGAGACGGAAGATGTGGCGGATAAAGTCTTTAGCCAACTCGGGTGCAGACGGAAGACCTGGCAGAGGAATGAAGTGAGCCATCTTGGAAAAGCGGTCAGCGACCACCCAAATGACCGTACAACCGGCAGAGACGGGCAGATCCGTAATGAAGTCCATGGCTATATGTTGCCAGGGAGCAGCGGGTACAGGAAGCGGAAGAAGACGGCCGGCAGGCAGGTGTCTCGGAACTTTGTTGCGGGCACAGGAGACACAGGCAGAAACAAAGTCTATTACGTCTTTGTGCAGGGTAGGCCACCAATAATGCCGGGTAATGAGTTGGAGGGTCTTTTTCTGACCAGCGTGGCCAGCGAGTTTAGACGAATGACCCAATGTAGAATTCTCTTCCGATCAGTCTCTGAAACGAACGTCTTACCAGGAGGGAGACGATTTAGACTCACGGGAGCCACCTGCATCACTCTGGCGGGATCGATGATATGTTTAGGCTCATCTTCGAGATCCGACACCAGGAAGGACCGGGACAAGGCATCCGCCTTGATGTTTTTGTCAGCCGGGCGAAAATGCAAAAGAAAATCAAAACGGGCAAAAAACAAGGACCACCGGGCTTGGCGAGGGTTAAGTCTCTGAGCATGCTGAAGGTAAGACAGATTTTTGTGGTCCGTGTAGATGATTACCGGATGAAGAGCCCCCTCGAGTAGGTAACGCCACTCCTCCAATGCCAACTTAATGGCCAATAACTCTCGATCTCCTATGGAGTAGTTGCGCTCGGAGGAGGAGAAGAGTTTGGAGAAGAAACCACAGGAAACCATCTTCCCGGATGAAGATTTTTGAGTAAGTACCGCTCCGGCTCCAGCAGAGGAAGCGTCCACCTCCAGGAAGAACTGCTTGTTGCCGTCCGGGCGATGCAGCACTGGAGCGGAAGAGAAGGCTTGTTTCAAGGAAAGAAAGGCCTCCTCTGCTTCGGGCGTTCACTGTTTGGGGTTAGCATCCTTGCGGGTGAGCGCTGAGATTGGAGCAGTCCTGGAAGAGAAGTGCGGTATGAAGAGACGGTAATAGTTAGCGAATCCCAGGAACCGCTGAATGGCCTTCAACCCCTCTGGTCGGGGCCACTTCTCGATGGCAGACAGTTTCTCCGGATCCATTCGTAGGCCTGTCTGAGAGATAATGAAGCCCAGAAACGGAAGCGAGGTCTGCTCAAAGAGGCACTTCTCATATTTGGCGAAGAGGTGATTCTGCCTGAGCCTGAGCAGAACCTGACGAACATCCCTCCGGTGAGACTGGAGATCCGGAGAGAAGACCAAGATGTCGTCAAGGTACACCACAACGCAGGAGTAGAGGAGGTCCCGGAAGATGTCATTGACCAACTCCTGAAAGACTGCTGGAGCATTACAGAGACCAAAGGGCATAACCAGATACTCGTAGTGGCCATCCCGGGTGTTGAATGCCGTCTTCCATTCATCTCCTCGACGGATACGAACCAGGTTGTATGCTCCACGAAGATCCAGTTTAGTGAAGACTCTAGCCCCTCTAAGACGATCAAACAACTCCGGAATGAGCGGAAGAGGGTACTTATTCTTCACCGTGATCAAATTTAGGCCTCTGTAGTCAATACAGGGACGGAGAGATCCGTCTTTCTTTTTTACAAAAAAGAAACCTGCTCCCGCGGGGGAGGTAGATTTCCGGATGAATCCTTTCGCTAAATTCTCCTCGATATATTCTGACATCGACCTGGTCTCTGCAGCGGACAATGGGTAAATGCGCCCACGGGGAGGCGTAGTACCGGGTAGCAGGTCGATCGGGCAATCATATGGTCTATGCGGGGGTAATGTCTCTGCTTCCTTTTTATTAAAGACATCAGCGAATGACCAATATGGAATCGGGAGTCCAGGTAGATTAGCAGTGTAGGAGAAGAACGGACGGGATGGACAGGCACCAGACACGTTTTATGACAGTCCTGTCCCCAGCGAAGAATCTCTCCATTCTGCCAGTCGAGCACGGGTGCATGTTTTTGGAGCCAAGGCAGACCTAGTAAGAAAGCATGAGAGAGTCCAGGTAAAACATGAAACGAGATGCTCTCAGAATGCAACATTCCCACCTGCAGGGTTATGGCTTCGGTGATAAGTTGGATGGGACGAGGTAGGAGACCCCCATCCACAGCAGCAACAGATACTGGTTCAACCAGAGGTTTGGGGAATGCGATACTTCTCTACTAGAACCTGTGAAACAAGATTCCCAGCTGCTCCAGAATCAAGTTGGGCCAGTTCGAAGTAACGGTTCTTACCGATGAGAATAGAGACAGACAGCAGCAGAGATGAAGAGGATTTATTCTGGTCTAGGTGGACCTCTCCGAGCGAACCTAGACACAGGCGTTTCCCGACCTCTCCGGACAGGTACGGATCCAGTGCTCCTTACTGCCACAGTAGAAGCAACTCCTCTCGGCACGGCGTGAGTCCTGACGGGCTTTGACCATCTTGGTCTGGTCGACCTGCATAGGCTCAGCAGTGTGCATCTGGGGAGAAACGGAAGGGGTTATAGGTCTCTGAAACGAGGGTGCAAGACGAGGAAACCTTCTCTCACGGGTGACCTCTTTGGCACGTTCCTGGAACCGTAGATCAATTCTATTTGGCAAGATTTATTAAATCATCAAGGGAGGTTGGAATGTCCCGACCGGCAAGTTCATCTTTAATACGGCCGGACAGACCCTCCCAGAAGACCGAAATCAGGGCGTTATTGTCCCAAGCCAACTCTGAGGCTAGAGTTCGGAACCGTATGGCATATTGACCAACGGTGAGACTCTCCTGACGGAGACGCAACAGAGATGATGCAGAGGAGGTCTTCCGTCCAGGTTCGTCGAATACCTTCCGGAAGGTCGAGAGAAAAGCAGGCAGGTCAGATACCAGAGGATCTTCTCCCTCCCAGAGAGGATTAAGCCAGGCCAGAGCCTCTCCGGTGAGATGGGACATGATGAAGGCAATTTTGGCCCGGTCAGAGTTAAACTGGTGTGCCAGGAGTTCGAAATGCAGGGTGCACTGGTTAATGAAACCACGAGCCAGAGCAGGGTCGCCTCCAAACCTAGGAGGAGCTGAAAGTCGGGGTCCGGGAATGGAAACCACGGAATTGGGAAGCAGCGAGGCTGCCGGATTGTGAGTCATGGCTCCAGCGGTGGTTGCTGGTGATGAATTCAGAGTGTCCAGGCGGGAATTGACGTTCCGCAGGTGACCCAGGATGGCCTCCTGTTGCGACCTCTGGCGAGATAGTTCATGACACAATTCCGGGAGAGAAGGGGTTTGGGTGCCACCGGGTTCCATGGCCCGAGCAAACTGTAGGCCCGAGCAAACTGTAACGGGTCTGATAGGTGAAACCACTGAGCTTTATTATACAAGACAGTATACTTGTAAGAGAGCAGGTGGCGCCCGGGGAATACGGACAGGAATTCACGGGAAGTGACCAGGGCAGTCTCTGGGTAGGCAGGTTGTCACGGCAAGTGACCAGGGCAGTCTCTGGGTAGGCAGGTTGTCACGGCAAGTGACCAGGGCAGTCTCTGGGTAGGCAGGTTGTCACGGCAAGTGACCAGGGCAGTCTCTGGGTAGGCAGGTTGTCACGGCAAGTGACCAGGGCAGTCTCTGGGTAGACAGGTTGTCACGGCAAGTGACCAGGGCAGTCTCTGGGTAGGCAGGTTGTCACGGCAAGTGACCAGGGCAGTCTCTGGGTAGGCAGGTTGTCACGGCAAGTGACCAGGGCAGTCTCTGGGTAGTCAGGTTGTCACGGCAAGTGACCAGGACAGTCTCTGAATATACAGGCTTATACGACCTGAGATGTTGGAGCCTCCTGGTAGGCTGCAGTCCGATGGCAGATGATCGCTCCCAAGCGAGCAGGCAGGAGTCTCTGGAGTAGCCGGTGATCACTGCTGGAGATGTCCGAACCCTCGGATAAAGCTGCAGTCGGATGGCAGATGATCGCTCCCAAGTGAGCAGGCAAGAGTCTCTGGAGTAGCCGGTGATCACTGCTGATGAAGTCCGAACCTTCGGATAGAGCTGCAGTCGGATGGCAGATGATCGCTCCCAAGTGAGCAGGCAAGAGTCTCTGTAATAGCCGGGGATCACTGCAGGTGATGTCCGAACCTCCGGGGAGGCTGCAGTCAGATGGCAGACAGCAAACAGACAGGTAACAGGCAGGCAACTGGAAACAGGAGCTGAGGGCTGAAGCAGAGTTATACAGTGCAACAACAACATTGCTCGGGCACCTCCATTAAGGAGGAAGCCCTTAATATAGGGTGGAGTCCTCCGGCATTGGCCGGAGACTAATTTGGAAAATGCGTGCGGCTCCTTTAAGAGCGGGGGTGGGTGCGGGCGCGCGCCCTAAGTCCAGCAGCAGGGAAGGAGCGTGCGGGCCCAGCAGGGCGGAAGGAGGACGCCGAGGATGCTGGGTGCGCTGAGGACGCTGGGGGCGCTGTGGACGCAGAGCGCTGGTAAGGGGAACGGCATCCCTGCCTGGCAGAGGCCGGGACGCCGACGCTACACCAGAGAGGTTGGAAACTAATAGGTTGCAGCCCCCTAAACTAACCGCACAACTAGAAGCAGCCGTGGGACGTTCCTACGGTGCCCTAAACGCCTCGTCACAGCCGGAGAAATTAGCTATCCCTGAAGATGGAAAGAGGAAAGCTAACTGCCCCTGAGTTGAGCCCCAAAAGAATAGGAAGCCCCCAAACATATAATGGTGGTTAGACAAGATGAAAACACGAACACAGACAGAAAATAGATTGAGCAAACGCTGGGGCCCAAAACTGTCTAGATAGGACAGCACAGGAGAGAATACTGTCTGCAACCCAGAAAAACCGTAGGAAAAACTCCAACACTTCTGAATCCAAAAATACTGAGACCACATGGTCTCGACCACCTATATCAGATCTCTGGTGTGAACACGCAGCTACCCACAAGTAAAATGTCACAAGAACTGAGCAAATGAACAAATACAAAATGAGAACAGAAACTCGCCCAAGCTCCCCAAAGGGGACCCGGCTGAACTCAAAAAGCAAGGCAGCAAAAAACAAGGAAAATCAAACCACAGTAAAAAAAAATGAAAGTAACTTATCTGAATGATAGCAGGAGACAGCAGAAAAGCAAGCTGAATTCCAACCTAGTCCAGGAAGAACAATTTATCACCGGCAAGGACCATGGGAGGTCAGCTCACTTATATCAGGCCAGTCTGTCCCACCTGATAACCAATCATCAGTTGCAGGTGGTGGATTTTTGCTGTTCAACAGAGGTTCAATACCCTCAGCAAACACCAGAGGGAGCTTCAGCCCTGAAGTCGTCTACAACACATTTACAACAGTACCCCCCCCTTGAGGAGGGTCACCGAACCCTCACGTGTGCCACCAGGCTGATCAGGATGAGCTCGGTGATAGGAACGGACCAGTCTCTCAGCATGAATGTCAGAAGCAAGCACCCAAGAATTGTCCTCCTGACCATAGCCTTTCCACTTCACCAAGTACTGGAGTCTCCGCCTAGCCAAACGAGAATCCAAAATCTTCTCAACCACATACTCCAAATTGCCCTAAACCTAAACAGGATCAGGAGGTGCAGCCATAGGAACTACTGGCTCTACAAACCTCTTCAATAAAGATTTGTGGAATACGTTGTGAATCTTATTCTTGAGTGTTCCTGGTAGAAGCAAATGGAAGGAAACGGGATTAAGAATTTCCACAATCTTATAAGGTCCAATGAACCTTGGCTTAAATTTTGGAGACGTGACCCTCATAGGGATATTTTTTGAGGATAACCAAACCAAATCACCCACTTTGAACCGAGGACCATCAGTACTGTAACGGGTCTGGTAGGTGAAACCACTGAGCTTTATTATACAAGACAGTATACTTGTAAGAGAGCAGGTGGCGCCCGGGGAATACGGACAGGAATTCACGGGAAGTGACCAGGGCAGTCTCTGGGTAGGCAGGTTGTCACGGCAAGTGACCAGGGCAGTCTCTGGGTAGGCAGGTTGTCACGGCAAGTGACCAGGGCAGTCTCTGGGTAGGCAGGTTGTCACGGCAAGTGACCAGGGCAGTCTCTGGGCAGGCAGGTTGTCACAGCAAGTGACCAGGGCAGTCTCTGGGCAGGCAGGTTGTCACAGCAAGTGACCAGGGCAGTCTCTGGGTAGGCAGGTTGTCACAGCAAGTGATCAGGGCAGTCTCTGGACAGGCAGGTTGTCACAGCAAGTGACCAGGACAGTTTCTGAATAGACAGGCTTATACGACCTGAGATGTTGGAGCCTCCTGGTAGGCTGCAGTCCGATGGCAGATGATCGCTCCCAAGCGAGCAGGCAGGAGTCTCTGGAGTAGCCGGTGATCACTGCTGGAGATGTCCGAACCTTCGGATAAAGCTGCAGTCGGATGGCAGATGATCGCTCCCAAGTGAGCAGGCAAGAGTCTCTGGAGTAGCCGGTGATCACTGCTGATGAAGTCCGAACCTTCGGATAGAGCTGCAGTCGGATGGCAGATGATCGCTCCCAAGTGAGCAGGCAAGAGTCTCTGTAATAGCCGGGGATCACTGCAGGTGATGTCCGAACCTCCGGGGAGGGCTGCAGTCAGATGGCAGACAGCAAACAGACAGGTAACAGGCAGGCAACTGGAACCAGGAGCTGAGGGCTGAAGCAGAGTTATACAGTGCAACAACAACATTGCTCGGGCACCTCCATTAAGGAGGAAGCCCTTAATATAGGGTGGAGTCCTCCGGCATTGGCCGGAGACTAATTTGGAAAATGCGCGCAACACCTTTAAGAGCAGGGGAGGGCGCGGGCGCGCTCCCTAAGTCCAGCAGCAGGGAAGGAGCGCGCGGGCCCAGCAGGGCGGAAGGAGGACGCCGAGGATGCCGGGGGTACTGAGGACGCAGAGCGCTGGTAAGGGGAACGGCGTCCCTGCCTGGCAGAGGGCCGGGACGCCGACGCTACAGTACCCCCCCCTCTAGCCCCCCCCCTCTTTAGGCCAGAAAGAAATTTAGCTAGGATGAGAGGGGCATGGATGTTCTCCCGAGGCTCCCAGGTTCTCTCCTCAGGACCAAACCCCTTCCAATCCACCAAAAAATAAGTCTTTCTTCCTACCCATTTTGTGGCCAGAATGTTCTCTACCTCAAATTCATCATCAGCAGACACTGGAGCAGGAGGTGTACCTGTAGACTTGAAAAAAGAGTTAAGTACCACAGGTTTGAGGAGAGACACATGAAAAGAGTTAGGAATTCGCAAATTGGCCGGGAGTTTCAATTTATAGGACACTGGGTTGATCTGCCTGATGACCTCAAAAGGACCGATAAACCAAGGACCTAACTTGTAGGAAGGAATTTTGAGCCGAACATATTTGGACGAAAGCCAGACTTTGTCCCCAGGACGGAATTGAGGAGGATCCAGACGTTTCTTGTCAGCATGTCTTTTCATGCGCTCGGATGACTGAATGAGTGCGGACCGGGTACTCTCCCAGATGGAGGAGAATTCTCTAACCAGAGATTCCGCAGCTGGATTGTCCACAGAGATGGAAACGGGGACAGGAATCCGAGGGTGCTGACCGAAGACTATAAAAAACGGAGACTTGGTGGACGATTCGCTCTCGTGATTATTGTAAGAGAATTCGGCCCAAGGCAGGAGCTCCACCCAATCAGAATGATGAGCATTAACGAAGTGTCGGAGATAGCTGGTCAGATTCTGATTTATTCGCTCAACTTGTCCATTGGACTGTGGATGGTAAGCGGAGGAGAAATCCAAGGTGACGTCTAGTAACTTACAAGTAGCTCTCCAGAAACGTGAGGTGAACTGTACCCCACGATCCGACACAATGTGACGAGGCAAACCATGGAGACGAAAGATGTGGCGGATAAAGTCTTTAGCCAACTCGGGTGCAGACGGAAGACCTGGCAGAGGAATGAAGTGAGCCATCTTGGAAAAGCGGTCAGCGACCACCCAAATGACCGTACAACCAGCAGAGACGCGGAGATCCGTAATGAAGTCCATGGCTATATGTTGCCAGGGAGCAGCGGGTACAGGAAGCGGAAGAAGACGGCCGGCAGGCAGGTGTCTCGGAACTTTGTTGCGGGCACAGGAGACACAGGCAGAAACAAAGTCTATTACGTCTTTATGCAGGGTAGGCCACCAATAATGCCGGGTAATGAGTTGGAGGTCTTTTTCTGACCAGCGTGGCCAGCGAGTTTAGACGAATGACCCCAATGTAGAATTCTCTTCCGATCAGTCTCTGATACGAACGTCTTACCAGGAGGGAGACGATTAAGACTCACGGGAGCCACCTGCATCACTCTGGCGGGATCGATGATATGTTTAGGCTCATCTTCGAGATTCGACACCAGGAAGGACCGGGACAAGGCATCCGCCTTGATGTTTTTGTCAGCCGGGCGAAAATGCAAAAGAAAATCAAAATGGGCAAAAAACAAGGACCACCGGGCTTGACGAGGGTTAAGTCTCTGAGCATGCTGAAGGTAAGACAGATTTTTGTGGTCCGTGTAGATGATTACTGGATGAAGAGCCCCCTCGAGTAGGTAACGCCACTCCTCCAATGCCAACTTAATGGCCAATAACTCTCGATCTCCTATGGAGTAGTTGCGCTCGGAGGAGGAGAAGAGTTTGGAGAAGAAACCACAGGAAACCATCTTCCCGGATGAAGATTTTTGAGTAAGTACCGCTCCGGCTCCAGCAGAGGAAGCGTCCACCTCCAGGAAGAACTGCTTGTTGCCGTCCGGGCGATGCAGCACTGGAGCGGAAGAGAAGGCTTGTTTCAAGGAAAGAAAGGCCTCCTCCGCTTCGGGCGTCCACTGTTTGGGGTTAGCATCCTTGCGGGTGAGCGCTGAGATTGGAGCAGTCCTGGAAGAGAAGTGCGGTATGAAGAGACGGTAATAGTTAGCGAATCCCAGGAACCGCTGAATGGCCTTCAACCCCTCTGGTCGGGGCCACTTCTCGATGGCAGACAGTTTCTCCGGATCCATTCGTAGGCCTGTCTGAGAGATAATGTAGCCCAGAAACGGAAGCGAGGTCTGCTCAAAGAGGCACTTCTCATATTTGGCGAAGAGGTGATTCTGCCTGAGCCTGAGCAGAACCTGACGAACATCCCTCCGGTGAGACTGGAGATCCGGAGAGAAGACCAAGATGTCGTCAAGGTACACCACAACGCAGGAGTAGAGGAGGTCCCGGAAGATGTCATTGACCAACTCCTGAAAGACTGCTGGAGCATTACAGAGACCAAAGGGCATAACCAGATACTCGTAGTGGCCATCCCGGGTGTTGAATGCCGTCTTCCATTCATCTCCTCGACGGATACGAACCAGGTTGTATGCTCCACGAAGATCCAGTTTAGTGAAGACTCTAGCCCCTCTAAGACGATCAAACAACTCTGGAATGAGCGGAAGAGGGTACTTATTCTTCACCGTGATCAAATTTAGGCCTCTGTAGTCAATACAGGGACGGAGAGATCCGTCTTTCTTTTTTACAAAAAAGAAACCTGCTCCCGCGGGGGAGGTAGATTTCCGGATGAATCCTTTCGCTAAATTCTCCTCGATATATTCTGACATCGACCTGGTCTCTGCAGCGGACAATGGGTAAATACGCCCACGGGGAGGCGTAGTACCGGGTAGCAGGTCGATCGGGCAATCATATGGTCTATGCGGGGGTAATGTCTCTGCTTCCTTTTTATTAAAGACATCAGCGAATGACCAATATGGAATCGGGAGTCCAGGTAGATTAGCAGGTGTAGGAGAAGAACGGACGGGATGGACAGGCACCAGACACGTTTTATGACAGTCCTGTCCCCAGCGAAGAATCTCTCCATTCTGCCAGTCGAGCACGGGTGCATGTTTTTGGAGCCAGGGCAGACCTAGTAAGAAAGCATGAGAGAGTCCAGGTAAAACATGAAACGAGATGCTCTCAGAATGCAACATTCCCACCTGCAGGGTTATGGCTTCGGTGATAAGTTGGATGGGACGAGGTAGGAGACCCCCATCCACAGCAGCAACAGATACTGGTTCAACCAGAGGTTTGGTGGGAATGCGATACTTCTCTACTAGAGACTGTGAAACAAGATTCCCAGCTGCTCCAGAATCAAGTTGGGCCAGTTCGAAGTAACGGTTCTTACCGATGAGAATAGAGACAGACAGCAGCAGAGATGAAGAGGATTTATTCTGGTCTAGGTGGACCTCTCCGAGCGAACCTAGACACAGGCGTTTCCCGACTTCTCCGGACAGGTACGGATCCAGTGCTCTTACTGCCACAGTAGAAGCAACTCCTCTCGGCACGGCGTGAGTCCTGACGGGCTTTGACCATCTTGGTCTGGTCGACCTGCATAGGCTCAGCAGTGTGCATCTGGGGAGAAACGGAAGGGGTTATAGGTCTCTGAAACGAGGGTGCAAGACGAGGAAACCCTCTCTCACGGGTGACCTCTTTGGCACGTTCCTGGAACCGTAGATCAATTCGATTGGCAAGATTTATTAAATCATCAAGGGAGTTTGGAATGTCCCGACCGGCCAGTTCATCTTTAATACGGCCGGACAGACCCTCCCAGAAGACCGAAATCAGGGCGTTATTGTCCCAAGCCAACTCTGAGGCTATAGTACGGAACCGTATGGCATATTGACCAACGGTGAGACTCTCCTGACGGAGACGCAACAGAGATGATGCAGAGGAGGTCTTCCGTCCAGGTTCGTCGAATACCTTCCGGAAGGCCGAGAGAAAAGCAGGCAGGTCAGATACCAGAGGATCTTCTCTCTCCCAGAGAGGATTAAGCCAGGCCAGAGCCTCTCCGGTGAGATGGGACATGATGAAGGCAATTTTGGCCCGGTCAGAGTTGAACTGGTATGCCAGGAGTTCGAAATGCAGGGTGCACTGGTTAATGAAACCACGAGCCAGAGCAGGGTTGCCTCCAAACCTAGGAGGAGCTGAAAGTCGGGGTCCGGAAATGGAAACCACGGAATTGGGAAGCAGCGAGGCTGCCGGATTGTGAGTCATGGCTCCAGCGGTGGTTGCTGGTGATGATTTCAGAGTGTCCAGGCGGGAATTGACGTTCCGCAGGTGACCCAGAATGGCCTCCTGTTGCGACCTCTGGCGAGATAGTTCATGACACAATTCCGGGAGAGAAGGGGTTTGGGTGCCACCGGGTTCCATGGCCCGAGCAAACTGTAACGGGTCTGGTAGGTGAAACCACTGAGCTTTATTATACAAGACAGTATACTTGTAAGAGAGCAGGTGGCGCCCGGGGAATACGGACAGGAATTCACGGGAAGTGACCAGGGCAGTCTCTGGGTAGGCAGGTTGTCACGGCAAGTGACCAGGGCAGTCTCTGGGTAGGCAGGTTGTCACGGCAAGTGACCAGGGCAGTCTCTGGGTAGGCAGGTTGTCACGGCAAGTGACCAGGGCAGTCTCTGGGCAGGCAGGTTGTCACAGCAAGTGACCAGGGCAGTCTCTGGGCAGGCAGGTTGTCACAGCAAGTGACCAGGGCAGTCTCTGGGTAGGCAGGTTGTCACAGCAAGTGATCAGGGCAGTCTCTGGACAAGCAGGTTGTCACAGCAAGTGACCAGGACAGTTTCTGAATAGACAGGCTTATACGACCTGAGATGTTGGAGCCTCCTGGTAGGCTGCAGTCCGATGGCAGATGATCGCTCCCAAGCGAGCAGGCAGGAGTCTCTGGAGTAGCCGGTGATCACTGCTGGAGATGTCCGAACCTTCGGATAAAGCTGCAGTCGGATGGCAGATGATCGCTCCCAAGTGAGCAGGCAAGAGTCTCTGGAGTAGCCGGTGATCACTGCTGATGAAGTCCGAACCTTCGGATAGAGCTGCAGTCGGATGGCAGATGATCGCTCCCAAGTGAGCAGGCAAGAGTCTCTGTAATAGCCGGGGATCACTGCAGGTGATGTCCGAACCTCCGGGGAGGGCTGCAGTCAGATGGCAGACAGCAAACAGACAGGTAACAGGCAGGCAACTGGAACCAGGAGCTGAGGGCTGAAGCAGAGTTATACAGTGCAACAACAACATTGCTCGGGCACCTCCATTAAGGAGGAAGCCCTTAATATAGGGTGGAGTCCTCCGGCATTGGCCGGAGACTAATTTGGAAAATGCGCGCGGTTCCTTAAGAGCGGGGGAGGGCGCGGCGCGCGCCCTAAGTCCAGCAGCAGGGAAGGAGCGTGCGGGCCCAGCAGGGCGGAAGGAGGACGCCGAGGATGCCGGGGGCACTGAGGACGCAGAGCGCTGGTAAGGGGAACGGCGTCCCTGCCTGGCAGAGGGCCGGGACGCCGACGCTACAAGTACTATGCCGGTTGGCAAACCACTGGGCCTTCTCCTGAAAGAGAGACAGCTTATCCACTACTTGATCCCAAATCTACTGCATTCTCTCCACAATAGAGTCAACACCAGGGCAGACAGAAGAAAATTGAGGATGAAACATGAAATTGCAGAAAAAAGGAGACATCAAGGTGGCAGAACTAGCCCTATTATTCAAAGCAAACTCAGCCAAAGGCAAAAAAGAGACCCAGTCATCTTGATCAGCAGACACAAAACATCTCAAATAAGTCTCCAAGGTCTGGATTGTTCTCTCAGTCTGTCCATTGGTCTGAGGGTGGAACGCAGAGGAGAAAGACAGCTGAATTCCCAGTTTGGAACAAAATGTCCTCTAAAATCTGGAAACAAACTGGACTCCTCTTTCAGACACAATGTTCTCTGGAATGCCGTGCAACCGAACTACCTGTTGAAAAAATAAGGGCACCAACTCGGAGGAGGATGGCAACTTAGGTAGTGGCACAAGATGTATAATCTTGGAAAACCTATCACAGATCAACCAAATAACGGTCATTCTCTGAGAGACAGGGAGGTCAGAAATAAAATCCATAGAGATATGGGTCCATGGCCTCTTGGGCACAGGCAATGGCATTAACAAACCACTAGAGCGAGAGCAAGGTTTTGACCGAGAACAAGTTCCACAGGACTGCACAAAGTCCCTGACGTCACGAGACAAAGTGGGCCACCAAAAGGACCGACTCACCAAATCTCTGGTACCACAAATACCAGGATGGCCGACCAACGTGGAGCAATGAATCTCAGACATCACATTCTTCCTCCACTGGTCTGGGACAAACAATTTCCCAACAGGGCAGCGTTCAGGTTTATCCTCCTGAAATTGCTCCAGGGCCAGTCTCAAATCGGGCGAGATAGTGGAAAGAACCACACCCTCCTTCAGAATAACAGCGGGCTCAGTTACCTCAGGAGAATCCGCAAATAAACTCCTCGAGAGCGCATCCGCATTAACATTTTTAGTGCCCGGGAGAAAAGAGACCACAAAATTAAAACGTGTGAAAAACAAGGCCCACCTGCCTGTCTAGGATTAAGTCGCTTGGCCGATTCAAGATAAACCAGGTTCTTGTGATCCGTGAGGACCACCACCTGATGTTTGGCTCCTTCCAGCCAATGTCTCCACTCTTCAAAAGCCCACTTCACAGCCAATAACTCCTGATTTCCCACATCATAATTACGTTCCGCTGGGAAAAATTTTCGAGAGAAAAAGGCACAAGAGTTACTCTTAGAAGTCTACGGATCCCTTTGGGACAAAACGGCTCCTGCACCAATCTCGGAAGCATCAACCTCCACCTGAAATGGTAGAGAAACATCAGGTTGCCGTAGAACAGGAGCAGAAGTGAATCTCCGCTTAAGCTCCTGAAATGCAGAAACTGCCTCAGGAGACCAATTCACTACATCAGAAACCTTTTTGGTCAAATCAGTCAGTGGTTTCACAATAGTAGAGAAGTTACCTATAAATTTACGATAAAAATGAGCAAAACCCAAAAATCTCTGAAGAGCCTTCATTGTAGTGGGCTGAACCCAATCACAAATGGCCTGAACCTTGACCGGGTCCATTTCAATAACAGACGGAGACAAAATGAATCCCAGAAATGAAACCTTCTGTACGCCAAAAAGACATTTTGATCCCTTCACATACAATGCATTTTCTTTCAAAATCCGGAATACAGTCCGAGCATGTTCCACATGAGAATCGTAGTCATTGGAAAAAAATCAAGATATCGTCCAAATAAACGATCAGAAATTTATCCACGAAATCCCGGAAATAACGTTCATAAAGGATTGGAAGACGGAAGGGGCATTAGTGAGCCCAAAAGGCATCACTAGGTACTCAAAATGCCCCTCTGGGGTGTTAAACGCAGTCTTCCATTCATCACCGTGCTTGATGCGGATAAGATTATATGCCCCCCTGAGGTCAAGCTTGGTAAACCAACTAGCACCTTTCACTCTGGAAAATAGGTCAGAAATCAAGGGTAACGGATATTGATATTTAATAGTGATCTTATTCAGGAGACGATAGTCAATACACTGCCTCAATGAGCCATCCTAATTGGCCACAAAGAAAAAGTCAGCGCCCAAGGGTGAAGAGGATGGTCTGATATGACCCTTCTCTAAAGACTGTTTGATATAAGATTGCATAGCATCATGCTCAGGTATAGATAAAATAAAAGAGCCGACCCTTGGGAACTTTACTTCCGGGTACTAAGTCAATAGCGCAATCAAAACTCCTATGAGGAGGTAAGGATGCAGATTTACTCTCACTAAACACATCAGAAAAATCAGTCAAATAGTCAGGGACATCTTGAGACTGGGGAGAGGCAGAAAAAACAGGAATGTCATTGCGAACACATTGACAACCCCAACTGACCACAGACACAGACTTCCAATCCAAAACAGGATTATGAGTCTGTAACCAAGGAAAACCCAGTACAATAATGTCATGTAAATTATGTAACACCAAAAATTTGAAATTCTCTTGGTGGTCCGGGTCAACCCGCATTATCACCTGGGTAGAAAACTGGGGTTTATTCTCCGCCAAAGGGGTAGAATCAATGCCCAGCAAAGGAATAGACTTCCGCAGGGGTATCATAGGAAAACCACAACGCTTGGCAAAATCAAAATCTATCATATAATGGCGATTAGACAAGATGAAAACACGAACACAGACAGAAAGTAGATTGAGCAAACGCTGGGGCCCAAAACTGTCTAGATAGGACAGCACAGGAGAGAATACTGTCTGCAACCCAGAAAAACCCTAGGAAAATCTCCAATACTTCTGAATCCAAAAATACTGAGACCACATGGTCTCGACCACCTATATCAGATCTCTGGTGTGAACACGCAGCTACCCACCAGTAAAATATCACAAGAACTGAGCAAATGAACAAATACAAAAAGAGAACAGAGACCAGCCCAAGCCCCCCAAAGGGGACCCAGCTGAACTCAAAAAGCAAGGCAGCAAAAAACAAGGAAAATCAAACCACAGTAAAAAAAAAAACAGAAAGTAACTTATCTGAATGATAGCAGGAAACAGCAGAAAAGCAAGCTGAAAACCAACCTAGACCAGGAAGAACAATTTATCACCGGCAAGGACCATGGGAGGTCAGCTCACTTATATCAGGCCAGTCCGTCCCACCTGATAGCCAATCATCAGTTGCAGGTGGTGGATTTTTGCTGTTCAACATAGGTTCAATACCCTCAGCAACCACCAGAAGGAGCTTCAGCTACTAAGTCATCTCCAACACGTTCACAACACCCTGCTTGTAATTTTTGGCAGGATTTGCACTTAGTGCATAAGCCTTTATAAGTGAAGGAGTACTACTACATTACAATTTGAACAGAATGGGTATGAGACCCTCCTTTAGGGCTCTTTCACATGTCCTGAAAAACCAGCACCTGAGATATCAGTGTCCGTGAGTCTGTGTGTATGTGTGTGTCATACTAGAGCTAGAGGAAAAATGTGTTTTGTATTTATTTCTAATATAGGACTTTATACTTGCTGTGTGTTTAATTACAATACAACTTTAGGATTAGTAATAGATAGGTCTCTCCATTGTTAACCTGTGGGCTTGATGTCACCAGGCAATACAAAGGTGACATGAACATCAAAATATGAACCCCACTTACCACCGCCACAGGGCAGGTGGGAAAGCACCAGAATTAGCACAACTAATAGATGTGACTTTTATGGGCAGCTGCAGGATGCTATTTTTAGGCTGGGGGGCAATATCCATGACCCCTTACTAGCCTTAGAATACCAGCCCAAAGCTGTCTGCTTTAGCAAGGCTTGTTGTCAAACATGGGGGGACCCCATGCTTCTCACTCGCAGTGCGAGCAAGGGACAGTAATGTAAGCTGTTGGCTCTGAGGAACTGCGAGAACAGTACTGCTGATTCTCAGGCGCCGCAATGTGTCACACTGATGACACACAGATGTCTTCCGAGTGTCATCAGTGTGCATGTGTGCGGGACGTTTTGCAGACTGTGCTGCTGTTAAAAATCAGACATGTCAGCGTATTTTGCCCACAGACACACTGTCCGTGGAAACTCACTGACATGTGCACACACCCATTCACTTGAATAGGTCTTCGTGTGTAAATTTGTCCGGTACGTTGAAAGCTGTCACTACACATACCAGAAACACTGACGTGTGAAAGAGCCCTTAGGCCGGCGTCAGACCCAACGTATAAAAATACGGACCGTATTGTACGGGTGTAATATGCAGAAAAGTTCCCTGAACAGTGTTCCGTTTTTCATCCGTTGTCAAGGTGTGGCTGCGTATTTTGCACATGTAAGCATCCGTATGTAATACGTATGGCATCCGTATAGCGTTTTTTCTCGCGACCTTGCAAAATGGACTTATAACGGTTTTTAGGCCTTAAAATCATTTAAACCATCATCAGCAACCCTATTTATTGGCTCTGCATCAGGTGGCAGCCCCCAATCTGGCCATTTTGGTGCTGTGTTTGTGTTGGAGTACTGCTGGTTGTTTGGAAAAATGTCTGACATACTTCAGTTCACCCCAACTGACCAAGTTCTGTACAACTGTGTTTTGTCCCGCAGCCATACCCAGGTATAGTTGATCTGGGGAGGAGGAGAAGAATGTGGGTGCATCCGCATGTGAGGCAACGCCTCAAAAAAGCCATTTTCACCGCCTTTATGCATCTCTTCAGACACATCCCGACAAGTTTTTCCTATATTGTCGGATGAGCATTGCCACCTTTGATGTTTTGTTGGAGATAGTGCGCCCAGGAATCACCTACCAGGACACCAAGATGCGCAAATGTATCTCTGCAGAGGAGCACCTTCTCCTTACGTTACGGTATGTATTCCTCAGCTACATACTGTATGTTGATGATGTGTTTTCCCTCAACTTTTCTTTGTCAATTACCCCTTTTGCTTCATTATCTTCCTTTATATATCTCAAATATCAGCTCTAAGTAACAATACTTTGATGTTTATGTGAAATTCACATACGCCTTTGCCTTGTGTATATGTAGTGTTTGGCTTGCTTGTTATTTACACACTGTTCTGGTGATCTATATTGAATTTGTGAAACCTTTTGCATGGTGTAATGTTTGATCTCTCTACATTTGTTAATTGTAGGTTCCTCACAACTGGCATTTCATGTGCCGCACTCATTCTGGAGTTTTTGATAGGGAGATCAACCATATCTGGCATAGTTCGTGATACATGTTCCCAAATCTAGATCAGACTTCATCAAGTGGTCATGCCTGAGCCCAAGATGGAAGACTGGATGAGGATTGCCATGGGATTTGAGGAGCAATGCCAATTTCCAACTTGTATTGGAGCCCTGGATGGGAAGCACATCCGTGTGCGTAAGCCGCCGAACTCCGGGTCCCAATTCTATAATTATAAGCAATATTTTTCTGTAGTTCTGTTGCCTCTGGTTGACAGTAACTACAGGTTTATAATTGTAGACATTGGAGCTTATGGAAGAACTGGAGAGACTCTAGAGTCTTCAATTCTTCCATTATGGGTCGGCGGCTGCGCAATAACCAGTTGGACCTACCACCACCACGTCAGCTTCCTGGCTCCAATATTGAACCTGTGCCATATGTTGTATTTGGGGATGAGGCCTTTCAATTGTCAAGGAATTTAATGAGGCCATATCCGCGACGAAACCTTGACCACCAGCGAAGGATCTTTAACTTGCACCTATCACGGCGACGGGTGGTGTGTGCCTTTGGCATTCTTTGTGCAAAATGGCGGGTCCTCCAGTCTCCCATTCAGCTGAGTGAAGCCAACGTCAATGAGATCATGAAAGCTTGTGTTGTCCTACATAACTTCACAAGAATGCATGATTGTGCACCATGTGATGTTGGTGAATGTGTGGTGAACAATAGGGATATGCCTAGGCCACATGTCATCCCTTTACGTCATCCACTCTCAGGACTCAAAGTCCATGATATATTTACCCAGTATTTTGTGTCACCTCAGGGTAATACTACCTGGCAAGATCAGGCATTATCAATGCTGTAATGTTATTATGTGTTTCTATATAAATTTGTTTTTTCCTTACATTGTCTTTGTGTCTTCTGTTAATGTTCATTACAGATGTTTAGGTGGTGTTCTATAAAGAATTAATGAAAGAAGAGTCAAAACTTGCCATTAAAATACTTTTTATATTGGCAAACTGTCACTTTAGGTAGTGACTACCATATTTTTTGCTCATGGTTGTCTTTGTAAAATTAGAATAGTGCAAATATGCATTACACAACATGTATCAAAATAAATATTAAAAAATAAAAAAAATAAGCAGTTGTATAAATAATAATATATAAGAAAAATAACAAACTGTCACTTTGGCTAGTGAATACCATTATTGTAGCATATGGTTTTGGAGGCAATTAGATTAGTGAAAATATGCTTTACACAACATGTAGTAAAATTAAAAAAATAAACAATTTTATAAATAATAATATATAAGAAAAATAAAAATTCACAGTTGGTGGTATGTTGGTGGAGGTGAGGGTGGGTGCCCAGCATCTCTTTGTTGCAGACTTGGGTGACCACCTTGACCATCACCCTGTTGGGTTGGATTTTCTTGGCCCTGAGGTAACATGTGGCCACGGTCAGGTTGTTGTGTGGCCAAATTGCCATAAGGATAAAGGAGATTATACTCCTGGGGATGCTGGTACCCACGAGAATCATTCCCCCCAATATGGCCATGTGGTCCATATCCAGGTTGGGACCAGCCTCCAACACTGGATCTGTACAAGTGGTCATATTGGGCAGGTGGGTTATAGGCTGCCATTTGACCCTGATGTTGCCAAGGTTGGTTTTGTGGGGGAATGGGTTGAGGTGTAGGCGCACGTGCAGGAGGTCCCTCAGATCCTAATTGACCATGCACATCTGGGTGGGGGGTAAGGCGAAGAAGGTTATGGGGTGAAAGCTGCCACCTCTCAAGGAACTCAAACACCTCATATGGGGTATGAGGGTGTGTGCATGCATCAATTAGGATCTGAATAGATCCTCGCACAAGTAGCCTGACCTCACGGGGTAGGGGACGTAGGTAACGGGCAAGGCTGCGCGAATAAGCCTCTTCACCCTCATCGACGGCTGCCCTGGACAGGTAATTGAGGATCCCTGTGTCCACATGCCTCCGGGTATCAGAGGCAGTGTTGTCTCGCCTTCGTCTCCTACGGTGGGATATGGCAGCAGGCTGGGGGGAGCCCCCCAGAGGTACAGTAGGACTGCTGCTGTTGCCTGCTTCCTCAAGGCTGCCGGGTGCTGCTGCAGTTGGTGGGTCAGGTACTGGTGCTGGTGGAGCTGGTGGGTCAGGTCCTGGTGCTGGTGGAGTTTGGGGGATGCAGCTGGGAGGCTCAGAAGATTGGCCAGCCACCTCTTCACCTCCCCCAACCGGGTCTATAATGGCCTCAGAATCCGACCCTATCTCCCTCTCAGTGAGGTTGGACTGAGTTCTGTTAGGAAATTTAATTTAAATAGTAAATGTTGGAGATCTGACCCTAAACAGCATATGTGTAATGTGGTGTGATGTATATACTTACTGTCTGAGATCCAGAATAGGAGCCAAAAAAACAAGATGGTCAAAGTATATACAGTGGTGGCCAAAAGTATTGGCACCCCTGCAATTCTGTCAGATAATACTCAGTTTCTTCCTGAAAATGATTGTAAACGCACATTCTTTGGTATTATTATCTTCATTTCATTTGCCTTCAATGAAAAAACACAAAAAGAATTGACCTAAAGCCAAACTGGATATAATTCCACACCAAACCTAAAAAAGGGGGTGGACAAAAGTATTGGCACTGTTTGAAAAATCATATGATGCTTCTCTAATTCGTGTAATCACCAGCACCTGTAACTTACCTGTGGCACCTAACAGGTGTTGGCAATAACTAAATCACACTTTCAGCCAGTTAACATGGATTAAAGTTGACTCAACCTCTGTCCTTGTGTGTACCACATTGAGCATGGAGAAATAAAAGAAGACCAAAGAACTGTCTGAGGACTTGAGAAACCAAATTGTGAGGAAGCAAGAGCAATCGCAAGGCTACAAGTCCATCTCCAAAGACCTGAATGTTCCTGTGTCTTCCGTGCGCAGTGTCATCAAGAAGTTTAAAGCCCATGGCACTGTGGCTATCTTCCCTAGATGTGAAAGGAAAAGAAAAAGTGACGAGAGATTTCAACTCAAGATTGTGCGGATGGTGGATAAAGAACCTCGACTAACATCCAAACAAGTTACAGCTGCCCTGCAGTCCGAGGGTGCGACAGTGTCAACCCGTACTATCCGTCGATGTCTGAATGAAAAGGGACTGTATGGTAGGATACCCAGGAAGACCCCACTTCTTACCCCGAGACGTAAAAAAGCCAGGCTGGAGTTTGCCAAAACTTACCTGAGAAAGCCTAAAATGTTTTGGAAGAATGTTCTCTGGTCAGATGAGACAAAAGTTGAGCTTTTTGGGAAAAACCATCAACATAGAGTGTACAGGTAAAAAAAGAGGCAGTCAAAGAAAAGAACACGGTCCCTACAGTCAAACATGGCGGAGGTTCCCTGATGTTTTGGGGTTGCTTTGCTGCCTCTGGCACTGGACTGGTTGACCGTGTGCATGGCATTATGAAGTCTGAAGACTACCAACAAATTTTGCAGCATAATGTAGGGCCCAGTGTGAGAAAGCTGGGTCTCCCTCAGAGGTCATGGGTCTTCCAGCAGGACAATGACCCAAAACACACTTCCAAAAGCACTATAAAATGGTTTGAGAGAAAGCACTGGAGACTTGTAAGGTGGCCAGCAGTGAGTCCAGACCTGAATCCCATAGAACACCTGTGGAGAGATCTCAAAATGGCAGTTTGAAGAAGGCACCCTTCAAATATCAGGGACCTGGAGCAGTTTGCCAAAGAAGAATGGTCTACAATTCCAGCAGAGCATTGTAAGAAACTCATTGATGGTTACCGGAAGCGGTTGTTCGCAGTTATTTTGGCTAAAGGTTGTGCAACCAAGTATTAGGCTGAGGGTGCCAATACTTTTGTCTGGCCCATTTTTGGAGTTTTGTGTGAAATGATCAAGGATTTGATTTTTGCTTCATTCTCTTTTGTGTTTTTTCCTTGCAAGCAAATTAAATGAAGACAAAAATAGCAAATAATTTGTGATTGAAATCATTTTCAGGAAGAAACTGAGTATTATCTGACAGAATTGCAGGGTGCCAATACTTTTGGCTACCACTGTATATTTGCACTTGGTCGGTGATGCAGCCCCACTCCTGGCCCTCTGCTGACGTTCCCACCGGTACTGCTCGCGGATGCTGCCCCAGCGTCTCATGATATCTTCCACTGCAATGTGACATATAATTTCATTACTACCTAGCTGCACAGTGCCAAATTGGTAGACATTTCACAACGATCAGAAATTTATCCACGAAATCCCGGAAAATATCGTTCATAAAGGATTGGAAGACGGAAGGGGCATTAGTGAGCCCAAAAGGCATCACTAGGTACTCAAAATGCCCCTCTGGGGTGTTAAACGCAGTCTTCCATTCATCACCGTGCTTGATGCGGATAAGATTATATGCCCCCCTGAGGTCAAGCTTGGTAAACCAACTAGCACCTTTCACTCTGGAAAATAGGTCAGAAATCAAGGGTAACGGATATTGATATTTAATAGTGATCTTACTCAGGAGACAATAGTCAATACACTGCCTCAATGAGCCATCCTAATTGGCCACAAAGAAAAAGTCAGCGCCCAAGGGTGAAGAGGATGGTCTGATATGACCCTTCTCTAAAGACTGTTTGATATAAGATTGCATAGCATCATGCTCAGGTATAGATAAAATAAAAGAGCCGACCCTTGGGAAATTTACTTCCGGGTACTAAGTCAATAGCGCAATCAAAACTCCTATGAGGAGGTAAGGATGCAGATTTACTCTCACTAAACACATCAGAAAAATCAGTCAAATAGTCAGGGACATCTTGAGACTGGGGAGAGGCAGAAAAAACAGGAATGTCATTGCGAACACATTGACAACCCCAACTGACCACAGACACAGACTTCCAATCCAAAACAGGATTATGAGTCTGTAACCAAGGAAAACCCAGTACAATAATGTCATGTAAATTATGTAACACCAAAAATTTGAAATTCTCTTGGTGGTCCGGGTCAACCCGCATTATCACCTGGGTAGAAAACTGGGGTTTATTCTCCGCCAAAGGGGTAGAATCAATGCCCAGCAAAGGAATAGACTTCCGCAGGGGTATCATAGGAAAACCACAACGCTTGGCAAAATCAAAATCTATCATATAATGGCGATTAGACAAGATGAAAACACGAACACAGACAGAAAGTAGATTGAGCAAACGCTGGGGCCCAAAACTGTCTAGATAGGACAGCACAGGAGAGAATACTGTCTGCAACCCAGAAAAACCCTAGGAAAATCTCCAATACTTCTGAATCCAAAAATACTGAGACCACATGGTCTCGACCACCTATATCAGATCTCTGGTGTGAACACGCAGCTACCCACCAGTAAAATATCACAAGAACTGAGCAAATGAACAAATACAAAAAGAGAACAGAGACCAGCCCAAGCCCCCCAAAGGGGACCCAGCTGAACTCAAAAAGCAAGGCAGCAAAAAACAAGGAAAATCAAACCACAGTAAAAAAAAAAAACAGAAAGTAACTTATCTGAATGATAGCAGGAAACAGCAGAAAAGCAAGCTGAAAACCAACCTAGACCAGGAAGAACAATTTATCACCGGCAAGGACCATGGGAGGTCAGCTCACTTATATCAGGCCAGTCCGTCCCACCTGATAGCCAATCATCAGTTGCAGGTGGTGGATTTTTGCTGTTCAACATAGGTTCAATACCCTCAGCAACCACCAGAAGGAGCTTCAGCTACTAAGTCATCTCCAACACGTTCACAACACCCTGCTTGTAATTTTTGGCAGGATTTGCACTTAGTGCATAGCCTTTATAAGTGAAGGAGTACTACTACATTACAATTTGAACAGAATGGGTATGAGACCCTCCTTTAGGGCTCTTTCACATGTCCTGAAAAACCAGCACCTGAGATATCAGTGTCCGTGAGTCTGTGTGTATGTGTGTGTCATACTAGAGCTAGAGGAAAAATGTGTTTTGTATTTATTTCTAATATAGGACTTTATACTTGCTGTGTGTTTAATTACAATACAACTTTAGGATTAGTAATAGATAGGTCTCTCCATTGTTAACCTGTGGGCTTGATGTCACCAGGCAATACAAAGGTGACATGAACATCAAAATATGAACCCCACTTACCACCGCCACAGGGCAGGTGGGAAAGCACCAGAATTAGCACAACTAATAGATGTGACTTTTATGGGCAGCTGCAGGATGCTATTTTTAGGCTGGGGGGCAATATCCATGACCCCTTACTAGCCTTAGAATACCAGCCCAAAGCTGTCTGCTTTAGCAAGGCTTGTTGTCAAACATGGGGGACCCCATGCTTCTCACTCGCAGTGCGAGCAAGGGACAGTAATGTAAGCTGTTGGCTCTGAGGAACTGCGAGAACAGTACTGCTGATTCTCAGGCGCCGCAATGTGTCACACTGATGACACACAGATGTCTTCCGAGTGTCATCAGTGTGCATGTGTGCGGGACGTTTTGCAGACTGTGCTGCTGTTAAAAATCAGACATGTCAGCGTATTTTGCCCACAGACACACTGTCCGTGGAAACTCACTGACATGTGCACACACCCATTCACTTGAATAGGTCTTCGTGTGTAAATTTGTCCGGTACGTTGAAAGCTGTCACTACACATACCAGAAACACTGACGTGTGAAAGAGCCCTTAGGCCGGCGTCAGACCCAACGTATAAAAATACGGACCGTATTGTACGGGTGTAATATGCAGAAAAGTTCCCTGAACAGTGTTCCGTTTTTCATCCGTTGTCAAGGTGTGGCTGCGTATTTTGCACATGTAAGCATCCGTATGTAATACGTATGGCATCCGTATAGCGTTTTTTTCTCGCGACCTTGCAAAATGGACTTATAACGGTTTTTAGGCCTTAAAATCATTTAAACCATCATCAGCAACCCTATTTATTGGCTCTGCATCAGGTGGCAGCCCCCAATCTGGCCATTTTGGTGCTGTGTTTGTGTTGGAGTACTGCTGGTTGTTTGGAAAAATGTCTGACATACTTCAGTTCACCCCAACTGACCAAGTTCTGTACAACTGTGTTTTGTCCCGCAGCCATACCCAGGTATAGTTGATCTGGGGAGGAGGAGAAGAATGTGGGTGCATCCGCATGTGAGGCAACGCCTCAAAAAAGCCATTTTCACCGCCTTTATGCATCTCTTCAGACACATCCCGACAAGTTTTTCCTATATTGTCGGATGAGCATTGCCACCTTTGATGTTTTGTTGGAGATAGTGCGCCCAGGAATCACCTACCAGGACACCAAGATGCGCAAATGTATCTCTGCAGAGGAGCACCTTCTCCTTACGTTACGGTATGTATTCCTCAGCTACATACTGTATGTTGATGATGTGTTTTCCCTCAACTTTTCTTTGTCAATTACCCCTTTTGCTTCATTATCTTCCTTTATATATCTCAAATATCAGCTCTAAGTAACAATACTTTGATGTTTATGTGAAATTCACATACGCCTTTGCCTTGTGTATATGTAGTGTTTGGCTTGCTTGTTATTTACACACTGTTCTGGTGATCTATATTGAATTTGTGAAACCTTTTGCATGGTGTAATGTTTGATCTCTCTACATTTGTTAATTGTAGGTTCCTCACAACTGGCATTTCATGTGCCGCACTCATTCTGGAGTTTTTGATAGGGAGATCAACCATATCTGGCATAGTTCGTGATACATGTTCCCAAATCTAGATCAGACTTCATCAAGTGGTCATGCCTGAGCCCAAGATGGAAGACTGGATGAGGATTGCCATGGGATTTGAGGAGCAATGCCAATTTCCAACTTGTATTGGAGCCCTGGATGGGAAGCACATCCGTGTGCGTAAGCCGCCGAACTCCGGGTCCCAATTCTATAATTATAAGCAATATTTTTCTGTAGTTCTGTTGCCTCTGGTTGACAGTAACTACAGGTTTATAATTGTAGACATTGGAGCTTATGGAAGAACTGGAGAGACTCTAGAGTCTTCAATTCTTCCATTATGGGTCGGCGGCTGCGCAATAACCAGTTGGACCTACCACCACCACGTCAGCTTCCTGGCTCCAATATTGAACCTGTGCCATATGTTGTATTTGGGGATGAGGCCTTTCAATTGTCAAGGAATTTAATGAGGCCATATCCGCGACGAAACCTTGACCACCAGCGAAGGATCTTTAACTTGCACCTATCACGGCGACGGGTGGTGTGTGCCTTTGGCATTCTTTGTGCAAAATGGCGGGTCCTCCAGTCTCCCATTCAGCTGAGTGAAGCCAACGTCAATGAGATCATCAAAGCTTGTGTTGTCCTACATAACTTCACAAGAATGCATGATTGTGCACCATGTGATGTTGGTGAATGTGTGGTGAACAATAGGGATATGCCTAGGCCACATGTCATCCCTTTACGTCATCCACTCTCAGGACTCAAAGTCCATGATATATTTACCCAGTATTTTGTGTCACCTCAGGGTAATACTACCTGGCAAGATCAGGCATTATCAATGCTGTAATGTTATTATGTGTTTCTATATAAATTTGTTTTTTCCTTACATTGTCTTTGTGTCTTCTGTTAATGTTCATTACAGATGTTTAGGTGGTGTTCTATAAAGAATTAATGAAAGAAGAATCAAAACTTGCCATTAAAATACTTTTTATATTGGCAAACTGTCACTTTAGGTAGTGACTACCATATTTTTTGCTCATGGTTGTTTTTGTAAAATTAGAATAGTGCAAATATGCATTACACAACATGTATCAAAATAAATATTAAAAAAATAAAAAAAATAAGCAGTTGTATAAATAATAATATATAAGAAAAATAACAAACTGTCACTTTGGCTAGTGAATACCATTATTGTAGCATATGGTTTTGGAGGCAATTAGATTAGTGAAAATATGCTTTACACAACATGTAGTAAAATTAAAAAAATAAACAATTTTATAAATAATAATATATAAGAAAAATAAAAATTCACAGTTGGTGGTATGTTGGTGGAGGTGAGGGTGGGTGCCCAGCATCTCTTTGTTGCAGACTTGGGTGACCACCTTGACCATCACCCTGTTAGGTTGGATTTTCTTGGCCCTGAGGTAACATGTGGCCACGGTCAGGTTGTTGTGTGGCCAAATTGCCATAAGGATAAAGGAGATTATACTCCTGGGGATGCTGGTACCCACGAGAATCATTCCCCCCAACATGGCCATGTGGTCCATATCCAGGTTGGGACCAGCCTCCAATACTGGATCTGTACAAGTGGTCATATTGGGCAGGTGGGTTATAGGCTGCCATTTGACCCTGATGTTGCCAAGGTTGGTTTTGTGGGGGAATGGGTTGAGGTGTAGGCGCACGTGCAGGAGGTCCCTCAGATCCTAATTGACCATGCACATCTGGGTGGGGGGTAAGGCGAAGAAGGTTATGGGGTGAAAGCTGCCACCTCTCAAGGAACTCAAACACCTCATATGGGGTATGAGGGTGTGTGCATGCATCAATTAGGATCTGAATAGATCCTCGCACAAGTAGCCTGACCTCACGGGGTAGGGGACGTAGGTAACGGGCAAGGCTGCGCGAATAAGCCTCTTCACCCTCATCGACGGCTGCCCTGGACAGGTAATTGAGGATCCCTGTGTCCACATGCCTCCGGGTATCAGAGGCAGTGTTGTCTCGCCTTCGTCTCCTACGGTGGGATATGGCAGCAGGCTGGGGGGAGCCCCCCAGAGGTACAGTAGGACTGCTGCTGTTGCCTGCTTCCTCAAGGCTGCCGGGTGCTGCTGCAGTTGGTGGGTCAGGTACTGGTGCTGGTGGAGCTGGTGGGTCAGGTCCTGGTGCTGGTGGAGTTTGGGGGATGCAGCTGGGAGGCTCAGAAGATTGGCCAGCCACCTCTTCACCTCCCCCAACCGGGTCTATAATGGCCTCAGAATCCGACCCTATCTCCCTCTCAGTGAGGTTGGACTGAGTTTGTTAGGAAATTTAATTTAAATAGTAAATGTTGGAGATCTGACCCTAAACAGCATATGTGTAATGTGGTGTGATGTATATACTTACTGTCTGAGATCCAGAATAGGAGCCAAAAAAACAAGATGGTCAAAGTATATACAGTGGTGGCCAAAAGTATTGGCACCCCTGCAATTCTGTCAGATAATACTCAGTTTCTTCCTGAAAATGATTGTAAACGCACATTCTTTGGTATTATTATCTTCATTTCATTTGCCTTCAATGAAAAAACACAAAAAGAATTGACCTAAAGCCAAACTGGATATAATTCCACACCAAACCTAAAAAAGGGGGTGGACAAAAGTATTGGCACTGTTTGAAAAATCATATGATGCTTCTCTAATTCGTGTAATCACCAGCACCTGTAACTTACCTGTGGCACCTAACAGGTGTTGGCAATAACTAAATCACACTTTCAGCCAGTTAACATGGATTAAAGTTGACTCAACCTCTGTCCTTGTGTGTACCACATTGAGCATGGAGAAATAAAAGAAGACCAAAGAACTGTCTGAGGACTTGAGAAACCAAATTGTGAGGAAGCAAGAGCAATCGCAAGGCTACAAGTCCATCTCCAAAGATCTGAATGTTCCTGTGTCTTCCGTGCGCAGTGTCATCAAGAAGTTTAAAGCCCATGGCACTGTGGCTATCTTCCCTAGATGTGAAAGGAAAAGAAAAAGTGACGAGAGATTTCAACGCAAGATTGTGCGGATGGTGGATAAAGAACCTCGACTAACATCCAAACAAGTTACAGCTGCCCTGCAGTCCGAGGGTGCGACAGTGTCAACCCGTACTATCCGTCGATGTCTGAATGAAAAGGGACTGTATGGTAGGATACCCAGGAAGACCCCACTTCTTACCCCGAGACGTAAAAAAGCCAGGCTGGAGTTTGCCAAAACTTACCTGAGAAAGCCTAAAACGTTTTGGAAGAATGTTCTCTGGTCAGATGAGACAAAAGTTGAGCTTTTTGGGAAAAACCATCAACATAGAGTGTACAGGTAAAAAAAAGGCAGTCAAAGAAAAGAACACGGTCCCTACAGTCAAACATGGCGGAGGTTCCCTGATGTTTTGGGGTTGCTTTGCTGCCTCTGGCACTGGACTGGTTGACCGTGTGCATGGCATTATGAAGTCTGAAGACTACCAACAAATTTTGCAGCATAATGTAGGGCCCAGTGTGAGAAAGCTGGGTCTCCCTCAGAGGTCATGGGTCTTCCAGCAGGACAATGACCCAAAACACACTTCCAAAAGCACTATAAAATGGTTTGAGAGAAAGCACTGGAGACTTGTAAGGTGGCCAGCAGTGAGTCCAGACCTGAATCCCATAGAACACCTGTGGAGAGATCTCAAAATGGCAGTTTGAAGAAGGCACCCTTCAAATATCAGGGACCTGGAGCAGTTTGCCAAAGAAGAATGGTCTACAATTCCAGCAGAGCATTGTAAGAAACTCATTGATGGTTACCGGAAGCGGTTGTTCGCAGTTATTTTGGCTAAAGGTTGTGCAACCAAGTATTAGGCTGAGGGTGCCAATACTTTTGTCTGGCCCATTTTTGGAGTTTTGTGTGAAATGATCAAGGATTTGATTTTTGCTTCATTCTCTTTTGTGTTTTTTCCTTGCAAGCAAATTAAATGAAGACAAAAATAGCAAATAATTTGTGATTGAAATCATTTTCAGGAAGAAACTGAGTATTATCTGACAGAATTGCAGGGTGCCAATACTTTTGGCTACCACTGTATATTTGCACTTGGTCGGTGATGCAGCCCCACTCCTGGCCCTCTGCTGACGTTCCCACCGGTACTGCTCGCGGATGCTGCCCCAGCGTCTCATGATATCTTCCACTGCAATGTGACATATAATTTCATTACTACCTAGCTGCACAGTGCCAAATTGGTAGACATTTCACATAGTCATGGGGGCCTAGTAGGGTGTCAGTATAATAACACTTTAGCGCTTCAAAACAATAATTACAAAATACACATAATCAGATTTTAGTGGATACTGTGGTCAATTCTTAAATTGTGGCCTTTAAGATGATTGGACAAAAATGAGGTAACTTACTCATTTGTTGCTGCTCCTCATGTGGGCTGTGGGCTTTCACCAAACTGCGGAAACATCTGCCCACAGAAGCGCCTCCATGCCGCGTGTTTTCTGGCCCGGTCTGAATAGTGTGGTCCCAAATTTTGGGCCTTTCCTGGACCAAAACGATGAGCATCTCTACATTGATGTGTGTAGACATGCTGCAGGACTCCGTGGAGGCGTTCTTCCGGGATGTCTGGCGCTCTTTTTGAGCTAATTTGCATGTGTAAGCTTCCTGATTCATGGCTTGCCCCTTTTCCTGTGACCTGCAGAAGTCTTGCGTATTTCTCGCAAGTCACACGTGTGGTCCGTGTGTAATCCGTATTTTTCTCGCACCCATAGACTTGCATTGGCGTACTACAGGCGTAAGACAATGACAATCGCATGCTGCGATTTTCTTGCCCCGTAAAATACGGCCGAGAAATATACGGATGATCAGAGCTGCCCCATAGAAAAACATTGGTCCGAGGGTAATGCGTTGTTTTAATGCCTCTCACTCGTCCATATTCCTCTCTAGTGTGACGCCGGCCTTAGCCATTAAAAGGTATCTGCCGGTGAGTACTTTCAAATTGTAATATTCCACAAAATAGATACTGTATTTATATCAAATATCTTCTTGTATTTCAATTCTTGTCTGTTTTCAGTCACATAAGACTGTTTTTCAGCATCAGAATATGCAAATTCATGGTTTTGAAACAGGGTATATGATATAAGTTCTTAATAATCATGTGCAACATAATCGTTTCATGTTCTGATATCTATGCTATGACTTATTATTTAGCACATGCGAAAATTAACCTTTAAAATGCATCTTCAATGAATATTTTAAGCACTTGCTTCCTGAGCTCAAGTTTTGAAGCTTATTCATCTTTATGGCACTGACAATCTGCAAAGTGGCTAGAATGCCTCTGGCGGTCCGTGTATTTATAGAAAAGATGCTCCACCGGAAAATACAGATCGGCTTCTTTTTTTCAATCTAATCTAATGATTCTGTCTCTCTCCACCTAATGTATCTTATTTCTCGAAATTTCTACAGGACATATTAAAAGCAGATGAAAATATATTTTAATAATGTATGTTTTTTTTGAACGTTTGAAACATTATGTGAATAGGAAGTTTGCACGGCTTAAAGATGCGGACATCTTCTAGAAATTGATAAAAGGAGGGTGGCATGTGACAGAAGCTTGAGGATTTGTTCACACTTTCCGTTTTTTTTTCTGCTTTGAAAATGTAGCATTTGACAGTACAAGAAAAGAGATTGAGATTTATAAAATCTCATGCATACACTGCTTTTTTCCATGCAGATTTGAAGCAAATTACCAACTGATGCAATTCTTTCAGTGTTTTTGGAGCATTTTTCACTTATTCAAATGATAAGGAAAAAAATGCATCAAAATACAAAAAGTCTGTTGCAATACTGAAAGTGTGTTGTGATGACACAGCATTTTACTTTTATTAACCACATGTTTATATTCAGCAAGCCAGGAGGAATAGACTGTTATCTATATGTTGACTTTTGAATATATGTGCTTCTTTCTTGTTGGTCAAGAAAACACTGACTGTTGTTCGTATAAGCCTGTAATATTGACTTGTAAGTTGACATTTGATGTAACATATTATGCTGTTATCCTTGTTGACTAGTGATACAGGGTCATTGAACAATGACGTTTGCTAATATGTTGATTACACATTGTCCAAGCCAGCCAGTTGGTTAACTTGCAAAACAGAGGAGGAAAAACTATGCCATTAGGCTAAATAATCAAATAATGCAAGTTGATCTCGTCACCATTCTTCCAATTTGCATGTGAATGCTGGCTTGAAGGATACTTGTTAACTATGAAAAGAGGTTTTATGCCTCTGTAATATCAGACAGCTATTCAGTCAAGGCATCCAGACACCCAAACATCCAAAGAACCAAGACAGCAGCCAAAACATCATTGCTCTATCATGTGGGACACAGATTTGTAATTCCCTAAGATGTCCATGCAATAAATTATATGTGGGAAGAACCAAGCGCCCATTAAAAGTCAGAGTAAATGAGCATTTGAGAAACACTAAGAAAAAATTTGGTGGACACCGGATTTTTGGTCCTTACTGAGCCCAGTATTCCCTCCGACATCACGGCAGGTCCTGCCGCAACGAACCAAGCCTGCAGGTCCTGACCGCGAGCTTCTTCCTGCTCGCGCAACGTTGGATACGAAGCCACAGGAAGCGTGTGCCACCGGCTGCGGCACCGCTTCTGAAGATTTCCTAGAGCTGCCGCTACACAACTACTGAGAAGACTTCCACCACGCTACCCAGGCTCACTACTGACCCTCTCCTTATTTTGGACTTAAGGTAAATTATATATTCTCCACCTTCAGGAGCGTGTCTCTAGCATTTTAACCTGGGCACATCGTGCAGCAGGTATTGAGTGTGCAGTGGAGTCTTTTTCACCATTATCAGTAGCGTTATTTTAATTTATTGTTTCGACTGCTTCACACTGGGTGTAACAGGTATATATCTTCTAGCGCAACATTTTAGATTATATTATTTATTATTTCCAACAGCTCTGTGGTGCTGCCCTGTTTGCCGCTTATGCCTCTTCCCCAGTACACTTGCGCCTCTCCCTTTTTCCTTTATTATTGTATCTTATTTACCACACTTCTGGGTAGGCAGCAGTGTCCTTTATTGCCAGCAAAAGGGTGGACTTATGGATAGACAGAAGGGACCTTATTCAAACGATCCACAAATTTTTCCACCAGGGCCACCAACAAGTCCATGGTAACTCTAATAACGATAACATTAATAAAGCTATTGAATCCTTGAAATTATTGGAACATCATCTATTAAAAGAGATGAGGGATCTGTGGGAGGTGGCCACACTGGAGCGTTATTTAGCTTACAACTCCATCCCCAAGGGACTCTCGGTGTATAAGCCACTCTCTGGAGATACTGGTGATCCGAATACCATCTCCGAATGGGACGCTATGTTTAGGGATTTTTCCCGACGCACTGTTCTCTTCATTATTGAGAAGAGAAGAGAACAACTATTGGACATCAAAACTCAAATCTCACGTCTCTTTAATTAAATAAAACCATATCAATCCCACCCAGACATTATACGACTTTCTACTAGTATACAGAAAAGACTTCACATTAAAGAAAAATAAATTATTGATAAAAAACTACGGAAGTTTGGCAGGGATGCTATACCCGAAAAAGATAAGGGAGAATCCCCTATTAGGGAATCACAACTGGAAGTGATTGACGAAATAGTGGCATGTTCCACATCAACTATTTTCTTAGACAACAGATTTTCCACTTATCCTAATTCAGAAGCAGACCCTTTCCCTACTGATCCTTTTACTAATGAGGAAACACCAGGAAATATTAACATCCACACCACTGGTTCTACCCATCCGGACAATCTGACGCCTCAGACTGTAAGGAATCCGGTGAACACACATAACAGGTTTAGTCCTTTGGAAGAGATAAACGATCCCCCCATACTAGTGACACTGCACTGACCAATGCAGCTTCTACCAATTCAAAAAGTAGAAATAAACAAGTTTGCAAAACACAGAGTAATATCCCTTTTTTTCAGGCCGCCTCAAGAAAATCCGCAGGAGGGGTGGAAATATACCAAAAAAACACTAAACAAGAGAAATTAAGTTATGAACAAAAATTTTTTAATCTAAGTGACCATCAATTGAATTCCAATGAAATTTATCTCCTCAACAAAGGACTAAAATTTGCACCTGCCACCAAATTCGATAAATTTCAAGCTTTTATTGGCATTAAATGCTTTATGAGGAGGTTGGCCCTAAAGAAATATTTTTAAAAAATAACAAAAGTGTGGCTAGTGGTTCTGGACCTTTAATAAACAATCATTACGTCCACACCGCCTTACGAAATAAGTCTACCTTTAACCCCCTTAATGAATACTCTGAATCTTTTGAGGCGCTCCAGAATAATGTCAGTCATGACATACGTAAAATTAGTGAAAGGAGGTGTTCTAACTTTAAATATAATTTGAATCACTATTAACGCTTAGCTCTGAGACAGCTACAGAATAATAATAGGATTGTGATCCGCCCAGCGGACAAGGGGGTCGGAATAGTCATTCTCAATGCAGCGGACTATAGAAAAGAAGTTCTACACTTATTGAATGATGGTCAAACCTATGCCAAATTAGATTCTGACCCATCCCCTCATTTTATTAAAGAGATGCAAACATTGATCAGAAGGGGACTTGAGACTGGAATTCTAAATAAACATGAATATGAGTTTATTAATACTCCTTATCCCAGAATTGCAATTTTTTATTACCTCCCGAAAATACACAAGGAGAACATCAACCTGCCGGGACGTCCTATTATTTCGGGCATACAAAGTTTAACTGCCAATATGTCAAAGTATGTTGATATCCATTTACAAAAAATAGTACCTCTTCTCCCCTCGTACCTGAGAGATAGTACTCATATTTTACAAATTTTGAACACGATTCAATGGCAGAAACATTATATTTTAGTTACTTTAGACATCACCTCTCTCTATACGGTGATTCAACACCATAAAGGTTGTGAAGTGGTTTTACACTTTTTTAATAAACACAATCCTATCCCATCTGATCAAGCATCATTTATGATTGATTGTATCTATTTCATTTTAACACACAACTTTTTTCGATTCGAGGAGAACTACTACTCCCAGCAATGGGGACTGCCATGGGGACCAGGTTTGCGCCTAGCTACGCCAATCTATATGTTGGCCATTGGGAAGATAGGGTCATCTATAATCATGGTAGGCTGCACGCAAACCTGGTCCTCTGGCATCGTTTCATCGATGATATCATTTTCATCTGGTCTGAAGGTTTTAAATCTCTCACTGATGTTTTAATTGACATAACTAAAAATGAATATTTTTTAAAATTCACTCCAGTTACCAGTATTAATTCCATTAACTTTCTAGACCTCAACGTTTTTATCGAAAATGAATCCATCCAAACCCGAACTTACTCTAAACCCACGGACTCAAGGAACTATATTTCAATGGACAGTTGCCATCTGCCCAGCTGGCTCTTAAATATACCAAAGTATATTCAGTTCACACGAGCTTATAGAAATTGCTCTCGTTCTGTTGATTTTCTCAGAGAAACAACCACTCTGACTGAGAAATTTATCATGAAGGGTTATGACAAAGACCTTCTCACTAGGGCCAAAAATGATGTATTGAAAAATCCGAGACAGAATCTCCTAGAAATAAAAAATAGGAAGGAAGACCCCTTTGACACTAATAATGATATTCCTATCATCACCCAATTTAATGCAAACTCCCACATTTTGAGAAAAATTGTGGGGAGATATTCGGACATTTTAAAAGAGTACAAAGTAATAGGGGATACACTACCTCCATATCCTCGATTCGTATTTAGAAAGGCCAAGAATTTGGGGAACCACTTGGCCCCCTCTATACCCACTGTGGTATACCAAAGGGATCTTGCTGGATGGGAGATATATTTCTTCTAGCAGACGGAAGTTTGCTCAGGATTTTCCATGATCACAAGGACCTGTGATGAGGTCATAGTCACGTGATCAGGTCAGCTGATGTGTACCTCACCTGAGGGTGTGGACTAGGCCTATAAAACAGGGAGCTGTTGTAGTAGGTGGGTGTGGAAGGAAGGAGTTTGGCTGGAGTCAGCCTGGAAGCTTGTTTTGTTACAGTGTGTCAGTGTGCACCAAGAAGTAAGTACCAGACCACCCGGGAATGGCACCTGGCGGTCTCTGCTGACCTGCAGCCGCTTAGTTAAGCCCGTCCCAAGCAAGGGTGAGTCTGGGACCAGTGGTTCTCCAAACTGGAGTGATTTATGTTCTGTTTTGTTTTGTTATCTGGACTTTTGTTGAATCCGTCATTAAAACCACTGAACTTTAAACTGAAAGCTTGTGTGTTTGCCTCATTACTGCGGCCCAGCCCCTGCCTACCAGAGCGGATCCCTACAATTGGTGGCGTTAATGCGGGCATACGCAGAGAGGTCAGGCTGTTTTTTTTTGTGGATGTTTTTTTTTTTCTCTGCATGACAGTAAATGTCCTGGGTGAAGAAAGTGACGCAAAACCCGGTGGATAACTGTCCGGAGATGGAGAACACAGTAAAAATGCTGGTGGAGGCTATGCGACAGCAGCAGCTGGCTATACAGCAGCAGCAGGCTACGCAGGAGCAACAGCAGGCTATGCAGCAGCAGGCTATGGAGCAACGGCAGGCTACACAGCAGCAGCAGCAGGCTATGCAGCAACGGGCTATGGAGCAACGGCAGGCTATGCAGCAACAGCAGGCTATACACCAGCAGGCTATGGAGCGGCAACAGGAAACCAACAATCTACTGATACAGCACATCACAGCGCCGCAGACAGCAGGAGCTGCCCCGGGACGCCAAGATGTCGGAAAGCGGTACGCACAGCGATTCCGAAAATGGAAAAGTCAGATGACATCGAGGTGTACCTGGAGATGTTTGAAGGCGTGGCTGAGAGGGAGAAACTACCCCGGGACCAGTGGGCCGAGATCGTGGCTCCGTTTTTGGCTCCAGGACACGCGAAAGCCTATAGAGATTTACCCCCCGAGCACCAGAGGGACTACGAGATCGTCAAGGGTGAGATACTCACACGTCTTGGGGTAAATGTGTTAGTCCGGGCCCAGCGGGTACACCAGTGGAAGTTTTCCCCTTCCGAGCCAGCTCGGTCCCAGTATTATGACTTGATACACCTAATAGAAAAGTGGTTGCAGCCGGAGGTGTTGACACCCCGCGCTATGCTGGATCTTATAGTGACTGATAAATTCTGGAGGACTTTGCCTCACACCCTGCAAACCTAGGTTGGACAGGCAGCCCCTACTGATGGTCTCCAGATGGTAGACCTCATTGAAAGATATGGGACTACCAAGGAGATACAGGGAGAGACTACCCGGAAGGTAATGAGTAAATTTCCCAAAACTTCACCCGCCGTTCGGCGAGCAGAGACTCGGAAGGCCGCCCAGGACACGTCTGGGACGAAAGGGGCCCCATAATCTGTTGGCGGTGCCAAGAACCAGGACATGTGAGAGCTGATTGCCCCCACCTGACTGAGCCTATGGACACAAACTATGGGTACTATCAGTCTCACTATGCCGAACACATGTGTGCAGTGGGCAAACCAGAGGGACCCAGTATGAACCATTTGTGTAAAGTGGAGGTGGAGGGTAACCCTGCTGTGGCTCTACTAGACTCAGGGAGTCTTGTGACCCTAATACGAGCCAGCCACGTCCAAATCAGCGAGTACACGGTCGGAAAATGGGTGTATTGTGTATACATGGGGACCTAAAACATTATCCCACCGCCCTGGTGATGATCAACACGCCAGCAGGGAGGAGGTGCCACGAGGTGGGGGTGGTGGTTAATTTGCATTATGAGGTAATAATGGGGAGAGATTTTCCGTTATTTTCTCTGCTTTGGCCTGTAAATACCCCTCCCACGGAACAGTCGTCGGCACCAGTGGCAACCAGGTTGCATTCTCCAGAAATCGGGCATGAACCTGGTGGCCCAGAGGAAGAGGTGCTGGCGGTAGGAGTACCTTTGCCTTCGGTAGAGGAGGAAAACCCCTCTCCTATAGAAGTGTTAGCTGGGGAGATGGAAGATTTGCTACCGGGACCGGAATTGTCAGACTTAAATGTGACAGGTGACAATTTTGGTACGGCGCAACTCTGGGACCCTACGTTGGCTCGAGCTCGGGAAAATGTACTGGTTGTCAATAGGGAACCCCAACAACCCGGGGCAGCTACAGTATTTCCCAGATTTGAGCTGAACCAAGATTTGCTGTATCGGATTGAAAAAACACGTGGGGAAATTGTCAAGCAATTGCTGGTACCCCAGTCGTATCGTAAGTTGGTAATGGACCTAGCGCATGCGCATGTACTGGGGGACATCTGGGTCAAAAGAAAACCCTAGACCGAATTCTACAACGGTTTTACTGGCTAGGGTCTATGAAGAAGTTAAACGGTATTGTAACTCTTGTCCCGTGTGCCAGGTAACCAGTCCGCAGCCTCATTTTCGGAGTCCCTTGGTGCCATTACCAATTATAGAGGTCCCGTTTGAGAGAATAGCCATGGATCTGGTGGGACCTGTTAATAAATCAGCAAGGGGCCACCAACATATCCTCGTAGTTCTAGATTACGCTACCAGGTATCCTGAGGCTATTCCCCTGCGCCACACCTCTGCCAAACTGATCGCAAAAGAACTCATGGTATGTTCTCTCGGTGGGAATCCCTCAAGAAATCTTAACGGATCAGGGAACCCCCTTTATGTCAAAAATCATGAAGGAACTCTGCCACTTGTTAAGTGTTAAACAGTTGCGCACATCGGTCTATCATCCTCAAACAGACGGGTTGGGAGAAAGGTTCAATAAGACCCTGAAGAATATGTTGAAAAAAGCTGTCTCTAAAGATGGTAAGGACTGGGATCTCTTGTTGCCATACCTTATGTTTGCAGTGCGAGAGGTGCCCCAGGCATCTACGGGATTCTCGCCCTTCGAATTATTATATGGCAGACATCCCCGTGGCTTACTCGATATAGCTAAAGAGGCCTGGGAAAACCAACCAACTCCCCATAAAAGTGTGATAGAACATGTGGCCAAAATGCAGGAGAGAATGGAGACAGTCCTACCATTAGTCCGAGAACATATGGAAGCAGCACAAAGGTCACAGAGACAGGTCTATAACCGGGAGGCACGGGTAAGGTCCTTTAACCCTGGGGATCGGGTGTTGGTACTTGTACCCACAGTGGATAGTAAATTCCTTGCAAGGTGGCAGGGACCCTACGAGATTATGGAGAAGGTGGGTCCCGTAAACTATAAAGTACACCAACCAGGGCGAAGAAAGCCAGAACAGGTATACCATGTGAATCTGCTCAAACCATGGAAAGACAGAGACCCTCTTGGTGAGGATTGTCCACGGCCTGCATGTCCAGTGGAGAGGGCTCCCTTGCCTCAGGAGAAGGAAAGAGAAGTCCTCTCCACCATCAAAATAGCAGACACTTTGTCTCCTAGACAAGTTCAGGAGGTCCGAGAGTTTGTTAGCCGAAATACCGATGTTTTTTCAGAGCTCCCTGGCCGTACCTCCCTAATCCAACATAACATTGTCACGGAGCCGCAGGCTAAAGTCCGATTAAAGCCATATCGGGTGCCTGAGGCCCGGCGACAAGCCATCTCGGAAGAGGTACAGAAGATGCTGCAGTTAGGGGTTATTGAAGAGTCCCAGAGTGAGTGGGCCAGTCCAATAGTCCTAATACCAAAACCAGATGGGACACTAAGGTTCTGTAATGATTTCAGAAAACTGAATAAAATTTCCAAATTTGACGCCTACCCCATGCCTCGGGTCGATGAGTTAATAGAGCGATTTGGACAGGCCCGGTATTTTTCAGTCATTGACCTCACAAAAGGGTATTGGCAGGTGCCCCTAACAAAAGCAGCGAGAGAGAAAACGGCTTTTGTAACACCCGAGGTACTGTTTCAGTATATAGTCCTACCCTTTGGGTTGCATGGCGCTCCAGCGACATTCCAGAGGTTAATGGATGTTGTTCTACGTCCTCATCGCCGATATGCCGCGGCCTATCTCGACGATATTGTAGTGTACAGTGCAGACTGGGAAAGTCACTTAGCCAAGGTACAGGCGGTGATTGATTCTCTGCGACAAGCAGGGCTAACTGCCAACCCAAAGAAGTGTTCCATAGGGTTGGAGGAAGCTCAGTACCTGGGGTATGTGATTGGGAGAGGAGTTATCAAACCCCAAATAAACAAAGTGGAGGCAATCCAAAACTGGCCCCGTCCCCTCACCACAAAACAAGTAAAAGGGTTTTTGGGGTTAGTGGGATACTACCGGCGGTTTATTCCCAATTTTGCAACCCTGTCGGCGCCGTTAACTGACTGCCTAAAAGGGAGGAAGTCAGTAATGGTGCGATGGAATGAGCAGCTTGAAGAAGCGTTTGTAAAACTAAAAGGGGCACTGTGTGGGTCACCAGTTTTGATCACACCCGACTTCAAAAGAGAATTCATTGTCCAGACTGATGCGTCAGAGGTAGGTCTGGGTGCCGTGTTGTCTCAGGAGGTTAACGGGGAGGAGCATCCCATTAGTTTCCTGAGTCGAAAGCTTACTCCAGCTGAAACCAGATACAGCATTGTAGAGAGAGAGTGCCTGGCGATCAAGTGGGCACTGGAGTCATTGCGCTATTATCTGTTGTGGGGAGAACATTTCGGTTGGTAACTGATCATTCCCCTCTGACTTGGATGAGTCAAGCCAAAGAGAGAAATGCACGAGTCACCAGGTGGTTTCTGTCCCTGCAAAATTTCAAATTTTCAGTAGAACATCGGGCAGGCAAATTACAGGGGAACGCAGATGCACTGTCCAGAGTTCACTGTATGTCATGTGTCCACCCTCCTAAGGTTGAACAAAGGGGGAGGTATGTGGTATACCAAAGGGGATCTTGCTGGATGGGAGATATATTTCTTCTAGCAGACGGAAGTTTGCTCAGGATTTTCCATGATCACAAGGCCCTGTGATGAGGTCATAGTCACGTGATCAGGTCAGCTGATGTGTACCTCACCTGAGGGTGTGGACTAGGCCTATAAAACAAGGAGCTGTTGTAGTAGGTGGGTGTGGAAGGAAGGAGTTTGGCTGGAGTCAGCCTGGAAGCTTGTTTTGTTACAGTGTGTCAGTGTGCACCAAGAAGTAAGTACCAGACCACCCGGGAATGGCACCTGGCGGTCTCTGCTGACCTGCAGCCGCTTAGTTAAGCCCGTCCCAAGCAAGGGTGAGTCTGGGACCAGTGGTTCTCCAAACTGGAGTGATTTATGTTCTGTTTTGTTTTGTTATCTGGACTTTTGTTGAATCCGTCATTAAAACCACTGAACTTTAAACTGAAAGCCTGTGTGTTTGCCTCATTACTGCGGCCCAGCCCCTGCCTACCAGAGCGATCCCTACACCACCTATTGTTCAAAAAAGAAATCTGCCACCTTTTTGACACCTAACTTGTCTGTTTTTTCCCCTGCAATAAATGTGCCATGTGTAAATCTTTGAAATTGAAAAAACAATACTCCATCTCAAATGGTACTATTACACACAACATCCGAGACATCATTACTTGCACCACCCCTGGGGTTATTTATTCCCTAAGATGCCCATGCAATAAATTATATGTGGGAAGAACCAACGCCCATTAAAAGTCAGAGTAAATGAGCATTTGAGAAACATTAAGAAAAAATTTGATGGACACCGGATTTTTGGTCCTTACTGAGCCCAGTATTTCCTCCGAGTCACGTGACGAAGACGTTACGGCAGGTCCTGCCGCAACGAACCAAGCCTGCAGGTCCTGACCGCGAGCTTCTTCCTGCTCGCGCAACGTGGGATACGAAGCCACAGGAAGCGTGTGCCACCGGCTGGGGCACCGCTTGTGAAGATTTCCTAGAGCTGCCGCTACACAACAACTGAGAAGACTTCCAACACGCTACCCAGGCTCACTACTGACACTCTCCTTATCTCGGACTTGAGGTAAATTATATATTCTCCACCTTCAGGAGCGTGTCTCTAGTATTTTAACCTGGGCACATCGTGCAGCAGGTATTGGGTGTGTAGTGGAGTCTTTTTCATCATTATCAGTAGTGTTATTTTAATGTATTGTTTCGACTGCTTCACACTGGGTGTAACAGGTATATATCTTCTAGCTCAACATTTTAGATTTTATTAATTCTACAACATGCCAGCTGAAGGGACCACAGCCATGGCTGCAAGATTGCAGATCTACTCCATTGACCAAATCTGAACCATAGATATATTGGGGTAGTCAGGATTTGAACCCACCGAATACCTGAGCCAGCCCCATTGATACGTTTGGGAAAGCCAGGAATGGGACGCATGGGTCACCTGGCTCTTTTGGAGATGTTCAGGGAAGGCAAGTTGTGAAGCTCTGAAGTCACAGCTGCTCTTATCCCAGCAAGTCAGCAGAACGGTGAGACTCTATAATGTGCACCATCTTGGGTATTTT
>JARQOD010000005.1:276754529-276831596 GCA_033576555.1 Oophaga sylvatica
AAGTGGTACGTGACCACTCCTGGCACTTAGTGCCGGGTGTCAGCTGTCAGAATCAGCTGACACCCGGCGGCGATTGCTCGCACACCCCCCCGTGAGCGCGGGTGATCGCTCAGACATAATATTCCATCCATGCTCAAATAAGCCCAGGTCACATGGATGGAATATTGCGTCTTATGTCAGACAGGGGCTGTTAAAAGTTCATAGTTTTCACAATTAATGGAGAATTCACATCTAACATGTATAATATAGCCAGAGATGTATTCTACAATAAGTTTCCAACTTTGTGACTTGTCTCACCAGATGTGCCAGTTTCATCTTATCTTAGGCCACGTTCACACAATCAGTATGTGTTCAGCTTTTTACCCAAGTATTTATAAGCCAAAATCAGGTGAGGAACAATCAGAGAAAAGTATAATAAAAACACTTGCACCACTTCGGCATTTTTAAACCACTCGTGGTTAAACTTACTAATACTGAGGTAAAATACTGACCAAATACTAAACGTCGGAACATGGCGTTATTCTAATTGAAAAGGTATTTTGCTCACTTTTTCAGAAGTCTTATAGACTTGAATAGGGAAAACTCTGAATGTAGGCAGCCACTTCACCTGGCAGAATGAAAGTCAGAGCTTCCAGCTCTCAGACACATTTTTCATATCACGTGGAATACCTCTTTGTTATACACTAATTATTATGCTAAATGTTAAAGAATTAAGGAGAATATAGATAAGGATTTATGATTTAATTTTCAAACTTAAAATTCTATATATTAAAAAAGCAACTATGAAATCACATATTTATCACAATACAATCACAATGTGATATTGTTATTTTCAAGTAATTTAAGGTAATTGTCAGTAAGAATATAAATATTATAAAAATTGTGTTGTTCTCCTGTGGGAGAATTCTTAAAGTATAGCTGTCGTTTCAGGAGAACTTGCAGTAATATCTGCAGCTCCTCCTCCCCTCTCCGGAGAAACTTATGAGCAGCAGTTCTCATCTTCTTTCTCAGTAATGGGAAAACCTGTCTTTGCTGAATTCAGATTTTACTCATGAATTGAGAGTGAATGGTCAGTGCAGGAGGAGAAAAAGCAGATTTCCCTGATGCAATTGTACAAAGTTTCTTCAAGTGTACTATTGATTTGTAGGAAAAAAATAGCTCTTTATAGGAGTTGTCCTCTTTAAAAAAAACTTTTTACAATATGATAATATCATTATACAAAAAAACAACTGAGCTAGTTCTTCCCCACTGCTCTGGTCTCTGGTGTGTGGTTGCAGCAGTGGTACCATGTCGAAAGCGGTGCAGCCAATCGCTGAGCTTAGAGACTCTACCCGTGTACACAGTGTGGACACAACACCATTGTCATCAGTGCTGATCCATCTCACACCAATGGAAAAGCAGGTAAAACGTGACTCGGACATAGCACACTGCTCCCCATGACCTTGCAGTGACTATTTTGGGCATGAGGAAAATGGGACGCCAACAGAGATGAGCAAATTTGTTCGGATTTGGTTCAGAATATGATCGGCATCGAATATTGTTTATGCAATATTTGTTGAACACAGCCGAACGTCATTAGAGTCAATGGGAGTAGAAATTACCGAATATGTTCGGAGCCGATCATAAGACATAGATTCAGCACGAATAGTGTTCGACTATGGCTCGAATATGTCAAAATCAGATTCGGGGACAAAAAACAAACAAATTCGCTCATCTCTAGACACCAACTGCAGAAAAGGAGCATCTGCAGAGAGGAGGCCACTATTAATGCAGCTAAAAAGATACTCAAGGTGTGAGGAAAATAAATAGCAGGGAAACATCAGCTATAGGTAGTGACTTAAATTTAGTTTTAGAGTTTAAAACTAATTGGTCGCTTTAATCAAAAACGCAAGATCAATTTCTCAGTTAGTGATCAAGATGCTGTTCTTTCTGTGTTGACAAATTGATAAATAGCAAAGTACAGGCAAATGCAAAAAGAAAACTGCTAAAGCAAATATTAGCATTTTTCTATTATCTCAATTCTAGTTTACTATATTTTATTGGAAATATTTAACCGGTGCAGTCCTAATGTTAATATGTGTATGTTGTTTTATAATGAAGATAATGACGCATACGTAGTAGTACGTATTACATATAAGAAATATCTGGAGGTTGCAGATACAGTTGCTATACCAGACTGTTCAGGAGGACCTGGCAACAGGAATTGAAAGAGTAGTGTAAAAAAGATGATATGGCAAAAGAGCACCTAAATAAACACAATTGTAAACTGCCATTAGCCTGTCTGGCCATCGTGTGACTGCACTAACAAGCCTGTACATGAGCTGCTTGCTTGGCCGAAGATCCAACTGCTGGATAAATTCAATTTGTCCACTCAGACGTGAAGCCAAGTTGTAAAGTGATTTTGATACCTGGCAGGGTCAACAAAACAGAGCTAGAAATGAGTCCGTTCAATGACCAGTTAATTGCATTTATATGTAAAGTCAAAAGCAAAAGTGTGAAAAGCAAAAACGGAGTTTTACATATAAAAAAGAGCTGTGGATCAGTCACTGTAAAAACCACACAATGCAAAAAAGTAATAAATTGCAAAGAGGTAAAACATTATACCATGATAAACACGCAAACTTCTAAAAAGAGAAATGCATGGCATGTATATTACAATCTACATTACTATGTGTTTTCAGGGAGTAGAAGAAACCAATCTCTATGTGAGTATTGATTCTGAAGTGTTCTCATTTGTATTCTCACATATTCACCTCTACATCTTCAACTTCGAGATGCAAAGTTTCAAGTCAACCACATTTTGATCTGCGCTGCATAAATAGCTGCCGACAGGGAAAATAGAGAAGAACGAACATCATAATAACATATACAATACAGGTTTTACTTATGTATTATCTTATCTAATCAATTGTTACTTTAGTCAACATCTTTCAAAGAAGGTTTTAATGTTTTTTTTATTGTAACTGTTTTTTTTCCTTTTTTTTATTATTTTTGGTTATTTAAAGGTCTTACATTCAAAGTTATCAGCCACAACCATGAACTCAAAAGCTTCTGCTCAGTGTCCTTATTTCATAGACATGTGAAAGAGATATGCTTAGAGGATAAATAATATATAGGACAAGTCATACTAACTACATACCTACAAGTCATACTAACTACATACCTACAGTATAATACCAATACCTCTCCATATGTATAAAACTGGCGCCAACAACCCCTGTACACCTTTTAGTTTTGTAGATTTTGTAGCTTACATGTTAAATCTACAGTAAAAAATAATAGATCAAGTTACATAGGGCATTAAAATATACCATAACGCACAAACATCCAATATTCCATTATTCCTTATTGTATTACTCATCAGTAGAAGCTGGTTGGTAGGATGCATATGAGGAGTACACAAAAATGTCTGTGTACAAACTGAATAACTGAACACAAGCACTTGTGTTGGACAGCTGATATGATCTATTTGTGGATCACAAATGGTTTCATCCCTAGTTGCCGGGTATTACAGTAGGCAAAGCATTCTCCTTTACATTGATCCTCACTAGTGTTGGGGTGAATCTATTCACAGGACCCAGACCAGCAGTCACATCAGTAATCTGTGGCTATTGCTTGGGAGCCCATAGGATCACCTCTTCCCTGATAATATCCCCCTCTCCTCTTTTGACTAACCAGCATGGTGTAAAGTAATCTTTGCACATGTGATGGTGCACTACACTGGCTAATCTAAAGAAGTAGGAGGCAGTTATCAGGGCTCCTTTAAAGATGGATACATATTACTGACCTATCCGGACATCCTCCTGTAAATCAATTCCAACAATCCTCTAATTCTCCCTTATTCTTAATATTGTCTAGGCCTTGAGAAGCTAGGATTGTGGCTGGAGCATCTCCATCAAAAAGTCAACACAGCCTTTTCTCATTGACTATAGGTCTGAAGATGTTGGCCAGGTAAAAAAACAAATGCTGAGTGAGTATGACTTCGAATATTGAACATTTTATGAGCAAGCATGATACATTATTAATGAATACAGCAATGAAAGTATTAATTAAAAAAACATTAATCAAGATTGGTGGTCTGTATGCCGGTCTAGATGAAGAGTCTGATTAAATAAGAGGAAGCTGCCCCAAATTCATTAAGATGATTGTGGCAGTTCTGAAATGTACTGTTGTCATTGACTGGAGTACATTTCTATCTTAATCTATGCCACTTTTGTAACATAAATTATGATGAATTTGTGGGGTTGTGTTCAATCATGCCTCCTTGACTAAGCTCCTGACATTGTTTTGCTTTGCTGCTAAATATGGCCCAATCAAAGTATGTTTCTTTAATTCACCGAATAAGGGATTAATTACCCAGAAAACTTAGCCTTTATTTAAATATTAAAAATAGAAGACACATTGAGACTGTACCCACATGTAATTCATATCTACTTTTCCTTCTATATAGGATATGACTATTAACTACTAATAAAATACCTAGAATCTCATAAAAACACTTTTGGCCATCCCTTACCAATCTCTGCTAAGTAACTAGTGTTCATAAAACATCATAGAAAAAGAAACAGCATAACCAACCTCAAGTCAGATTACAAATGTATTAGCAGGATGCAGCAGTCCCCCATGATAAAGGTGGGGGCAGCACAGGTGCAAAATACTAATGCAAACAATCACAAACCTATCAATGTATGGAGGCTGCCTAGTATTAAAAATGCTCACAGGTGAGGTTTGCATAGGATGCTAGTCACACAGGTACATGTGATGCAGTGTCTGGCTTACAGCCTATCGATGATGTCCATACTATTAGATCAGGAAGGCAATTTGATCAAATCGTTTTTTTTTATCAAAAACGGTATTTACTAATTACCCAATGTTATTTATATGCAGTATTGCTTTGACTTATTTACTTACAGCAGGATACCGCATATGTTTTTTTTGCTTCTGTCATAGGTTTTGTCTGTTTAATGGTTAATGTGAACATGCTTCTATTTTGCATGCATACCAACTTATGTTCCAGTTCATTACAGGACATTACATTTGAATAGCTTCCCATTTGCTGGGTGTCAATGTTCGGGACCCGGTCCTGTTCAGCCCTTATTCACACAGACGTCACTACGATGCATGGTAAGGTTTTAATACTAGAGGATGAGACCATCCTGAATTTGGGTACACCTTGACACTGTTGGGATGGAGTCTATACTTTTTTTTTAACAGTGGTATTTACTAACTAACCAATGTTATTTATATGCACTATTCCACATCCCGACTTTGCAAATTTCCTTGGGTGGTGCAACCGTAACTCCCATGGAGCACGCTCACTGTCTTGGAGTCATATTTAACTCAGAACTTTACTTTCTTCCTATATCCACTCACTCACCTTAAAAACATCTCAAGAATTTGACCTTTTCTCATGTTTAAAATTGCAAAAACTCTGTCACTCTAATTCACTCTCATCTGGACTACTGCAACTCTCTTTGATCGGTCTGACCAAACTTTCTCTTTGCCAATATGTCCTGAATGCATCAGTCATGGTCATATTTCTATTAGGCTGCTTTATCTACAACTCCACTTTGTGCCTGTCATTGCACTGGTTTCACATTCGCTACAGAATACAATATAAACTTCTCTCTCACCCACAAAGCTCGCCACAGTTCTGCACTGCCCTACATATCATCCCTCATTTCTTTCTATCACCCAACCCATGCCCTCCATAATCCGAACCTCGCACCTCCATCTCCGAGACTTCTCTTGTGCTGCTCCAAGTGTTCTGGAATGCACTACCCCAAATGATCTGGCTAATATCTAGCCCTCATATTTTTAAGCATGCTTTAAAAACACATCTGTTTAGATAAGCCTATCATCTCAACTCACTAACCTAACTCTCTTTTTTTGTATAAATGTATTAGATAAGTGTTTCATACATTTCTGTCATCGCTGTTGTTCACCACTCCCTGTTCCAGCGCTGTCCTCCTGTGTCCTCATGCAATGCAGTTTTGCTGAATTGTTAGGCAATGGACTATCCCGGCATGCTGGGAGTTATAGTTCTGTGACCATGTTCTGGCCCGATACCTCTGGCTCTCTTCCAGGTAAAAATATTTTGAAAAGCCAGTCAGGGACCATGTGTCTTGGATGATTAGTCTAAGAGGCAAGTCCCTGATGGCTCCTTCCTACTCCGCTCCCTATGTCTGACATGTCTCTCCCTATGTCTGTGTATAAAAAAAGACCATTCCCCTGTCTTGGAGACTGGGACTGAGAAAAGCCTTTTTTTGTAATAAATAATTTTTGGTATTAATTGATATTTTAATTTTGTTGCCATGTTTTAGGATATTTTTTTTATTTTATTTTACATCTTCACTGGCATTACCATTCTTATAATTTTGTGGTTCTTCTTTCTAATTACTGTAGATATTATCCTTGTTAAATGATAAAAAAAACTTGGTGGCAAAGGATGCATTTTTGCATCCGTTATGCCATTATTTCTGATCCGTTGTGTTGTATTAGGCTAAAAAAACTGAGCTTAAGGAAACAGTATATGTGATTCCAGCCTAAGTAGTTCTTTTATTTATTAGAATATGTTCCCCAATAGTATTTTACAGTCATACAGAACCTGTAGTTGCTGCTTTTATATATTGAACATGGCTACTCTTTGTTTTCTTTGCCTATTAAAGGGAATCTGTCACCCTAAATTGGCGGGATATTTAAATGATGGCAGTCAGGTCAGATGGGCGGTGTTTTGGGTACTTGCCTTAACATGTTGTTCGCCGCTGTCTCCATTATTTCTGGGAATTGTAGTCGTTGCCCTCCATATAACGCGCCTGCGCATTGCAATCTTGAATTGCGCACGCGCAGTATGCTTTGCCCGCAGATTGCAATGCGCAGGCGCGTTATATGGAGGGCAACGACTATAATTCCCAGAAATAATGGAGACAGCGGCGAACAACATGTTAAGGCAAGTACCCAAAACACCGCCCATCTGACCTGACTGCCATCATTTAAATATCCCGCCAATTTAGGGTGACAGATTCCCTTTAAGTAGGCTTGGGGTCTATACAACAGCAAATGAGTCTTCACATGCTGGCATTGTGAGACGTTCCTCTTGTCAGTTATATCAAATGTCCTGCAGGTAATATATTGAAGCAAATATAGGCACTTGCTACACAGGTCCCCTAAAAGGTCCACTGATCTCTGATCACGGGCAGAACAGGGAAATAATCTATGTAAGTCAGTTGCAGCCCTGTCATAATTTCAGTCTATGTATAGTAGCTTCATGTACCAATAGCATAAAATCCCTTTAATTTTATTTTTTTTAAGATTGATACCAGTGAGTTCAAGAACTTGGAGGATAGTCTCACCATTTGATGGCACTCTTGCTAAAGATAAACCTGACATAGGCACTTTCCCAAATAATATTTTTGATTTTTCTCTTTTGTGAACCATATGGAAAGATAGCCAGCATATTGGAATAGCTGTAAGGTTCAACATGTAAATGCTTTCCAATTTAGCAAAAATAATGCCATGTTTGTTAGTGAAATCCCCTATTTCTTCCAATAAACAAAGCAGTGTACTTCCTTCACTACAGGAGATGTTTTGTCCTATGTTTTATTTTGCTTTCTATAATCCATGTAATTTTGTTATATGTATACTTAAAAAGTCTGTGAATGAGAAATAGGAACGACTCTAAAGATTAGCGATTAACATAATGTGGAAAAGCCGGTGATGTAGCATGAATTTTATGAGCCGCATTTATATTCAGATGCATAGTGTGATTGTTATCGCTATGATTTGTTAAACATGAATACTCCCCAGATTATGAGAGTTAGTACAAATCTGCTCAAATATGTTTTACGACTTTGCTTTCCGTACCAGTAGGAGATTCTATATTATTTCACCCAACCCAACTCCGAGAGTGTTAAAGCAAAACTAATTTTGATACTAGAAGTCATGTATTACCCTTTGTCCGAACTATGACGACCTAGATAAGCTGCTTTGATTTTCATTTTACAATAAGAATCTAATTGACTTTTCTCAATGATCTTGACTAATTGATTTTCAGTGTTATATTTCTTTCATGGAGAGGAACTATAATGTAAGATCCATCAAGGTCAGTCATGGAAAAAATAAAGTCTCTGTAAGAAAAAAGAATTATCTTAAATTGGTTGTCTGGGCAAAAGGTCATTACCTTGGGTTTGGATTCTGTAAAAATAACAAGATAAATCAAACTCACCTGCTATCACCTCATGCATGTGACGCTGGTTGTTCAACCAGCCACAGAACTGCTGCAACTTGAACAGCGTGAGAAAAACAAGAAAAACAGCCAATAAAGCACATTCAAATCACCTGACCACTGCAGGATATCACAAGCTGCACTGGTCCTGTAGCCAGTGTTATGCTAGAGTAGCAACTCACTTGGGATAATAGGTAAAGCTAAAAAAAACTGCAACTGACTCAGCCAGTTCCTGAACAGACTTGATCAAGCAGCCCCTATTGGTTCCTGCATGAGCTGAGATAGCCCTAACAACAACTTAGAAGATGGCAACTCAGACCTATGCTGCATGAAAGGCCATTAAGCGCTTCATGTTCCTCATAAAGTAATGGAGGGTGGAGTAGAGTGTGAATTACCTTCAAAAGGTTAAGTGTGCTGAAAAAAGGAAAAATCCCAGAGTGAGTAAAATAAACCACAAAATGCAAAATAAAGTATAAAGTATACAGTGGGGAAAAAGTATTTAGTCAGCCACCAATTGTACATGTTCTCCCACTTAAAAATATGAGAGAAGCTTGTAATTTACATCATAGGTAGACCACAACTATGAGAGTCAAAATGAGAAAACAAATCCAGAATATCACCTTGTCTGATTAGGCAAGATTTATTTTGCAAAATATAGAGGAAAATAAGTATTTGGTCATTAACAAAAGTTCATCTCAATATTTTGTTATATATCCTTTGACGGCAATGACAGAGGTCAAACGTTTTCTGTAAGTCTTCAAAAGGTTGTCACACACTGTTGGTGATATGTTGGCCCATTCCTCCATGCAGATCTCCTCTAGAGCTGAGATGTTTTGGGCTTGTCGCTGGGCAACACGGACTTTCAAATCCCTCCAAAGGTTTTCTATGGGGTTGAGATCTGGAGACTGGCTAGGCCACTCCAGGACCTTCATATGCTTCTTACGAAGCCACTCCTTCATTGCCCTGGTGATGTGCTTGGAATCATTATCATGCTGAAAGACCCATCCACATTTCATGCTCAATGCCCTTGCTGATGGAAGGAGGTTTGCACTCAAAGTCTCATGATACATGGCCCAATTCATTCTTTCATGCAAACGGATCAGTCATCCTGGTTCCCTTGCAGAGAAACAGCCCCAAAGCATGATGTTACCACCCCCATGCTTCATAGTAGGTATGGTGTTCTTTGAATGCAACTCAGCAATCTGTCTCCTCCAAACACGACAAGTTTTGCTTCTACCAATCAGTTCTACTTTGGTTTCTTCAGACCCTATGACATTCTCCCAATACTCTTCTGGATAATCCAAATGCTCTCCAGCAAACTTCAGACGGGCCCGGACATGTATTGGCTTAAGCAGGGGGACACATCTGGCACTGCAGGATCTGAGTTAATGGTGGCGTAGTGTGTTAGTGATGGTAGCCTTTGTTACGCTGGTCCCAGCTCTATGCAGGTCATTCACTAGGTCCCCCCATGTGGTTCTGGGATTTTTGCTCACCGTTCTTGTGATCATTTTGATCCCACGGGGTGAGATCTTGTGTGGAGCCCCAGATCGAGGGAGATTATCAGTGTTCTTGTATGTCTTCCATTTTCTTATTATTGCTCCCACAGTTGATTTCATCACACCAAGCTGCTTGCCTATTGCAGATTCAGTCTTCTCAGCCAGGTGCAGGGCTACAATTTTGTTTCTGGCATCCTTCGACAGCTCTTTGGTCTTCACCATAGTGGAGTTTGAAGTGTGACTGTTTGAGGTTGTGGACAGGTGTCTTTTATACTGATAACAAGTTCAAAAGGGTGCCATTACTACAGGTAATGAGTGGAGGACAGAGGAGCCTCTTAAAGAAGAAGTTTCATGCGTCTGAGAGGCAGAAATCTTACATGTTTTTATATAAAGCCACACCTGAAAAGTGATAGTGCAGACAAATGAAAACACCTGTTTAATGATAAACAGACTGCAGCCAGAACAACTGAACCTAAACACCTGGAGAAAAGGTGTTGTGAATAGGCTGGAAATGAGTTCTGAGGAGAAGCTCCCTCTGGTGGTTACAAACGGTACTGGACTGTCCAGTGAAGATTGTGAGGATTGGGAATCAGGTGTTACTGACTGGTCTTATATAAGGGAGTCACCTTCCCATCAGGGTTGCCGGTGATCAATTGTTCTGGTCTCAATCCTTGATTCCTGTTTCCTTTGTAGCCTGCTGTGTCGTGTCTGAATCTCCTGCTAACAGATAAGACATTTTCTTCTTTTTGTTTTTGTGCTTGATTTTTGCATTTTGTCCTGCACTTCTGTGGGGGCCTTCAGGGTCCCCTCTGGGGGCTTTTGCCTCTCAGTTCAGTTCAGCCACTGATGTTTGTACATTTGCTTTTTCCAGTTTTTTCAGTGGCTGCTGTTTTGTTTTTGTTACACCAGAGAACTAATTTAGGTGGTAGAGGTCGTGTGATCTCAGGTGTTTTTGAGATTAGTAGAGTTGGTGCTTTTCAGGGTTTTTTGGGATTGCAGTAAGTGCCCTTCCTATCCTTTTCTATTTAGTAAGTTTGGGCCCCAACGTTTGCTCATACTATTTTCTGTCTGTGTCAGTATTTCTTCTTGTCTAACCGCCATTACATGTTTGGGGGCTTTCTATGTTCTTTGGGGATCTGCTCCGGGCAGATAGCTTTCCTCTTTCTATCTTTAGGTGTAGTTAGTTTCTCAGGCTGTGACGAGGCGTCTAGGACCAACGTAGGAACGCTCCACGGCTGCCTCTAGTTGTGGTGGTTAGTCAGGGTACTGCAATCTCATAGTTTCCAACTGCTCTGGTGTATTTCCTTTTTTGCCTGCTCTCCTCAGCTACCAAATCATAACAAAAAGGTGTGTCTGATGTGGCTTGGTGGACAGAGAAGCCAACCTCAAAATACAGGCTCAAGGGTTCAAACCCAGGAGCATAACAGTCAGTTGATCGGTGATAACAGAGGAGTTACTTAAATAAATGTGCCATTAACCCCTACTCACCACAGCCAACTTTTGTTTTTGTGCTTTTTTTGTTCTCCCCTTCTTCCGAGAGCAATAACATTTTTATTTTTCAGTTCAGATAGATATATAATGGCTTCTTTTTTTGCACAATGAGTTGTAGTTTTGAATCACAACATTTATTTGACCATTTCATGTACAGAAAAATTTGAAAAAAAATTCCAAGTGTGGTAAAATTGTGAAAAAAATAAAAAACTCTGCAATTATTTTGTGTTTTGTTTTTAAGGCGTACACTCTGTGGTAAAAAAAAAACACCTAATCGTGATTTTCCTGGTCCGCAAAATTACGGTGACATTAAACTTGTATAGATTTTTTTTATGTCGAGAAAAAATTTCGTAAATTATTAAAAAAATATTTTTGGTTTGTGTCATATTCTGAGGCCCGTGACTTTTTTGTTTTTCCATTGATTGAGCTGGGTGAGGACTTGTTTGTATGATGTGCTGACCGTATTTTGTTAATAACATTTTTTAATAGCAATCTTTAGGGTTTAGTATTAACCAAAACAACAAATTTCTGTCATTTTCATTTTTTTCTAGTTATAGCATATACTGATCGGGTTAATTAATGTTATGTTTTGATCGATCTTTTTATGAACGGTACGATAACAAATATGTTTTTTATATTTATAAATTTCTTATTTTCATTGAGAATAAAGGTAGTTGATATATATTTTTAAAAAGTTTTTTTTATTTTTTACTCTATTGTTTGTTTTCCTAGGGGACATAAACCTGCAATCGTCCGATTACTATGTACTGTAATGCCACTGTATTGCAGTACATAGTATAAATCTTGTTTTTCAATGTAACACAGCTGTCAAAGTACTGTTTCAGGATTTCTGGGGGAAAGGGGCTCTTTCTCTATCTCATTGCTAGAGGGCTCCCTAGTCTACATTATCACTGTCCCCTGGATTACCTTGGAAGGTGGAGACGTCAGGTGCACATGCCTTGCTATGCTCCTGACTTACCCTTATCTGTTCCCTCCCCCACGCAGGATGGTATAAAGCCAAAGTGTATAGGATTACACTAACCAGACAAATATGGGAATGTTATATTTTGGTAGCTGAGGAGAGCAGGCAAAAACGGCAATACACCAGAGAGGTTGGAATCTATTGGATTGCAGTACCCTGACTAACCACCACAACTAAAGGCAGCCGTGGAGCGTTCCTACGTTGGTCCTAGACGCCTCGTCATAGCCTGAGAGATTAACTACACCTAAAGATAGAAAGAGGAAAGCTATCTGCCCCGGAGCAGATCCCCAAAGAACATAGGAAGCCCCCAAACATGTAATGGCGGTTAGACAAGAGGTAATACAGACACAGACAGAAAATAGTATGAGCAAACGCTGGGGCCCAATCTGCCTAGACAGAAAAGGATAGAAAGGATACTCACTGCAATCCAAAAAACCCCTAAAAAATGCCAACGCTACTGATTGCAAAAACACCTGAGATCACACGACCTCTACCACCTAAATCAGTTCTCTGGTGTAACAAAACTAAGCCGCAGCCACTGAAAAAACTGGAAAAGGCAAATGAACAAATAACAGTGGCTCCAGAGGAACTGAGAGGAGCCGAGCCCCCGGGGGGGAACCTGGCTAACCTCACAGAAATGCAGAGAAATATGCAAATGGTAAGCACAAAAACAAAAACAGAAAATATCTTATCTGAAAGCAGAAGACGCAAGACTCAGCAAGCTTCCAAGTGAACCAGGAACCACAGTTGAGACAAGAACAATTGATCACCGGCAACCATGATGGGAGGGAACCTCCCTTATATCAGACCAGTCTGTAACTCCTGATTGCCAATCGTCATTGAATGGTTCAGTACTGTTTGTAACCACCAGAGGGAGCTTCTGCTCAGAATTCATTTCCAAAACATTCACAACAGTACCCCCCTTGAGGAGGGGTCACCGAACTCTCATTTGTGCAACCAGGTCGGTCAGGATGAGCTTGGTGATACGCACGGATCAGTCTCCTAGCATGGATGTCCGAAGCAAACACCCAAGAATTGTCCTCCTGACCATAACCTCTCCACTTAACCAAATACTGGAGTTTCCATCTAGAAAAACGAGAATCCAATATTTTCTCAACCACATACTCCAGATTGCCCTCAACCAAAACAGGGTCAGGAGGCGCAGCCATAGGAACCACTGGCTCGACAAACCTCTTCAATAAGGACTTGTGGAACACGTTATGGATATTAAATGTCCCTGGAAGAAGTAAACGAAAGGAAACAGGATTAAGAATCTCCATGATCTTATAAGGTCCAATGAACCTAGGCTTAAACTTAGGAGATGCAACTCTCAAAGGGATATTTCTTGAGGACAACCAGACCAAGTCCCCCACTTTAAACCGAGAACCATCAGTCCTATGCCGGTTGGCAAACCGCTGGGCGTTCTCCTGAGAGAGGGACAACCTCTCCACTACCTGGTCCCAAATCTGCTGCATACGCTCCACAACAGAGTCAACACCGGGACAGACAGAAGCCTCCGTCTGTCCCGAAGAAAATCGAGGGTGAAACCCAAAATTGCAGAAAAATGGAGACATCAAAGTGGCAGAGCTTGCCCTATTATTAAGAGCAAACTCAGCCAAAGGCAAAAAAGAGACCCAGTCATCTTGATCAGCAGACACAAAGCATCTCAGATAAGTCTCCAATGTCTGGTTTGTTCTCTCAGTTTGTCCATTGGTCTGAGGATGAAAAGCAGAGGAGAAAGACAATTGAACACCAAGTTTAGAACAAAAAGTCCTCCAAAATCTGGAAACAAACTGGACTCCTCTGTCAGACACAATGTTCTCAGGAATGCCGTGTAACCGAACCACGTGCTGAAGGAACAAAGGCACAATTTGGAGGAGGAAGGCAACTTAGGTAATGGCACAAGATGTATCATCTTGGAAAACCTATCACATCACCCAGATAACGGTCATTGTCTGAGAAACAGGGAGGTCGGAAATAAAATCCATAGAGATATGGGTCCATGGTCTCTTGGGCCCAGGCAATGGCATCAACAAACCACTAGAGCGAGAGCAAGGCTTGGAGCGAGAGCAAGTCCCACAGGACTGCACAAACTCCCTGACGTCACGAGACAAAGTAGGCCACCAAAAGGACCGACTAACCAAGTCTCTGGTACCAAAAATTCCGGGATGACCGGCCAACGCGGAACAATGAATCTCAGACATCACACTCTTTTTCCACCGGTCTGGGACAAACAATTTCCCAATAGGGCAGCGCTCGGGTTTATCCTCCTGACACCCTTCCAGAGCCAGTCTCAAATTGGGCGAGATGGCGGAAAGAACTACACCCTCTTTCAAAATAACAGCAGGATCAGATAACTCAGGAGAGTCTGCAAGGAAACTCCTCGAGAGGGCATCCGCCTTAACATTCTTAGTGCCAGGAAGAAAGGAAACCACAAAACTAAAACGTGTGAAAAACAAGGCCCACCTGGCCTGTTTAGGATTAAGTCGCTTGGCTGATTCCAGATAAACTAGATTCTTACGGTCCGTGAGGACCACCACCTGATGTTTGGCTCCCTCCAGCCAATGTCTCCACTCTTCAAAAGCCCACTTCATGGCCAATAACTCCCGATTACCCACATCATAATTACGTTCAGTTGGAGAAAATTTTCGAGAGAAAAAGGCACAAGGGTTACTTTTAGAGGTCTCAGGATCTCTTTGGGACAAAATGGCACCTGCCCCAATTTCAGAGGCTTCAACCTCCACCTGAAATGGCAGAGGAACATCAGGCTGCCATAGAACAGGAGCAGAAGTGAATCTCTGCTTAAGTTCCTGAAACGCAGAGACTGCCTCAGGAGGCCAATTCACCACATCAGAACCCTTTTTGGTCAAATCAGTCAATGGTTTAACAATAACAGAGAGATTACGAATAAATTTACGATAAAAATTGGCAAAACCCAAGAATTTCTGAAGAACCTTTAATGAAGTAGGTTGGACACAATCACAGATGGCCTGAACCTTGACCGGGTCCATCTCAACAACAGATGGAGACAAAATGAATCCCAGAAATGAGATCCTCTGTACGCCAAAAAGACACTTTGATCCCTTCACATACAGAGCATTCTCTCTCAAAATCTGGAACACAGTTTCACATGAGATTTCAAATTGTCATCTCTCTCCTGCGCGGCGATCCTCAGGATTGGGCTTTTTCCCTGACACCTGGGGACCCTGTTTTGAGTAATGTTGATGCATTTTTTCTGGCTCTAGGGTTATTGTACGATGAACCTAATGTCACTGATCAAGCTGAAAAAACCTTGTTGGCATTAAGTCAGGGGCTTGAGGACGCTGAGTTGTACTGTCAGAAATTCCGAAAGTGGGCAGTCCTGACCAAATGGAATGACGATGCTTTGGCAGCCCTTTTTCGGAAGGGTCTGTCAGAGAAAGTAAAAGATGTTATGGTGGGTTTCCCTGCTCCCTCTGGTCTCAATGATTCTATGTCATTAGCGATTCAAATTGACAGACGTTTGCGTGAGCGTAGAGGAATACGTGGAATAGTGTTGCCTTGTGAACCAGCTTCCGAACCCATGCAGTGTGATAGAGTGGCTACTGGGGCACAGCGTCATGAGTTTCGAAAACGCAATGGGTTATGTTCATACTGTGGTGACGCCTCTCATGCTAATTCAGTCTGCCCTAAGCGGGGAAGACTTTTTGCACGCTCAGTTGTCTTGGGTAGTGTTCAGACTAAATTTCTGTTGACTGTTACCCTGATTTGCTCCCTGTCCACATTTTCTGCTCAGGCTTTTGTTGATTCGGGAGCATCTATTAACCTGATGGATTTTGATTTTGCTAAATGTTGTGGGTTTCCTTTGATACCCCTACGGAAGTCTATTCCCCTACTGGGGATTGATTCTACCCCTTTGGCTGAGAACAAACCCCAGTTCTCTACTCAGGTGATAATGAGGGTTGAACCTGATCATCAGGAGAGTTGCAAATTTTTGGTGCTGTATAATCTGCATGACATTATTGTACTAGGTTTCCCTTGGTTACAGTCTCATAATCCTGTTTTGGATTGGAAATCTGTGTCTGTAACTAGTTGGGGCTGCCAATGTGTTAATGCCAACACTCCTGTTTTTTCTGCCTCTCCCCAGGGTCAGGATGTTCCTGACTTTTTGACTGATTTTTCTGATGTGTTTAGCGAAAGTAAATTTGCATCCTTGCCCCCCCATAGGAGCTATTACTGCGCTATTGAATTAGTGCCTAGTAGTAAATTCCCTAAAGGTCGCCTTTTTAACTTGTCTGTACCTGAACATGACGCTATGCGGTCTTATATCAAGGAGTCATTGGAGAAGGGTCATATCAGACCATCCTCTTCACCCTTGGGTGCCGGTTTTTTCTTTGTGGCCAAAAAGGATGGTTCATTAAGGCCGTGTATTGATTATCGTCTCTTGAACAATATCACTGTGAAATATCAATATCCGTTACCCTTGATTTCTGACCTGTTTTCCAGGGTGAAAAGTGCTACTTGGTTTACCAAGCTTGACCTCAGGGGGGCGTATAACCTTATTCGCATTAAGCACGGGGATGAATGGAAGACGGCGTTTAATACCCCAGAGGGGCATTTTGAGTACCTAGTGATGCCCTTTGGGCTCACTTATGCTTCTTCCGTCTTCCAGTCCTTCATGAATGACATTTTCAGGGATTTTGTGGATAAATTTCTGATTGTTTATTTGGATGATATCTTGATTTTTTCCAATGACTGGGACTCTCATGTGAAACATGTTCGGACTGTGTTCCAGATTTTGAGAGAGAATGCTCTGTATGTGAAGGGATCAAAGTGTATTTTTGGCATACAGAGGATCTCATTTCTGGGATTCATTTTGTCCCCATCTGTTATTGAAATGGACCCGGTCAAGGTTCAGGCCATCTGTGATTGGGTCCAACCTACTTCATTAAAGGCTCTTCAGAGATTCTTGGGTTTTGCCAATTTTTATCATAAATTTATTGGTAATTTCTCTGTTATTGTTAAACCATTGACTGATTTGACCAGAAAGGGTTCTGATGTGGTGAATTGGCCTCCTGATGCAGTCTCTGCGTTTCAGGAACTTAAGCAGAGATTCACTTCTGCTCCTGTTCTACGGCAGCCTGATGTTTCTCTGCCATTTCAGGTGGAGGTTGATGCCTCTGAAATTGGGGCAGGTGCCGTTTTGTCCCAAAGAGATCCAGAGACCTCTAAAAGTAACCCTTGTGCCTTTTTCTCTCGAAAATTTTCTCCAACTGAACCTAATTATGACGTGGGTAATCGGGAGTTATTGGCCATGAAGTGGGCTTTTGAAGAGTGGAGACATTGGCTGGAGGGAGCCAAACATCAGGTGGTGGTCCTCACGGACCATAAGAATCTGGTTTATCTGGAATCAGCCAAGCGACTTAATCCTGAGACTGGCTCTGGAAGGGTGTCAGGAGGATAAACCCGAGCGCTGCCCTATTGGGAAATTGTTTGTCCCAGACCGGTGGAAAAAGAGTGTGATGTCTGAGATTCATTGTTCCGCGTTGGCCGGTCATCCTGGAAATTTTGGTACCAGAGACTTGGTTAGTCGGTCCTTTTGGTGGCCTACTTTGTCTCGTGACGTCAGGGAATTTGTGCAGTCCTGCGGGACTTGCTCTCGCTCCAAGCCTTGCTCTCGCTCTAGTGGTTTGTTGATGCCATTGCCTGGGCCCAAGAGACCATGGACCCATATCTCTATGGATTTCATTTCCAACCTCCCTGTTTCTCAGAGAATGACCGTTATCTGGGTGATTTGTGATAGGTTTTCCAAAATGATACATCTTGTGCCATTACCTAAGTTGCCTTCCTCCTCCGAATTGGTGCCTTTGTTCCTTCAGCACGTGGTTCGGTTACACGGCATTCCTGAGAACATTGTGTCTGACAGAGGAGTCCAGTTTGTTTCCAAGTTTTGGAGGACTTTTTGTTCTAAACTTGGTGTTCAATTGTCTTTCTCCTCGGCTTTTCATCCTCAGATGTTATGTTTCGGTAGCTGAGGAGTAAAAAAGGCAATACACCAGAGCAGTTGGGTATGTTCTCCCCGTGTTTGCGTGGGTTTCCTCCGGGTACTCCGGTTTCCTCCCACACTCCAAAAACATACTGATAGGGAATCTAGATTGTGAGCCCCACCGGGGACAGCGACGATAATGTGTGCAAATTGTAAAGCGCTGCGGAATATGTTAGCGCTATATAAAAAAATAAAGATTATTATTATTATTATTATGAGATTGCAGTACCCTGACTAACCACCACAACTAGAGGCAGCCGTGGAGCGTTCCTACGTTGGTCCTAGACGCCTCGTCACAGCCTGAGAAACTAACTACACCTAAAGATAGAAAGAGGAAAGCTATCTGCCCCGGAGCAGATCCCCAAAGAACATAGAAAGCCCCCAAACATGTAATGGCGGTTAGACAAGAAGAAATACTGACACAGACAGAAAATAGTATGAGCAAACGTTGGGGCCCAAACTACCTAAATAGAAAAGGATAGGAAGGGCACTTACTGCAATCCCAAAAAACCCTGAAAAGCACCAACTCTACTAATTTCAAAAACACCTGAGATCACACGACCTCTACCACCTAAATTAGTTCTCTGGTGTAACAAAATCAAAACAGCAGCCACTGAAAAAACTGGAAAAAGCAAATGTACAAACATCAGTGGCTGAACTAAACTGAGAGGGCAAAAGCCCCCGGAGGGGACCCAGAAGGCCCCCACAGAAGTGCAAGACAAAAAGCAAAAATCAAGCACAAAAACAAAAAGAAGAAAATGTCTTATCTGTTAGCAGGAGATGCAGACACGACACAGCAGGCTACAAAGGAAACAGGAATCAAGGATTGAGACCAGAACAATTGATCACCGGCAACCCTGATGGGAAGGCAACTCCCTTATATAAGACCAGTCAGTAACACCTGATTCCCAATCCTCACAATCTTCACTGGACAGTCCAGTACCGCTTGTAACCACCAGAGGGAGCCTCTGCTCAGAACTCATTTCAAGTCCATTCACAACACTCAGATCAATGGATAAACTGAGAGAACAAACCTGACATTGGAGACTTATCTGAGATGCTTTGTGTCTGCTGATCAAGATGACTGGGTCTCTTTTTTGCCTTTGGCTGAGTTTGCTCTTAATAATAGGGCTAGCTCTGCCACTTTGATGTCTCCATTTTTCTGCAATTTTGGGTTTCACCCTCGATTTCTTCGGGACAGTCGGAGGCTTCTGTCTGTCCAAGTGTTGACTCTGTTGTGGAGCGTATACAGCAGATTTGGGACCAGGTAGTGGAGAGGTTGTCCCTCTCTAAGGAGAGGGCCCAGCGGTTTGCCAACCGGCATAGGACTGATGGTCCTCGGTTTGAAGTGGGGGACTTGGTCTGGTTGTCCTCAAGAAATATGCCTATGAGAGTTGCATCTCCTAAGTTTAAGCCTAGGTTCATTGGACCTTATAAGATCATGGAGATTCTTAATCCTGTTTCCTTTCGTTTACTTCTTCCAGGGACATTTAAGATCCATAACGTGTTCCACAAGTCCTTATTGAAGAGGTTTGTCAAGCCAGTGGTTCCTATGGCTGCGCCTCCTGACCCTGTTTTGCTTGAGGGCAATCTGGAGTATGTGGTTGAGAAAATATTGGATTCTCGTTTTTCTAGACGGAAACTCCAGTATTTGGTTAAGTGGAGAGGTTATGGTGAGGAGGACAATTCTTGGGTGTTTGATTCGGACATCCATGCTAGGAGACTGATCCGTGCATATCTCAGAGCTCATCCTGACCGAACTGGTTGCCCAAATGAGGGTTCAGTGACCCCTCCTCAAAGGGGGGTACTGTTGTGAATGTGTTAGAAATGAATTCTGAGCAGAAGCTCCCTCTGGTGGTTACAAACAATACTGAACCATTCAATGAGGATTGGCAATCAGGAGTTACAGACTGGTCTTATATAAGGGAGGTTCCCTCCCATCATGGTTGCCGGTGATCAATTGTTCTTGTCTCAACTGTGGTTCCTGGTTCACTTGGAAGCTTGCTGAGTCTTGTCTCTTCTCCTGCTCTCAGATAAGATATTTTCTGTTTTTTGTTTTTGTGCTTACCATTTGCATATTTTTCTTCATTTCTGTGAGGTTAGCCAGGTCTTCCCCCCCCGGGGGGCTTGGGCTCCTCTCAGTTCTTCTGGAGCTACTGTTATTTGTTCATTTGCCTTTTCCAATTTTTTCAGTGGCTGCGGCTTAGTTTTGTTACACCAGAGAACTAATTTAGGTGGTAGAGGTCGTGTGATCTCAGGTGTTTTTGGAATTAGTAGAGTTGGTATTTTTTAGGGTTTTTTGGATTGCAGTAAGTGTCCTTCCTATCCTTTTCTGTCTAGGAAGATTGGGCCCCAACGTTTGCTCATACTATTTTCTGTCTGTGTCTGTATTACCTCTTGTCTAACCGCCATTACATGTTTGGGGGCTTCCTATGTTCTTTGGGGATCTGCTCCGGGGCAGATAGCTTTCCTCTTTTTATCTTTAGGTGTACAGTCATGGCCAAAAGTTTTGAGAATGACACAAATATTATATTTTCACATGATCTGCTGCCCTCTGGTTTTTATGTGTGTTTGACAGATGTTTTTATCACAGACAGAAATATAATAATTGCAAACATATGAGTAAGAAAAGCTTATATTGACAGTTAGAATGAGTTAATGCAACAAGTCAATATTTGCAGTGTTGACCCTTCTTCTTCAGGACCTCTGCAATTCTCCCTGGCATGCTCTCAATCAACTTCTGGACCAAATCCTGACTGATAGCAGTCCATTCTTGCACAATCAATGCTTTCATTTTGTCAGAATTTTTAGGTTTTTGTTTGTCCACCCGTCTCTTGATGATTGACCACAAGTTCTCAATGGGATTAAGATCTGGGGAGTTTCCAGGCCATGGACCCAAAATCTCTATGTTTTGTTCCCTGAGCCATTTAGTTATCACTAGTGTTGAGCGATACGATACCGCAAGTATCGGGTATCGGCCGATATTAGCTGTATCGGCCTTTCGATAATTTGTTTCGATATTTTCCATATATTGTATACCGGAATCGGAAGTTCCCATAATTCTTTGAGAGGCAATGTGATTTTAGTCAGCCAATGAGGAATCCTAAGAAGTGTGGGCACATCCTGTACTGCTGCGGTCATGTTAACTAATGGCATGGCTGTGATTGGATGCTGAAATGATGTCAGAATGCACTATAAAAGGCGCCGCCGCCATTTTAGCGTCACTGTGCTGTGAATTCAGTTAGGGACAGAACGCTGCTGTGCTGACTCTGAGGGACAGTTAGAGATTGCAATTTAGTGTAGTGTGCTTTAGGCAGGCTAGCACCAACCGCTGTGTAAAGCTTCCTTTTGCCTGCAGTGTTGTTTTAACAGCTCTGCAAGGTGTGTGTGAGTGCAGGTGACGCTGCAGTTTGCTCTGCATGCAACGCTGTCTGTAGGCATCTGCACGTGTCACTCACAGACTCTTTTTTTTTTCTTCAGTGTAATTCTTGCTGCTCCATGCAATTTAAATTTTAGTGTGACGCGCTTCCATCCGTATCCAATACATTGGTTGCAAACACTATAGAAGTAGACAAAGGAGTAGCCTTTCACAGATTGTGAACAGTTGTGTTTCAGTGTTCACTTCAGTCTGTGTTTTTTATTTTTTGAGTGCACATCACGCTCCAGTTACTTGTTCAAGCACTGCTGCTTGTACTCTGCTGAGCGTGTCTCAGTGCCTCATCCTTTTCATTTCTCTCCAATTGGTTCTGCTCCATTCCATTTAAAATAAATATAACGTATTAGTGTGACGCGCTTCCATCCGTATCCAATACATTGGTTGCAAATACTATAGAAGTAGACAAAGGAGTAGCCTTTCACAGATTGTGAACAGTTGTGTTTCAGTGTTCACTTCAGTCTGTGTTTTTTATTTTTTGAGTGCACATCACGCTCCAGTTACTTGTTCAAGCACTGCTGCTTGTACTCTGCTGAGCGTGTCTCAGTGCCTCATCCTTTTAATTTCTCTCCAATTGGTTCTGCTCCATTCCATTTAAAATAAATATAATCTATTAGTGTGACGCGCTTCCATCTGTATCCAATACATTGGTTGCAAACACTATAGAAGTAGACAAAGGAGTAGCCTTTCACAGATTGTGAACAGTTGTGTTTCAGTGTTCACTTCAGTCTGTGTTTTTTATTTTTTGAGTGCACATCACGCTCCAGTTACTTGTTCAAGCACTGCTGCTTGTACTCTGCTGAGCGTGTCTCAGTGCCTCATCCTTTTCATTTCTCTCCAATTGGTTCTGCTCCATTTCATTTAAAATAAATATAATCTATTAGTGTGACGCGCTTCCATCCGTATCCAATACATTGGTTGCAAACACTATAGAAGTAGACAAAGGAGTAGCCTTTCACAGATTGTGAACAGTTGTGTTTCAGTGTTCACTTCAGTCTGTGTTTTTTATTTTTTGAGTGCACATCACGCTCCAGTTACTTGTTCAAGCACTGCTGCTTGTACTCTGCTGAGCGTGTCTCAGTGCCTCATCCTTTTCATTTCTCTCCAATTGGTTCTGCTCCATTTCATTTAAAATAAATATAATCTATTAGTGTGACGCGCTTCCATCCGTATCCAATACATTGGTTGCAAACACTATAGAAGTAGACAAAGGAGTAGCCTTTCACAGATTGTAAACAGTTGTGTTTCAGTGTTCACTTCAGTCTCTGCGTAATAACCACACTTAGACCTTATAACTTTTCTGACTTTCTTTATCAATCTACCAAGATGAAGAAGTCAGTGAGTAAGGCACGTGGTCGTGGCCGTGGAGTTTCAGCAGGGAGAGGACGTGGGGATTCTGTGGCTGCTGCCGCCCTCAGTGACACAGCATCCACCATTTATCCCCGTGAGCGTTCCTTTATGCGCACTTTGGTAGGAGCTCGGCGTGCCCCCTTGCTGCGGGAAGAACAAATTGAAGCCGTTGTTGGTTGGATGGCAGCCAATGCATCGACTTCAATTCCTTCCACCTCCTCTCAGGAACACAACACTGTTGAGCAACCATCTGTCTGTTCACCGCCTGTCAAATTGCCCAGGCAGTCAGAGAGTTCTGTACAGGAGCCAGCTGAGTCTCTACTTCTGTTCTCAGAATCTGTTGGCTCGCAAACACGGGCACAGGCAAGCAGCATTCTGCAATTTGAAGAAGAGGGAGTATGCAGTGATGCGCAACAGCTGTGTATCTCTCAATCTGAAGAGGCGGGTGAGCCAGTGCCGATGGACAGCACACCGCAGAACGCATCTCATGATGATGATGAGACTCAGGTGCCAGGTTTTGTGGAGCATGGTGCTGCCCAGACCATCCAACAGCAGCAGGTGTTGGAAGAGGGTAGTGGAGATGATGAAGTCCGAGACCCAACATGGCGTGAGCAACAGCAAGGTGGTGGGAGAAGCTCTGAGGAAGAGATTGGCCCAACGGTACAAAGAGGAGGGAGAGGTAGGCTGCAGACTCGCTTGCCTGTAGCCTCCAGTTTGGCACGTGTTGGGAGCAGTTCTCTTACAAATGTCAAAATTGGCGCTCCCATGACTTGCACTGCATGGTCCTTTTTTGACAGACTTGTAGATGATATTTGCTATGTTCAATGCAAGCTGTGTAAGCAAAAAGTTAAAAGAGGTAAAAATATCAGTAACCTGAATACCACAAATATGTGGAAACATGTACGGACAAAGCACGTAGCTGAGTTACAAAGACACACTGGAGATGTAGGCCAACCTACAGCAGCACCTACATCTTCAGGTCGTGTTGGAGCCTCTACCTCCAGCTCACACACACCTGGTTCGGCTTCCTCACAGGATCTCCATGGAAGAACCTCGGTCACTGTTGTCCATAGACAAACTGTTATTCCACCCACAGCAGCAAGTTCACAGTCATCGTCACACTCCCAGACCACAAAACAGCCATCGGTACCACAGGCATGGGATAAAAGACGGCCATACTCGGCAAACCATCCACGAGCACAGGCTCTGAATGCTGGCATTGCAAAACTCCTGTCCCTTGAAATGCTGTCATTCAGGCTGGTGGAGACTGACAGTTTCAGGAACTTAATGGCATTGGCAGTCCCACAATACAATGTGCCCAGCCGATTTTATTTCAGCAGGCAAGCCGTCCCTGCTCTGCAAAAACATGTCGAGGGAAACATTTAACATGCGCTACTAAACGCCGTCAGTAGCAGGGTCCACCTGACCACCGATGCATGGACCAGTACCCATGGCCAGGGACGATACCTTTCCCTCACTGCCCATTGGGTCAATGTTGTGGAGCTGGGTACAGATCTTGCCAGTGGCGCTGTACGTGTTCTGCCAACTCCAAGGATTGCAGGAATCCAGTCTGTACACATTGATTCCTCCTCCTACTCCAGTTCCTCAGAATCATCGCTGCACGATCCGTCACGGTATACCTCCACATGGACCCGTGAACGCTTACCTGTTGCGACCGATATGAGCACAGCCGTGGCCAAACGTCAACAGGCCGTCCTGAAATTAATTTCCATGGGGAATCGAAGCCACACAGCGCAGGAGCTCTGGGATGCCATCAAGCAGGAGAGCGACGTGTGGTTTTTGTCAGCTAATCTCCAGCCAGGCTTGGTAGTGTGTGACAATGGCCGAAATCTGGTGGCAGCTCTGGGCCTTGTCAACCTCACTCACATACCATGTCTGGCACATGTGCTCAACTTGGTCGTGCAGAGTTTTTTGAGGGACTATCCGGATCTTGATGCACTGCTGCACAAGGTCCGCCTAGAGTGCGCTCACTTGCGACGTTCCAGCATGGCCAGATCGCGCATTGCAGCTCTGCAAGTCAGATTTCGCCTTCCTGAACATCGCATCATATGTGACGTACCCACCAGGTGGAATTCCACGTTACATATGTTGGAGCGGTTGTGTGAGCAGCAGCCAGCAGTAATGGAGTATCAGCTGCAACAGGCGCAATCAACTCGCAATTTGCGCCGTTCACACTTCACCACTACTGAGTGGGCCTCTATGAAGGACATCTGCGACGTTTTGCGTGCGTTTGATGTCTCAACGCGGATGGCGAGTGCAGATGATGCACTAGTCAGCATGACTGTCCCCCTTATCTGCCTGCTTCAGAAATCACTGAAAGCACTAAAGGAAGAGGTTTTGGAAGAGGTGGAGGATGAGGAGTCACAAATTCAATTACCTTCAGGACAGTCAGCGCAACGTGGTTCCTCACAAAGGGCTGGGCAGGGCTCACTTTGTGAGGAGGATGAGGAGGAGGAGGAGTCAATGGAGGAGGAAGAAATCCCTACAGAGGGAGGTACACAACGCTCTAGTCAGTATGTAGAGCGAGGGTGGGGTGATGCAGAGGAGGCAGAGATGACGCCTCTTCCAGAGGACAGCCTTTGTTGGCCAGTTGGGAGTCTGCAGCACATGGTTGATTTCATGCTTCAGTGCCTGAGAAACGACCGCCGCATCGCCCACATTCTTACCACGTCAGATTATTGGGTGTACACCCTCCTAGACCCTCGCTACCGGGACAACTTACAAACCCTCATCACACCGGTGAACCGGGACCGTAAAATGCAGGAGTACCAAGACACACTGGTGCAATCCATACTGTTGTACATTCCAGCCGAGAGAGCTGCTGCTGCTACTGCTTTACAAAGCAGCTCTGTGCGTCGAGGCAGTGTAGACACCTCTACAACAAGAGGGAGCACAAGCGGCGCCTCTGCACAGGGCAAGAGCTGTATGTTACAAATGTGGCGAAGTTTTGTGACAGCGCCAGCAAGGTCTACACCATCCGAGACGGCTCCAGTCACCAGGAAGAAACGTTTCCGTAAGATGGTAACAGACTACTTGGCTTTCCCTCTAAGTGTACTCCCAGATGCCTCTTCCCCTTTCAAATTTTGGGTCTCTAAGTTGGATACATGGCCAGAGCTTAGCCAGTATGCATTGGAGGTGCTGGCTTGCCCTGCTGCCAGTGTATTATCTGAGCGCGTCTTTAGTGCTGCAGGTGGTGTAGTAACAGACCGTCGCATGCGACTATCCTCAGAGAATGTAGACCGGCTTACTTTTCTGAAAATGAACAAGGCATGGATCTCACCTGAATTTGCCTGTCCGTTTTCAGATTAATAACTGTTTGGCAATGTTTTCCATGTCTCCTGTTATGTTCATCTTTCTACCACCTGAACTCTACTCCCTGGGCTACAACACCGCCATTTGTTGCTGGTAAGTAATTGGCAGGGGTACTGACTCCTGGCCAGCCTGGTTACAGCACGACAGCTGTTTCCTGGCAGTGTGAACGTCAATTATCCTCCAATAAGTTGTGCTGTCGTGTTGCATTCGGGTTAGCCGACTCTATGGTGCCTTCAGTTTAGGTGATTCCTATGTGTGCTGTGGGATATGTAAATAAAGGCTGTTTCCATTGTGACAATAGGACAAGCACCCACTGTAGGACTGTGTGATTCGGTAACTGCGGACGGCTTGCGTCCTGTCAACTTACATTTTCATGGGTGCGTTCTGCTACCCGTCCGGGGTCCAGTACCGTCAAGTGGTTCTCCCCAGTGCCTTTGGCCTAGGTGCCTCCATCTCTGTATCCGAGTTCCACCAACGTCTGCTGGTCCTTGGTAGTGCTTTGGAGCACAGGTACCTCCTGCTTAGTAACCGTGTCACAGTAACGTCAGCTGGTACTCGGTTGTGACATTGCCTCTTTTCCTTCTGCTGCCCCTCCGGGTTCCAGCACAGTCAGCTGGTCCTCGTTACTTCCATTGTCTCTTGCTCCATCTGATACCCGTCCGGGTTCCAGTAACGTCAGCTGGTTCTCGGAAATTAGACGACCTTAAAGACCACCAGAAGAAGATGACGACAACAAGGACGACGAGCATGAAGCCAACCAGCCTGAACACCATCACAAAGAAAAAATAAAAGATTACCCAGAAGAAGATCACCAACAGGACAAAGAAGGTTAAGACAAACTACAAGATACAGAACAAGAGACAGAAGAACAATAAGCAGAAGATCAAAAAGCAGAAGAACATGAAGTATATGTCATGGGTGCATCGCCACGAAGATTGTCGCGATTGCACATTCTGACTTCTCGCAGCTGAGTTGCTGTTTCTTTGTGTTTGGTAATGAGGGAGTTAATTTTACCTAGCTCTTTGCTTAGACTAGGTCCAGCCTCGCCCGGCTGCTTTTGATTATGTTCTAATTAGCTTCCTTTATATAGCTGCCAGTCTGCTGGTTAGATGCCGGTGAAAGCATTCATACAGACTGCAGATAGGATCGGTTCTGAGAAGACTTAAGCTAAGAGCTCTTTTGTTGTTTCTCCTCACCTTGCTTATAGTTTATCTCCTAGACCTTTGGTGTTCCCTCTGTGTTTTAATGTTGTATGCAAGACAGTATTTACTTTATCCCCTGTCTGTCTCGTTTGTCTATACTGTTTGTTAACCTTTACCTGTCCATTCCTATGGTGGTAATCAGGGTCCTTCTAAGGACTAGATTACAGTGGTCAGGGATTTATAGGAGACAGGGTTTTACGCTGGTGGCCTGGACCTCTGTACCATTAACAGTACCTCCAGGTAGAGGGACTAGTCAGGACCCCAGTTTAGGGTCAGCATAGACCCCGGTCCACCTCTAGCCAGAGACAGCGTGAAAAGGATTCAGTATTGACCCACAGGATATTATGTCAGGTAATACTATGCTATATATACATGTTAATGTTACCTATTTATATGTTATATAGAATGTTGTCTCACTTGATAGATTACTGACATTATATATTTATACATCTGCTAGACAGCGTGACATTTTCACCGGCCAAACTATAGATTCTCCCCAGCTACCATGGATCCAGTAGCCCAGCTTGCCCTGCAGTTGCAGAAATTGTCCATGGAGTTTACGGACATTAAGTCCAAGGTTTTGTCCCCCCGGAGCAAACCAGATCTGAACCTAAGGTTGCTCTCCCGGACAGGTTCACTGGTGGGCGGGACAAATTTTTTACCTTCCGGGAGGCATGTAAATTGTACTTTCGGCTACGGCCTCGGTCATCGGGGAGTGAGGAGCAGAGGGTGGGAATTGTCATCTCGCTCTTACAAGGGGACCCTCAATCCTGGGCGTTCTCTCTTCCTCGGGCTCCCCGGCCCTCCAGTCAGTAGATCGATTTTTTGCTGCCCTGGGGCTGGTGTATGATGACCCGGATCGGGTCTCCCTTGCTGAAACGAAGTTACGTAGGATACAGCAGGGAGATCGTCCGGCGGAGGAATTTTCTTCTGAGTTCCGTAGATGGGCCACAGATACTCAGTGGAATGACCCAGCTCTTAGGAGCCAGTTTTGTCAAGGGTTATCTGACAAATTAAAAGATGTTTTGGCTCAGTATGATTCTCCTCCGTCACTGGAGGCTGCTATGGCCCTTGCTATTCGTATTGATAGACGGCTTTGGGGGAGGTGCGAGGTAACTCCGCCCCCTGTTATTACTCCACCCACTACTAAAGTCCCTTATATGGAGGTTCCCCTGGTCTGTTCTGAGGAACCTATGCAGTTGGTGGGACATCATTTTGTAGGAGGGAATCGGCGGTGCGCCGCAAGACAAGAAGGTGTTTCTTCTGCGGGAGAGAGGGACATTTTGTTGGGGGGTGTCCCTCCCGTGCCTCATTGAGCAAAAAAGTCACCGAAAAACTGTTAATCCCAGGTTGTGTGGTGGACGACAACCTGGGTGTAGGTATTTCGTCCCCAGGTCCGTCTCAATTTCTCGTGCCTGCGGAGGTGGTGGTTGGTGCGAGAGTTGAGAGGATTTCTGTTCTTCTTGATAGTGGGTCTGGGGCTAATATGGTGGACGCTCGGTTTGCCCAGGTGCAAGGTATGCAACTGAGTGTATTGGCCAAACCGATCCCTATACTTTCTATTGACGCCAGACCTCTCGGTCAAGGTAGCTTTGTACAAGCTGTTCATAACATAGACCTTCGAGTAGGGGCAATACATAAAGAACAGTTGTCTTGTTATGTGTTGGAGGGTCTTCCTACTCCTATTGTGTTGGGACTTCCCTGGTTGGCTAAACATAACCCAGTGATTGATTGGCAATCCAGAAAGATAAGCCAGTGGGTGAATTTTGCAAGAATAACTGCATGAACACGGTCATCGGTGCGGTCGTGCCTAGGACTTTGCCTCCTTTTCTGGAAGACTTTGGGGAGATGTTCTCAGAGGAGGGGTGTCAAAAGTTACCTCCTCATCGCACGTATGACTGCTCAATAAAATTGCTTCCTGATGCCTTATCTCGTAGTTTCCCAGGGGCCGGAAAGACGGATGACCCGGTTCCTATCCTTCAGGAAGGAGTGGTGGTGTCGGCTGTGTGCTCTGAGCTTGAGGAGGAGGTGTTGGAGGCTCAGGGGGACGCCCCTGTAGGACCTCCAGGGAAACTGTTCCTAATCAGTTAAGACAAAAAGTTATCGAGGCACATCATAGTTCTGCTTTAGCAGGACATCCAGGAGTAAAGCAACTGTGGATCTCCTTTCTCGCCGGTTTTGGTGGCCTAACTTAAATAAAGAGGTAATAACTTTTGTCGCGTCCTGTGGAGTTTGTGCTCGCTCTAAGACCCCACATACCCGTCCATCTGGGGTTCCTGAGGAGGAACGATTCTCGTCGTCACTTGCTTCAGTTTGGAGAGGAGTGCTGAATGGTCTGAGTGCTATGGGGAACTGTTTCAAGCGGAGGTCTGATAGGAGGAGAGTGTCTGGTCCGGACCTAGGTGTGAACGATCTGGTGTGGTTGTCTACCAAGAATATAAAACGCAAAGTTCCCTCCTGGAAACTGGGTCCCAGGTTCATCGGTCCATACAGGATCAGTTCTATAATTAATCCTGTGGCATTTCGTCTGGACCTCCCTCCTACGTTTAAAATCCATAATGTATTCCACAAATCGTTGCTTAAGAGGTACGTGGCGCCAGTTATACCGTCACTTCTACCTCCTCCTCCAGTGGTGGTCAATGGTAACTTAGAATTTCAAGTGTTGAAGTTCATTGACTCACGTCTGAATCGCCGGTCCCTTCAGTATTTGGTTCATTGGAAGGGATATGGTCCTGAGGAGAGGACGTGGGTCTCTGCGTCTGAGATTAACGCAGATCGATTGGTTCGGACCTTCCACACGACTTACCCGGACAGACCTGGCCCTGAGGGTCCGGAGGCCCTCGTAGAAGGGGGGGTACTGTCATGGGTGCATCGCCACGAAGATTGTCGCGATTGCACATTCTAACTTCTCGCAGCTGAGTTGCTGTTTCTTTGTGTTTGGTAATGAGGGAGTTAATTTTACCTAGCTCTTTGCTTAGACTAGGTCCAGCCTCGCCCGGCTGCTTTTGATTATGTTCTAATTAGCTTCCTTTATATAGCTGCCAGTCTGCTGGTTAGATGCCGGTGAAAGCATTCATACAGACTGCAGATAGGATCGGTTCTGAGAGAACTTAAGCTAAGAGCTCTTTTGTTGTTTCTCCTCACCTTGCTTATAGTTTATCTCCTAGACCTTTGGTGTTCCCTCTGTGTTTTAATGTTGTATGCAAGACAGTATTTACTTTATCCCCTGTCTGTCTCGTTTGTCTATACTGTTTGTTAACCTTTACCTGTCCATTCACTATGGTGGTAATCAGGGTCCTTCTAAGGACTAGATTACAGTGGTCAGGGATTTATAGGAGACAGGGTTTACGCTGATTGCCTGGACCTCTGTACCATTAACAGTACCTCCAGGTAGAGGGACTAGTCAGGACCCCAGTTTAGGGTCAGCATAGACCCCGGTCCACCTCTAGCCAGAGACAGCGTGAAAAGGATTCAGTATTGACCCACAGGATATTATGTCAGGTAATACTATGCTATATATACATGTTAATGTTACCTATTTATATGTTATATAGAATGTTGTCTCACTTGATAGATTACTGACATTATATATTTATACATCTGCTAGACAGCGTGACAGTATAAGACCAAAATGAAGAGCAAAATATATGCTCTAAATTCTAAGCAGAAGAAGACTAAGCAGTGTATGGGGGTGAGTCCGTTCCTCCTCGTGGTGCCCCTGGAAAATGCCTGCTGCTGCAGGCTAAACTGAACACGGACAAATACTGTTGTAATTTAAATCTTTTGTGACAGCAAGAACGGAAGAATGAAAAATTCATACTTTTACAGATTACAAGTACAGGAATCTCTGTCACAAATAAGAATATGATGAAGAAGATGAAGAGGAAGAAGATGAAGAATTTGAATATGAAGAAGATTAATAGTTTAATAATAACAATATGAGTAATGTAAACAAAAACATGAATAGCAAGAAGTTTAAGAAGAAGATTAAGAAGGTGAAGATGAAGAATAATTTGATGAGAAAGATGATGCTGCTGAAGATTATGAAGGAGAAAGTGTGTCAAAAGTTAAAAAGGTGAAGAGCATGGAAGTTGTGAAACATACATATTTGCCAAAATAGAAAAAAGGTTAACAACATTGTCAATTTGTTCGTCAATACAAACGTATTTCCAAAAAAAAAATATTAATGCTATTCCAATGCATTGGGTTAAACATGTATGCCTTTATTGTCTCCTCAACCTCCCCAATACATTCTACATTACTCTTTGTTGTTTTCCTTCATGTACAATTAACCAACAAGGCAAGAATGTTTTTTTTTAATGTCGATATTTGGTTCCCATAGACTTACATGGGACTTCCGGTATCGGTATCGGGTATCGCCGATATTTTAGTGATATCGGCGATACCATTCCGATCCGATATTTTTAGATATCGAGCAGTATCGCTCAACACTAGTTATCACCTTTGCTTTATGGCAAGGTGCTCCATCATGCTGGAAAATGCATTGTTGATCGCCAAACTGCTCTTGGAGGGTTGGGAGAAGTTGCTCTTGGAGGACATTCTGGTACCATTCTTTATTCATGGCTGTGTTTTTAGGCAAGACTGTGAGAGAGCCGATTCCCTTGGCTGAGAATGGTTTCAGGATGCTTAACAGTTGGCATGAGACAAGACTGGTGGTAGCGCTCACCTTGTCTTCTCCGAATGAGGCGTTTTCCTGATGTCCCAAACAATCGAAAAGGGGATTCATCAGAGAAAATAACTTTACCCCAGTCCTCAGCAGTCCACTGCCTGTACCTTTTGCAGAATATCAGTCTGTCCATGATGTTTTTTCTGGAGAGAAGTGGCTTCTTTGCTGCCCTCCTTGAGACCAGGCCTTGCTCCAAGAGTCTCCGCCTCACAGTGCATGCAGATGTACTCACACCTGCCTGCTGCCATTCCTGAGCAAGCTCTGCACTGCTGGTAGCCCGATCCCACAGCTGAAACACTTTTAAGAGACGGTCCTGGCATTTGCTGGTCTTTCTTGGGCGCCCTGAAGCCTTTTTGGCAACAATGGAACCTCTCTCCTTGAAGTTCTTGATGATGCGATAGATTGTTGACTGAGGTGCAATCTTTCTAGCTGCGATACTCTTCCCTGTTAGGCCATTTTTGTGTATTGCAATGATGACTGCACGTGTTTCTTTAGAGATAACCATGGTTAACAGAAGAGAAACAATGATGCCAAGCACCAGCCTCCTTTTAAAGTGTCCAGTGGTGTCATTCTTACTTAATCATGACAGATTGATCTCCAGCCATGTCCTCATCAACACCCACACCTGTGTTAATGGAGCAATCACTGAAAAGAGGTTAGCTGGTCCTTTTAAGGCAGGGCTGCAATGATGTTGAAATGTGTTTTGGGGGATGAAGTTCATTTTCTAGCCAAATATTGACTTTGCAAGTAATTGCTGTTAAGCTGATCACTCTTTATAACATTCTGGAGTATATGCAAATTGCCATTAGAAAAAGTGAAGCAGTAGACTTTGTAAAAATTAATATTTGTGTCATTCTCAAAACTTTTGGCCATGACTGTAGTTAACCTCTCAGGCTGTGACGAGGCGTCTAGGACCAACTTAGGAACGCTCCACGGCTGCCTTTAGTTGTGGTGGTTAGTCAGGGTACTGCAATCCAGTAGATTCCAACCTCTCTGGTGTATTGCCGTTTTTGCCTGCTCTCCTCAGCTACCAAATCATAACAAGGATGTGTCTTTTTGTATGATGCTTTATGTAACACCAGCCATCTTCCCCAGCTGTTCTTGCTATCAAGCCCTCAAATTTTTACTTGGATGGCAGTAAATAGTAACCCAACGAACAACTAGTAATAGCATCACAGGGTGCCGATGGGAGCAGGTAAGCATAAGCAATTTCGCAAGTTCCATTTAAATGCCACTGTCAGAGATAGACAGCGGTGTTTAAATCATTAACAGCAAAGGCCAGAGCTTATCTCCAGCCTTGGATGTTATAGAAAGGTGCTGTGTATGCAATATACCTAGAAACTGCTGCAAGTGTTAATAGCTCAGTTCCTTAGCCCTTTTTACACGTGATCACCCCAGCAATCACCTACATGTATGTGTGTCATGGATGACACTGGAGAGATCACACATATCCTACCGCTGCCACCAATATATGAAGGACCGCACCTAGCAACTCCAGCTGATGTCACTAATACATTGAGGGGTCGCACGGTACAGTTTCCCCACTCTCACCAACATGACCTTCTGCTCCCCTTGGGGATACGTAAGGTCAGCTTGGCACAATTTTACACAGACACCCCGTCCACACGGGCACATGGAGGCATGGGAAGTGAGATAAGGTGGCCCACACAGTTGCTGGAGTGGCAAAACATTTGCTCACAACACTGACAGTCTGAGAGACCCCTTTCACTAGCATTAGTGAAACAGCCTTGTCAGTCTGGTAGGACTGTCACCAATTCCTCATTAGATATAAGCTGTTAAAGGAATTATGTCGGGCCAGAAACCAGCCCCCATAGTATGTGAAGTTAAACCGAGAACACAGACGTGGATTTATGGATTGATCAATATAAAAGAGAAGCTCAAGTTTAAATTAGATATTTAATCGCTTTAAGGGAACACTAGACAAGACTATATAAACAATTGATATACATATACAATAATGAGCTATGCAAATGCAGGTGGTAGTACAAAAGTATAAGCAGATGAGACATAAGTCAGTTACAAATTTGATGTTGGGCCTTTGAGCTGGACCACATGGGAGGTGTAGGGTGCCAGCTGTTTCCGGTTTCTTCCAACACGATGCACATTGTGACCCCCCGTAGAAGTGGAGCAAGGGCCCTTGGATGGTAACTCCCTTACTTGCCCTTATTACGGTCCTAGCCTCCCACCCCTGGGCTTTGGTAGTTGAAACTCCAAAACCTATGTTGGATCATAACTTCTCAATGGAAGGTCGTGGGGTGGCGTTTTTGATGCCATCTGATCCAAAAGGGCCCCCGTTATGCTTGGAGACCAAAAATGACTTCACTACCTGGCTTCGACTAGCCATTCTATGTATTTGCTCACCCAGGAGTGCTAGAACTGTTTGAGACCCTGGCAGGCGTTTGGTTCATTCCCAAGATCTTGAAAATGTAACTGGTATATGGCTAGGACATACGATAACTCCATAATCTCTTTCTGAAATTACATCCCCTCATATTCTTCACAACATGATGTTGCGTTAAGGTGTTAAAGGTGTTTTCTCATCTTTATTAATGGGTAAATTTGCAAAATACGTGCTAAATAAGCAACTTTCCAATTTAACTCTACTAGCACAATGGTGGAGAGCACATTTCAGACTAGAGGAATGACCATGCTAATGATCTGAACTGCCAATCTTCAGGAGTACATCACTTCCTGGCAAAAGTTGGAAGTCATAGGAGGTGTGCATTCTGCAAGAAAGAAGATGAGACAAACTCTTTAAGGATGTTGCGTAGCCTATTATGTGAAGGTTTTGTTTGTTTTCATATTACTTTTCTTCCATAATAAAGCATTTTTAAGATTTTTTTGATCATTTATTTTAGGTCCACAATGTGTTTTGACAATGTGATAATTTACTGAAATCTAAAATATACCTTAAAACTTTTGAATTGCAATATAAATGTTTCATATTGAGGCAACATATTTGGCCCTGCAAGAATTGTCATTTATTTTTATATAGGTGATTTTTGTACTGTCTTACAGAAAAGATAAAATAATAATAATCTTTATTTTTATATAGCGCTAACATATTCCGCAGCGCTTTACAGTTTGCACCCATTACCATCGCTGTACCAGATGGGGCTCACAATCTAGATTCCCTATCAGTATGTTTTTGGAATGTGGGAGGAAACCGGAGTGTCCGGAGGAAACCCACGCAAACATGGGGAGAACATACAAACTCCTTGCAGATGTTGTCCGTGGTGGGATTTGAACCCAGTACCCACTGGCTAACCCCAGTACCCACGGTGGCTAACCACTGAGCCACCGTGCTGCAATAAAAGAATTGTGGCCACATTTAGCATTATATTTATTTATTATTATATTTAATTACTGATATCTTCTGCTTATGAGCCTGACATATTACACCGAGAACATGAGCAGTGTAGTTTGCTGAAATGGACTGCAGTGCTAATCTGGGTTTGATAAGACACAGCAACTTTAGTAGCTACCGAGCCACAACACAATTGCTGTGACTGAAGCATTAAGGAAAGGGATAGGGGGAACAAAACATATCATCCAATGATGCCAAAGATAAAGGAAGAGTCAGCGGACCTTAAGTTTCCTGATTTTGTAGAAAATAACCAATTTTTGGGAGGAGAACAATACAAAGTTGCTTTATACATTTATATATCTATGCAGATGTGATTTTGGTCTATTCTTCAACTCTTTAAATCCTGAAGGTTCGGTGGGCTTCTTCTATGATCTTTGAGTTTTAGTTCCTTCCATGAATTTTCCTTTAGATTCAGGTCAGATGATTGGATGGGCCATTCTTTCTCTGAAACCAATTGAAAGTTTTCTTGGCTGTGTGTTTGGAATCATGGTCTTTCTGAAATATCCTCCCTAATTTCATCTTCATCATCCTGGTAGATAGTAGCAGATTTTTATCATAAATGTGTCAGTACATTTGTCCTTCATCCTCCCTTCATTTATATGATGATTACCAGTGAGGTATGCTGTAAAACTGACCCACACATTGATGTTCCCACCTCCAAACTTCACTATTGATATGGTGTGTTGGTGGTGATATTAAGTGCCTTTTGGCCTCTAAGCATGGTGTGTAGGGTAACCATTAGGGTCTCATCTGACCAGACTGTATTCTCCCAGTATTTCACAGGCTTGTCTAAATGTTGTTGACCAAATTTTAAACATGTTTGAATATGCTTTTTGTTCAGCAAAAAAGTCTTGCGTGGTGAGCGTGCATACAGGACATGGAGGTCGAGTGCATTAGTTATAGTTTTCTGTAAAACAATTGTACCTGATCATTTCAGGTATTTCCGTAGCTATGCACAGGTGGTCCTTGGCTCTTGGACAACTCTTCTGATAATGTAATGTATGTAGTACAGTTCATATAGCGTCTTGTGCTTGGGTGCGATGAAAACACAGGAGTCACAGGTTTGATATAGAAAAGTCCTGTATTACTTCATACAAGTTGGCAGAAATAGTCACACAGTTTGCAGACACAGAAACAGGAGACACAGCAGGCCAGAGTAATCCAAGCTCAGCAATCACTGTCCAATACAGATTCAGGATCTTCTTCTCTGTTACCGTAAGTCCATGCAAACGTGGGTCTTTCAAAGAGCAGGGTTCAGAGTCCACAAGTGCTTCAGAGTTCCTCAGTAGGAATAGCTGGAGTACAAGGTCCAAGGCTTACAGGAGTCAAGTCACAGGTTCACTGCAGGCTAGATTCTGAAGCACTGATTGCTCAGCTGTGGCTGCTTAAGAAGCAAAGGAGAGAATCAGGGCGGGAACATGCAAGCTGGAAACTCCATTTTGACTGAGGGCAAGATAGCTGCAGCAAGACAGAAAGTAAAATGGCTGACGAACAAACTGAGTTTCAGGAATATATACATAGAACCTTACATTACTCCCCCCTTAAGGACAACCTCCGGATGACCTCAGACCAGGCTTGTGTGGGTACCTCTGATGAAACTGACGGAGCAAGCGAGGAGCATTAACGTTATTGACCGGTTCCCATGAGTTGTCATCCACTGGGTAGCCCTGCCATTTAATCAGATATTGTAACTGATTTCTATACAACCTGGAATCTAAAATCCTTTCCACCACAAATTCTTCCTGACCATCGACTAGCACTGGGTCAGGGCAAGGAGAGGAACGTCCAGGAAACGTATTGGGTGTCGCAGCCTTTAGTAGGGATACATGAAAGACAGGGTGGATTCTCATAGTTCTGGGCAGTTGAAGACGACAAGCAACGGCACTTATAATTTTACTGATTTTATAGGGTCCAATGTACTTATGTCCCAACTTAGACGATGGAATCCTTAACTTAAGATTTCTGGTTGACAGCCAGACCAAGTCTCCTACCTTGAAAGCTGGTGCAGGTTTACGAAATTTATCTGCTGCTTTCTTGTACCTTTCTTGAGCCGATTCCAGATTTTCCTTTAGAAGATCCATATTCTTCTGTAAAGACGTGATTCTTTCAGCCACTGCTGGTAAAGGCGTTTCTATGGGAAATCGTGGTAGAATGTTAGGATGATAACCTAGATTAGAGTAAAAAGGAGACTGTTTAGTGGAGGCACTCTGAGAGTTGTTATACGAGAACTCAGCTAATGGAAGTAGATCCACCCAATCATCCTGTAGGTGGCAGATAAAGCAGCGGAGATACTGCTCCAGGGTTTGATTGGTTCGTTCGGTCTGTCCATTAGTCTGGGGATGAAAAGCAGAAGAAAGGTTTACTTTAATGTCCAATGCTGCACAGAAATTTTGCCAAAACCTAGAAGTGAATTGCACCCTCGATCCGAAATAACCTCATCCGGTACTCCATGTAAGCGAAACACATCTTTAATCATCAAATCTGATGTCTGTTTTGCAGTGGGTAAGCCGACACAAGGGATAAAATGAGCTGCCTTTGTTAGACGGTCAACCACCACTAGAATGGTGTTCTTCCCCTGAGAGGTTGGTAACTCCACAATGAAGTCCATAGAAATGGATCCCCACGGGCGGGACGGGGTGGGAAGAGGCTGTAACAGACCAGTTGGTGAGGAGCGAGGTGTTTTGCATCTTGCACAGACCTCACATGAAGTGACATAATTCAAAACATCCTTCCTGCAAGTGGGCCACCAAAAGAAACGAGAAAGAAATTCCTGTGTCTTTAGAATTCCTCTATGCCCAGCTATCTTGGAATCGTGAATGAGTTGCAATACTCTTAATCTGACTGTTTCAGGAATATACAGACGTTGTCCCTGAATCCACACACCATTCTTAAAGACAAGACTTACGTCCCTTGGGGGTTGTGCCAAAAAGGAATCCGCATGGTATGCTTCCTTGATGTCCTTAAGTAGGTCTTGATTATGAATTACTCCTAGGAATCTAGAGTCAGGAAGAATAGTCTTAGGAGGAGTAATTGGACGTGTCTCTGCTGAGTAAATCCTAGAGAGTGCATCAGCCTTTCCATTGCGCGATCCTGGTCTATAAGAGATGATAAAATTAAATTGGTTTAAGAAAAGATTCCAGCGAGCCTGGCGAGGAGTCAGGCACTTAGCCGACCTGATAAACTCAAGGTTACGATGGTCTGTCAGGACGACTATTTGCTGTGCAGCTCCCTGAAGAAGGTGTCTCCATTCTTTGAAGGCGGCAATAATGGCCAACAACTCTCTATTGCCCACATCGTAGTTCCTCTCAGCCGAAGACAACTGCTGGGAAAAGAAGGCACAGGGATGCAAGACATTCTTCTCACCTGTTCTCTGAGAGAGTATAGCTCCAACGGCACAGTCTGAAGCATCCACCTCTATTATGAAGGCAAGCTCGGGGTTGGGATGTACTAGGATAGGTGCAGTGGTAAATTTATCTTTTAGACGGGAAAAAGCTTCCTGGGCTTGGGGAGTCCAGGAGAACCTAGACTCTTTCCGGGTAAGTTGAGTAATAGGTGACACTACCTCAGAGAAATTTCTAATGAAACGTCTATAGAAGTTGGCAAACCCGATGAAGCGCTGTACCTCCTTCACATTTCTAGGACTTGGCCAATCCTTGATGGCTTGGGTTTTGCTTCCATCCATACTAATTCCTTGTGTAGACAGTACATACCCCAGAAATTGAATTTCGGTCCTATGGAATTCACACTTTTCAAGTTTGATGTAAAGATGATTTTGTCTTAGACGTTCCAAGACCATTCTCACATGTCCATGATGTTCCTCTGTGGAGTTAGAAAAAATTAGAATATCATCCAAATAAATTACCACGAATGTATCTAGGAGATCCCTGAAGATGTCATTCACCAAGTGTTGGAAAGTGGCTGGGGCGGTACTCAGACCAAAAGGCATAACTAGATATTCAAAGTGTCCATAGCGTGACCTGAATGCAGTCTTCCATTCATCCCCAGGTCTAATACGGACTAAGTTATAGGCCCCACGAAGATCTAGTTTAGAAAAAATTTTGGCATGTCGCACTCTCTCCAATAACTCAGGATTAAAGGCAATGGATAACGGTTTCTAATAGTAACCTTATTGAGTTCCCTATAGTCTACGCATGGTCTCAGAGATCCATCTTTCTTCTTTACAAAGAAGATGGGTGCACCTGCAGGAGATGAAGAGGGGCGTATGAAGCCCTTGGCTAGATTTTCATCTATGTAATCCTTTAAAGCCTTTAGCTCGGGCCCCGCCAGGGGGTAGATCTTACCAAAAGGTATCTCTGCTCCAGGCAATAATTCAATTGGACAATCATATGGACGGTGAGGAGGAAGCTGGTCAGCGTTCTTCTTGTCACATAAATCCACATAGTCCTGGTATACAGCTGGTAGTTCAGGGACTGACATGATTCCTTTAGGAACAGAGCAAGCTGAAACTTTTGGACTCATCTGTTTCTCTGGAAAGTGTAATTCCTTGGTCTCCCAGTTAATGGTAGGATTCTGAGCCTGCAGCCATGGTAGCCCTAGAATAATGGGAAAGTGGGGAGAAGAGATAAGCATAAAGGACAGTTTCTCTTGATGATCTTTACCCATAAGAACCCTCAAAGGCTCTGTTTCCTGATCCACTGGTCCAGAGGTCAGCAGGGAACCATCCACAGTTTCCATCTGTACTGGAGTAGCCTTCTTCACTGAACGTATTCCCTGTTTCAGAGCAAAGGAGACATCCATAAAATTTCCACTTGCCCCTGAGTCGATCATAGCAGAGCTAGAACCCAAGCTGAGTCAACCCAGAGTTTGATGGAAAGAAAGCAATGAGAATTGTTTTTCTTACAACTCAGCTGGGACACCGCTGAGGAAACTTGAAAAATGGCAGCGTTTACACAGTCAACGTCCTCAGAGGTAACGGAGTTTAAGTCCGAGAAATCAAGATCTGTTGCTGCAGATCTCTCTGGAGCCTGAGGCTCGGACCTGACAGATCCCCTCTCGCAACACTCACAATGAATGAGTGCTGCAGTAGTCTTACGAGAACGGCTGGGGCAGTTTATAATGAAGTGCCCTGACTTACCACAATAGAAACATAGATTCTCCTTAAAACGATGTTCCTTGCGTGCATCACTAACCCGTCGTTGTAAAGAGTCTACCTGCATGGGTTCAGGTTCAGGTTCCCGTGTAATCCTACTCAAAGGTTCCTTAGCTGGAGAGGAAGGTAGGAAAAGGTTAGTACGATTGCTTTCGAACCATCTCTCTTGCCTGCGTTCAGTCAGACGAGTATCAATACGGATGCAGTAGTTAATAAAGTCACCTAACGCAGTGGGAGGGTCGGCACGAGCAAGTTCATCCTTAATCAGTGGAGATAACCCCTTTCGAAAATAGATTTTTTGGCGGAACTGTCCCAGGTGGTATCAAGGGCCCATCTCCTGAAATCCAAGGCATATTCAGCTACCGAGTGCTTACCTTGGCGCAAAGCTAACATGGCTGCTTCAGCTGTTGCACCTCGATTGGGGTCATCAAACACCTGCCCCATGGCTGAAATAAAATCATCAAGGTGATTCAAACAATCATCCTCAGTCTCAATCAGAGGGTTTGCCCACATTAAAACCTTGTTGGTAAGCAACATAATTATAGTAAGCACCTTAGATCGTTCAGTGGGAAATTGTGAAGCATGTGCAGAAAAAAAAAGATTGCATTGATTAATAAATCCCCTGAATTTCTCACGTTCACCGCCAAAACGAAAAGGGGGCAACTTGGGAATCCCAGCACTCGGGGCTACGGCAGGAGCCTGGACTCGCCCCTCTAGAACCTCAATCCTGGCTCGCAAATCCTGGGTAGTCTGTCCAACCACTTGCAAATTGTGATTATTGAGGTCCTGTAGATTTGTAAAACGGGTCTTTATATTCTGCAAATCTGCAAGGATATTATCAGTCACTCCGCAAAGTTCCTTTATGCGGGCCTCCATTTTCCAGATCTTTTAAGACAGGATTACTGTGGTAACACTGCAAAAAGAAAAAACTTAAGGGAATTGCTCACCTGGAATGGTTGTGAGAAGTCACAACCACTGTCATCACAGAAAGTACAACCGGACGTCTGATATCCACAGTACAGCAGACACAGCCTTCCAGACCCAGCAGACACTAACGTTTTGGCTTCAGAATCTTGTAATGTATGTAGTACAGTTCATATAGCGTCTTGTGCTTGGGTGCGATGAAAACACAGGAGTCACAGGTTTGATATAGAAAAGTCCTGTATTACTTCATACAAGTTGGCAGAAATAGTCACACAGTTTGCAGACAAAGAAACAGGAGACACAGCAGGCCAGAGTAATCCAAGCTCAGCAATCACTCTCCAATACAGATTCAGGATCTTCTTCTCTGTTACCGTAAGTCCATGCAAACGTGGGTCTTTCAAAGAGCAGGGTTCAGAGTCCACAAGTGCTTCAGAGTTCCTCAGTAGGAATAGCTGGAGTACAAGGTCCAAGGCTTACAGGAGTCAAGTCACAGGTTCACTGCAGGCTAGATTCTGAAGCACTGATTGCTCAGCTGTGGCTGCTTAAGAAGCAAGGAGAGAATCAGGGCGGGAACATGCAAGCTGGAAACTCCATTTTGACTGAGGGCAAGATAGCTGCAGCAAGACAGAAAGTAAAATGGCTGACGAACAAACTGAGTTTCAGGAATATATACATAGAACCTTACAGATAATTCTTTTCACTCCTCTGTCTGAAATCTTGCGGGGATTCAGTATGGCATTTGCTCCTCTTCTAGTTTTTGGGGGCTTTGTCATTTTTTGCCCCGTATTCTTTTAATTTGCATAATTTTTAGTCTATTTCACATTTTTTTTATGTTTGTCATTGTGGGCAGTGTTTGGAGCTTCCAGGCGTCTTTAGTTGCGTCAAACTTTTGCACCAATGTACGTCAGTCCCACCCCTGGAGTGATATATGTATGGCTGATTTTTTCACAAATGTTGCTATTGCTAGGTCAGCGGTTCTCAACCTATGGGTCGCGACCCCGGCGGGGGTCGAACGACCAAAACCCAGGGGTCACTAAAAGCCATCGGAAAATACATATTTCCGATGGCTTTAGCCCAGTGGCGTAGCTTGAGCGGGCATAGCATTCGTAGCGTGGGTGGGCGTAGCACTCATAGCGTGGGCGTAGCGTGGGCGTGGGCGGTCCGCCCCAGGCGGCACGTTGTGTGTGGGCGGCGTGGCAGCAGAAGTAATTCCTTCTCCTCTGTGGGAGAAGCACGGAGGCACAGTGCAGCGGCCCGGGACCTTCCGGAGCTGAGCGGCGGGTCGGTGAGTCCACTGTGCGGGGAGAGGGGGGACCCGGCCTGAGCAGGCGGCACAATACTTACCTCTCCCCGTGCCTCCGCTGCCGCAGCTCCGGGCTCCAGGGGGCGCCTGCAGGATGCCCACGCTTCCTGTCACAGCAGCGCCGCTGGATGATGTCATCATTCAGCGGCCGGCTGTGGCAGAGAGTAAGCGCTGGTGCCGGACAGGTGAGATGTGAGGTGTATGTGTGTATCAGTGTGTGTGTGTGTGTGTGTGTCTGCCTGCGTGAGTGTATGTGAGAGAGTGCTGCGGTGCTGTCTGTGTGTGGTGCTGTATGTGTGATGGTGGTGGGGGGAGGCCTTGATGATGATGGGGAGCCAATGATAATGATGCTGGGCAGGCAATGATGATGGGCAGGCAATTATGATGATGGGGAGGCAATGATGATGATAATGGGCAGGCAATGATGATGTTGATAATGAGGAGGCAAAGATGATGGGCAGGCGATGATGATGATGGGGAGGCAATGATGATGATGGGGAGCCAATGATGATGGGCAGGCAATGATAATGATGGGGAGCCAATGATGATGGGCAGGCAATGATGATGATGGGGTAGGTGATGATGATGGGGAGCCAATGATGATGGGCAGGCAAAGATGATGATGAAGGGGAGGCAATGATGATGGGCAGGCAATGATATTGATGATGATGGGGAGGCAACGATGATGATGGGGAGCCAATGATGATGGGCAGGCAATGATGATGATGATGATGATGATGGGGAGGCGATGATGATGGGGAGCCAATGATGATGGGCAGGCAATGATGATGATGATGGGGAGGCAATGATGATGATGGGGAGACAATGATGTTGATGGGGAGCCAATGATGATGGGCAGGCAATGATGATGGGGAGGCAATGATGATGATAATTGGGAGTCTTTCCACAGTGCCCTTTCCTGAGCCTAACAGTGCAGAACGCAGCACAGTGCAGAGGAGAGCTCCATATTTTGTATGGAGCATTATTTGGGGTCCAATATTCGTTATGGAGCATTATATTTGGCCCATAATACTGTATGGAGGACTATGTGGTGCCCATAATATTGTATGGAGGACTGTACTTATTTTTTGGTTTGGGGGTCACCGCAATGATGATGGGGAGGCAATGATGATGATAATAGGGAGTCTTTCCACAGTGCCCTTTCCTGAGCGTAACAGTGAAGAATGCAGCACAGTGCAGAGGAGAGCTCCATATTTTGTATGGAGCATTATTGGGGTCCAATATTCGTTATGGAGCATTATATTTGGCCCATAATACTGTATGGAGGACTATGTGGTGCCCATAATATTGTATGGAGGACTATACTTATTTTTTGGTTTGGGGGTCAACGCAACATGAGGAACTGTATTGCGGGGTCACGGCATTAGAAAGGTTGAGAACCACTGTGCTAGGTGGACTTACAAATTGTTGCTCTTAAAAAGTCGCAAAAAATGTTAAAGACAAAAATGAGAGACATTTTATATGTGCACAAAATCCATGAACAAAATGCACCATTTTGAAGAATTTTGCACAAAAATCGCCAACAAAAACCACAAATATTGAACTGGTTTCTCAATCTTTTATGATTAGGAGTCATGGCAAAGTTACAAGATATCCCGGGACAAGGGACTCCTTCCCTATCCCTATACCTTGGAGTGCCCTATCCTGCACCCCTCGATTACTTCTGATGGTGAAGACGCCGCAGCCACATGCCTTATTGAGCTCCTGATTCACTGATTCAGCCTTTATCTGTCCTCTTCCCCACCCAGGGAAGTGGGGAGTTGTAGAGAATATGAATACACAAACAAGACTAACAAGGGAAGATGTATCGGGAAAAATGAAAATACCAATCATACAACTTTGCAATCACAAACAACAGAGTGGAACATCAGGAAGCAAAGGAAGGGAAAACCAAATAGGAGAGGATGAAGATATGCACACAGACAAATCACAAAGCAACAGTCTCCTGAACAACACTCCAAAACACCTCCTCAAATAACCTACACCTCCAGCTCCAGAACCATGCAGTATCAACTCTGACAATGCCTGCTTGCCAGAGGCGAGTATACATAGCAGAGGGGAGTGTCCAACACTGAACATCTGAGAGCATCCAAGTAGGAAAGCTTTCAGGAACTCTAAACTGAACAGATTAACCCCTGCACTGCTTGCAGAAATCTGCACTGTTTAATAAGAAGGTGAAGTGCTTTTAATCAGTGCAGTATGAAAAATCAGACAGTGCTGTCTTCTGGCTCCTCTCCATAGCAGTAAACTTGTGACATTAGGCAGACCATTTGGTTTCTGCCTGTAAGTAAAGGAGAATTGCTGATGACCATCCATTCTTGTGTCACTGACATCAACTTTGTTTGTCAGTTTCTGGGCCTAACATGATGTCCAGACCATGGGAAGCACAGAGTCAGAGTTCAATTCCTGGATTGAACACGCTCTCCAATCATTTGAGTTAGTGATCAAAAATAACACTACAGCACGATTTAATGTTCCCAATCCTAGGCAAGGGCCCAATCCTGTGCAGGCTTCTACAGAATTATTTCACATCAGTCAAAACGCAACAAAATCCTAATTTTTGCAAAAATTAGAGTTTGGTTAAAGATAATTTCAGTCACATAAGACAAAGATTTTTTATTTAAAAAAAAAGTCTGCCTTTTTTTCCCAGCCCTGCGCAAGTTCTAAATCCTGTGCAGAGTCCTACTGGGGGGAAGTCACCCCAGTTAATGCCCTAAAATGTCTTACTTTCATTTAAAATGTTGGTGAAGGTGAGGTAAAGAAAATTGTAGTCATGAAAGCACAAGAATTTTCGTTTGGGAAAAATATTCATTGTTTGTGCCCCCTGCCCCACGCAGGAATCCAGTTTTGCATAGGGCTCTATTAATGTAAATGCACACAACATACTGTTTTTTTTACCAAAAATACAGATGATGATAAAGAAAATTGCAGCCATGGAAATGCATGATTTTTTAAAATAAAATAGAGGAGTACTGTATGTGTGGTGCTCCTGAGGGTTCAGTCACCACAGAGGTACTGCACCTCATCCAGAGGTGTGGTATCCCACTCTCAGGTAAGGAGGGAGCACTAACCAGGACTCTAACACTCACACCCAACACACACTAGTTCAGTCAGGGCACCTGGGCGTACCCTTAGAGAGGATGGCCTCATCTCAGGCTGGCTAGGAAAGGGTGTTGGGGGAGTGGGTGGAGGAGGTAGGAAAAGGGGAGGCCCTTAGAAGGCAGGAGTGAATGAGCAGAGGGAGTAAGTCATAACGTGAGGGGAGCTCAAGCTGTAAGGAGCTTGTTCCCAGACGACAGAGGGAGAGACAGAAGGAAACTCTCGGGAGGACAGAAGGGGTCCTAGGGACATAGAGAGTGCTAAAGTCACCGGTAGGGCCCAAATCCAGTAGTGGAGGGACCAGGTCGCAGTAGGGGAACCGGCCTCCGAGACTAGTGGAGTACTGCAAGACTCAGCTAGCAAGCCGGAGGCAGGGGCTTCACATTTAACATCCTAACTGCCCTGGGATACAGCTCTACCCGTGGAGAGCTTAACCACCTTTGCTGCCCTCATCATACTGCAGGGGAGCACTGTGTTGCCATCCTGCATTGGGACCTCTGTGGGGACATTATTCTCTGAGGGGATGTCATATTGTGTAGTGGGGGTTTGTGGGGACATACTGTTTAGGGAGACTTTATTTGGATATACTTTGTAGGCGGGATGTGTGGGGATATGATCTGTGTGGTCATCATACCGTGTGAGGACATCATACAGTGTGGGGGGGTTTGTGGTGACATCATACTATGAAACAGTACATTATACAGTGTGTGAGGGTTTGTGGGATCATCCTTATGTTTGAGGGGCTGTGTGGGGACATCAGACTGTGCGTGGGGACTGTGGGGGCATCATATTGTGTTGTTAGCTGTTGATTAAGATAAAAAAGCTGAATATCAGACAGGAGCAGAATAATTTGCTGCTTTATATAAAGTTTATAAAAAGCAGTAAATTATATGATTTATATGAGCTGCTACAGGGAAGAACACTTTCCATGTATTAAAAGTAGCAGCGATTCACCAGACTTAGATATGCTCAAGATTAAGTGATAAAAATTGACATAAAACAATTTAAGCTTGGCTGTTTAATGTAGACTCTGATATACATATATATATATGTATATATATATATATATACAGTACAGACCAAAAGTTTGGACACACCTTCTCATTCAAAGATTCTTCTGTATTTTCATGACTATGAAAATTGTAGAATCACACTGAAGGCATCAAAACTATGAATTAACACATGTGGAATTATACATTACACTTTACAAAAAAGTGTGAAACAACTGAAAATATGTCTTATATCCTAGGTTCTTCAAAGTAGCCACCTTTTGCTTTGATTACTGCTTTGCACGCAGAACAGGTGAACGGATAGACTCTACATGCCTGGTTCCCACCGTGAAGCATGGAGGAGGAGGTGTGATGGTGTGGGGGTGCTTTGCTGGTGACACCGTATTAAGGACACTGTTCTCTCCTGGTTCTCCTCCTATCTTTCTGACCGCTCCTTCAGTGTTTCGTTCTCTGGCTCCATGTCATCTCCTCTTCCTCTCACTGTCGGTGTACCCCAGGGCTCAGTCTTTGGCCCCCTTCTCTTCTCTCTCTACACGGCCCCAATTGGACAGACCATCAGCAGATTTGGCTTTCAGTACCATCTTTATGCTGATGACACACAACTATACACGTCATCCCCCGACCTTACCCCCGCTGTACTACAGAACGCCAGTGACTGTCTGTCCGCAGTCTCCAGCATCATGTCCGCTCTCTATCTGAAACTCAACCTCTCCAAAACTGAACTTCTTCTGCTCCCGCCGTCTACTAACCTCCCTAAATCTGACATTTCCCTCTCCGTGGGCGGCACCATAATAACACCCTGGCAGCAGGCTCGCTGTCTGGGTGTTATGTTTGACACCAATCTCTCCTTCACTCCCATATACAATCTCTTGCCCGCTCTTGCCGCCTACACCTAAAGAACATCTCTAGAATCCGCCCTTTTCTCACCATCGAAACAACAAAAACCCTCACTGTAGCATTGATCCACTCCCGCCTGGATTACTGCAATGCTCTATTACTTGGCCTCCCCATTACTCGACTATCCCCTCTCCAGTCCATCCTTAATGCAGCAGCCAGGGTCATCCATCTGGCTAATCGGTACTCGGACGCGTCCGCTCTTCGCCATTCCTTACATTGGCTGCCCATTCATTATATTATCCAATTCAAAGTACTTGTTCTCACCCACAAGCTCTACACAGTTCAGCACCCCCTACATCTCCTCCCTCATTTCTATCTATCGGCCTAACCGACTGCTGTGCTCTGTAAATAACTTTCGACTAACCTCTGCACTAATCCGTACCTCCCACTCCCGACTCCAAGACTTCTCCCGCGCTGCGCCAATCCTCTGGAATGCTCTACCCCAAGAAATTAGGACTATCCAAAATTTGCATGGTTTTCAGGCGCTCCCTCAAAACACATTTGTTCAGAGCGGCCTATCACATTCACTAATCAAAGTCATTCTATGTGTAAGTGTGTGTGTGTGTGTGTGTGTAGCCCATTCACTATCTCCATCCATCCCTCACTCCCTCAAGATGGCTGGACCATCATTGTAAATGCACCATTGTATATACACACACCTGTACTTTGTATCTCCACCACCTCATTGTAGATTGTAAGCTCTCACGAGCAGGTTCGTCTTATTTTGCTTTAATTATTGTATTGTTAACGTTGTTACTTATGACTTGTGTTTTGAAACTGTTTTAAACTGTAAAGCGCTGCGGAATATGATGGCGCTATATAAATAAAGATTATTATTATTATTATTTTGCATATGGTTAGTTATGCAGATTCTTGTCATGTCACTGCACTGTTGCTGTTTTTCTTCATGTGCCAGAAAAATCTTTTTATTCCTCTATACTACAAATTACAACCTGTTCTCACATTCACTGATAACTCAGTTTGTTATTAGGTTGCTTCCCAAGCAAAAAGTCACTGTTTCAAATCAAGGAGCAGCCATGAAAAAGATCTCCCAAGAAGAGAAACAGCATCATTCAGCTCATCGATGGAGGTTTCTTGGTCAAGAATATTGCCATGCTGCATCATGTGAGTGCCATGACAGAAGAACATGAAATGAAGTCCGTTTATCCATTCAAAGTCAAGAGGTGGATGTCCAGGCAAAATATCAGAGTCAACAAGTCAGCTCATCACAAGTTGTATTAGTTTTGGTGCGACAAAGATGGTAGTGGAGGTGTCTCATATGCTTTGTAATAGTGAGATCACAGAGGTGAAGAAACCTCACCTTCAATATTGTCATAAGACTCGTCTGCTCGAGTTTGTAAAAAAGTATGAAAAGTGGACAGTAGTAGTGTGACGCAAGTCACTATAGTAAATATTAGTCCCAGAAGTGGAGGAAAAGACTACAATGACAGATTATAAAAATATATACTACTTACTGAATAAGTAAAGGGAGGTCAAACAATCCGAGGTCAGTTCCAGGAAAAGGCGCAGTACAACAGGGGAAGTCAGAGACAAAATCCAATTCACAAGCTGAGGTCAGGAAAGCCAGAGAGATAAAACAGTTTACAGGGAGCAGGCACAAGAAAAGTCAGGTCACAAGCAAATGGTCTGAGTCCGGGAAAAGAATCAAGTCAAGCTGGGTCAAGCACAGAGCACAGTGGGATCAATGTTACACAGGCAACAGCAAGTGTAGGTTTGACACATGGGTGGAGGAGCTAGCCTGCTTAAGTAGAAGACTAATCAAGGAAAGTGAACACAGATGATTGCAGCACATACCCGCACAACCAATACACAAAGAACAAAGAAACATATCAGACAGGAATAGAGTGGAGATTGTGACAAAAAGATTACAAACGAGTGATTTGGAGCAATGAGACAAAAGTCAATAGACTAGGCTCTGATGGGTGCAAATGCATCTGGAAGAAGCAAGGGAAAAAGGGGCTAACTAATCGAGAAATTGAAGGAACTGTCAAGTTCGGTGGAGGAAGCCTGATGATATGGGGTTGCTTCATACCCAAAAGCATTGGATTGATGGTGGTCTCAATGCTGGGAGTATCCTGCGAGTTGTTCTGAACACTCAAGTACTATGGGTATGAAAAGGGCGACATAGTGTTGCAGCAGACCAACGACCCAAAGCATACGTCGAGTTTGCCGAATAAATGGATCAATGACAAAAAGTAGAGGCGCTGGATTGGCCTCCACAGTCCCCACACCTCAGCCCAACAGTTGTGGGTAGAGTTGAAGAAAAAGTTGTACACATACTCAAGTGAGTCGTCCAGTATGCACCAACTTTGGGAATTTGTAGACGAGACCTCGGATCAGATTTCGGTTGAGACATGCTTGAATGTGATCTAGACCATGCCCTGAAGAATTCAGGTAGTGTTGAATGTCAAAGGTGAATATACAAAATACTAACAAAATAATAAAAATTGAAATTTAGATTTTTAGGAGCAAAACACTAACAATGCAGTGACATGACAAGAATCTGCATAAGTAATCATATGCGAAACGGATGCAAGTCAAATTTATGTATGAGATAGCAAGATTTTTGTTTATAAAATAATGGTAGTCTCACGTTAGAAGCAGTAGTGGATGATGAGATATGGAGCATGAAAGTCAAAAGTTCAAATATTGTTACCCTTTTGCTTGTCAGTGAATGTGTGTATACATGTATATGTGTGTGTATTCGCCTGGTTATTCTTAAAAATACATGAGCATTGCAACCTATTTCCTGGAAATGCATATTTAATTATTGTGTCTAGACTCATTTTCACTATAAGCATTAAAAGTAAGAATCTGTTCTCTACCAGATAGAACAAAAATTGTAAAGTTTCCCATTTTCAAAGACTGCTTTTCATTTCCTGAACTAATTTAAAGATAATGAAATCATGTTTCATTTGCATTAAGTTAATGATTTGCTTTTATCATTGAAGCAAAGTTTGCTGTTTTTGCATAACTGCTTGAATATCTACCAATTCCTGATTTATTGATCTGATCTCTGTGATAGAGTTACCATTATCAATCATTTGTACAGATAGATATGAAAAATGTTCTTACGTTAAAGAGCACACATACTAAGAAATTACATGAAATTAAATTTACAGGAGATTCATAGTAAAGTTCATATCCTAAGGCAACTGGACACACTATTATGCCAAGATGATTATACAAATTCAGTAGTAAATGCCACATAATTATCTTAAAAATAATTCAACATTTTTATATATATATTTTTTATATTTGAGTACCTTTTTCATTGTAAGTAGATCAATGGGTTTTAGGTTCCTTGGGCTTCCACCAATCACTCAACTCCCCCCATCCCCTCCACATTATAGTTGTTTGTGATTATACCTATACTATAGTCTCAAATACCTGTTAGGTCATACAAGATATAGCAATATATTGTAATTAAAAATTGTGTGAAATAAAGTCCATTTATGGGACAAAAAAATGAAAAAATAAGGAATTAAAAATAGTTGAGGTTATTTTGCACTAAAAGCACATACTTTAGACTAACATTACTGTTGTCAATTGATGAAAGCCTGTTTAACTTAGGAGACAACAATCCTTTGTACTAATCTGAAGATTTAATAAACATGAACAACTATCATAAATCTGGTGTACATTAACCCGTCAGGCACAATAGGCCTGACAGGCACAGCTCACACATTTTTGCTTTCCTCTCCTCTGCAAGGCTGCAGGGGATCCTGCCCATCGCAGTAACTTCCTATGTTTAAGTGCTGCTTGAAACCCCTCAACCAAGGTGCCCAAGTCAGAAAAAATAGTAGTACATAATAATGGGAAAACTGACCGGACCATAAAGCTAGTCTGAACTAGTGCATACAAAAACAATAACATAGTAAAAAAGGCTAAGGTTGCACTCAATTGCACTGAAGCAAATCAGTGTGTGATCTATGAAGTGTGAATAGTATAATGGTTTTGGAAGAGAAAAAACACATTTAGATGCTTAGCAAAAAGATTGGCCAAAAATTGTGAGCCCATCCACCAACGGCAAGGTGATCTTATGATCGGATGAGTCCCTGACCTAACTGCATAGTATGAACATTATCTCTGGATAATACTTGGACACCTGCCCTTCACAATGCTGTGGTTTTAATTACATCAATTCACATTTGGTTCCGACCTTCCTAGGCTTTATCAAGTTATTAGCCAGAGGTAAGTGTTCACACAGGCAGTTAGGTCAGGGACTCATCCGATCATGAGATCACCTTGCCATTGGTGGATGGGCTCACAATTTTTGGCCAAATCTTGTGCTAAGAATCTCACGTGTTTTTTCTCTTCCAAAAGCCATTATGCTATCACACTTCATAGATCCACACACGATTTGTTTCCCACGCTTTGAGTGCAACTTGCTTATTTAGGGATTTTTAATAACCCAGTGGTGTTTCACTAGCAAAGTTTTCCCTTTGTGTTACGTCAATCTATTACATTAAAATATATATATATAAATTAAAATCTACAGTTGTGTAAAAAAGTGTTTGCTCCCTTTCTTTTCTTTTGCATGTTTGTCACACTTAAAGTTTATATAACCCAAACATTTTTAAAATTATTAGACAAAAAATTAACAAGTAAGAAAAAAAAATGCAGTTTTTAAATGGAGGTCTTTGTTAATAAGGGAAAGAAACCCCAAATTTATACAGGCCTGTGGTAAAAAAGGTGATTGGCCCCCCCCCCCTTAAAAACCCCTTTCCCCCCTCAGACGTTCCATATGCCCCTGGGGACCTGGGTCTTATTGACTGGACGTATGGATTTTCCCTGGTGTTTTTGTGAAAACACCGGGCTGGGGGCGCGGGCGTTTTCATCGGGTGTAGCTGATTCTAGTAAATGCCCTCAAATGCTTTTTGGGTCCTTGGCAGTGGTGAGACCCCCCCTCCCTTTCTTTACTAACAAAACCCCTGCCCCCTGCACTATGTGCTTCCCCTATGGCTTCTGGTTTGCACGCGGGCCAGCTTGTCTCCCGGTGAGTCATGTTCTAATGAGTGCTCTGATTAATACTAGCACTTCAGAATAGTCAATTGTTTTTTTTTGGGCTTTTTGGTTTTTTTTAGCTGTGGTTTTGTAAAGGGGTGGTATGTGTCGCAGAGGCGGGGTCCTCTGCGCGTACCCGGGAAATGTTTTCTGGGACTTGTAGCCCCAAACGAGCATCCCTTAGTTGATGTGGGCGGGGTTTTGCAGGTTAGTCGGAGAGCTGGTGGGTTGGCAAACAACACACCTCTCATCAATGGGGTGTCTCAGGGGATATATGGAACTGTGTTTGTCACTTTGGCTTTGGGGTTGGGAAAGGCTGCAAGAGGACAGGTTTCCTGGAAAGCACATGGAGGGGGGCATGTGCCTCCCCCCCCCCCCCCCCCCCCAGAGTCCGTAAAGGATCTGTGTAGGAAAAGTTTCTGCCCTTCTGAGGGTCGGGAAAAACTGCGGGGTTTGAGCTTGTCATATAGGTCAGTGTTTCCTAGTAAGGGCTTCCTGGAAGTCGGAACTGACAAAGTCAGGAGTTGAGCACGCACCTGGAAGGTAACCTCGGAAAAGGGGGGTTTTTTGTAGAAAGGCGACGGTTTGTATTGCTATTGGAACCGATGGTGGTCACCACGTTTCGTTACGTAATGAAATAGACTATACTTTATCCGGTTTTTGCTGTGTCTAAATAAACGGATGGATGTTTAAGGAAAATTTTTCCCTGTGAATTAATCGCTGCCAAGTGAGTGTTCCCCAACACATTCAGTGAGCGCTATTCACTTATATATATTTATATATATTTTAATATATTAATATATATACTGACATATACGGGTTCCCCAGACAATTTTGTGTTTTACTGAAAACTCATATTTTTTAATCAAATGAGTTGAAAATGAATTTAAAACCCGGGCCCGGGACATTGACAAGGTTCGAAAATTTTTTTATTAAAAATAAAAATTTTTCCCCTTAAAAATTTGTTTCGGCAAAGAATGTCCCTTTGCAGAATTACGAATTGCAGCCCTTTGGCATTCTAGAGTTAATTGCTGAAGTAATCTGGAGGAAATTTCACCTGTTCAGAAGCCCCCCCCACAAGTTTTGGGTTTTGGGTGATGGCATTTTTGCATACCCCCCCCGGTAAGCTGTCCACAAAAAGCTCAAAAATGGTTGAGATTGGTGGCTGGGGCATCCATTCAGATTAGAATACCAGTGCCTGCTTCTTCACTAAATAGTTCTTGCATGGAATAGCCTTCATTTCTTAAAGGAAACAAGAATCAGGACTGTCCAGGTTTCACATGAAAGTTATGTTTTTTGGCCATATGAGAGTGTAAATGGAACCAACAAATGTATCTCCAGATTCTCAACTGGCTCAAAGGAAGATCAGGTTTATAGCTTTTCTATCAGTCAAACTGTTTTCAGCTGTGCTAAATTACTTGCACATGGGTTTTTCAAGGTATTTTAACATCCATTAGCTTCATACACAGTTAGCTAACACAAAGTACCATATCAACACTGGAGTGATGTTGGGAAGGAAATGGGCCTCTCTATACCTATGTAGATATGCATTAACAAACCAGACGTTTGCAGCTAGATAGTTTCATTTACCCCATTAACAATGTATAGAGTGTATTTCTTGAATCACCTAATGTTGGCTTCATTGAAAAAAACTGTGCTTTTCTTTAAAAAAATAAGGAAATTTCGAAGTTGACCTAAACTTTGATGGTAGGGTATATATATATATATACTGTATATATATATCGCTGCATCCGGAACGGCTCGTCCATGAAACTGTCCTACTAATTAACCCTTACAGTGAAAACACCGTAAAAAAAGTGACCAAAAAACTATGCTTTTTAATCATCAACAGAAAAAAAGTTTGACAAAAATCGACAAAAAAAGACAACTGTATATAATAAATGATATAGTTGAAAAATCATATTGTCCTGCAAAAGACAGCCTTAATACAGCTTCATCAGTGGAAAAATTAAAATGCTAGAGCTCCAAGAATACAACGATGATAAAAACCAATATATTTTAGATAAAAATGTTTTCCATATGAATCATAGAATGTTAGAATTGGAAGGGGACCTCCAGGACCATCGGGTCCAACTCCCTGTCAATGCATGATTCACTAACCATCTCTGACAGATGCCTGTACAACCTCTGTTTTTATTGTGTGTAGAATAGGCAAAACATCAACAAAAAAATTATGTTGTGCTTTTAGTAATATAAGATTGCACTTTTTTGCTGCCATATTTGTTTTGAAAAGGGGGGGAGTGTGTTTTATAATATTACAATATTATTTTTTTGTGTATCCCACCATACACTGGGGATTCTCAAATGAATTGTCATAAGTAATTAAGTAATACAAACAGAACCATAAGTTGGCAATATAGAGTGAATGGTAGGGAATTCACCTTGACTTAAATTAAAAAGATATTAGCTTTAAAGATTGATAAATTGAATTTACTTTTGGGTTTTGGACCTCATCTCATTAACTATTTTGTGAGGTATAACTATCTGATTTAGGGTATAAAAATAAAAAAATTTGAATATTGCAAAATGTTCTAATTCTTTGTCAAATGTTCTAAAATTTTCATAAATAAACACAAATCCTATTGACCAAATTTACCATTGACAAGAAGTACCATATGTCATGGAAACACATTGTCATAATCACTGAGGATGTGAAGCATTCCAGAGTTATTACCACATAGTGCACATTCAGATTTTAAAAATGAGCTTGGTTCATTAACATACAAAGTGGTTTTGGTCTTATGGGGTTAAAACAAAATGACTCAATTACAGAGCATGGAGGTGAATATTCGTGATGTTTGTTAATTTAAGCCTGCCACCCAAATATAATCACAATAAAAATGAAACCTTCTTATTGCTTTACGGGTCACCCAAATCTCTGTTGTTAACAATAGGAAACAGTTACATGTAACGGGTCTGGGAGGATGCGGACTCTGAGTACTATATAAAGGGGGCAAGTCCTTGTAAGGGTGCGGGGTGGCGACCAGAGTGGACGGGCAGGTAGTCACCGCAGATAAAACCGGCGGTGGTAGGTCTCTGGTATTGAACGGGGCAGGAGGGTCACGGCAAGTGACCGGGGCAGTCTCTGGATGAGTAGGACAGGAGTCACGGCAAGTGACAGGGGCAGTCTCTGGATGAGTGGGCCGGATGGTCATGGCAAGTGCACGGGGCAGTCTCTGGTATGAGTAGCAGGAGGTACGGCAAGTGACCGGGGCAGTCTCTGGATGATGTGGGCAGGGTCACGGCAAGTGACCGGTGGCAGTCTCTGGATGAAGTAGCAGGAGCGGTACGGCAATAAGTGTCCGGGGCATTCTCTGGAAAGAAGGTCGATACGACCTTGATGGCTGAGCCTCCCTGTAGGCTAGCAGGACAATAGAAGATGAGCGCTACCAGGTGAGCGATGCGAGAGTCACTGGAATAGCAGAAGATCACATCCCGTGACGCGCAGAGCTCCCAGGGGTAGGCCAGCAGGCAGGTAACAGATGAGCGCTCCCAGGTGAGGGGCGAGAGCCACTGGAATAGCGGAAGATCACAGCCAGTGACGGCAGAGCCTCCAGGTAGGCTACAGCAGGTAAACAGAAGGCTAAACCCTGGCAGGAATCAGAAAGGTATTGGCAATGACCTCCTGAGGAATGAAAGCAGAGTAGTGAACAGATGCCAACAACATTTCGCTCGGGCACCTCCATTTTGGAGGAGGATGCCCTTTGTAAGGTGAAGTCCTACGGCCATTGGGCCGGGGACCTCCTTAGGACGACGTCTGCTTGCGGTTGGGGCCCCCCCTTTAAGAGGGTGGGCAGCGCACGCGCGCGCGCCCTAAGCCCAGTGGCAGGGGAAAGAAGCGAGCGCTGCCAGCCAGCAGAGCCCGGCAGGAGGACGCCGGACCCGGAGCCAGAGGGGTGAGGGGAACAGGTCCTGCCTGGCAGAGGGCAGGGACGCCAGCGCATACAGATACCCCCCCTTTAGGCCCCCCCTTTTTAGGCCAGAGAAAATTTAGCTAGGTGAGAGGGGCATGGATGTTCTCCCGAGGCTCCCACGTTCTCTCCTCAGGACCATACCCCCTTCCAAATTCTACCAGAAATAGGGTCTTCCTTCTTATCCTTTTGGTGGCAGCAATGTTCTATACCTCAAATTCGTTTTCAGCTGAAACCGGAGCTGGAGGCCGTACCTGTAGACTTGGAAAACAGAGAGTTAAGTACCACCGGTTTGAGGAGAGATACATGGAAGGAGTTAGGGATCCGCAAGTTGGACCGGAAGTTTTCAATTTTATAGGCCACTGGGTGATCTGGATGATGACCTACAAGGACCCGATGAACCGAGGCCCCCTAACTTATAGGAAGGGAATCTTGAGCCGGACATACTTGGACGAGAGCCAGGACCTTTATCCCCCAGGATGGAATGTGAGGGAGGATCCAGACGTTTTTTCGTCAGCATGTCTTTCATACGCTCGGATGAAAGAAGGATGTGCGGACCGGGGGGGGTATCTCCCAATATGGAGGAAAATTTGTTAACTAGAGATTCCGCCAGCCGGATTGTCCACTGAGATGGAGACAGGAAATGGGATCGAGGATGCTGACGAGACTACAAAAACGGGGATTTGGAGGAGATTCGCTCTCGTTGATTGTTGTAAGAAAATGCGGCCCATGGCAGGAGATCCACCCAGTCAGAATGGTGGCATTAACGAGTGCCGGAGGTAACTTGGTCAGGATCTGATTGGACCGCTCACTTGACCATTGGACTGTGGGGTGGTAGGCGGAGGAGAAGTCCAAGGTGACGTCTAGCTATTTACAAGTGGCTCTCAGAAACGTGAGGTGAACTGTACCCACGATCCGACACGATCGTGACGGGGCCAGGCCATTGACGACGGAAGATGTGGCGGATAAAAGTCTTTAGCCAAGCTCGGGTCGCAGTCGGAGGAGGCCTGGCAGGGAACAAAGTGAGCCATCTCCCTAGAAAAGCGGTCAAGCGGACCACCAAAATGACCATACAACCGGCTGAAGCGGGGAGGTCCGTTATGAGTCCATGGCTATATGCTGCCAGGGGGGCAGCAGGTACAGAAAGCGTGAAAGGAGGAAGGAGGCGAAACGGCAGACAGGTGTCTCGGAACTTTGTTGCGGCACAGGAGGCTCAGGCAGAAACAAAGTTCTATTACGTCCTTGTGCAGAGTAGGTCACCAGTAAAATGCCGGGTGGTATTAAGCTGGAGGGTCTTTTTTTGACCGGCGTGGCCAGCTAGTTTAGACGAATGACCCCAGTGTAGGAATCCTCTCCTGATCCGGTACTGATACGAAGTCTTACCAGGAGGGGAGGGAACGATTTAGACTCACGGGGAGCCACCGGCATTACCCCTGGAGGGGATCGATGGATATGTTAGGTTCCTCCTCGAGATCCGACCACCAGGAAGGATAGGGACAAGGCGTCGCCTCTGATGTTCTTTCAGCCGGTCGTGAAAATGTAGAACAAAAATCAAAAACGAGCAAAAACAAGGACCACGGGCCTGGACGAGGGTTTTAAGTCTCTGGGGCATTCTGAGGTAAGACAAGTTTTTGTGGTCAGTGTAAATAATTACCGGATGAGAAGCCCCCCTCGAGTAGGTAACGCCACTCTCATGCCAGCTTGATGGCCGATAACTCTCGGCTCCTATGGAATAATTGCGCTAGAAGAGAGAGCGAAGAGTTTGGAGAGAAGCCTCAAGTTACCATCCTTCCGGAAGATGATTTTTGAGTAGTTACCGCTACCCCCCAGGCTCAGAGGAGACGTCAACACTCATGAAATGAACTGCTTGTTGCCGTCCGGGGCGATTGCAGCACCGAGGCGGAAAGAGAAGAGAAGGCTGCTTTAAGGAAAGAAAGGACTCTCTCTGCTTCGGGGTCCTCTATTTTGGGGTTAGTGCCCTTACGGGTGAGCGCGGAGGGAAGGAAAGGAAATTGGGGACAGTCTGTGGTGGGAGAAGAGAAGTGCGGTGGTATGAAGAGGCGCGGTAGTGGGTAGTAGTTGGCGAAAGCCCAGCAACTGCTGAATGACTCTTCAATCCATACGGTCGGGGCTCATTTCTCGATGGCAGACAATTTATCTGGATCCATTTTGTAGGCGAGTCTGGATAGGTTGAAAAAATAACGAGCCCAAAAACGGCAGGAAGGTCTGCTCAAAGAGGCACTTCTCATATTTAGCCGAAGAGGTGATTTTTTCTGCCTGAGCATTGAGCAGAACCTGACGATCTTACATCCGGTGTGTCCTGGAGATTCCGGAGAGAAGGACCAAGATGTCGTCCAGGTTACACCACTACGCAGGAGTAGAGAGGTCCCGGAAGATGTCATTGACCACTCTTGAAAGACGGCAGGAGCATTACAGAGACAAAGGGCATCACTAGTATTCATACGTGGCCGTTCCGGAGGTGTGAATGCCCGTCTTCCATTCATCCCCTTGACGGATACGGATTAAGGGTTATACTGGCCCCACGGAGATCCAGTTTGGTGAAGGATTTCTAGGCCCCCCTCAGCGATCAAAATAATTTCTGGATGAGCGGAAGGGGGTAAGGGTGGTACTTATTTTCACCGTGAATCTGGTTAAGAGACCCTCTATAGTCTATACAGGGACGGAGAGAGCCGTCTTCATTTTTTTACGAAAAGGAAGCCTGCTCTGCCGGGTGAGGTAGATTTCGGGATGAATCCCTTGACCAAATTCTCTCGATATATTCGGACATCGGACCGGGTCTCAGCAGCGGACAATGGGGTAAAATACGCCCACGGGGAGGCGTTAAGTACCAGGGTAACAGGTTCGATAGGACAGTCGTATGGTCTGTGAGGACGGTAATGTCCTCATGCCTCTTCTTTTATTAAGACATCCGCAAATGACAATAGGGAATCGGAAGTCCAGGTTAGATTAGTTGGGGTAGGAGAAGAACAGACAGGTAGAACAGGAACAAACACGTCTTATGACAATCTGTCCCCAGCGAAGAACCTCTACGGTCTGCAGGTCGAGCACAGGTCCATGTTTTGGAGCCAGGTTTAGCCCTAGTAAGAGGGCGTGAGAGAGTCCAGGCAGAACATGAAAGAGATGCTCTCAGAATGCAGCATTCCCACTGCAGAGTTATGGGTTCAGTGATGAGTTGGAGGGGCATGGTAAAAGCAACCCCCGTCCACAGCAAGCGACTGATAATGGTAAACCAGAGGTTTGGTGGGGAATGCGGGTATTTTCTACCAGGGTACGGTGACATAAGATCCGGCTGCCTCCAGAGTCAAGTTGGGCAAGTTCAAAATAACGGATTCTCCCCACAGAGAATTGAGGACTGACAGCAGCAGAGGAGTTGGAGAGGCTTTCTCCCTTGTATAGGTCGACCTCTCTGAGCAGAACTAGGACACGGGTTTCCCGACCTATCCGGACAGGTACGAAATCCGATGCTCCTTCTCCACAGTAGAAGCAACTCCCCTCGGCCACGGCGTAGTCCTGACGGGTTTTGACCATCTGGTTGGTCGACCTTGCATTAGGCTAGGAGGAGAGTGTCACTTGGGGAGAAACGGAGGGAGTAGAGTGACGGGTTTCTGAAACGTAGAAGCTAGACGTGGAAACCTCCTCTCACGGGTGACCTCTTGGCCCGTCCTGGAACCGTTAGGTCAATCGGGGGTGGCGAGATTTATAAGGTCATCGAGAGTGGTAGGAATGTTCCCGACCGGCGAGTTTCATCTTTAATACGGCCGGAGAGGACAAACCCTCCCAGAAAACAGATACCAGAGCGTCGTTTGTCCCAGGCCAGCTCTGAGGCAAGGGTACGAAACCGTATGGCATATTGGCCATGGTGAGGATTTCCCGACGGAGGCGTGTAGCAGAGATGATGCGGGATGAGATCTTCGTCCGGGTTCATCAAAGACTTTCCGAAAGCCGCGAAAAAAAACGAAAAAGGCAGACAGGTCGGACACCAGAGGATCTCCTCTCTCCCAAAGAGTGATTCATCCAGGCCCAGGCCTCCCGGTGAGATGGGAACATTATGAAAAGCAATTTTGGCCCGGTCGGAGTTTTAAAAATGGTGGGAGAGAGTTTTAAAGTCGCAGAGTCACCTGATTAATGAACAACCCGAGCTGGAGCCTGAGCGGTGTTGCCTCACGAAGCCGAGGTGGTGCGGATGAGCGGGGTCCATCACAGGAGCCCATGTATTGGAGAGCAGGGGAGCTGCGGATTGCGAGTCATGGCACCAGCGGGGTTGCTGGTGGAGCTGTCAGAGTGTCCCAGGCAGAGAAATTGACATTCCGCAGGTGACCCAGGATGGGACTCCTGTTGGGACTTTGACGGGACAGTTCATGACACAGGTCCGAGATGGAGGGAACTTGGGGCGCCCAACCGGGTTCCATGGCCCGAGCAAACTGTAACGGGTCTGGGAGGCGGACCTCTGAGCTACTATACAAAGGGCAGTCCTTGTAAGGGAGCGGGTGGGGGTGGCGACCAGAGTGGACGGGCAGGTATCACCGCAGATACTGGGGTAGTCTATGGATGAACTGGGCAGGAGGTCACGGAAGTGACAGGGGCAGTCTTGGATGAATAGGCAGGGAGGTCACGGCATGTAACCGGGGCACGTCTCTGGATGAGTGGGGCAGGAGGGTCAGGCAAGTGACGGGGGCAGTCTCTGGAATGAGTAGGCAGGAGGTCACGGCAAGTGACCGAAGGGCAGTCTCTTGATGAGTGGGCAGGAGGTCACGGCAAGTGACCGGGGCAGTCTCTGGTGAGGTAGGCAGGAGGTCACGGAAGTGATACGGGGCTGTCCTCTGGAAGAAGGTAGATACGACCTGTGATGGCTGAAGCCTCCCGGTAGGCTAGCAGGACGATAGAAAGATGAGCGCTCCCAGGGGCAGCGAGCGAGAGTCACTGGAATAGCAGAAGATCACAGCCCGTGAGGCAGGAGCCTCCAGGTAGGCCAGCAGGCAGGTAACAGATGGAGCGCTCCAGGTGAGCGGGCGTGAGCAGCACTGGGAATAGTGGAAGATCCCAGCACGTGACGGCAGAGCCTCCAGGTAGGCCAGCAGGCAGGGTAACAGATGAGCGAATCCAGTGTGACGGGCGAGAGAGCCACTGGAAGGAATAGCGGAAGATGCAGCACGTGACGGCCAGAGCTCCAGGGTAGGCTAGCAAGCAGGTAACAGACTGCACTGGCGAAATTCAGACAGGTATCTGGCAATGACCCTGAGACTGAAGCAGAGTAGTGAAACAGTGCAAACAACATTGGCTCGGGCACCTCCATTTGGAAGAGGTGCTTATGTAAAGGTGTGTGAAGTCCTCCGGGCCATTGGCCGGGGACTCCTTAGGACGACACGCGCGAGCCCCTTTAAGATGGGGGGCAGCGCACGTGCGCGCACCCTAAGCCAGTGGCAGGAAAAGGAAGCCGCGCGCCGCCAAGCAGAGCGCAGGAGGACGCGGACCCGGAAGCCAGTGAGGGTGAAGGGGAACAGGGTCCCTGCTGCAGAGGGAAGGGACGCCGGCGGCTACAGTTACCCCCCTTTTAGGCCCCCCCCTTTTTTTGGCCAGAGGAAATTCTAGCTAGGATGAGAGGCGGCATGGATGTTCTCACGGGCTCCCAGGTTCTCTCCTCAGGACCAAACCCCTTCCCAATATACCAGAAAAATAGGTCTTCCTTCTTCACCTTTTGTGGCCAGAATGTTCTCTACCTCAAATTCGTTTTCAGTGAAAACCGGAGAGCAGGAGGGGTACCCTTGTAGACTTGGAAAGAAAAAGATTAAGTACCAACCGGTTTGTGGAGAGTACATGGAGGAGTTAGGGATCCGCCAAGTTGGCCGGAAGAGTTTAAATTTGTAGGCCACTGGGGTTGATTGACTGATGGGACCTCCAGAGGACCGATGAACCGAGAGGCCCTAACTTATAGGGAGGAATCTTGAGCCCGGAACATACTTGGATTGAGAGCAGACCTTTATCCCCAGGACGGAAATTGAGGAGGATCCAGACGTTTTTTGTCAGCATTGTTCTTTTCCATACGCTCGGAGACAGAAAGGATTGTGCGGGACCGGGTACTCTCCCATATGGAGGAAAAATTTGTTAACAGAGATCCGCAGCCGGATTGTCCACTGAGATGGAGCCGGGGAAATGGGATCCGAGGATGCTGACCGAAGACTACAAAAAACGGGGATTTGGAGGAAGATTCGCTCTAGTGATTTGATGTGTAAGAAAATTCGGCCATGGCAGGAGAATCCACCCAGTCAAATGGTGGACATTAACGAAGTGCGGGGGTAATGGTCAGGATCTGATTGACCCGTCCACTTGACCACTGGACTGTGGGTGGTAGGCGGAGGAGGAGGAAGAAGTCCAAGGGACGTCTGCAATTTTACAAGTGGTCTCCAGAAACGTGAGGTGAAACTGTACCCCCACGATCCGACACGATGTGACGGGGCAGGCCATGAAGACGGAAGATTGGCGGATAAAGTCTTTAGCCAGGCTCGGGGCAGACGGGAGGCTGGCAGGGGGAACAAAGTGAAGCCATCTTGGAAAAGCGGTCAGCGACCACCCAAAATGACTGTTACAAACCGGCAGAGACGGGAGGTCGTTATGAAGTCCATGGTATATGCGCCAGGGAGGCAGCAGGTTACAGGAAGCGGGAGGAGGCGATCCGGCAGGCAGAGTGTCTCGGAACTTTGTTGCGGCCACAGGAGGCACAGGCAGAAAACAAGTCTATTCGTCCTTGTGCAGGGTAGGCCACCAAGTATAATGCCGGGTAAAAGCTGGAGGGTCTTTTTTTTTGACGGCGTGGCCCAGCTTAGTTTAGACGAATGACCCAGTGTAGGATCCTCTCCCGGATCCGGTACCGTTACGAACGTCTTACAGGAGGGGAGACGATTTGACTCACCGGAGCCCTGCATTTACTCTGGCGTTGATCGATGCTATGTTTAGGTTCCTCTCGAGATCCGGACACCGGAAGGATCGGGACAAGGCTGTAACCGCCTTGATGTTCTTGTTCAGCCGGGCCGGAAATGTAGAACAAAATCAAAACGAGCAAAAAAAAAAGGACACTGGGCCTGGTGGCGCGGGTTAAGTCTCTGGGCATGCTGGAGGTAAGCCAAGGTTTTTGTGGTCAGTGTAAATAATTACCGGTGAAGAGCCCCTCGAGTAGGTAACGCCACTCCTCCAATGCCAGGCTTGATGGCAATAACTCTCGAGTCTCCTATGGAATAATTGCGCTCAGAGAGGAGAAGAGTTTGGAGAAGAAGAGAAGCCGCATGTTACATCCTTCGGAAGATGATTTTTAAGTAATTACCGCTCCGGCTCCAGAGGAGGAAGCGTCAAACCCTCCTATGATGAACTGCTTGTTGCGTCCGGGCGATGCAGCACGGGCGGAATAAGAGAAGGCCTGCTTTAAGGAAAGAAAGGCCTCTCTGATTCCCGGCGGTCCACTCTTTGGGGTTAGGCCTTACAGTGTGATGCGAGGAAAATTGGGGCGTCCGGGAAGAGAAGTGCGGTTATGAGAGGCGGTGGGGGGTTAGTAAGTAGTAGTTGGTGAAGCCAAGGAACCGCTGAATGGCCTTCAATCCCTCCGGTCGGTGCATTTCTCGTGGCAGACAGTTTCTCTGGATCAATTCGTACTAGGCTGGTCTGAGAAATAACGTCAGCCACAAAAACGGGCAGCGAGGTCCTGCTCAAGTGGGCACTTCTCATATTTAGCGAAGAGGTGATTCTGCCTGAGCCATGAGCAGAACTGACGAACGCCCTCCGGATGAGTCAGGGAGGATCGGAGAGAAGACCAAGATGTTCGGTCCAGGTACACCATCTTCGCAGGAGTAGAGAAGGTCCGGAAGATGTTCATTGACCAAACTCTTGAAAGGATGAGGAGCATTACAGAAACCCAAAGGGCTTCACTAGATATTCATAGTGGCCGTCCCGGGTGTTGAATGCGTCTTCCATTCATCCCCTTGACGGTTACGGATAGGTTATACGCCCCACGGAGAATCCAGTTTGGTGAAGATTCTAGCCCCCCCTAGACGATCACATAATTCTGGATGAGCGGAGGGGGTATTACTTATTCTTACACCGTGATCTGTTAAGGCCTCTCTATAGTCTATACAGGGACGAGAGAGCATCCTTCTTTTTTACGAAAAAAGAAGCCTGCTCCTGCGGGGAGGTAGATTTTCGGATAATTCCCCTTGCAAAAATTACTCCTCGATATATTGGACATCGGACGGGTCTCAGCAGCGACAATGTGGTAAATACGCCCACGGGGAGGCGTAGTACAGTACCAGGTACAGGTCGATAGGACAGTGTATGGTCTGTGAGGAGTAATGTCTCATGCCTTCTTTTATTAAAGGAATCAGCAATGACAATAGGGAATCGGAAGTAGTCCCAAGGTAGAGTTAGTTGGGGGTAAGGAGAAGAACAGACAGGATGAACAAGGAACCCAAACTCGTCTCTATGGACAATCCATGTCCCCAGCGGAAAGAACCTCTACGGTCTGTACAGTCGAGCACGGATCCATGTTTATGAGCCATGGTTAGCACTAGTAAGAGGTTTTGTGAGAGAGTCCCAGGCAGAACATGCAAAAGAGATGCTCTCAAGATGCCAGCATTCCACTTGCCAGGTTTATGGGTTCGGTGATGAGCTCTGGATGGGGGCGTGGTAAAAGACCCCCGGTCCACGCAGCGACTGATAATGGTACAACCAGAGGTTTGGTGGAATGCGGTATTTTTCTACCAGGGCAGGTGACATAAGAATTCCCGGACTGCTCCAGAGTCAAGTTGGGAAAGTTCAAAATAACGATTCTCCCCACAGGTGAATTGAGACTGACAGCAGCAGAGATGGAAGAGGCTTTCTCCTTGTTCTAGGTCGACCTCTCTGAGCGAACCTAGACACAGGGCGTGTTTCCGACCTCTCCGGACAGGTATGTATCCGATGCTCCTTACTGCCACAGTAGAAGCAACTCCCTCGCACGGCGTTAGTCTTGCAAAACGGGGGGGGGTTTTGACCATCTTGGTAGGTCGACTGGCATAGGTTAGGAGAGTGTATTGGGGAGAAACGGAGGGAGTGACGGGTTTCTGAAACGTAGGAGCTAAGACGTGGAAACCTCCTCTCAGGGGTGACCTCCTTGGCCCTTCTCCTGGAACCGTAGGTCAATCCGGAGGTGGCGAGAGTTTATGTCATTCGAGATTGGTAGGAAGTGTCCCGACCGGGAGTTCATCTTTAATAGGCCCGGACAAAACCCTCCCAGAAAATAGATTACAAGCAGAGCGTCGTTGTCCCAGGCCCAGCTCACGAGGCAAGGGTACTAAAACCGTATGGCATATTGGCCCACGGTTGGAGATTTCCCTGACGGAGGCGTAGCAGAGTATGCGGGATGAGATCTTTCGTCCGGGTTCAATCAAAGACTTTCCGAAAAAAGCTGCGAGAAAGGCAGGACAGGTCGGACACCAAGAGGATCTCCTCTCGCCCAAAGAGGATTCAGCCAGGGCCCAGGGCCTCCCCGGTTGAGATGGGACATGATGAAAGCAATTTTGGCCGGTCGGAGTAAACTGGGTGGGAGAGGGAGTTTTTTAAAGTGCAGAGTTGCACTGATTAATGAAACCCGAGCCTGAGCGGGGTTGCCTTCCGACAGCGGGAGGGTGCGGAGAGCCGGGGTCCGTGACAGCAAAGCCTGGAGAGGCAGCAGTAATCCTCTGCACACTGTTAGACTGGTGAGACGCTGGGACCGACATCTAAGCTGAGCCGAGTCCACTGCGGCCCGAGATGGATGGGAGACTGCGCAGGATGGCTCGAGATTCCCCTTGTGCAGAAGCGGTGGAACTTGATCCTAACATTACCCCCCCTCCTAGGGCCCCCCTTCTTTGGACTCGCTGCGTTCAATGGCAGCGATGAGAATGAGGAGCATAAAACTTGCTTGGCAGGCTCCCAGGACCTATCTTCGGCCCATAACCCCTCCAATCCACCAAATAAAATCTTTTGCCCCATACCACCTTACACCCTACGAAGGCGTTTACCTCATGGTCGTCGGTAGATGAAACCCGATGTGCTGGCAGAGATGACCGTGAAAACCGGGACCATGAGCTCGGGTTTTCAGGAGGGGATCTGGAAGAAAGGCTGTCGGAGGATACCCAGGTGTGGTGGAAGAGCCATACGGTATACCAAAGGGTTAACCTGCTCGAGGGACTTTGAAAGGACCCAGGTAGTGAGGGTGCCAACTTAAGTGGACTCAACTCGCAGCCTGATTGTTACGGGCGGAGAGCCACCCAAGTCCCCAGGAGCAAATGATCGTGCAGTGGGGCGACCGATGTGCAGTCGGCGGAGGACCTCATCCTTCTTTGGACACCTGAATGGCATCCTGGGTATGGTCCCAAATGTACCGTGCCTCCACAGCCCAGGTCTGCCACTGAAGTCGGCAGAAAGGACACAGGCCATGGGCCCGGAACCCGCAGGATGCTGACCGTAGTTCAGGAGGAATGGAGTCTGTTGGTGGAGGTCAACCTCAGCATTGTTAAGTGCAAAATCAGTCCATGGTAGCAAGGATGCCCATCATCTGCTGGCTGAGGACAAATGTTGTAGAGGTCTGGTGGCCCTCTCTACTAACCCATTCGTCTCGGTATGGTATGCTGGTAGAGAGATTTAGCTCAATACTGAGTAGGAGAAAAAGCTCTCTACCAAGAACCGAGGACGCAAACTGGGGCCTCGGTTACTGACAATTTTGTCCGGCATTGCGTGTTGTTGAGGAAAGATGTTGTCTAATAAACAAACACTGCCAGGGCCCGTGCAGAAGGTAACCCATGTAGCGGCACCAGGTGCACATTGGAACAAATGATCGGTGATTACCCAAATGATGGTTGCAGCCGAGACTTGGGTAAGCCCCACTACAAAGTCCATCCCAACCATCTCCAGGGCCTCCTGTCTGCCACAGCAAAGGGTTAAAAGTTGTAACCCAGCTGGCCGTTGTCGAGGAGGACTTTTCTTGGCGCAGGAGACACACGCCCCGAACTTAGTCCTCCAACGTCACGGGGACATATGCGGCCCACCAGTATGTCCCTCGCCAGCAACTCAGATGTCTCTTTGCCCCAAAAGTGTCCACCACCCTGGACGAGTGTGCCCAAGAGAGTACCACCGGTTGCAAATTCCGGTAAGGCACAAAAAAGTCTTGCCCGGAGGCACAGAGACTCTAGCGAAACGGGCCACAGTTCTCAGGCTCTCTGGTGGGTACAATAAGACGAGGCTCCTCCTCTTTCTCCTCAAGAGGACACCACAGAGGAGAGAGCGCGTACGGCCGGATGTTCCTTCTCTCCCGAGAGAAAATTAGGGTGAAATGAACCGGGTGCAAGAAACAAGGACATCATGGCCTGGCGAGAATTAAGCGCTGGGGGCTGTCTGAAGATCTTATTACAAAATTCTTGTGGTCGGTGAAGGGACTTGGAGGAAGTGGGCCCCCTAAATAGATGTCTCCATTTAAAGAAGGCAACTTCATGGCTAGAAAACCCCCTATCCCCGATAAAAATTCCTCTCCCGATTAAAGGGTCAAGGAAAAAACAAGGATGTTTTCGACCTTGAGCTTTCTTTTGGAGAGGCGGGCTCCAGCACAAGGGATGAGGCATCCACCCTAATAAAAACTTTAAACATCGGGGCGTGTAGGAGGGAAGGCTGGGCAAAAGAACTTAAAATAAAAAGCCTTTTTAACCCTTCCGACCACAATTTGGATTTGTCCTTCTGTGGGGGCTAAAAAGGGAGCTACCAAGGTAAAAAAAGGGGAATGAACGGGCGATAATTTAAATGAACCCATAAAGCGCGGGCACCCTTTAAGAGATGGGGTTCTTCCCCCAGTCCATCACAGCCTGTGGGTTTGGCGGGGATCCATAGAAAAAAAGCCGGGGTGAGTATATACCCAAAGGAAAGGAAAAAGATCCACCCAAAACTTTTCTCTAAGCAAAAAGGGGGAATTTGCCGTAGGGGTTCGAAGCTCTGCAGACATCTCTCCGGGGGGAGTCAATATCTGGAAGAAATGGTTATATCTGATAGACTACGCCCCGAGGTAGAGGCAATCCGGAAGATGTCATTGACAAAGTCTTGGAAAATGGCGGGGGGCATTTACAGACCCCAAGGGCTCACCGATATTCGTAATCCCACCCTGGTATTAAAAGCCGTCTTCCATTCTTTTTCCCCTCACGTATGGGGAATCGGGTTTTAAAAGGGCACCACGCAAGATCTAGTTTAGTAAACCTTTTTGCTCCCAGCCTATCAAAGAGCTCAAAAAATCAAGGGCAACGGGTACTTGTCTTAAGGGTGTGGCGTTAAGACCCTTGAATCAATGCAGGACATAATTCTCATTCTTTTTCCGGTACAAGAAGATCCCGCCCCTGCCGGTGACACTGACTTCTAATGGCCCCTTTCTTGCCGGTTCTCCTGAATAATTGCGACATAGCCTCTGTCCAGGAAGAGAGGGGGATAACCTTCCCGAGGGGGTTCTGCTCGGGCAAGAGGCAAAGGGGAACCACATAGGGGCGATGAGGCGGAAGGTCCTCCGCAGCTTCTTGGAAAAACGTCTCATATACCAATAGCATTGGAATGGGGTAAGCCCCGCGGGTAACCAGTAGTGGTAACCTGAACGAAACTCTAACATTGCCCCTACAGCATCATTTCCAACCCAGTATCCTACCCGAATTCCTCTCTATGGGGGGGAGGGGGAAACGGAGCCAAGGTATTCCTAGAAAGGTTTCATCTTTCCCCGGGAGGACGAGTGGGGAAATAACTCAGAGGGAAGGGGAACAACAATGAAAGGGGAGGAACATTCTGGGTTTTATTGTGAGGGCAATGTCGGGCCAAACATACCCCGGACAGTCACTGATTTTTCAAACGCCACAGAGGGATTGGTGACGGGGAAACAAGAGAGGGCAAATTTTTCCCCCCTGCTCCTGAGTCCACGCAAAGCTCAAATGAGAGAGTTTGGGAAATGCCTAAGTGATTGTCCTTTAAGTGTCATCTGGAGGAAAAAAGCGCTGTTTTCTAGTGAGCGTCCCCAGGGTCACTAACGCGATTGCCTCTGCGATCGCTGTGGCATCTGTTAGTATATGTCACCTGTTCGCCAAAAAATTTCAGACCACCGTTACTCGAGCGGTCGGGAAATTAAAGGTTTCCCGAGGTTTGGCGAAGGGGGGGCCAAACCCAAACCCTGCTTTCAAGGGTTTCCCTTCCCAACCTCCGCTCATTAAAACGAGATCAATGCGGGTAGAAAGGAAAAAAAGAGCCCTCTGTGGCGGGGAAACTCCCTGGGGGCCAAGGCATCCTTTCATGATCCGCCAGTCCTCTCAGTACACTGGGAAAGAGGACTTTATCCGGCCCCTCTAGCTCAAGACCAGAGTCCGAAATTGGACGGGGAACTGGCTGACCATGGATGAACCCTGTGATATTGCCAGCAGTAGCCCGTATGTGGGGGACACGAGGCTAAGAAGACCTTTTCTCAGAGGGCCCCCAGGAAGAGACACTCTGTCCACACGATCATCGTGCTCCCCACGGCGTGCCCACTCCAATGGGCCCCCCCCACAGGAGGGATAAGACAAACCCACCTTTTTCCCCTTCCCCCCCCCCCCCCGGGGAAAAAAAATGCAGCCAGAAGCTCAAGATGAATGGAGCCTGACTCACAACCCCAACATTGCCCTTTCGCACCAGCAAACTTGTCGGGAACGGGGGATGGGATAAAGTCGGGGGCAGGGGGGCAGGGGGAAAAAACTGGCTGCACCGCTTGCAGCCTGAAAAGCGACAAACGGTAACTCCACAGCGAGGTTTGCGCCTAGAGCCCAAAACCCACCCTCCACTGCTGGGTTACCGCTTAGACGTGGTCACGCCATTTTACAGCCAGGGCCCTTTGGGGCTAGTATTTGTTAGGGGTGGCGGGAAAGCACCAAAATTTAAAAATTAATATAAGTCGTTCCAGCCGGGGTCTTACGGCAGGCAGAGCCGCTGCTAGTAGAAAGCGGTACGGCGAACTCGTTACTTACAAGCGCAACTACAGACCTGTGGACTATTTGGCGGTTTTAAGCGGGCCGTTTAACCACAGTGGCGCTAGGTAGAGACGCTGAGATATGGGGCTGTGTCCTGTTTAACCCCCACAGGGAAAGCACAACAAAATGCTTTTCGGACAGCAGTCCGTGTAACGCAATACAAACGCAATCAAACAATCTCTACCGGGGGGAAAACCGGGGGATTCATGGGCTTATTTTAGCCAAGCCCCAAACACATACATACAATCCCTCACCGGAGGTCGGTATTTAGGGGGTTTTTCAGCGAGCCCTAAAAACATGAGTGCACGATCACACTGGCGCAAAGCACATAATTGTAATTGATACATAGTGCATGGCGGCACGCCCCATGCCACCCTTTTATAGTAGCAACTACAGGGCCTGCCAGATAAGGACCAATGGGAAAAACTTTTCCCAAAAAACACAGGTAGTTTAGGCCCTTTCCTGGCGGCCCAATAGGAGCTGCTGCATTTCCTGAGCATGTGACCCCTGATCTCCAATGAGAGATCTCACATGGGCTGCTCAGAAGAGGAAAACAAGGACTTTGTCCAAAGGCGTCCTGCTCGCGCTAACCAGTAGGGCCCAACAATAGAGAGGCCGGGAGAGGCAGCAGTAATCCTCTGACACTGTTAGACTGGCGAGACGCTGTGACCGACGTCTAAATGAGCAGAGTCCACTGCGCCGGAAAAGGATGGGAGACTGCAGCAGGAATGGCTCGAGATTCCCTTGTCCCAAGAAGCGGAACTTCGACCCCTAACACAAAATTCTCCCTTCTGTAGAAGATAATGTGACTGACATTTGTTTTTCTGTGCCCCAAAAAAATTTAATTTTCTCCTAATTGAGCAAGTAACCACTTGTTTATTTCCGCCCCACTTGTATCTCCAGCCAATCTGACCCACATAACCTCTGAGAGTGATATCTTAAGATTAGCCTTTGAGTTTTTTTAAGATATTGAAGAGTTCTCTTAATTGCATTCCCAGTCTCTTTGGCGTGACTTGTTACACGTCGGCTGGAATTCCGACTGTGGCTGTGTATCAAATGAGTTGGTGGTTGCTATGTACAGAAGGCCCCCCATTGCTTGTCAATAACTCTCATTGCTTGGTAGAGATTCTTCTTCTACTTCCAACTTTAAGTAGTACCGGTCCATTGGTGTTGATGCCCCTTTGGCTTCTGACATTCCCAAAAAACCTGTTTAGTATTGTGGAAATTTTAAATTTTGGTTTGAGAAGAAAAAGTCCCATTTTCCCTCTCTCTGGATTGGTTTCCCCAAAATTTAATAGTCAATTTTCCAAGGTCCTTAGTCTCAAAGTGCTGGTTAAAGAATTTCCCCTGCTTTGCAATTTCTTTTTATCTTGATGAGACATAATTGCATCGTTACATATAGGAGAAACTTTCAGTACATCCACTCCTTCCCCTACATTTTTGTATACAAACTGGATCAGTTTGAGATCTTTTTAAAACCTTCATCCATCAAAACTTTGTTCATTTTCGGGGTTCCCAAACTCTTATTCCCCCATAGAGGTTTTTGCAGTTTACAAACAAGATGATCTTCACCCTTTTTAAAATATCCTTGGTTGGCTCGTGTACAACTCTTCTTCAATGTCACCATGTCGGGGAAAGGGGTTTTGATGTCAAAATGTCCCACTGTCATCTGTTGAACTGGGAGCTATGGGCATTAAAGTTCTGGGAAAGTGGGGTTTTCTTCTCAATGGAGAAAATGTAGCATTTATAACCTTCACCATACTTTTGCGAGTTTCCCTTTTGCGACCAATCTTGCCTGAAACCCGTGAAAATTTTAACATTCTGAGTCATTTGTTTGGATGACCCCCACTTACAAACCGATAGCTCTTTTCCTTGTGGGAGCTCAGTAAGCTCCCATGTCTGGAGTTGGTGAAAGGGGTCTATCTCTTCTTAGCAGATTTAAACCACTTTGCTTCTCGTGGACAGGCAGTTTTTTTGCATTCTTTTTGCCATGACTGTGGCTCTGGTTCAGGAAGTGTTCTTACCATATAAGAAAGTCATCTAGCTGAGATACCTTGTTTGGCCTTTCTGAATCTCCTGACTAGAGGTTGACTTGGTTCTTCTTTTGTCTTCCTTGGGGCTTATAGCTTATCCATAACTTCAGTGTTTTTTCCCTTTTCCCGGTCTGGGTTTGGTGATTGAGATTCTTGTTTCTTGCTTTTTTAGGTTGAATAACTGGTGTAAACTTGATGGAAAATTTTAGCCCATACAGAGTTTTCATCAATCACTATATCTCTGCTGATTGTTACTGTGTGTGGTCTCTAGGTTCAGGGTTCTGTATCCCTATTTAGTTTCACTATAGCCAACCAGGACTCCCGCTTTATGTGTGATTCCCACTTGGAACGTTTTTCTTTGGAACATACAGAAACGTTTTGCTTCCGAATATTCTGAGATGCTTCAGGTTAGGCTTCTCGCAGTTTCATAGCTCATATGGAGTTTTATTTGTCGATTTAACTGAAGTCGTTTTGAAGATAGCAAGCTGTCATGATGGCTTCTCCCCAATACATTGTAGGTAGATTCGCATCAACAAATACTACTTCTATTTTCACAGATAGTACAGTTCTTTCTCTCTGAAATGCCATTTTGTTCTGGGTTGTATGAAGGGTAGTCTGGATCACGATTCCATTCTTTTTCAAATGGTTTACACCTTACTATTTGTTATTCATTTCCATTATCTGCTTGCTGGCTTTTGGCATTCTTCCAAACTTGTTAAACACTACAGCAAGATATTCTTAAATTTTTCGTGTAACTTCATCCTTCTGTGAAGCAGGTAGCGACTGTATATCTGGAGTAGTCATCAATAAATGTGAGAAAATATCTCTTCTTTCTTAGGAGTTTGAGAAACTCATTGGACCACATACATCTGTATTATCAGAGGGAGAGGCTGTGCAGATTAGTGGTGCTTATTTTGGGAAGGACATTTCTGTTATTTTTACGGTAGCAGAGGATGAAAACAAAAAAAGGCAATACACCAGAGCAGTTGGAATCTATGAGATTGCAGTACCCGGGACTAACCACCGCAACTAGAGGCAGCCGTGCAGCGTTCCTACGTTGGTCCTAGACGCCTCGTCACAGCCTGAGAAACTAACTACACCTAAAGATAGAAATAGGAAAGCTATCTGCCCGGAGCAGAACCCCAAAGATACAGAAAGCCCCCAAACATGTAATGGCGGTTAGACAAGAGGAAATACTGACACAGAAAGAAAATAGTATGAGCAAACGCTGGGGCCCAAACTATCTAAATAGAAAAGGACAGAAGGGTACTTACTGCAATCCCAGAAAACCCTGAAAAACACCAACTCTACTAATTTCAAAATCACCTGAGATCACACGACCTCTACCACCTAAATTAGTTCTCTGGTGTAACAAAAACAGCAGCCACTGAAAAAACTGGAAAAAGCAAAAGTACAAAACACAGTGGCTGGACTAAACTGAGAGGGCAAAAGCCCCCGGAGGGGACCCAGAAGGCCCCCACAGAAGTGCAGGACCAAATGCAAAAATATAGCAAAACACAAAATAAGAAATTGTCTTATCTGATAGCAGGAGATGCAGACACACACAGCAGGCTACAAGGAAACTGGAAAGAAGGATTCAGACCAGAACAATTGATCACCGGCAACCCTGATGGGAAAATCACTCCCTATATAAGACCAAATCAGTAACACCTGATTCCCAGTCCTCACAGTACCGCTTGTAACCACCAGAGGAGCCTCTGCTCAGAACTCATCTCAAACCCATTCACAACAGTACCCCCCCCTTGAGGAGGGGTCACCGAACCCTCATTTGAGCAACCAGGTCGGTCAGATGAGTTCTATGATACGCACGGATAAGTCTCCTAGCATGGATGTCCGAAGCAAACACCCAAAATTGTCTTCCTGACCATAACCTCTCCATTTAACCAAATACTGAGTCTTCGTCTAGAAAAACGAGAATCCAATATTTTCTCAACCACATACTCCAGATTGCCCTCAACCAAAACAGGGTCAGGAGGCACAGCGCAGGAACCACTGGCTCAACAAACCTCTTCAACAAGGACTTGTGGAACACGTTATGGATCTTAAATGTCCCGGGAAGAAGCAAACGAAAAGAAACAGGATTAATAATCTCCATGATCTTATAAGGTCCAATGAACCTGGGCTTAAATTTAGGAGATGCTACTCTCATAGGAATATTCTTTGAGGACAACCAGACCAAGTCCCCCCCTTTAAAACCGAGGACCATCAGTCCTATGCCGGTTAGCAAACCGCTGGGCCTTCTCCTGAGAGAGGGACAACCTCTCCACTAAACCCGGTCCCAAATCTGCTTTCATACGCTCAACAACAGAGTCAACACCTGGACAGACAGAAGCCTCCGTCTGTCCTGAAGAAAATCGAGGGTGAAACCCAGAATTACAGAAAAACGGAGACATCAAAGTGGCAGAGCTAGCCCTATTATTAAGAGCAAACTCAGCCAAAGCAAAAAAAGAGACCCAGTCATCCTGATCAGCAACACAAAGCATCTTAGATAAGTCTCCAATGTCTGGTTTGTTCTCTCAGTTTGACCATTGGTCTGAGGATGAAATGCCGAGGAGAAAGACAATTGAACACCCAGTTTGGAACAAAAAGTCCCCAAAATTGGAAACAAACTGGACCTCCTTGTCAGACACAATGTTCTCAGGAATGCCGTGTAAAACGAACCACGTGCTGAAGGAACAACGCACCAATTCAGAGGAGGAAGGCAACTTAGGGAAAGGCACAAGATGTATCATTTTGGAAAACCTATCACAAATTACCCAGATGGTGGTCATTCCTGAGAAACAGGAAGATCGGAAATGAAATCCATAGAGATATGGGTCCATGGGCTCTTGGGCACAGGCAATGGCATCAACAAACCCTAGAGCGAGAGCAAGGCTTGGAGCGAGAGAAGTCCCGCAGGACTGGACAAATTCCCTGACATCACGAGACAAGGTAGGCCACCAAAAGGACCGACTAAACCAAGCCTGGTACCAAAAATTCTGGATGCCCAGCCAATGGGAACAATGAATCTCAGACATCACACTCTTCTTCCATGGTCCGGGACAAACAATTTTCCAACAGGGCAGTGCTCGGGCCTATCCTCCTGACACCCCTCCAGAGCAAGTCTCAAATTGGGCGAGATGGCGGAAAGAACTACAAACCCCCCTTCAAAATAACAGAGGGGTCAGATAGCTCAGGAGAGTCCCAAGGAAACTCCTCGAGAGGGCATCCGCCTTAACATTTTTTAGTGCCAGGAAGAAAGGAAAACCCCAAAATTAAAACGTGTGAAAAAACAAGGCCCACCTGGCCTGTCTAGGATTGAGTCGCTTGGCAGTTCCAGATGACCAGATTCTTATGGGCCGTAAGGACCACCCCTGTTTTGGCTCCCTCCAGCCAATGTCTCCACTCTTCAAAATCCACTTCATGGCCATAACTCCCCATTCCCACGTCATAAAATTTCGTTCATAGGAGAAAATTTCGAGAGAAAAGGCAAAGGGGTTTTTTAAGGCTTGGTTTTTTTGGGACAAAACGGACCTGCCCCAATTTTTGAGGCTCAACCTCCACCTAATGGGAGAGAAACTCGGGGCCTAGAAAGGGCAGAAGTGAATCTCTCTTAAGTTCCTGAAACGAAATCCTGGAGGCCAATTCACACACAAACCCTTTCTGGTAAACAGTTAATGGTTTTAAATAACAAGAAATTACCAATAAATTTTCATTTAAAAAATTGGAAACCCAAAAATCTCGAAAGCCTTTAATGAAAAAAGTTGGCCCCAAACACAGATGGCCTAACCCCTTAAAGGGCCTTAAAACAAATGGGGACAAAATGAAAACCCAAATGAATCCTCTGTAAAACCCAAAAAAACTTTGATCCTTCCATACAGAATTCTCTCCAAAAAACGGAATACAGTTCGAACATGCTTCACATGAAGTCCAGTCATTTAAAAAAATCAAGAAACATCCAAAAACAATCAAAACTTGTCCCCCCAAAAACCCGAAAAAGTCATTCTGAAGGATGGGGAAAAGGGAAAGGGGCATTAGTGACCCAAAGGGACACAAGGTA
>JARQOD010000005.1:276831696-276855402 GCA_033576555.1 Oophaga sylvatica
GATAGATAGATAGATAGATAGATAGATAAAGATAGATAGATAGATAGATAGATAGATAGATAGATGAGAGATATATAGATAGATAGATAATAGATAGATAGATAGATTAGATAGAGATGATATGAATTAGATAGGATAAATGATAGATAATGATAGATAGATAGATAGATGAGATAATAGAAGATAATAGATATAGATAGATAGATAGATAGATAGATAGATAGATAGATAGATAGATAGATAGATAGATAGATAGATAGATAGATAAGATAGATAGATAGATAGATAGATAGATAGATAGATAGATAGATAGATAGATATGATAGATAGGATAGATAGATAGATAGATGAATAGATATGGGATAGATAATAGATAATAGATAGATAGATTAGATAGAGAGTATATAGATTATATAGATAAATGATAGATAGATTAGATAGATAGATATGAGATATGAGATAGATAATAGATAGATAGATAGATAGATAGATAGATAGATAGATAGACAGATAGATAGATAGATAGATAGATAGATAGATAGATAGATAGATAGATATGAGATAAATAGATAGAGAGATTATATAGATAAATGATAGAGAGATTATATAGATAAATGATAGAGATTATATAGATAGATAATAGAGAGATTAGATAGATATATAAATAGATAGATGATAGATAAATAATAGATAGATAGATAGATAGATAGATAGATAGATAGATAGATAGATAGATAGCGTTCTTCTATATTATCAACTGGTCCAAAGTAGACATATTTATTTTATTGATTTTTTTAATATACAGAAAGTGCCCACTGCCATTTCACTCTCACAGACTTATTATCCTCAGACAAAGATTGGCTATGAGATAATTGACATAAAGCCATCATTGATCTTTAATCTGTATTTCATGACCAGTTCAACAGTTATGAACCTAGTAATACAGGTGACGGGTCATCAATATCTGTTTGAAAAGTAAATAAGAACAAAGTGGACACAAGCTAAGGCTTCCCTATGTATTTTCCTGGTAGAACATATCATAAAACCTGCTGTATTGACATTTCTTGTGTCCATTTGTATATTTTATGTTATCTGATTCTTGATTGGTATCTTAGCTGGATGCCAATGAAGTGGACTTCTGTACGAGCTTCATTCTCCAAGACATTGACACTGCAGGCTCCACCAGGAGGACAAGTAAACTCAGATGACCTCTTTGATCATTCCCATGAATGGTCCATAGAGAGTTGGAGGGCAATAAAGTGAAGCAGTGAACGTCCTGGTAACCTCTGGCCTGGCCATTCTGGGATGACATTTGTTCATCTACACGAGTGGAGGTAAAGGTGCCTCATTTAGGGACATTCTCCATCCAGGACTTCATGAGTCAAAGGGCGTGAGCGACACGCGAGGCTTTCCATCAATGGCCCCATGTAAAGCCCGGCTGTGAGAAAGTTATTTATTAATATAGCCAATTGTGGCTGGTTCCCATCCAGGGAGAATAGAAGAGGCTGCTCTGGAAGCTTTCACACCAGCTAGTCCATTTTTATTCTGTCCTGTGGCTCAAAGTTGAAGTTCCCCAAGTGAAATGACAAAAGGCAATAGGAACACATTTTCTTTGCCTTAAAAAGCAAGGGTGAAAGCAATCTAATGTGCCCAGTGGAGCACAATGCAGCATGAAAGGCTGGGTGTTAAAAGTAAGGGCAGTGTTTGCAGCAAATGGGATGGAAAATTAAATGAAATTAAATAGCTTGAACGACCGTATTGTTCCTTATTAAAAAAGACACATTAATTACATGGTTTCAGCTTTATTCCAGGACAATGTTTGGACTCAATCAAAACATTCCACCATGGGTTTTATAGACTCCAGCTAAGAATCTGGAAGTCTCGTTAACGCAGATAAACCTGGGCACAAAGATGACTTTGAAACATATTTTATTGGTGGAGCCCTGTTTATGCCAAGCGCTGAACTGTCTGAGACCCTTAGTAGCAGACTGGCACTGGGAGCTTTTAACTTAACAGGTTGCCCCATAATGAGGCATGAATGTTAAGAAACAACAGTCATCTACAGAAGAACAGTAGCTGAAAGCAAAGTCCCATCAGGGAGTTCTATTCAGAGAAGCAAAATGCTCCAGATCAGAGGATGGGAAGGTCTGCTGGGCGAGCAACACCAGGGCATGGGCCAGTCCAGCACACACCAACGGAACCATCGGCTCAGGCTTTTATTGGGATTTTTTTTAGTTAAAAGTAAATATATATACAGTGTAAATATCTGATCTCTATTGTCTAAAATATACTACTTTTTTATCTATTGTCTATCTATCTATCTATCTATCTATCTATCTATCTATCTATCCTATCTATCTATCTATCTATCTATCTATCTACTATCTATCTATCTATCTATCTATCTATCTATCTATCTATCTATCTATCTATCTATCTATCTATCTATCTATCTATCTATCTATCTATCATATCTATCACTATCTATCCATATCTATCTATCTATCTATCTATCTATCTATCTATCACATATCTATCTATCTATCTATCTATCTATCTATCTATCTATCTATCTATTATCTATCTATCACATATCTATCTATCTATCTATCTATCAATCACATATTATCTATCTATCTATCTATCTATCTATCTATCTATCTATCATATATCTATCTATCTATACATTCATTAACAACGCTCTATGTACAGATATGTCTTATATTTAATTGTATATGTATATACATATGTGTAAATATGTATTTGCATATACCTTTATTCCATATATCCTAGTGCAATCATTATATATATATATATATATATATATATATATATATATATATACAGATTTGTATATCTAATATTTTAGGCATAGTATAGGTCAATTATATTTGTCCTTTAATCCATCATCTAGACATACATGTATTACATGCATATCATGCAATCATGCATACACACATATTATACATAGTACAAACAACAAAATAATATAAACTATATATATCATCTAGACATAGACATATTTAAATATATATATATACGCACACACATCTGTATTAATAGTAATATTAATAGTATAAGGTCCACATATATAACTATTATATATATATTATATAATGTTACATTTTGGATGAAATCTAGTCACTGTGATTGTTATTACAAATCTTTGATCAAACACCAGCTACTCCTCTTTCTGTCGTGTGAATTGAGAACCTGCTAGCCATCCTGTGCTCCGGCGAGGGGACAGGGGGACACGAGAGGTTATGGTCTGTGAATAGCGAGCACATCGTGACCAACTGTGCAGCGAGCAGGAGAAGCGGGTGGGATGGGAAGCAGCCTCTGAATAGTAATTAAGTTTCTATGGGAATCCCAGCAGATGACATGTTAAATCCAGTGTGGATCTGTGTATTATTAATTGCACATCCCATTAGTGCTGATGATCACATAGGGACCCAGTGCCGCATACAGTGTGAACATGGGCAGAGTCATGCAGGATCCCTGTGTGCATTGTGCTCTGCTCCTCTCGCTTGACATGCTGCAGATAAAAGTCGCCTGAATGGCCATGTTTCACTGTACCTTATAAATTCATACCTCTTCTCTCCGCATCCCCATAGAATAAGCCACTGACTCAATTCGATTTTCCTTGCTGCTGGGCACATTTAAGGGAGTCTCTATTGGTGAAGTTCATTTCTAGGCAAATGTATTCAGGGCCTGATTGGGATGAATAGGACCGTGTGTCAGCCGCCCCTAATTGGGATTAAAGCACTTGGAAGCATATGCAGAGAGTGACAGAAATTCTCAGGTCGCTTTGTGCTCGGCTCCCACCCGCCCCGACCCTCTTCCAGCTCTGAGATTTATAAAGACCTCAGCAGAATACAGCACCCAAGAATGAGCAGACTACTGGCTCTCTGTGGGGCAGCCATGATACCCCCGAAGGAGAGCCGTCCAGGGGTACACCATGGGGCTTACAGGGTGCAAGGAAGGTTTGTGAGCAGAGCAAACACTTCTGCAGATAGGTGGATGTGCAAGGAATACAATCTCTCTACATTTCTGAATAGGATTTGTGGAAATCACATAAATGACACATGGGCAAAAAAACATTATTCAGATGTATGCAACAGACTTTTTTCTGCAAAATAGGATTAAGAAAAATCACACACAAAAACACATGCTGCAAAATCAACAGCAGTTCGATGTATGGAGCAGATTTTTTTCCTTCTGAGATTTCTGCAACTAATGTGTCCCTAACTCATAAATGTATCTTGTCCCTCAGAGGACATCTCTGATCAGCACAATGGCCCAACACAAGTCTTCTATAAAGCTCCCAAATTACAACCCCAAGTGGTCACAGAGCCCTAGAAATGATAAGTAATTAGAAGACTCTAAGAGAAATAGGATGCTGCCCAGCATCACAATCTGTAGCATTGTACAAGGTATTGGAATCATCTCCTGCTCAGGTGATTAAATTATCACTTGTGCAATAATAAGGAAATCCTGAAAACATGCAGTCTTGGTGGCCCTTGAGGACTGGAGCACCACTGATGTAGATCATCAATATAATGTGAGCATAGGATAGGTCATCAATATGAAGTCTTGTGCATCCAACACCCTATACTCCCACTAACCAGCTAGGATCTACTTCATTGAGGACCATATGGAAGCCCTTTGAACAGAGCTGCAAAGTGCAGCTAGATTCAGTGTGACACGGCCAGGCATTGCAGAACAGCTCCTATTATTTTTGTAGCTCTTTTCAATAGAAGCTGTTCTGCAGTAACTGGTAGGGCCACTATACATTAAATGAAATATCCATATAAAGGTCACATCAGGTCACAGCTGGAGCTAATATCATTTTGGGTGGCCATGTGGGCCTCCCCATAATGTCCTGCAGCATATAATATTATATGAATTATAATTCCTTGTACAGTAGTGGTCAGTATGTGGGCTATTCCAATCAACAGTTCCCAGTGGATCACAATTTGTAGGGCAGAGTTGTTTTCCATCTCCAGAGTCACTAGGTAGGTCTCTCTGCTATATCGTGAAAGCTCTTATAGTTAGCAGGCTTTCTCTTTCTCACCGGTAAAGTGTAAGCTCTTTTGCTCAGCCAAGTTCTCAGTGTCTTGTAATGTGTAAGCTCTAAGGAACAGAGGGGTTCTCACTCTCCCTCCACTCCCCAAGGTGTAGTTTTTGAGCAATTCTAAGCTTTCCAGGATTGAGATTCACTTGAATTTATTTGCTGCAATTCATTTCAAATTATGGGGGTAATATTGGCCGAAGTCGAATTTCAGAAGATCCGCTCAGCTCTACTGATATGCATTTTACCAGTTTACATGATGTCTCTGCTTTGGACCACTTTTACTGTACTAACCACTGCATACCAGGAACATTCTAGAACAGTGTTGGACTGGGTGCTAAGGGTCCACCAGTAACATTCACTTTGGGCGCCCACTTTTCACCTGCATACAAATATTACACTACCCTTGTTCACAAATTTACCCATCTCTCTATATAATAATAACTGGGTAGTTTTATTTAATGAATGATGAGATGCTGCTTTTTCTGTACAGAGTGAATCAAGGGAATTATGTCAAGTATTGTCCATACAGTGGGGTTGGGGGCCCAAATCTGCACAGGGGCCTCCCGGGGGATTCCCTGTTCCCCTATGGGCCAGTCTGAGCCTGCCCTAGAAAACTTATCATTTTAGAGAATCTCTAATCCAGTCATCTATCCATCACAATTTGGGCCTGGTGCTTTATCCAGAATTGCTACATTTCCATATATGTTCTGCTTCCAACAAATAAACCTCAGGGATTCACTGTTCAGTTGCAGTATAATATATTCCAACCCTCACAAGAGCCTTTTTTAAACAGATAATCAAAGCTATTTACTACACATTTTAACTCTGTGGCTGATGTGTGTAGATACTTACAGCAAAGTCTCAGCTGTAATATACAAATTAACCAACTAAAACGAACATTTTAAATAAAAATGAAAATACTTCTGTGTTTTCATTCTATATCTCCAACACTTAAAGTCAGATGTGGAAGGCAACTGAGACATAGTCCATTCATGCATCCTGAGGTCAATACCAATACACGGTACTCAGAGATATCACCATGCAAAATCCATTCCTTCTCTGATCTTCTCACAGCTATAAACAATGCCTACAAGTTCTGTAAGATTCTTCTCCAGCAAAGAACTTTCACAAATTCAAGAGGCTTTGGATTCCTGCTGATTTTGGTCATTTTTCAATCTGCTAATCTATAATGCCACTTTTAGTCCCTGGGAAAAGAGCAGATGTGAGTTGTATTATGTGCCCACCAACAACTTTCCATTAAAGTGAATCAATGTAGATATCTGGGCCAAGTCATCTCACTCTGGTAGTAGATGATAAGAATGGGGTCACACCAGTACACACCACCAGAGTAGTATTCATCTTCAGGTTTACTGGTATGGACAATGATGTGTTTAATGCCTTACATACTGCAACAAGAATCACAACTGGATAAGATTCATTAAGAGTCTCACATTCATTATACTAAATCTGTATATTAACCGGCAAAAAGAAAAGATCTATCACTTGTTCATGACTTTATGGGATAAAACAGATCTTTGTCCTATCTGAAAGAGAACATCAACAAAAGGTGGAATAGGTTTCCTTTCAAAAGCCTTCAGTGTAAGGAGAGTAATAGAATGGATGATGAGAACTGAGGCAGACACAGACTTGAGCATAGCAGATGCATGCACTAATTTAGGTCTAAGTTTTCCTCGTTAAACCCTTACTGACACAGCCTATTATCATTGACTTCTTCTCAGTGATACTATGGCTACTGTGAACATTGGAGACTACTGATCCCCATGCATCTTCACATACCTACTCAAATTCTTGATTATTCCTTAGTGCTTTTGCTCTGGAAATAGTTCAGTGTTTTGCTATGCATAGTTTTCATGAGATGAAAGGAGATACCTAAATCACATCATGGTGCTGACAGTGACAGCACTGCCATGGACATGAAGATGTAAGAGGGATATTGATGGAACAGCTCTATTCCCCACTATAAAGAGCCGCTAGAGTAAATGTGGGTGCACTTGTTGAATAGAGGCATTGAAGTGGCATTGTAAGGCCAGTAAGCAGAGTTACTTCCAGGCATTCAGCACCACTGACAGCTCCTTACACACAAATAACCTCTATTCACAAGCACTCACTGCAGGTCCCTAGCAGTGGCCATACACAAACATTGTGCCTCCACTGTGACACACAGTTAATCACCTGGTAAATCGGGTAAAAGCCTTTTAAGAAAGTCTTATTGAGGTATTCATTGGCATTTATAACCTCCAAACACTTAAAAAAAGAATGTGTTAAACCTCCCTGGCAATGTCTACAAGTGAATTAATCTACTGGTTCAATGTCATTGTCTACAACAGACTTAAGTAACCAGGGTATTAATCATTCATATGATTAAAAGGACTTCAAGAGCCATTTACATAGATGCTACATCTCCTTGCCTATAAATCACATGTATCATTATATAAGCAACAAAATGGAGAACTACCATGCTGAAACAGATGGATTTTATTGGTCTGTGAATTCACAGGCTGCGGATAAGCTTGGTGAATGATTCTGTTTTCCCTGCATGAACATATTGCCTGAGTGGATGAGGAGCCTGGGCTGTATGCGTGAGAAATTCTTGCTTTAAAACATCAGGGAGACTCCAGTCTTCAGCTGCTTCTCCAGAATCAAAAGCACTGGAGCATATGGGTTACCAACCTCCCAGCATCCCTACACCATCAGAAATATCCAGACGCCTGGTGACGTGTGATCACATCCTACATACAAAATTCTACCACCACTCTGATATATTTCCACATGTACTTTGTAGTCTTTTTGTATGAAAATATAATCACTCTACAGCCTAGTCTTATAATTTTGCTGATACGGGTCATTATCTACTTAGATAAATCATAATTCAATGAGTAAAAAGCTGAGAAATATATATAAAATATATATATATGTTTCTCAGTGTGTATATATATATACTGTATATATATATATATACTAGATGGTGGCCCGATTCTAACGCATCGGGTATTCTAGAATATGTATGTAGTTTATTTATGAAGATTTAAGAATAATGCAATGCATACACAGGATTTTCTGGGTAAGATATATACATTATCATTAAATGTTATTGCTCATAGAACTTAATACAACTGAACGAAATTATTAAACAGATCATCAAAATATAAAAACTATTACATGAATATCTAACTGTATTTAAATAAATCATCGGACGAAAGAAGTACATCGACACTATAATATATTTGTTAACGATATCAACCCAAAATATTAGTGAATGTGACTGAACTATGTTGCAATGTGACTGACAGAAAGTATTCAGTAAACGTGACAGAAATATGACACACTGTGACTGACAGAACGTGTTCAGTAAACGTGAGTGAACTATGTCGCACTGTGACTGAGAGAACTTATCCAGTAAACGTGACTGAACTACATCACACTGTGACTGATAGAACTACACATACCGCTTAGAATTAAGACTAGAGGATCTTATTTCACATAGTCTGGGAGTCATTCATATGTCTTTTAGCAAACTCTATGTGGGCTTTCATTTGTCTGGAACTGAGGAGAGGCTTCCGTTGGGCCACTCTGCCATAAAGGCCTGACTAGTAAGAGGTTGCAGTGATAGTCGACTTTGTGGAACTTTCTCCCATCTCCCTACTGTATCTGTGGAGCTCAGCCACAGTGATCTTGGGGTTCTTCTTTACCTCTCTCACCAAGGCTCTTCTCCCACGATTGCTCAGTTTGACTGGACGACCAGGTCTAGGAAGACTTCTGGTGGGCACAAACTTCTTCCATTTAAGGATTATGGAGGCCATTGTTCTCTTAGGAACCTTGAGTACTGCAGAAATTCTTTTGTAACCTTGGCCAGATGTGTGCCTTGCCACAATTCTGTTTCTGAGCTCCTTGGACAGTTCTTAACCTCATGATTCTCATTTGGTCTGACATGCACTGTGAGCTGTGAGGTCTTATATAGACAGGTGTGTGCTTTTACAAATCAAGTCCTAAACACAGCTGGACTCCAATGAAGGAGTAGAACCATCTCAAGGAGGATCTCAAGGAAATCAACAGCATGTGACTTAAATATGAGTGTCTGTGCAAAGGGTCTGAATACGTATGACCATGTGATATTTCAGTTTTTCTTTTTTAATAAATTTGCAAAAATTTCTACATTTCTGTTTTTTTATAGTCAAGATGGGATGCAGAGTGTACATTAATGAGAAAAAAATGAACTTTTTTGAATTTACCAAAAGGCTGCAATGAAACAAAGAGTGAAACATTTAAAGGGGTCTGAATACTTTCCGTACCTACTGTAGTTGAAATTTGACCCTCCAGCTGTTTTTCATCATATCACTTATTGTTCCAGCCTTCTGTTAACCCTATCGCATCTTTTATATGACATATTACTGCCATCAATTTCAAAATGAGGGTTTTTTTTTTCAAATTAAAAAGAAAAAATAACATTAATTTTCTGATATATGCTCTAAATTTTGTTGTGAATAAAATATGACTGTAAGAGATTGTATCACTTTTCCACTACATTTTATAGTGTCCCAACTTTTCTTGGAATTGGGGTTATACAGTGCTCAGCATAAATGAATGCACCTTCTTTGAAAAATAAGATTTTAATCAATCTCTCACTGAACACAAGAATATCTTAAAATTTTGACAGATGATGGAATGAACAAGCTGAAAAAAAGGGAGAAAAGGCCAAGCATATAGGGAGCACACCCCAGAAAATAGATCAAGAAGTGTGATACATAATTATACATTTTATTGAAGGACAAGAGGACTAACAATAAAAACAATTAAAATGCAAAACACACCTCCACAGTGGCCCCATATGGTAGTGATGTTATATAATACAGCACCATATACAAAAAGTACTCATACAAAAATATGTGAGAAAGAGGCTTAGATACATAAAATAACCTAACAATAACCCCCTAATCTGGGCGTCCCCCGAAAAAGAGCAAGACGCCAGTGTACACTCAAAGGAGGCCCCAATAAATCTCAAGGTTGCTATAAAAATGGTAAGCAATCCATCCAAAGATAGATAATCACCCCTCCAATCTGGGGATAAAAAAGGTGCATGTACTGAGGATCAGCAAAAGGGAATGGGAGCATATGCTAAAGCAATGTGAGAGAAATAAGTAGTGGGGCAATAGCATCACCATAAGGAGTAGTCCAGTGGAAAGCGTCAGGGGTCAGGCAGTCTGGGAGAAGGTCCACACGTATCGATGCTGAGGAGCAGCTTCGTCAGGGGAAGTTAAGCAATCACAGTCATTCATACCTTAAATAGCGGTCAATCAAGGAGAAAACAGAAGAACGGTGTGTCAGATAGTATGTACTGGAAGTGGTATCCTGGCCAAGATAGGCGCATGCGCTTGTAAGTCCCCAGGTTAAAAACATCGCGTCAAGATTTCTATTTGATGAAGAGGTTGTTATCATGTAAGTCGGAATAGCGCATTCGCACAGTGGTGCTAAGGGCGGACGTTGCCAAGGAATGAAGGAAAGCTCCTGGCACGCAGGCCTAGAGAGATGAAAGTCATGAAAAGTCATGAAATGTATAGAGAGCCTGCGCATGCGCACAGTGATAAATCCTCAACCAGAGGGTGTAAACAGTGGGCGCAGCGCGCAGGACAATAAATAAATTAGTCAGAGTGTAAACATATAAATAGACTGGAAAGCACAGCAGGGATATGACATAGGAGCGCAAAACACTGAACTAAGGGACAAATGCCCATGTGAGATTGGTAGAGAGAGGGGAAAGAAGAACGGGAGCACAGGTCGGAGGTGAAACACCTGGGCAAAGTAACCCTATAGGAAATACCGTATATAAGTGCCCAAATATAAAGACAGGACTGCAAAGACAATCTGTATAAAAAGGATAAATACGCATGTCATCCAGGCATAGGTAAGCCAGGATGGCAAAACCTCGCAACCCAATTACGGGGAGAACAGAAGAGACTTTAAATACGAGTATAGAATGCAACTAATCCAGCACATTCCTCTCTTCTTTTTATCTTATAAAAAAAGGGGGTTTTAGGCCAACACAGTTCAAAAACACATGTTTTGTGCACAAAGTAGTGCACAAAGTAGTGCACAAAAGGGAGCACAGTGTGAACAAGGAATAATAAATGAATATACATATATGTTAATATATATATATATATATATATATATATAATATACCGGGTTGGACAAAATAATGTAAACACCTGGAAACATGGTGTAGGTCCACAATATGGTGTAGGTCCACCTTTTGCGGCGATTACAGCCTCAATTCTCCGAGGTATGGATTCATACAAGGTGTGAATTGTTTCCAAAGGAATTTTAGCCCATTCTTCAGTGAAAACACCCTCCAGTTCTTTGAGCGACGATGGCAGCGGAAATCGACGTCTAACTTGAATCTCTAAAATCGACCATAAATGCTCAATAATGTTGATGTCTGGGGATTTGGGGGCCAGATGAGATGCTCAACTTCATTAGAATGTTCCTCGTGCAATGCTTTAACGATTGTAGATGTATGAATTGGTGCATTATCATCCTGAAAGATGGCGTTCCCCTCCGGGAACAGTGCTTGAACCATAGGATGCATTTGGTCGCACAAAATGCCTAAATAATCGCGGCTGTTAATTCTTCCATGTGGGATATCATTGGCCCTGCGGATCTCCACGAAATAGCACCCCAGATCATCACAGAACCCCTGCCATGTTTTACGGTTGGGAGAAGGGAGTCTGGATGGAATGCTTCTTTCGGCTGTCTCCAAACGTACACGCAGCCGGAGGTCGGAAATAGGGTAAACGATGATTCGTCTGAGAATATCACATGTTTCCACGGCTCGAGGGACCAATTCTGGAGGTTTCTTCACCACTCTAAACGCTTGGAAACATTTGTCATTGAGAGCAGCGGTTTTCGAATTGCAGCTCTTCCGTGGAATCCAGATTTGTTCAGCTCCCGACGAACAGTTTTCGTGGAAACTGGGTTCTGTAGGTGTTCATTGAGCTCAGCAGTGATTTTCGGAGCTGTGGTCTTGCGATCCTCTCTCACAATTCGCTTTAGAGTCCGACGGTCTCTTTCAGTCAACTTCGACTTTCGGCCGGACCTGTGCTTTGCTGCGTACGTTTTTCCTTCTCTTTCAAACGCAGTCATTACTTTGGAGACAGTACCTCTTGACACGCCAAGCATTCGGGCCCTTTCGGTTACACTAGCACCTGCCATACGAGCACCAACAATTTGGCCTCTTTGAAAATCCGAGAGGTCTGCCATTGGTATCAGGTTCTCATCAATGTTCTTACAATTATGCAAAGCAAACAGTAAATTTACATACACATATCACATAACACAAATAATCAACTTCAAAACATTACCATATGTCACGGTTTGCATGTTTATAACATGTTCGAAGATTATTATGCCAAAACGTTAGGTGTTACCATTATTTTGTTCAACCCCTGTATATATATTAACTGTATATATATATATCTTTGCGGATGACATCCGCGGAGCATAAAAAGTTCAACCCTGAAAGCTTGTAAAGAGGAGCTCTTCATTGAGTCCATTGGGTGACTAACTCTGCAGGTTAAAGATCCAGCTGGATTCCGTTTAGATGCTTCCTTAAGTTTCCTCATCTGGCATTAGAGAAAATCCTCTGTAAACCAAAAAATTAAATGTTAGAAGTAGAGCCACTGTGTTCAGTCAGGAAGTGTGAGGCCACTGGAGTTAGGGTTTTACCCTTCTTGAGGTCAGAAGCAGCCAAATGTATTGTGGACAAGTGCTTCTGTGCCCTCTTCCTAAACTCCTGGGAAGTCTGACCCACGTAGACTTTCTTACATGGACAAATAAGAGCATAGATGATGTTAGTTGATTTACAGTTAATGTAAGATGTCAACCGGAATGTTTTTGAATCAAAGGGATTAGTGAAAAAATCCCTGGTGTGGGGAACATACAAACAGACACTGCAGTCCCCACAGGGGAAAGATCCCCTCAAACGCATGCCCCGATTTAAACTAACAGAGGGGCATACAAAATGACTCCTAGTGAGAATATCCCCCAGATTGTGGGCCCTTTTTGCTGTCAAAAGGGGACGTGAGGTGACCAAAGGCGAAGTTTGTGAATCCATGGTGAGAATGTCCCAATGGGACACAAGAATGCTCCTCACCTTACTCCATTGGTCATTGTAGTCTGTAATGAAGCGTACACTCTTATCCTGGGGGCGGCAGTTGGGGAAAGTAGTGAGTCCTGATTGTGTCCCTTGGCCCTCTGAAAAGCTAAAGAGATTGATTTCTTTGGGTAGCCACGTTGCCTAAATCTCGCTGTTAGAGTCCTGGATTGTGCAAAAAAGTCCTCATCAAGAGTACAGTTACGACGAGTTCTTAAAAATTGACCAATAGGTATGCCCCTCCTAGTATGGAGGGGGTGAAAACTGTTGTACCTAAGCAGGCTGTTGGTTGCTGTGGACGTGCGGAACAGGTCCATGACGAGACAGTTCTCTTGAATGGAGACCTTCAAATCAAGAAAAGTACCTGAAGTAAAAGAAAAAGAATGTGTCAAGACAATATTGAGATTGTTTTGATTTAACTCATGAAGGAAATCAAGGGCCCATCCTGTTCAGTACCTGTCCAGGTAAAGAAGACATTGTCTATGAATCGATGCCACTGCTGGACGTGCCGTCTATAAAAATCAGAAGCATAGACGATGGTGTCCTCCCACCAGCCTAGAAATATGTTAGCGTAGGCTGGTGCACAGCGTGCACCCATCGCCACGCCCGATATCTGCCCGGAAAAAAGAACGATCAAACAAAAAATAATTATGAAGCAAAATAAAGTGAAGGAGCTCAATCAAGAACGAATCATGAAGGCGATCTGGATTATCTTGTTTATTAAGAAAATACCCACTGCCTGCAAACCGTCTTGGTGACTAATGTTTGAATATAGCGACTCAACGTCGCAGGTGACCAACAAAGTCTGTTCGTTGCAGACAATGTCACAACAAGAACGGATAAAATGGGCTGAATCACGAATTTGTCCCTGAGTTCAGCGTTTTGCGCTCCTATATCATATCCCTGCTGTGCTTTCCAGTCTATTTATATGTTTACACTCTGACTAATTTATTTATTGTCCTGTGCGCTGCGCCCACTGTTTACACCTTCTGGTTGAGGATTTATCACTGTGCGCATGTGCAGGCTCTCTATACATTTCATGACTTTCGTCTCTCTAGGCCTGCGTGCCAGGAGCTTTCCATAATTCTTTGTCAACGTCCGCCATTAGCGCCACTGTGTGCATGCGCGATTCCGACTTACATGATAACAACCTCTTCATCAAATAGAGATCTTGACGCGATGTTTTTAACCTGGGGACTTACAAGCGCATGCGCCTATCTTGGCCAGGATACCACTTCCGGTACATACTATCTGACACACCGTTCTTCTGTTTTCTCCTTAATTGACCGCTATATAAGGTATGAATGACTGTGATTGCTTAACTTACCCTGACGAAGCTGCTCCTCAGCATCGATACGTGTGGGGCTTCCCACACCACCTTGGTCCCGGGACCTTCTCCCAGACTGCCTGACCCCTGACGCTTTTCACTGGACTGCTCCTTATGGTGATGCTATTGCCCCACTACTTATTCCTCTCACATTGCTTTGGCATATGCTCCCATTCCCTTTTGCTGATCCCAGTACATGCACCTTTTTTATCCCCAGATTGCAGGGGTGATTATCTATCTTTGGATGGATTGCTTACCATTTTTATAGCAACCTTGAGATTTATTGAGGCCTCCTTTGAGTGTGCACTGGCGTTTTGCTATTTTTCGTGGGCCGAAAAATTTGCATTGTTGCGGTCACAACTTATGTGCCAACTAAATTCTGGTCCACTTCTCTCAATCATTTGTTGAGAGAAATGAAGGTGAGAATTCAATTGTCACGTGACTACAAATATACAAATTGCATACTTGAAGTCATATGACCACCCTCATGCACTGAGAATACAGGGGAATCATGACAGTTTGCAATCTGCTCACTGTCACAATTCGGCAATCTGTAGTCACAGAGAGTGACTGCAAAAATGTTTCTAAAATCTGGAAAGCTATAACATGTTATAGGGGACGTAAGAACATTTTCAGGACAAATTTTAGGGCTAAAGCTTTTTCTATTTGCAATCTGACATAGTTACATTGTTTTACATCACCTCAAATGTGCTGCCTGAAACAATCTGTATATTCTCCCTAGACTTTTTTGGGCCTGCATATTAATATATAATAGCACATTGGGTGTCTATTACTGTGATGGGTGGAAACCACATTTTCCTTACGTTGTTACAGATATTAAGTGGACTTGCCTTTTGATGACCAAACCAATTTAGGACACACTGACTGCATAAATGATGATTTACCTGAAATATCGCTATCTGTTTTCATCAGCTGTTGGTGCCTTGTATCAACACTATTGTACATGGACTTCAGATAGTCATGTACCTTGAAGGGACACTATAATCAAAATATAACTTATTATTTAAATTATGTTTTTGTGTTAAATGTATTTAAAAAAATTGGATAATTTTTTTGTCCATAGCACAATTTGTATTAAAATTGAGAAATGTAAACAACACATGGACATTAGCCAGAGTGAACAGAGTCTGACCATATCTTTAGTATAGAGTTATCTAATGAGCACATGCAAAGGTCATTGTAAAGAGAAGAGGATCAAGGTTTTTAATAATATTGTTGAATAACACTTCTTGATCCTCAAATGACCAATTTTCATAGGATCATTATAGTTTTGACACCCGAAAATGATGCATGACAGAGCACACATTGACTCTGTCGGCATCATTATAGTCAATCGCCCGTCGCACATGCTGGAATTCCGTTTTGTAGGAGGGTTCGGACATAAGCCCCAATGGGACCAACAACGTGTGGCAAAGCACAGTGTGAAAGTAAGTCTTATTGTCACCATCTACCAGGCCCAGTTGGACAACCATCTGTATTAAATAGTAGTATTAAGACACTACTTTGTTCAACTGCTGTGTGTTTGGACTCTGCCAACATCCAGGTTCTTCCGCTGTGTTTATATCCATAGACTTCTATTATTTTTGCACTATCACCTACAACTCCACTAGAACAGCTTGTTAACCCATTGTTTGCCGTAAGTTATATCAAGCTAATACTTACAGACTGTTCATACTACATGGAAATCGTATTCGACTGTGATTTATACAAACCCTCAGCCATACTGGGTAACCAATTATTAAAGTCTGCTCACATTACCTGCATCTGCTGCTGGTAAGCCCATTGTTTACAGCAAGCATCATGAACTGTTATTAGGGACAGTTTTCACTACATTATAATCTGCTGTGGAATCTATAACATGCATCTGTTCTGGTTAACCCATCATTTGCTAGGAGCGTCAAAAACTTTTATTGAAGTCTGTCCACATTATATTGCTGCCTGCTGTGGACTTTGATACCTACCTCTGTGTGCTGTTTCAGACCTGCCATTTTCCGCTTCTCTTTTAGCATCCTAGTTCTATGGCTTCTGGGGTGTCACAAAATCGACAGCTGATAGAAACACAGTCTCAAATACTACAATTTCCCTCAGGATTAATAAAGTGTATTGTATCATTTCAAATAACAGTTCATGATGCTTGAAGCAAACAATGGCTTAGCCAGCAGTAGATACAAGCAACTGAACACAGGATTACCTTAATACTCAGATATAGGGGTGGGTCCAACTGGACATTAATAGGCCTAGGGAGATGATATCACTGGCAAATGCCAGACGACATGTAATGCCCAACATGGAGCACAGCAAAGAGCGATGGCCATAGTAGAAGGAGCAAAGCATTGCCAGATAAAAAAAAAAACACAAAACATTGCATTCAGCATTTCCTGGTCCGGTTCTAAAGGGTATGCCACACTAAACAATATCGCTAACGGGATCGCTAAAAAACGTCACTATTTAGCGATCCCGTTAGCGATATTGTTCAGTGCGGCAGCTTCCAGCGACGAGCTTCCTGCTGTGATCTCGCTCGTCGCTGGAATCGTTCCGGACCCTATTTTTCGTCGGCGCTCCCGCTGGGTAAGTATATATCGCTGTGTGGCACCTTTTCTTAGCGATTTAGCGGTACTTTGTACCGCTAAAGTCGTTAAGAAGATCGCTAACGGCGATAGCGTCGTTAACTATATCGCTAAATGCGGCAGCACTTAGCGATATAGAAACAATCCCGCTAGCGATCTCATTAGTATGCAACGCTAACGAGATCGCTAGCGGGATAGCTTAGTGTGGCAGTACCTTAACACAAGTTTGTTTCAACAACTAATGCAATGGATGACTGGGAACAATCCCATAGATATCTAGGGAATCAGTTCTGGCATCTGCTTCCCTCTGGCTTTTCTATATCACACCAGAAGGAATAAAACAATGGACAGCTGTATAAATAGAAACAAGGCCTTATATATCTTTTACACATTATAGATATAGAAGTTTAGTGTAGTACCATGAAGAGCTGTCACATAAAAGATTTGATTAATGATTTATCAATAAATTCAGACAAGGTTGATGCTAATGTGTTTATTTAGCAAAGCTAGAAAAAGTTGATTGTGCATAACAATGCTGAGAATTAAAAAGAGAAGATAGTCCAGAGTACAGAGCAGATATAAAAGCTAAAGCCATGGATCTAACGATCTTCAGGAGCACTTGCCAGTTCTTCAGGAGCACTTGCCAGGTCTTCAACAACACTTTCTGGGTAACACTTTCATACTTTCTTTTCACCTGTTTTAACTGTTGTTTATCGAAAACAGAGAGAACAGGAATGGTTCAATGAATACTGCGAAACTGGAGTGATTCCTATATGCCACCAAAGAACTATACTCACTTGATTAGGACAGTTGTCTGAGAGACACTTTCAGTGGAACACACATGCGTGACTCCAGATACTTTACTCTGGTGGAGAATTCCATTCACTGATGTAGCAAGTCTGCTGTCCTCTCCTTCAATAAGCTTTCTGCAAAGAGTAAACGAAAAATATACCTAAATGTATAGTCGAGACTTCTTCTACCTTTATATAAGTAGACTAAGTATACTTTGCAAACAGTGTTATAGTGTTCCGATGTTTCTAAAATAAAATATGAAACAACCAAAAATATTGTTCAAAATTATTCTACTGTGTTAAATATATGGACCCCATATTGCTCTGTGTATCTTTTAGGTTACAGACTACCAGGCCAGCATATCTTGTTTGCATTTTTAACCTACAGTCCTGTCTAAAATAGAATGATATATAAGGGTGTGTCGGGGTCAAGTCATGCCCTTCATCCCTTCCTAGTAATATGGGTACGTTTTAAGTGTAAGATGGTTTATTATGTGATGATGTATGTGTAATGTGTATTTTTATAGAACTCGGGATAGAGTTAGGGAAATATAGCACAAGTGTAGAATTTAGTTCGAGTAATAGCAACGGTTCATATAGGATTTAGTACAGTAGGGGTATTGTAGATTGGAAAGTTGGTTAGGGTCAGGATAGAAGTGGTTAAGGAAACAGGGGATTTACAAGTTGAGAGTGGTAGGAGTAGATATAGTTAAGACACTTCCTAATTTAGGACAGTTAAAGGGAATCTGTCACCCTAAATTGGTGGGATATTTAAATGATGGCAGTCAGGTCAGATGGGCGGTGTTTTGGGTACTTGCCTTAACATGTTGTTTTCCGCTGTCTCCATTATTTCTGGGAATTGTAGTCGTTGCCCTCCATATAACGCGCCTGTGCATTGCAATCTGCGGGCAAAGCATACTGCGCGTGCGCAATTCAAGATTGCAATGTGCAGGCGCGTTATATGGAGGGCAACGACTACAATTCCCAGAAATAATGGAGACAGCGGCGAACAACATGTTAAGGCAAGTACCCAAAACACCCCCATCTGACCTGACTGCCATCATTTAAATATCCCGCCAATTTAGGGTGACAGATTCCCTTTAATGAGTTGGATGGAGATCTGTGAGGTTGATCCAGAAACGAGTTTAAGGAAGAACCAACAGTTCAGGGCCATAGGCTTTGATGTCACAGGGTACAAGGAAGCAGGAGCAGCATGAGAATCGCAGCGACTAGGTTCAGTGGGATATCTTGGAATATTCAAGACCTACGGTCTGGAAAAGGCTGGAAGAGCCATCCTTTATTTCGCCCTCGGAGGGGAGAACGGATGGGAACCCCAAGCAAGAACTAGTCTCGCAAGTCGGGAAGCTGCAGTATTGGATTGTACGCTTCAGGAACAAAGATTGCCAGGAAAGCAAGGAACAGCACAGTGGGAAGGAACTGTGATCAATGAGAATTTCTGTGCGGTGTCTGTGACTGAACTGAACTTGTTGAGTAAAGTTGAGTTGCTAAAAATGAACTCGGAGTCTGTTGTGACATCTGGAATCGGGACAGTGAACCTGAGGAGATCTCCAATCCAAAAGTGAGTGACTTGCATTACACACAAACCACACGCCAGACGGGACATTATATTTTCTCTGTGGGGTGCCAGAGTGTGCTTGAACAGCAGCCCCTTGCCATGACTACCACCCTGGCCACCTCACAGATATACAACTTACTGAGAATGAACAATATTTAGAGTTGAGAGTCCTCAGTGGTTGATACCTTTTAATGGCTAACTGAAAAGATGGTAACAAATTGCAAGCTTCGAGACTACTCAGGTCAATTTGCTACCATCTTTTCAGTTAGCCATTAAAAGGTATCAACCACTGAGGACTCTCAAGTCTAAATATTTTTCTATCTACTGGCTAATACGGTACGAAGATAACATCTTTCCTATATGAGAATGAACAAACATATAACATCAGTAACGGATTTTGGCAGGTTTACTTTCTGCTTGAGCTCGACAAATCAAAGTATTTCCTACATTAGCATGTTACCAGTGCTTTGAATGAAGGGGTCTGGGTTAGTGGATTATTTCAACATATATACACTGAAGTGGGCTGGCTTAACCATTGGAATGCGCCAGTCAGCCAGCCCCCCTTCACAGCATTGGTCACAGTGTCCACAGAGGAAACTTTGAGCACAAGACAATATTGCCCAGCCAGGAATCTCAGCATCTATTACCCAATTACCATGGGTTTGCAAGGAAGTAGAATTGTGGATAAGCTTGAGAACAAAAAACTTGAAATGAATTTAGTCAACCCAAACTGATGCTATAAACCAAGTACATAATCTTGTACCCTCTGTCTAAAATGCCATGACATTAAAGGGAAACTTATGTCTAAGTGGATGCCATTGTAATCAATATCACTTCACTTCGTACTGTAAGGTGACTACTAGACACATAGTTGATGGGAGGTATGTATCACAGAGGTGGTTGTCCTCTGTGATGTAAACCTAGAGAAATGTGCACATAGTACTAAGATGCTTGTTTTGTGCATCTGGGTTAGGTTTATGGGCAGTCTGAGAGATGGGCGGGTCAGACTTTCCCCATACCCCACCTCTGGGTGTGGTTCACATGATAAAATGGAGTCTGCTTGTTTGACACATGATCTGTGTGTGGAGGTAAGAAGACCTCCTCTGTGATGTCTCTAAACTGAGACAGTATACTGGATGCTATCCAGACTGTGTGTCCTTGACAGTCTCTGAAGTGACTTTGTTGGAACTGTTTACTTTGTTTTGCCTACACTGAAATGCTGCTTATTTTCTTTTGCTTGTGGCATGGTTTATGAAGCACCAATAAACCAGCCTGTACATTTAAATGGAAATAGTTTCTGTGTTACCTCACCACGCACCCAAGTGAGTAGCATTCCCACAGTACCAAAAACAGCCAAGGAGCTCAGGTTCTATGACTGTAACCTTTTTATGTCAAACAGAGAAAAAAACAAATTATTCATACCAAATACCTATACAAACACTTAATAGGACAGAAATAATACTCCTGTTACCTATATGTGGCAATCTCAATATCCAGCGCCATTTTTACACTCAGTAAGTCTTGATATTCCCGTAAGTGCAATGCAATTTTTTCCTTCAGAGATTTTAAATCATCTTCAAATTTCCTGATTTTCTCCTAATTATTGAAATTGAAAATAAATTAAATCATTGGGAAAGTGAACAGGATAGGTAAAATTACCACTGCTAGAGCTACTAACCACAAGCCATTACCTACCTGTAGCTCCTCTATCTCAAGTTTATTCTTTTCTTGGGTCTCTTTCACTTGGGCCTCCAGTGCTGCATTTTTGTTTTTAAGGGATTCTAATTCAGTTTCTTTGCTTTTAATCTGCAATGAACCCTCTCAATCAGAAACATATTTTTGACATTTTCTTTAAATTTTTACAACCATATAAACACTGTGATGTGTGATATGGTGACTAGTCAGTCCTGCACTGAGACATATGCCCATGAAAAAAAACTATGAAGATTTTCTCATATAGAGTAACGCAAATAATTGGTGAGGAAGGACAGATGGACTGGGTAACTTCATTGTGTCTTGTCTATTCAGCTGCTATCATAAACTTTAGGGAAGCAGAGTAATCACCAGCTCAAGGTACCAAGAGAACTAACCTCAGTGTTGTCTTTCTTCCGTCACTTAAAAAGGCAACAGAACTTTGTGTAATATTTCATTTATAGATTCAGACTCTCACTCACAGAGAAAGCATTTCACTCACATGCTTTTCATTGAAGGAAAAGATTTCGATCACAGTTACTGATGATGACTAGATAGATTTAATGCACACCTTAATCACATTTTAATCTCTAAAGTTGGCTATGGGACAAGGAGAGGGTGATGTAATAAATATTTGGAGGTTTCCTATAAGAAGCAGAAAATAGTGGGATGATAACTGGAAAAAAATAGAACCAAGGGAAAAAAATGAAAACACAAACCCCTAAGTGCCATCTTAGTACAAGGAAAAATATGTGTGTTCCACCTCCTCAATTCTTACGCATTTGTTTTCCTTCTTCCATCTTAAAATAGTCAAAGTGTTGTCAATCTCATTCATAGAATATGTATAGAATAAGAATATATTGAGGTTGATTGGGGTTCTCAGGACTAAGGCTTAACGTAAAGACTTGATGGTACACATCTTTAAGGACTTCCTGTGTGTTATACCATTACGTAATGTCGGATTGGGGTGCCAAGGGCCTGTCAGTGGCATTGACCCTAAGAGCCCATTGTTCAGGCACATACAAAAATGTCTATACCCTCATTTATAAACTTACATAATAATAAACTGGTCTGGTTGTTTTATGAATGATGGAATTCTGCTTTTGCTGTACATAGTAAATCAAGTGTACTATGCCAACTACTACTCCTATAGAAGAGCAAGGGACACACTCTTGCAAAGAGCCCACCAGGGGATTCACGTGTTTACCTGTGGGCCAGTACAAGGTTGCCATCACAGTGTAATTGCCCATTCAGGACCAACCATGAAAAAAATAATGTTGGCTATAGACAAAATATATTAGATTTGAAAAAAAAACACCAATGATCTCAACATGCGTATGGAAGACTATCAGTACTGCCATTTTACCTTGACATATTGGTAACTACATTGTGTGAATGGGTCTTTAATAGGCTGCCTCCAACCTATGGAGATTTTTAGACTTGAGAATTTGAGACTGTATAATGCAGAGCACAGAAGATAGTAGTTACATTCCAAATGTTAGGGACATCACAAGATAGGCTCCACATGAAGTGACATCAATGGGCTCCAAGGCCTTTCCAGCCCCACTTACGCTTCTCTTGCAGTTTGCCATGTCTCCTCTGTAATGTCTCACGTTTTCAGCATGCTTTGTAGAAGCTTGACTGAAGTCAACAAATTTGCTTTTGTACCACTCGTCCATCTCCTAAGGGTAAGAGCAGCAGAAGACATAATAAGCATGGGGATGTAGACATGTAGTGTCAGGTCTTCACAAAGGAAGGTTCATTAAGGTCTTATGAACACCAAACTCTTTAATTAACCACCTTGCAGCAAAATGACTGCAGCACAGGGGACCCCTCAAGCTTTCCATTTCCAATAGAGCAAAGAGTGTGTTGGGCTATGTAGGGGTTAATAGAGCAAGCTAGGAAAGAGCTTTGTGTGCATCAATCTATGAGGACTGTCAGGGATGTCCAATGGCTACATTCTGATTTATCGGATACAAGATAAACAAGCTTTTTAGGTTGCCACAAATATTAAGGAGAATCTGACATCTAATTCGATATTTCCCCAAACAGGATGTGCTCTAATTTTAACCTGCAGGTTCTTGGCTGCAATTTCTTCATATTCTGTCTGAATGTCCCTTAGAGCAGCAGCGAAGTCTGGGATGGAGAATGCCAGGACACAGGAGGCGTCCATGTTGTAGATCTGCTTCATCAACTCCTCAATCTCCTGCATTGACAGAGAGGGGCCTGGGTTACATTGTGCACCCCATACATGAGTGGTGGAGTTCTCAATGTGAATGTGCCCTTACCTCCCCATGCACTCGCTGCAGAAACGCAATCTCTGTCTGTAAAGTATTCAGCTGCTTCTCCAATGCAATCCGTCCAGCAGTGGCCGCATCCACATCCTACAGGAGACACCACAGCAAAGCAATAGTATCAACTGCAGGCTGCAAATCCACAGTCTTCACAATGCCGATATATTCTATAGGACTGGAAGCACACAACTATAAGT
>JARQOD010000005.1:276855502-277031261 GCA_033576555.1 Oophaga sylvatica
CATTTCATGTCGGGTTCTGCATTTTCACAAAAGCCGGCAATTGAATTAGCGGCTATTATACTATGTAGAAGTGTATGAACTATAAATATATATATATATGTGTCACAAACTCAATGACATGTATATATATATATATGAGGTGTAAAATTGCTGAAAAAAAATGCGTGGGCTCCCGCCCTATTTTCGCAACCAGACAGACAAAGCCAGTGAGTGGGGGCAGATAATAATAGCCCAGAGAGGGACCATTATTTTTGGCCCCCCCCGGCTACTAAAATCTGCCCCCAGACACCCCAGAAAGGGCAAATCTCTAATTAGATTTGCCCTTTCTGGCACTTTGCCCGTCTATTCCCATTGCCCTGTAGCGGTGGCGAATGGGTTAATAAGGGGTTAAAATGACCTTGCAATTGAAAGGTCACTTTAAGCCAGGTTAATAATTGAGAGCTGTCAATTAGACAACTATCAATTATTAATCCTATTGTATGAAAGAAAAATCAAACACACACACTTTAATAAAAAAGAAGTTTAATGAAATAATCACACAGTTTTTGACCATATTTTATTTACCTGCTAAAACCATTTCCTGTAATAAAAATAAAATAATAAAGCAAAATTATTCTTACCTATCCCATGCACAGTCAGGTCCCACGGTGTAATCCTTCAGAAAGGGTTAATGTTTACTGCAGGGACCGCAGCTAATGCTGCAGCCTCACAGTAAACCCCCAAATGAATGAGCTCCTCTCCTGGCTGACAGGAGAGGAAGTGGAAAGCTTAATTGATTGCTTTCCACTTTCACTTCAGGTCAGCCAGGGACACCATCAGGACATCAGAGGGAACTGATTAACAAAAATAGGGGTTCCCTTCGAAAAAAAAATGGCGTGGGGTCCCCCCTATTTTTGTTAACCAGCCAGATGAAGCAGACCGCTGAGGCCTGGATTTTCAGGCTGTTAAGGAGCCAAGATCCATGGACCTTGCCAGCCTGATAATACCAGGCCACAGCAGTCTGCATATCTTGGCTGATTAACAAAAATAGGGGATCCCCTCGAAAAAAATTGGCGTGGGTCCCCCCTATTTTTGTTAACCAGCCAGATGAAGCAGACCGCTGAGGCCTGGTTTTTCAGGCTGGTAAGGATCCAATATCCATGGACCTTGCAAGCCTGATAATACCAGGCCACAGCAGTCTGCTTAGCTTGGCTGGTTAACAAAAATAGGGGATCCCCTCGAAAAAAAAACGGCGTAGGGGTCCCCCTATTTTTGTTAACCAGCCAAGTAAAATGCAGACTGCTGCGGCCTGGTATTAAAAGACTGTCAAGGCCCATGGATTTTGGCCCTCAACAGCCTGATAATACCAGGCTACAGCAGCCCCACATTTGGCGCATCAAAAGATGTGCCAATTGTGGCACTTTACCCGGCTCTTCCCACTGCCCTGTAGCGGTGGCAAGTGGGGTAATAAGGGGTTAATGTCACCGTTGATTGCACGGTGACAATAAGCCCGGTTAATAATGGAGAGGCGTCAATAAGACACCGATCCATTATTAATCCCAAAGTTATTAAATGTATAAAAAAAAGACAAAGCAAGAAAAAAGTCTTTAATGAAATAAAAGAGACAACACAGTTTTCATTTATTTTATTGTACTCTCATTCCTGCGACGCCATCGATCTCCTGTAAAAAAAGAAAAAAAACAAACCAACAGTATACCACCTGTCCGACGCAGTCCATAGTAACGATTGTCCCACGACGATCCAGCTCTGCTACATCGCAATGACAGGCAGAGCCTGTCATCCCGGCGCAGCACAGCTGATTACATGCTTCCCCGGCGGTGACGTCATCGGACTGACTGCTTTACGGCTGGGATTACCCAGCAGTCACTGCAGTTATCGCGAGAAACTGCATGTGACCGCCGGGGAAAGATGATGGCGGCCATGAAGCAGTCCAGCCCGTGACCGCCGGAGATCTTCTGCCAGGTAAGTGCCGCTGACTCCTGACAGACCCGACCGACGGACACTGACAGTGACAGACCCGACCGACGGACACAGACAGTGACAGTGACAATCCCGATTCCGGTATCCGATAAGACGAAAATATCGGTACTCGAAATCGGAATTCCGATACAGCCAATATCGGCCGAAACCCGATATTTGCAGTATCGGAATGCTCAACCCCTACTATCTATCTATCTATCTATCTATCTATCTATCTATCTATCTATCTATCTATCTAATATCTATCTATCTATCTATCTATCTATCCCATATCTATCTATCTATCTATCTATCTATCTATCTATCTATCTATCTATCATATCTATCTATCTATCTATCCTATTATCTATTCTATCTATCTATCTATCTATCTATCTATCCATATCTATCTATCTATCTATCTATCTATCTATCTATCTATCTATCTATCTATCTATCATATCATATCTATCTATCTATCTATCTATCTATCTATCTATCTATCTATCTATCTATCTATCATCTATCTATCTATCTATCTATCTATCTATCTATCTATCTATCTATCTATCTATCTATCTATCTATCTATCTATCTATCTATCTATCTATCTATCTATCTATCTATCTATCTATCTATCTATCTATCTATCTATCTATCTATCTATTCTATCTATCTATCTATCTATCCATATCTATCTATCTATCTATCTATCTATCTATCTATCTATATCTATCTATCTAATCTATCTATCTATCTATCTATCATCTATCTATCTATCTATTGTCCATCACTATCTATCAAAAAATGTATCTCACTTAAAAAGGTTAAACATGGTATTTAATCCAACATTATGGGTTTGAAATAAATACAATTTTCACCTTTTTAAATTGGATTGCTGACATATTTATCTTATATATACAGTTTGTCCAGTGATTTTGGCTTCATAGTTTCTTTTTATTCTATCTATCTATCAACTATATTATCCATTATATAATATTTTTCTATCTATATTAAACGAAGAAAAGGTCATCCTCCATCTAAAATATAATTATAACAACAAAATAAGAAGAAAATTCAGATTGACACAATCTTTCCATATTATTTTTGCCATCAGTTAGTACATTTATAGGTTCTAGCTGTACATAATCATCACAGATACTCACATTCACATAGAAGTAACATATTTTATTGCATATCCCTATTGTACACACAGGCATAGGTTTGTTTTGTGCTTTAGCAGAACATGTGCGGGTGATAAGTACAATCAGTGATGTGCTGCAGCATCTCTAGAACAGGCTTTGGCCTCCTAATTGATGTTCTCCATCATGCTGACTAGTTAATAAGATCTGGACTGTTAGTCATTTGATGAACAGATTTAACAGGCTGGTGATTTTGCATTCACAAAATGTTTCACTAGACATAGAACTAGGAGCCAGAATATGGAGAAACATTCCGCTGCTTTCCCGCATGGCTCATGTTGCAGGTTTGTCTTGTTATCGTCATGTTTCTGTTTAATCAATACACCAATTAAATACTTTCTGAAATCTAAAATAGAACAGGATGGAAAGAAGTTAGTAAGTGGTGTACGCAATAGAATCACATTTTTACATTGGCATCTTGTCATTTATCCCTGTGGCTTACTCACAGATGTATGTAAAGTAAATAGCATACAGATCATTGGATACATTATTTCCAGTATCACTGATACTTTTTAATTGAGTTTACACAATACATTGATATGGACGATCTAAAGAAACAAAACTAAAGGGGGCATTAAGAAATGTAGAAAATATATACATCTAGGTATACATAAGGAATGCATGTAGATTCCTGGTTGAGTACATATCTAATTATTACATAAACCATATTTGCTCAAAATAAGTGTATGCTTCCCAGAGTCCTATATCAACAGTGTATGCACATACTTCTGTATTCAAACATGTGCAAGCAATGTTAATGTCCCTAAAACACTATTATGATAATATACTCAGAGGGAGTATTTCAGTAATACCATGTGTGTCCAATGCAGAGGTGAAGATCATAGAATCATAGAATGTTACAGTTGGAAGGAACCTCCAAGGTCATTGTGTCCAACCCTCTGCTCAATGCAGGACTCACTAAACCTTCTCAGATACCTGTCCAGCCTCTGTTTGAAGACTTCCATTGAAGGAGAACCCACCAGCCTGTTCCACTCATTGATCACCGTCACTGTCAAAATGTTTTTTTTCTAATATATAATCTGTATCTTCTGCCTTTCAGTGTCTATTCCATTGCTTCTCGTTTTTCCATGAGATCTACTCATTAACGCCACAGTTGGCACCAAATTTATTGTGTATTTTTTTGCTAGAATTTGTAATAACTTTGACAGTTTTGAAAAGTCCATAAAAGAGGAATCATAAAATGTGTAAAATGTAGTCAAGTGAAAAAGATTTTGGTGGACCAGCTATGTGTTATAATAAAGAGGTGAAAGTAGGACATGTATAATACTATTAATACATCATGAGCCACATTATTAGAAAAGGAATCCGAGAATTCATAAGGACTACAATAAGACTGGTAGAGCAAAATATTAAAGGTTCTAGCTTCAAGGAACTATGCATGGTTACAGCAAAAAGCTGTATTGCATGCTACCATACATTATATGGCCAAAAGTATGTGTACTCCTTACTATCACATTTCATCTATATGAGCATGTTGGATAACCCATTCAAAAGCCATAGCCCTATTTTACAGCAAGAACAACCTTCACTTTTCTGGGAAGGCCTTCTATAAGATTAGAGTTTGTCCTTTCAGCCAAAAGAAAATTTGTGAGATCAGGCAAAAATGTTGGACAAAAAGCTCTGGCTAACCAATTATTTTTTTAATGGCCTTTTGTCACTATGTGATTGTCTTAATTAAGGGAGAGTGGCCTCACACTGTCCCTGAAACTGGGTCCCTAACTATCCCTGTCCCGTGGTTACTCTTGAAGGTTGAGAGGCCCGGGTCTCCGACCTTACTACGCTCCTGTTAAACCCTAACCTGTCTCCTCTGCCACCCCATTAGGCATGGGACAGAACTGTAAGGTAAACAAGACACAAAGACAAACAGGGATAACAGAAAACCTCTATCATAAAAAAAAGCTAACCAAAAATATGGAGGATAGGGACCGGGAGGAATTAACTGGAATAGGAACCAGGAGCTAAACACTCATGTACTTCAGCAAACTACAGATCACTACAACTACAACTCCCACTCCAACTATTCTCCTTAGCACAGGAAGAAGAATCTTTCACCGGCAAAGGTAGAAATGCCCAGAGCTGGTATATGTAGGGACTAGATATGATTAGCAGCAGCAACAGCTGTGTGTACAAAAGCTGAATATTCCCAGCCAGCATGAAAAGAGTCCTTAACCCCTTTTGCACTGAAGGAAAGGAAATCCATTTAAAATAGGACATGGATCACACTGTCTCTAAAGCGGGCCTGGAATTCATTACCCGATGTGACCTTCCAACTCCAGGTCTCCCAGGTGGACATGACACCCTTATGACACTTTTGCCTTGATTTTGATCCATGGCGACTTGATGGATGAAAAATCTATAGGAAGATCGATCTTGTGCAATCCTAGATAGGACCACCAGGGTCATCTCTGCTATCTTGATAGTATCAAGCCATCGGGTTGCTGGTCTTCCTCGATGCCTGGTTCCTCCCATCCTCGATGCCTGGCTCTTTCCAACCATGAAGTCCTTCTCCAGTGACTGCTGTCTTTGTATGATGTGTCCAAAGTAAGCAAGTCATAGCTTGGTGATCTTTGGTTTAAGTGACATGCCTGGCTTGATTTTTTCCAAAATGTATTGATTTGTTCTTCTTGCCATCCATGATATTGATAACATCTTTTTCCAGCAGCACATTGTGAAGGCGTCGAGTCTTCTTCTGTCTTCTTTCTTTATCGTCCAAGTTTTGCATCCGTTTGTTACCACGGAAAAGACCAAACTACGTCTGAGCTGTGAAATGTTCCTCAATTTGAAAACCTTGTCCAGTTACTTAATTGTGGATTAGTGCTCCAATTAACCTGAAAAGTCTTTGATAGGGTTTAGAACAGGTCCTAGCCCAAACCATTTAAACCAGCCCCATAACACTATCTCTTTGCACTAAATCTTCCAGTAGCACTATGAATTCCAGTAGGCACTATGAATTCCAGTAGGCACTATGAATTCCAGTAGGCACTATGAATTCCAGTAGGCAGAACTGTTCAGGCATCTATTAATGGGAACCATCAGCTGATCCATGCTGCCTAAACCATGGTTAGCATAAATTAGAGCCTGACTGTATGATTTTAGCCAGGTATATTTTTACCTCAAATGTAGCATAGGATGGAACATGTGTCGTCAACGACAACTAGGCCTGATCGAGCGTCCAATTTCCCAGTACTCACGTGTTCATAGAAATATATATAGCAGCAAGGTTAGTATAATAAAACTTAACTTTTAAAATAAATATAAAAAAAACAATTAGGGTAGTACAAACTTAAGATGAAAAACACCTCCGTTCTCCCATACACTATGATTAAATGAACAGATAGCCACAGTGGTGGACAAACTGTCCGTGACAGAGCCAGACCGGTAAACAAAAGCTTCACATATATGCCCAGATATGACACTGGTCAAAGGAACGCATATAAAAATCAGGGAGAAATTGTAATAACGTTAAATAATGATATAGGATGAAAATACGGAAATCTCTCACCCAGTGTATGTACTCCGCAGGGTAAAAAGAGAGTTCTTCATCTGGTATATCAGGAAGCGAGTCCTCATCAGGTCTGGAATGGGCAAAGGCAGGAGCATTAGCCCTAATACACACAAAGGGAATTATAGTGGCTCTGAATGCCCCATGACTTCCACCTTTTCAAAAGGCAGTCCACAGCTTGCCCTAAGCTGGACTTGCCCTAGATAGCCCTACGTGTCTCCGAGGTATATTTTTCTCTGAAATGCTCAGAGAAAATATAGTTTGAAGATCCTGCAGTGGAACATAGGCAGAGGTGTGACTAGTCCAGTGGCGCCCCTGGCTGGGTTTTCATATCGCCGCTCCAGGTGTGATTAGTCCAGTGGCGCCCCTGGCTGGGTTTTCATATCGCCGCTCCAGGTGTGACTAGTCCAGTGGCGCCCCGGCTGGGTTTTCATATCGCCGCTCCAGGTGTGATTAGTCCAGTGGCGCCCCTGGCTGGGTTTTCATATCGCCGCTCCAGGTGTGACTAGTCCAGTGGCGCCCGGCTGGGTTTTCATATCGCCGCCCCAGGTGTGATTAGTCCAGTGGCGCCCCTGGTTGGGTTTTCACACCGCCGTTCCAGGTGTTTGGCAGGTCTGTTTTTACATACCCGAATGGGAGAGACCTGTCAATCAACTAGAACAGTGCTGGGAGAATCCAGCTGGAGTAGAGCTAGATTAGTCTTGTCTCCAGCTATGGTTCCTGGCCGGATCTTCTAATTATATTTTATCTGAAAGACGCAGGGTTTCAGGGAAAAATATACCTGGCTGCAATCACGCAGCTAGGCTCTAATTCGTGATACCTTTAGTTTGGACAGCATGAATCATCTGACAGGTTCCTTTTAAATCCAGATTCATCCATCAAAGTCTCAGATAGTGAAACCAAGTTCTTCACTCAAGCTTGATGAGAGAAGATATAATAAATCAGGAATTTTATAAAATGATTTGTGGCAATGGTGGCATTCAACCGTGCCATGATTAAAGTTTTCTTTAGTATGACCCATATTATTACCAATGTTTGTCTATGGAGATTACAGATGTGTGCTTGTACAAAATGAGTGGGACATAACACAATAATTAGGACAGGTGTGCAAATGCGTGAATCTGGGGAAAGTTTATCAGAAAACAACAACTAGTTAATATCTGCAATGTTGGAAATTGATCAGAGTTGGACAGAATACAAGACTCACAGAATATTTAAGAATTGTTTTAATGTTAGTTTGTATTCTACCATAATTGCAACTTCATCAAGACAGTTAGCGTGCCAACCCTTCTTTGTGACTGGGAGGTCTGAGATGGTGAAATAATGTCCATGCTGTGCTGTACCATCAGGAATATAATAGATGCAGCAGTGTGCCAGTGCAATCATGTGGAGAGCACAGGGCTGTCAAAGCTGTGTGCCAAGGAAACCCAACAGGCAGTAACAGATGCTTCATAGGTGAATGCAATTTGTCAACTAGCCAAAGACTCAAAAACTCATTGGACTGGGTTGACTAACAAGTCTGTTTCATACACAGCTGTTACCTGAAAATACCTTCTTTGGAATGTTTAGAGAACATGGGGAATTGTCTGAAAATCTTTTACAACTTATGTACATGGCAATGCTGTGTGCCCTGACTGTGTGTTGGCTCATAATGTCTATGGCTTTAAAGTGCAGACCCGTAGGCAAGCAGGAAGCCACTGTAAAGGGTTCCACTGGTCAATATTAGTGTCCTTGGTAGCAAGGCCTCAAGATGAATTACCTCCATAGTTAGAATGTGATGGATTTCACCGCACTATTATCTATACAGAAAAAACCTCTACACGATAATACTAACAACCAATAAAACTGTAAACAATGGAAAATGTAATGAAAAGATTTCCTTTGGTCAGAAATATCATATTTTGGAACCGTGATGTAACAACTAATATTACATTGGTTTTCTGGCTCTAGGCTACATGTTTACAGTCACTGCGTGCACTGCACGGTGTATTCGCGGGTGCGATCTGCGTACATGCATCACATGTCGACTAGATGTGCACGTCCTTGATCAATGCAAGTGTATTGAGTGAGATGGAACACGTTGTGAGACAGTGAAGGAATATGTGGTGAATGAGGTGTATATTTCACCTAAGTACCTTGCTGACTGGTATGAGCGAAATGTGTGGCTTTGTAAACCTGGTGGTAAAGAAAGGTCACTACACCTGCCATTCAGTACACGCTTGCAGCTCAGACCTGAATCCACTCAGGTGTTGATTAGGAAGCCAGAAGTAGGTGCTTGGGAGCACAGTCAGAGAGCTCATTCAGTCTGGACAAGGGGTCCAGACACAGAAGGTGTCTCCAAGAGTGTGGGAGCTGTCTTTAGCCCGGACACAGGGAGGTGTCCTGGCACAAGGAAGCAGTCTCTAAGAGTGTGAGCTATCTCAGTCTGGGTGCAGGAAGTACCCCGGACACAGGAGTAGTCGCAGTGAGAATCCGTGCGAATAGCGACTGAATAGGAGGTGACCTCTCTCAAGTCTGGACATTGGAGTTGTCTTCGGACATAAAGAGGAGTGTCTGTGAAACTCCATACTGGTAACATATGTGATATGTGTTGTTTTGGGCACAGACTGGTAGAGTCTGGGTCCCGGATAGAGAGGGCCATCTATCTAAGTGTAATTTAGTGGCTAGACAAGCCCAGGTTTTCTGTTTATGATTTGTTTTTATCTGTGTGCTGTGGACTTTAATAAAACTGGTTGCGGCCAGTTTTCACCAAACTGCTGTCTGAATGAACTGTTTCCGTGCCATTCTGTCTACCCAGACAGCGATCCTAGAGCTAAACCCCCCGGAAAGCTTACAACGTCTAGTCGGAATGTGGCTGGATGAATGCAAATAGGATATATGCTGTCACATTGCCGCCTGTTCCCGATGCCAGCAGAGGAGAACTGTCACAGTGCACAGTGCGAGCGATGTGAGCATTCCCAAGTTTGTAATCACATACAGTGTTCAATACTGGACAACCCCTTTATCAATGCTAAAATTTGCCTTTTTAACAAAAGTCATCATGTCATGAAGATGTATTGGGAGGCTGTACAGTATCTTAAAGTGTGAAATGTATCAGAAGCGTTTTCACAGTATGCACCCTATCCCTATGATCATTTTCTAGGAAGTTGACATTAACATACATCTTACATAAATGTGGCTAGACAGCCAGAGGGTATGAAGATGTACATTTATTTACATATCAGCATACACAGAGCTTCAAAAACACTGTTCACACAGTGGCAAGGTTGTCAGTTTACAGAAAAATCATGGACAGACAATACAATATTTTTTTTGTGGACAAATTGGAAAATCTTAACTCCCAAGTGACCAGGCCAAATTGTTCAAATCACTATATGTGGCAATAACTCTGGAACGATTCAACACATCACAGTTATTTTGAGATTGTTTTTTCTTGACACATTATATCTTATGATAATGGTAAATTAAGGTCGATTTATTTTGTGTTTACTTATAAAAAATATCAGAAATGTGTCAAATTAAAAAAAAAAAAAAATTCAAACTTTGAATGATTATCCCTTTAATCCAGTCATACCACACAAAATATTTAATAAATAACATTTATGCCTGCTTTCCATCAGCATCGTCTGTAAAATGTTCTTTTATTAGGATGTTAGAAGTTTTAAAAATATAGTGTAAGCTTTTCAGGGGATATAGCTCTGGGATCGCCGTCTTGGGGAGACGGAGTGGCATAAAGAGACCATTCACAGACAGTAGTTCTGTTAAAAACTGGCCGCAACCAGTTTTATTAAAGTCCACGGTAAACAGAACATAATCAAAACCAAATCATAAACATAAAGCCTGGGCTTGTCCAGCCACTAATTACACTTAGATAGATTTCCCTTTCTATCCGGGTACCGACTCTAATAGTCTGTTCCCAAAACAACACAAATGTTCAGTAGTTACCAGCGTGCAGCTCACATGGGGCTCCAATGGCGTCTGAAGTCAGATCCAGACTGAGAGAGAGAGCCTCCTCTGAACTTCCAAGCAGGTACTTCTGGCTGTCTAATTAAGCAGCTGTGTTCACTCTGGGCTGAACTGCAAACCTGTCCAGATGGGAATGGAGTGAACACCGCACTGACAACCTACTTTTTATGCGCCCCAGCTAAGAAACCTGGGGGAGATATACACCCCGTCCAGTACGCACCCCTTCACTGTCTCACAATAGAAATAATTTTTCCAAGGAAATTTACAAAACATATTTATTTTTTTAGGGACCTATTCAGTTTTAAAAAGACTGAGGTGTGTGACTGCATTGAAGGATGTGGGGGTTTCAATTGGGGTCTCATACTGGGTTGGGGTCACCATACTTTGTCAGGGGAGTTGAGGTAGGGGGTACAGTAGGGTACCATACTGTGTTTGGGGGGAAATTTTCTTGGCATCATACTTTATGGGTTCAATGAAAGGGGAATCTAGAGGTTCCGTAGGAGGAAAATTACTTTGTAAGGCCTGCAAAGTCCTGAGATATGCTCTTCTCTGACCCCACTGAATATTAATTATTTCTTTTGTTTGGGGCCCAATGAAAACTTCTGCTATGGGGCCACATGGTTTATATGTTCACCCTTGCCCCAAAGTGATGCCATTTTAATTACGGCACCCCTAAAAATATTCAAAACTGGTTTCAAGTAGTTTATTAACCCTTCAGGTGCTTGTCAGAAAGTGGCATGACAGAAAAGAAAAATGATATATTTACCACCTTAATGTTGCTAGTTCTTTGGGAGGCGATCCTTGTTAGCGGCTTTTCACTTGGGAGCATATGGAAAGGGGCATCGTGGTGAACAGAACATCAGTGCTGCCTTTAGAACATCAGTGCTGCCTTTAGAACACATCTTAAAATCGTGCTGCCTTTATACGAAACATTATAAAGCAACAGAATTCAAGAGCGAAAGGGACACAAAATAGACAAAAAAGGGAAAACAGAGGGGAGAAGAAACTCTAATCCCAATGAAATGTCATGTACTCTAGGGGGAAGCACAGCAGCATTAATTTGACTTGACGGTATATCATATTTGGTCGGATTTTAACTTGATATTTTGTTTTATGCACTAGGATTCACATGATTAGGAGCTCTGGCGCAGCAGGGAAATAATAAAAATGACATATTTCACTATGGTTCAATTTACAGAAAAGTCATGAAAAATCATGATGAGTTTAAAAATACTCAAAAGGAAGGCTAATATTCCTTGGAGTATAAAATGTATGGGTCTTGAGGCTTCACTCATCATTTTAGGTCCCTGCAGGATTGCAAATGTGCCATAGGTATGTTCAGTAGTATGCTGCAGCTGATGTCAGGAGCCAGAGGGAAAACACACACAGGCAGATGGAGAGGAGGACCCTGTGATATGCTGGTCCCAGTCCCTGACTGTCTATGGTTTCCAGTCTAGTACTGCAATGCTCACTTGTTGTTTAACCCATTCACAGTGAAGAGAAGAATTTTCTCTAGAAAAGACCAGTTTATGCTGAAAGTTGCACAAAAACAATAATATTCATATTTACTGAATACTACTATATGGTCGCAGTGGCACTGATCTCGGCTCTGATCACAATGCATTTCATCCATTCTCTAGTTTTATTTTTGCTACAATATATAACATATTTGTAAAAAAAAAGCTCACAAGTTAAGATTTCATTTGTCACATAGCTTTCATTGAAAAAAAAAAACAAACATCATTTTTTTCAGAATAAAGCTGTCACTTGCCAACAAATGTCATCATTCTTCATCGATCATTCCCATGGAATGAGTAAAAAATAACAAATGGTGACGTTTTTGCTGAATGTTAACATATTAAATGTAACATTTCATTGTCTATGTGCAAAGTACTTTAAGGGTCTGTGCACACGTTGCGAATTCCTAGTGTTTTTGCCGCAAAACCGTGGCAAAACCGCTTACACAACACAACTCATTATGGCCTATGGGATTCTGCAATGGTTTGCACATGCTGCGGGTTTTTCCGCGGCGGAATCGCATCGCAGAAGAATCCGCAGCATGCTCATTCTTTTTTGCGGAACCGCGGCGATTCCGCCGCCATAGGAATGCATTGAACCACTTACGGGTATGCCACACTAAGCGAGATCGCTAGCGAGATCACTAACGAGATCGCTACTGCATGACCATTTATGACGCAGTAGCGATCTCGTTAGCGACTTAGCTGTGTGTGACATGTAGCAGCGATGTGGCCCCTGCTGAGATGTCGCTGATCGCTTATGAACGTTCTGAGCCGTTTTTTGGTCGTTGGTGTCCCGCTGGTGAGCTTGAATCGCTGAGTGTGACACCCTTCATGAACAACTTCACCAGCGTCGCAGGTGGAACCAGGTTTTCCCAACGACCGCAGATGTCGTTATACAGTTGTGTTTGGAATCCAACTAGCGATCACATAGCGATCGCACTAGCGATCTCGCCAGGTTAAGTCGTTATCGTGATCGCTAGTGTGATCGCTAAGTGTGGCAGTGCCTTTACTTTCCGCACGTGGCTGTGCCCACCATGCGCAAAGTAAGCGGTTCATGTGCAGATGGTACCCAGGGTCTGGAGGAGAGGAGACTCTCCTCCAGGCCCTGGGTACCATATCCATGTAAAAACAATAATTAAAATAAAAAATAGAAATATTCTCACCTTCCGGCGGCCCCCGCAGCTTTCCGGCCTCTCAGCGACGCTCCCGGCCAATCCCGTTCCCAGTGATGCATTGCGAGAATCACCCCAGATGACGTAGCGGTCTCGCGTGATGCTACGTCATCGGGGTCATTGTCGCAAAGGACACCTGGGAACGGGATTGGCCGGGAGCGTCGCTGAGAGGCGGGAAAGCTGCGGGGGCCGTCGGAAGGTGAGAATATCATTATTTATTATTTTTTTAATTATTTTTAACATTAGATCTTTTTACTATTGATGCGACATAGGCGGCATCAATAGTAAAAAGTTGGTCACACTTGTCAAACACTTTTTTGACTCGTGTGACCAACCTGTCAGATCGCTTGTAAAACGCTAGCATTCTGCAAGCTAATTATGCTTGCAAAACGCTAGTTTTTAGCGGGAATACGCATACCTATAATATGCGTATTTCCCGCGGCAGGGAGGTGCGGAATTGCCGCGGAAATTTCCATGGCAATTCCGCAACGTGTGCACATAGCCTAACAACTTTATGACTGATGCAAGTTTGTAAAATGTGATCCCCATCATACTGTCACGGGTTTACAACAGAGAGGAACCAGAAGACCGCAGTGTCTGATTTCTCCTACTCTGGCAATGATTAGAAGCACTTCACCTTCATAGTAAATGGTGCAGGTTTCTTTTAGCATTGCAGGGGTTAATCTGCTCAATTGAGAGCTCCTGGAAGCTTTCCTGTGTTAAGGCTCTCAGCTGTGCACTGTTAAACACTCCCATCTCCTATATAATCTGGGCCATAGCTAGCACTCATAGTCAAAGTTAGCTTATGCTGCATGGCTGGAGATGTTGTTGGTTGTTATTGGAGAATGCATTTGGTGGATTTATCTGTGCCTGTTGCTAGGTTTTGAGTGTGTGATAATTCCCTTTCTTCTCCTAATTTGAAGTAAAGTGGGAAAAATATAGGCATAAATTAAATTTATGGCATCAAATAACTAAAAATTTGCATTTGCATATGTATTCACCCTTTTGCAAGCAATTACCTTGATAAGTAACATGCTTAGTGAAAGGAAATCCACCTGTGTGCAATATAAGTGTCACATGGTCTGTCAGTATATACACATTTTTTTCCTGAAAGGCCACAGAGGATGCAACATCATTAAGCAGCAAACCACTAATCAAACAACACCATGAAGACCAAGGAAATCTCCAGACAAATCAGGGATAAACTTGTTGAGAAGTACAAGTCAGGGTTGGGTTATAAGAAATATATCCCAATCTCTGATAATTCCCCAGACCACCATCAAATCCATTATCATCAAATGGAAAGAATATGGTACCACAGCAAACCTGCCAAGAGAGGGCTGCCCACCAAAGCTCTAAGCCTGGGCAAAGACGGCATTAATCAGACAAACAGACACAGAGACCAAAGGTAACCCTGAAGGAGCTGCAGAGTTCCCAAGCAGAGACTGGAATATTTGTCCATACAGCCACAATAAGATGTACACACCATAAAGGTGGCCTTTATGGAAGAGTGGGCAGAAAAAAGCCTTTACTTACTCTCAAAAATTGTAAAGTTTGTTTTGAGTTTGTCAAAAGACATGTGGGAGACTTCCCAAATGTATGGAGAAAGATGCTGTCGTTAGATGACACCAAAATTGAACTTTTTGGCAACTAAGGTAAATGCTATGTCTGTTGCATAACTAACACAGCTCATCACCCCAAGAACACCATCCCCACAGTGAAACATGGGGGCAGCATCATGCTGTGGGGCTGTTTTCGGCAGTAGTAACAGGGAAAATGGTCTGAGTTAAATGGAAGATGGATACATGAAGATGAAATGAAGAGCTTAACAGCACAGTTTGGTCAACTGTTTGGACTCTGCTGACAAAACTATAAACAACTGGGGTGCGGAACCTCCACCAATCTCATATTGATGATCTATAGATAGAACCTAAGATAGAAAAAAAAATGAACATATATTCTGCTGTAAATAAGTAAAAAGCAATAGTTAATACAAATAACACAGGGCAGTTAGATAACACTGTTTTTAAAAAAAATTTAAAAAAGCGGAAAAGCCATCCCACCAGTGCCAAGGTGTAACCAATCAGGACGGTCCTAACCTCTAGTATTAAAACCTTACCATGTGTCAAAAATGGCCTGAATGTAAATAAAGGTTGAGTAGGACCAGGCCCAACTATGGACATCCAGCAATGGAAGCTACTGTATATAAACGTAATGCAAAGCACGCTCAAAGAAAGGGAGGCCACACTCTTGCCTGCACTGAGTACAGAAGCCTAAAACAAAACCAAAAAAATGAATTGGGATACAAGCTGGTATATATGCAAGATGTAAGAGCATGTTCACACCTGCCATTAAACAGAACAGACAAAACCTAAGATAGAAACAAAATGAACATTTACGCTGCTGTAAGGCTAATTTCACATTGGCGTTGTAAGGTTCTGTGTACATGTTCCTGAAACTCAGTTTGTTCGTCAGCCATTTTACTTTCTGTCTTGCTGCAGCTATCTTGCCCTCAGTCAAAATGGAGTTTCCAGCTTGCATGTTCCCGCCCTGATTCTCTCCTTTTGCTTCTTAAGCAGCCACAGCTGAGCAATCAGTGCTTCAGAATCTAGCCTGCAGTGAACCTGTGATCTGACCCCTGAAGCCTTGGACCTTGTACTCCAGCTATTCCTACTGAGGAACTCTGAAGCACTTGTGGACTCTGAACCCTGCTCTTTGAAAGACCCACGTTTGCATGGACTTACGGTAACAGAGAAGAAGATCCTGAACCTGTTGTGGAGAGTGATTGCTGAGCTTAGATTACTCTGGCCTGCTGTGTCTCCTGCTTCTGTGTCTGCAAACTGTGTGACTATTTTTGCCAACTTGTATGAAGTAGTACAGGACTTTCTATATCAAACCTGTGTCTCATGTATTTTCATCGCACCCAAGCACAAGACGCTATATGAACTGTACTACATACATTACAAGATTCTGAAGCCAAACGTTAGTGTCTGCTGGGTCTGGAGAGGCTGTAACTGTGGATATCAGATGTCCGGTTGTACTTTCTGTGATGACAGTGGTTGTGACTTCTCACAACCATTCCAGGTGAGCAATTCCCTTAAGTGTTTTTTTTTCTGCAGTGTTACCACAGGTAAACACTATTGTTTTTTTTTTCTTTTCTCTTTTTTGTCTGCTATAACTGTGGATATCAGATGTCCGGTTGAACTTCTGTGATGATAGTGGTTGTGACTTCTCACAACCATTCCAGGTGAGCAGTTCCCTTAATTTTTTTTTCTCTCTGCAGTGTTACCACAGGTAAACACTATTGTTTTTTTTTTCCTTTCCTCTTCTTCCAGTACTCCTGTCTTAAAAGATCTGGAAAATGGAGGCCCGCATAAAGGAACTTTGCGGAGTGACTGATAATATCCTTGCAGATTTGCAGAATATAAAGACCCGTTTTACAAATCTACAGGACCTCACTAATACAATTTGCAAGTGTTTGGACAGACTGCCCAGGATTTGCGAGCCAGGACTGAGGTTCTAGAAGGGCGAGTCCAGGCTCCTGCCGTAGCCCCGAGTTCTGGGATTCCCAAGTTGCCCCCTTTTCGTTTTGGCGGTGAACGTGAGAAATTCAGGGGATTTATTAATCAATGCAATCTTTTTTTTTCCGCACATGCTTCACAATTTCCCACTGAACAATCTAAGGTGCTTACTATAATTATGTTGCTTACCAACAAGGCTTTGATGTGGGCAAACCCTCTGATTGAGACTGAGGATGATTGTTTGAATCACCATGATGATTTTATTTCAGCCATGGGGCAGGTGTTTGATGACCCCAATCGAGGTGCAACAGCTGAAGCAGCCATGTTAGCTTTGCGCCAAGGTAAGCACTCGGTAGCTGAATATGCCTTGGATTTCAGGAGATGGGCCCTTGATACCACCTGGGACAGTTCTGCCAAAAAATCTATTTTTCGAAAGGGGTTATCTCCACTGATTAAGGATGAACTTGCTCGTGCCGACCCTCCCACTGCGTTAGGTGATTTTATTAACTACTGCATCCGTATTGATACTCGTCTGACTGAACGCAGGCAAGAGAGATGGTTCGAAAGCAATCGCACTAACCTTTTCCTACCTTCCTCTCCAGCTAAGGAACCTTTGAGTAGGATTACACGGGAACCTGAACCTGAACCCATGCAGGTGGACTCTTTACAACGACGGGTTAGTGATGCACGCAAGGAACATCGTTTTAAGGAAAATCTATGTTTCTATTGTGGTAAGTCAGGGCACTTCATTATAAACTGTCCCAGCCGTTCTCGTAAGACTACTGCAGCACTCATTCATTGTGAGTGTTGCGAGAGGGGATCTGTCAGGTCCGAGCCTCAGGCTCCAGAGAGATCTGCAGCAACAGATCTTGATTTCTCGGACTTAAACTCCGTTACCTCTGAGGACGTTGACTGTGTAAACGCTGCCATTTTTCAAGTTTCCTCAGCGGTGTCCCAGCTGAGTTGTAAGAAAAACAATTCTCATTGCTTTCTTTCCATCAAACTCTGGGTTGACTCAACTTGGGTGTCTAGCTCTGCTATGATTGACTCAGGGGCAAGTGGAAATTTTATGGATGTCTCCTTTGCTCTGAAACAGGGGATACGTTCAGTGAAGAATGCTACTCCAGTACAGATGGAAACTGTGGATGGCTCCCTGCTGACCTCTGGACCAGTGGATCAGGAAACAGAGCCTTTGAGGGTTCTTATGGGTAAAGATCATCAAGAGAAACTGTCCTTTATGCTTATCTCTTCTCCCCACTTTCCCATTATTCTAGGGCTACCATGGCTGCAGGCTCAGAATCCTACCATTAACTGGGAGACCAAGGAATTACACTTTCCAGAGAAACAGATGAGTTCAAAAGTTTCAGCTTGCTCTGTTCCTAAAGGAAATATGTCAGTCCCTGAACTACCAGCTGTATACCAGGACTATGTGGATTTATGTGACAAGAAGAATGCTGACCAGCTTCCTCCTCACCGTCCATATGATTGTCCAATTGAATTATTGCCTGGAGCAGAGATACCTTTTGGTAAGATCTACCTCCTGGCGGGGCCCGAGCTAAAGGCTTTAAAGGATTACATAGATGAAAATCTAGCCAAGGGCTTCATACGCCCCTCTTCATCTCCTGCAGGTGCACCCATCTTCTTTGTAAAGAAGAAAGATGGATCTCTGAGACCCTGCGTAGACTATAGGGAACTCAATAAGGTTACTATTAGAAACCGTTATCCATTGCCTTTAATCCCTGAGTTATTGGAGAGAGTGCGACATGCCAAAATTTTCTCTAAACTAGATCTTCGTGGGGCCTATAACTTAGTCCGTATTAGACCTGGGGATGAATGGAAGACTGCATTCAGGTCACGCTATGGACACTTTGAATATCTAGTTATGCCTTTTGGTCTGAGAACCGCCCCAGCCACTTTCCAACACTTGGTGAATGACATCTTCAGGGATCTCCTAGATACATTCATGGTAATTTATTTGGATGATATTCTAATTTTTTCTAACTCCACAGAGGAACATCATGGACATGTGAGAATGGTCTTGGAACGTCTAAGACAAAATCATCTTTACATCAAACTTGAAAAGTGTGAATTCCATAAGACCGAAATTCAATTTCTGGGGTATGTACTGTCTACGCAAGGAATTAGTATGGATGGAAGCAAAACCCAAGCCATCAAGGATTGGCCAAGTCCTAGAAATGTGAAGGAGGTGCAGCGCTTCATCGGGTTTGCCAACTTCTATAGACGTTTCATTAGAAATTTCTCTGAGGTAGTGTCACCTATCACCCAACTTACCCGGAAAAAGTCTAGGTTCTCCTAGACTCCCAAGCCCAGGAAGCATTTTCCCGTCTAAAAGATAAATTTACCACTGCACCTATCCTAGTACATCCCAACCCCGAGCTTGCCTTCATAATAGAGGTGGATGCTTCAGACTGTGCCGTTGGAGCTATACTCTCTCAGAGAACAGGTGAGAAGAATGTCTTGCATCCCTGTGCCTTCTTTTCCCAGCAGTTGTCTTCGGCTGAGAGGAACTACGATGTGGGCAATAGAGAGTTGTTGGCCATTATTGCCGCCTTCAAAGAATGGAGACACCTTCTTCAGGGAGCTGCACAGCAAATAGTCGTCCTGACAGACCATCGTAACCTTGAATTTATCAGGTCGGCTAAGTGCCTGACTCCTCGCCAGGCTCGCTGGAATCTTTTCTTAAACCAATTTAATTTTATCATTTCTTATAGACCAGGATCGCGCAATGGAAAGGCTGATGCACTCTCTAGGATTTACTCAGCAGAGACACGTCCAATTACTCCTCCTAAGACTATTCTTCCTGACTCTAGATTCCTAGGAGTAATTCATAATCAAGACCTACTTAAGGACATCAAGGAAGCATACCATGCGGATTCCTTTTTGGCACAACCCCCAAGGGACGTAAGTCTTGTCTTTAAGAATGGTGTGTGGATTCAGGGACAACGCCTGTATATTCCTGAAACAGTCAGATTGAGAGTATTGCAACTCATCCACGATTCCAAGATAGCCGGGCATAGGGGAATTCTAAAGACACAAGAATTTCTTTCTCGTTTCTTTTGGTGGCCCACTTGCAGGAAGGATGTTTTAAACTATGTCACTTCATGTGAAGTCTGTGCAAGATGCAAAACACCTCGCTCCTCACCAACTGGTCTGTTGCAACCTCTTCCCACCCCGTCCCGCCCGTGGGGATTCATTTCTATGGACTTCATTGTGGAGTTACCAACCTCTCAAGGGAAGAACACCATTCTAGTGGTGGTTGACCGTCTAACAAAGGCAGCTCATTTTATTCCTTGTGTCGGCTTACCCACTGCAAAACAGACATCAGATCTGATGATTAAAGATGTGTTTCGCTTACATGGAGTACCGGATGAGGTTATTTCGGATCGAGGGGTGCAATTCACTTCTAGGTTTTGGCAAAATTTCTGTGCAGCATTGGACATTAAAGTAAACCTTTCTTCTGCTTTTCATCCCAGACTAATGGACAGACCGAACGAACCAATCAAACCCTGGAGCAGTATCTCCGCTGCTTTATCTGCCACCTACAGGATGATTGGGTGGATCTACTTCCATTAGCTGAGTTCTCGTATAACAACTCTCAGAGTGCCTCCACTAAGCAGTCTCCTTTTTACTCTAATCTAGGTTATCATCCTAACATTCTACCACGATTTCCCATAGAAACGCCTTTACCAGCAGTGGCTGAAAGAATCACGTCTTTACAGAAGAATATGGATCTTCTAAAGGAGAATCTGGAATCGGCTCAGGAAAGGTACAAGCAAGCAGCAGATAAGTTTCGTAAACCTGCACCAGCTTTCAAGGTAGGAGACTTGGTCTGGCTGTCAACCAGAAATCTTAAGTTAAGGATTCCATCGTCTAAGCTGGGACATAAGTACATTGGACCTTATAAAATCAGTAAAATTATAAGTGCCGTTGCTTGTCGTCTTCAACTGCCCAGAACTATGAGAATCCACCCTGTCTTTCATGTATCCCTACTAAAGGCTGCGACACCCAATACGTTTCCTGGACGTTCTTCTCCTTGCCCTGACCCAGTGCTAGTCGATGGTCAGGAAGAATTTGTGGTGGAAAGGATTTTAGATTCCAGGTTGTATAGAAATCAGTTACAATATCTGATTAAATGGCAGGGCTACCCAGTGGAGGACAACTCATGGGAACCAGTCAATAACGTTAATGCTCCTCGCTTGCTCCGTCAGTTTCATCAGAGGTACCCACACAAGCCTGGTCTGAGGTCATCCGGAGGTTGTCCCTAAGGGGGGAGTAATGTAAGGTTCTGTGTACATGTTCCTGAAACTCAGTTTGTTCGTCAGCCATTTTACTTTCTGTCTTGCTGCAGCTATCTTGCCCTCAGTCAAAATGGAGTTTCCAGCTTGCATGTTCCCGCCCTGATTCTCTCCTTTTGCTTCTTAAGCAGCCACAGCTGAGCAATCAGTGCTTCAGAATCTAGCTGCAGTGAACCTGTGATCTGACCCTGAAGCCTTGGACCTTGTACTCCAGCTATTCCTACTGAGGAACTCTGAAGCACTTGTGGACTCTGAACCCTGCTCTTTGAAAGACCCACGTTTGCATGGACTTACGGTAACAGAGAAGAAGATCCTGAACCTGTTGTGGAGAGTGATTGCTGAGCTTAGATTACTCTGGCCTGCTGTGTCTCCTGCTTCTGTGTCTGCAAACTGTGTGACTATTTTTGCCAACTTGTATGAAGTAATACAGGACTTTCTATATCAAACCTGTGTCTCATGTATTTTCATCGCACCCAAGCACAAGACGCTATATGAACTGTACTACATACATTACAGGCGTTTTTCAGTGCAGCGCATCGTGCGCTACTGAAAACGTGTGCAAAAACGCATACAAGCGCTTGCAAGCACATGGTTTTTTTAACGCATCAATGTACGCATAACGACAAAACAACGTAGCGTTTACATGAGTTTATCTAGCGTTTTACATGCGTTTGCGTTTTTTAGGCGCATGAGTCACACATTGCACAAGAGGAAAATCCTTGAAACACACTCCACCAATGGGACACGAGTGGGCGAGTGTCATGGAACTTCTTTAAATAGACCCTGTTCAGATGAATTCTTCAGATTTTGCTGCTGTTTACTGTGTCACCATGGATCTGCGTTGGGAGACCTTTCGCATAAACTTGGATATGGACATCGTGCTGTTTCTGGCTTTTGCTTGCCAGCAACAAAGGGAGAGAGAGAGAGAGAGCGAAGACGGCAGCGGCGGGTTTTTTGGAGACATTTCATTATTGAAGTCCGGGAGAGCCGTGGAGCGTAGCACACCCTCTTCAGCGAACTCCAGGCAAACCCGGCGAAATTTTCGGACTATACACGGCTGTCCAAGAAAGTTTCAGGAATTTGCTTTGTCGTGTTGAAGGAGCCATCCGGAGACAGGACACACAGCTCCGTCGTGCGATTCCTCCTGAGGAACGTCTCCTCGTCACATTAAGGTACGTAGTATTAAACCAATATGTGTATTGTTTTTGTTCTGCCATAAAAGCCTGCAGAATTATAGTTCTGCCATGTACAGATTGATTTTTTCATGTGAGTGTTTTGCCAAAGCCTAGACAATCACAATTTTTTTTCATCTGTTTTGCAGATTCCTGGCTTCTGGCGAGACCCTCTCTTCACTCCACTTCCAGTACCGGCTTGGAATCTCTATCTTGTCCGGAATAGTTGCGGACACCTGCCGGGCTTTGTGAGACGTTCTCTGTCCTGAATTTATGCCCCTGCCCACTGCGGAAAAGTGGATGGATATTGCTGAAAAATTCTGGACAGTCTGCAATTTCCCCAACTGTTTGGGAGCGGTGGATTGGAAACACATCCGGATAACAAAACCCCAAGAAGTGGCTCTGAGTACTTTAATTATAAAAAGTACTTTTCTACGGTACTCATGGCCATTGCCGATGCAGACTGCCGGTTTATTGCGGTGGACATTGGGGCATTTGGCAGGGGCAATGACTCCCAGACCTTTAAGAACTCGGACATGGGCCGTAGGTTGTATGGCAACCATTTTAATTTCCCCTGCCACAGCCTCTTCCCCACACCGAAGGTAATGGTTGGGGATGAGGCCTTTCAAATGTGCACAAACCTGTTGAAACCGTACTCTAGCCGGGACTTGGACCACACCAAAAAAATCTTTAATTACAGACTGACCAGGGCCAGAAGAACTGTAGAGTGTGCGTTTGGGATTCTTGTGTCCAGATGGCGCTTTCTAGGCACAGCCATTAATCTGAAACTAGATACTGTGGATGAGGTGGTGAAAGCCTGTGTGGTTCTTCACAATTTTGTGATGGCTAAAGACCACTCAACCTTTGAACTCGATGAACCACCTGTCAACCCATTGCCTGAATTCACTCAGCACCCTCTTAGGTTATCTGTTGAAGTTGGCCAAATGAGGGACCAATTTGCAGCCTACTTTCTATCTGATGTGGGACGTGTGGAATGGCAAGATCAAATGGTGTAATAAAATTGTTTTATTGTGTTTATGTTAATAAAAAATCAGTACCGAGTGCACTCTGTCTTTATACACTCCAATAATCACCTGCCCAGGTGTCCCAGTGAAGTCAGGATGCTGTGTTTTCTGCAATAGGACTCCTACCAGGTGAGTCTACAGAGAAAAAGTTGTATGACCTTCATCATCTCTCCAGTCTGTGTTCAAACATATTGCTGTGCCGGTGGAGATATCTGCAGCGACGGTGGAGATAATATTATACACCTGGCCTGATGTTCCAAATAGTGAGTTTGGGATCCAATAGCATCCTTCACTCTTTATGACACATGACCATACGAGTATAGATATTCTTTGTAGTATCTCCACTGTGTCCTCAGTATGCACGCACACTGGAGAGATGATAACGTTTATAAAACTTCTACAAGCCCCTGGCCTGGTGTCATGCTGAAGTGAGGATGCCAAAAAAAAGCATCCTGACGTCAGAATTTTATGACACCTGGGCAGGTGAATACACAAATGAGTAACCACCAGCATCTCTCCAGTCTGCGTGCAATAGATAATGCAGACTGAAGCGACGCTGCAGATGACAACTCATAGGTAGTGTTGAGCGATACTGCTCGATATCTAAAAATATCGTATCGGAATGGTATCGCCGATATCACTAAATATCGTCGATATCCGATTCCGATACCGGAAGTCCCATGTAAGTCTATGGGAACAAAATATCGCAACAAAAAAAACCCTTTCTTTCGTTGTAAACACAAAATATACACACATAGAATACATATATATATATATACATGTCATTGTGACATATATATATATACATTTATTTATAGTTTATACACTTCTACATAGTAAAATAGACTCTGATTCAATTGCCGGGTAAAGCCGTGACATACCCCATAGAAGTCGACGGGCTCGGTGCCGAGTACCCCCAAAACCTCTGGCTCTGTGCGACTCAACTTGGGCGTCACGAACAGGATTCTGTAGCTCGCTATAAGCGAGTCCTGTGTGCCTGAATTGAACTGGTTTTGTGCTTGAGAATTGCTAAAATCATCAGAGAATGTATTTGCCATTTTTCCGCTATATCTGCGTCACGACGAGGCACTGGTGAAGAAGAAGGGCGTGCTCTTCGTGGGTGTACACTCACTCAGTGGCGCGAAAACGATGGCCGACCACTCTAAATGGTACTGCAATGTAAGATCGTGCCCCACAGCTCTTCAGTTCCACCTCCTCATCCTCCTCAGTGTGCGGAAACTAACACGAAGGTCCCACCTCCCTACAAAAGAGGGGCCCTCTCCAGATGCTAATGACACATGTGACTTGGCAGAGATGGCTAATGGACACGAGCAGAAGTGTGAAGGGATGGAGCAGTCAGAGCTCTCCCCCCACGGAAGCGACCCGATCGCCACGGAACCACCGTTGGGCACCCGGCCTGGAAACCCTCCTACGCTGCAAGAAGCGGAGGATACCCTAAGAGGCCTGGCCCGGCACCGGGAGGAGGTCGCCAGGATGGAAGCCAGCTGGCGTGCCCTAAAACTAAACTTGGAGCGGCGCCAATCCCTCTTACCTGAAGTGTCTGTACCGGAAGGTGAGGCACCCGTTCTAGTAGAGGAGTCCGTGCGGGCATCCCAGCCCTTGCAATGTGATCCGGTTGACGTTGTCGCAGTGGAGGCACCCGTTCCTGCAAAAAACTCTGCACCGGCAGCACCCCAGATCCCGCTGTCTGCCCCCGTCGCTGAGACAGAAGAAGCGACACCCGTCCTCATGGAGGAGGCCGCGCAGGCACCAGAGGTCTACCTGTCTGTACCGGAGCCCCGACTGTCATCTGTTCCAGAGCCGGCTGCTTCCGCCACAGGTGAGCGCCGCCAGGACTGGGGGGCGCCAGGAGAGCTGCCGCAAACCGGGCATCGTAAGCTGGCATTTGATGGTGGAGACATGGAGCAGCTGGTGGAGGAGAATTACAACCGGCGTCAGGAGGAAGAGTGGAGACGTTGGGAGCGGGAAGCAGAGCGACAAAGGGAGCAGCGAGAATCCCAAAAGCTTGGCAACGTCACCTGGAGAAGGACCGGGCAGATAAGGACCGGATGAGAAAAGATAAAGGAACCCTGTGGGAGCCGCGGCGTAAGGGTGCAGTACGGAACTTTAAGTTAAAAGGTGGTTGGGGCTTCATCCAGGAGCCTGGACTTTATTTAGAAGTCTTTGTGACCCGGCGGGACATGGAGACTCACCTCCCAGAAGGACACCCGGGGAGGGACCTGTTGCCAGGAGACTTGGTGACTTACACCCGACACTGGGGTTACAATGGATGGTACGCCCTAAATGTTACCAGGTGCGACCCCTACTCCCCAGAGTGTCAGCAACCTGTGAGACCCTCGGAGCCTTCAGCCTCCCACATCCAGGCCTCTGCACAAGTGCCCACCCCACGCCGTAAATCTCCCCAGCCTCCCTCAGTGGTCTCCTCAGCAGCCCCAGCTATGGACATGATAACTATAGCTGGCCCGTACCCGGCGCCTGTTAGGCCCCCTGGGGTTCGTTCAGTCCGTGACATAGGGCTCCAGACCCGGAGGGAGATGAAAGAGGTGGCCACACAGACACAGATAGCGGGTCACGACTTGACTGTACAGGCCACACGACGTCATCAGGTCCTGGTGGTCCTTGGTGTCTCGGATGTTTGGCAAGCATCAGAAGAGTACCAGGTGGTACCTGGAACACCCCTGCCAAAGAATTATAAATAACCCGGACAGGGTCCCTGTATGTAAATAGTTAAATTGTTGATGTACCCGGACGGGTGAATGTTCATAAAAAAATTTTTAATTTAATAAAAAACACAACACAGTTTTCATTACTTTTATTACAGTCTCATCCTGCGACGCCATCGATCTCCTGTAAAAAAATGAAAAAAAAAAACAGCAGTATACCACCAGTCCGACGCAGTCCATAGTAACGAGTGTCCCACGACGATCCAGCTCTGCTACATCAGAATGACAGGCAGAGCCTGTCATCCCGGCGCAGCACAGCTGATTACCTGCTTCCCCGGCGGTGACGTCATCGGACTGGTTTACGGCCGGGATTACCCTGCAGTCACTGCAGTTATCGCGAAAAAACTGCATGTGACCGCCAGGGAGAAGATAATGGCGGCCATCAAGCAGTCCAGGACGTGACCGCCGGAGATCTTCTGCCAGGTAAGTGCCGCTGACTCCTGACAGACCCGACCGACGGACACTCACAGTGACAGTGACAAATCCGATTCTGGTATCCGATATGACGAAAATATCGGTACTCGGAATCGAAAGCCCGATACAGCTAATATCGGCCGATACCCGATATTTGCAGTATCGTATCGCTCAACACTACTCATAGGTATAGTCACCTGGCCAGGTGTGATAAATAGTTATGATACCAGGCCAGGGGATTGTAGATATGACGTGTATTTTCTCCATCATCTCTTCAGTTTATTCACCACACACTGAATAGAGGATGTGGTTAATTACAAGGTATATCTTCAATCCCCTGGCCTTGTGTCACAAAGAGTGAAATGTGGATGGGCAAAACACACCATCCTCAATTCACTCTTTATGATACCTGGCAAGGTGAGAATAGATATGCCTTGCACTCAGCAACATCCTCTATTCAGTCTACTAATATTTCTAGACTGAAGAGACTGGTGGTGAAAATACAAGTCATATGTGTCACGTTTGGGGACTGCAGCCGCCCACCATGGCGTGGCGCGGGCATCCCTCGGGTACGAAATATGGACCCTCCATACCACAGAGGGGGACCCGGGTCTACCCAAACTAGGGAAGGGCAGAGACCGGGGTTCTGTGGCAGCTGAGCTTGAGGACGAGGAAGAGACACGTAGGACTTGATTACACCGCACAACTTCAGGTATAGGTAAATAAAGTTTACTAAAGTAAATAAGGGATGACACACAGTACATAACATCAGGGTAGACGAGGTCATCAGAATCACGAACTCAGGAACACGAACTGAACTTCAGGAACACGGAAACAGGAACACGGACACAGGAACACGGACTGGACATCAGGAACACGGACACCGGAACACGGACTGGACATCAGGAACACGGACACCGGAACACCGGCTGGATCTCAGGAAACAGAACACTGGCATCGGACTCCGGACATCTGGCAACGATCGACAGGTTCCGGACATCGGCCTGCGGACATCAGTCTCCGGACATGAGGCCGCAGTATCAGACTAGGGACATCTGGCAACGATCGGCAGGCTCCGGACATCAGGCAGGAAAGGATCGGATCCAGACATCTGGAAGTGATCCGAAAAGGAATCCAAGCGGTCTGGTGCAAGTCCCACCAGGCTCAACTGGAGCCGGGCGGGGATTGCACCAAAAGCAAGCTGAGCACAAAGTAACAGAAACTCAGCACACCCACACCGGACTCCTCCTTCCAAATGAACCCAGGATATATCACAGAAAGTCAGTTAGCAAAGTATCACAGTCACTGGGCTCAGGGTTCAGTACACAGAAGGTTTCAGGAACATAGCACAGCAGACACAGTTCAGACAGTCAGGTACAGGATCAGGGATACGAGCCTAGAATTACCGCCTCTAGGAAAGGCACAGGAACGAGTTCAGGATCAGAGATACGAGCCTAGAATTACCGCCTCTAGGAAAGGCACAGGAACGAGTTCAGGATCACAAGACAGGACGAGGGTATCAGCTCTCCAGAGCTGATCGAACTCAAAGCAGGAGCTGAAACACACACACACACACACAAGGCTAGGTTCAGAAGCTATGTGAGTAGCTAAGGCCCCGCCCATAAGGCAGGAAGCCTTTATATATGAGCTGCCCCTCAGCAATTGGCTGGGGACAGCATTTCAGGTACACACACTAACCCTGATAAAAGCAGGGCAGGTGTGGCCTGCGCACCCTATGAGAGCCAGACATAAGCACAGCATGGGCACCTGGAAATGGCTGCAGCCTAAACCCACGTAGTAAGTCATGCACCAGTGCAGAGGACCTTGCAACCTATGGGTAGCTTTCACAGCAGTAGCCAGGGACCGCACATGCGGGTGGTCATGCAAAGCAGCGGAAACACCCACGCATGTGTGGCTACGCAGAGGAGCTGGGAACTGACCATAATCCATACAGGTAACGGCTATCAGATCCCAGCTCAATTTAGGGGGAAAAGGAGCAAAGGGTTAAAGCACAAACATGCATGTCACAACATGACAATATGTTTGTGTTTTTGACCACACATAGATCCAGGACTGACACAAGAAGCAAGTGTCAGTGCTGGAGCTATGTGGTGGCAAAATCACAAAGTGTACGACGCAGTGTGTGTACGGCGCAGTGTGTGTAGGCGGCGAAAGACACAATTAAAACAAACAGTTGAGTGAAAAAAAAGGCACATTTATTTTTACAAGACGCAAAAGAAAATTAATGTGGACGACATTTGGGTGAAGAAGGGGGTAACTTGGGGGTGTGGAGTGACGAGGATTGACTTTGGGAGGGCGACGAAGGGGTTCGAGGGGAAGGTGCGACGAAAGTGGTGGGGGAAGGCAGCGGGTCAAACACAGTGGGATGTTAGGGGGAGGGAGGACAAAAATCTTTATCTGGACTCTTCGTCCGATCTTTTTCTTTCTGGAGGTCCTGGTGCTTGGGGACCTCCTGGTGCTTGGGGACCTGGTGCTCGGGGACCTCCTGTGGCTTGGGGACCTCCTCTGCCTTGGGGACCTGGTGCTTGGAGACCTCCTGTGGCTTGGGGACCTCCTGTGGCTTGGGGACCTCCTGTGGCTTGGGGACCACCGTGTGCTGGGGGACCTCCGTGGGCTGCTGGACCTCCTGCCAGGGTTCGAGGCCCTGAAGACAGAATGAGGGTCCCCCAGGTGCTGCTCAGTGGTGGTGGCGTCCCGGGAAGTGGACGCGGTCCAAGCAAGGGTGGAGGAAGTCCACACAGGAGCAGCGCTTGGCATGGTGGTGGCGGGGGAGTGTCCAGCTGCACTGTGACTTTGTGTGGTGTAGTGTGGTCCAGCATGGCGTGGAATGCTGGTGGCCGTGCAGTGGTATGCAGCAGAAGTCGGTAGTGCGGTGAAGCGAGTCAGTGGTGGCACAGGTGGGAAAGGCACCACTGGCTGCTGCTGCTGCACGTACCAACTCTGCTGCGTAGTCTGCGTGTAAGCATTGTTGCAGGCATTCATCACAGTCAGCTGGAGATCAGGATTAAGGTGTTCCGCCATGCCCCGTTCAATTTGTTGGAAAAAATGGTGCGCTGGTCTTTTGAGCTCGGCTTCAAGATAGTCAAGGCGAAGCTCGACAGAATGGAGGCGTTGTTCCACTAGTGCAAAACCGCTATCCATTCTGTCGCCCAATGCCTTGTGGCTATTTTGTTTTTTTAAATCAGATGATTTTTATTTAAAAATTGTCAGCATGAAACTTTGACATTACATTTAACTTTAGCATATAATATAAACCATATTCAACCTGACAGGCGATATAACTGTTCTTACATCCTAAGTCCCCTACCCTCCCCCCTCCACCCTAACCCCGTCCCTTTAAATCATTGCATATATCACACACCATGTCACATTTTGAATCCTTTTTTCGAGACAACCACTTAAGATCCCTGTTTAAAGTACCAACTCAGAGGGTCCAGGGCGCGTAGGTAGACACATTCTTCTCTCATAAGAGCCTCCGAAGCCAGGCCTGGGTGCTCCATCCAGCCACCCCACACATTCTCAAACTGCATGTGTTGACCTCTTTTCGCATATATGTTCTGTTCCATCATAACAATAAAGTTAACCTTATTAATCAGTTCTTGTCTAACTGGCGATTTTTCATCTGACCAGTGGGCCGCAATGAGCTTTCTGGCAGCATATAGGATTCTGGCTATGGTCAGCTTCCCCCACTCATCAACCGCGATATCCTCCATGCACCCCAATATACACGTCAGCGGGTTCCTTATAAGATCCACTCCCATTACCTCCTGAGTCAAATTAAGTGTTTGTACCCAAAAGTTCTGCAGGGCAGGGCAGGACTACATCATGCGATCGGATGAGCATGATGCGCTGTGCTAAAAAACGCCAATGTGAAACCAGCCTAAGTAAAAAGCAATAGTGCATATAACAAAGGGTACTGTCACGCTGTCTAATGATATGTATACAATGTCAGTAAACTATTAATACAGGAACAACACTCTATACAACAACTAGTATAGCAACATCAGCATGTAAGTATAGAATAGATTTACCTGACACGATATCTGCTGAACTCAGGGTTAATCTTGAGGACTTGATGAGCTGAAACAGGAAAGAGGTGGACCGGGATCTAACCTGACCCTAAACTGGGGTCCTAACTAATCCCTCACCTTGGAGGTACTGATAATGGTTCAGAGGTCCAAGTCTCCAACCTAACCCTGTCTCCTATCAGACCCTGAACCCTGTAATCAGTCCTAAGAAGGATCCTGACTACCACCAAAGGATATGGGCTGATCTTAGCTAAATACACAGATTAGACATATAAGACAGACAGGATAACACTCGCTTGCATACACACTCAAACACCAAAGGAACATAAATGGTCTGGGAAATAAACTCTAACCAAGTTGAGCTTAGAACAACTAAGGAGCTCACAACTAAAGTCTATACAGATTCATTCCTATCTGTGGTCTGCATGAAGGTTTCACTGGCAACTCCCCAAGCAGACAACAAGGAATTTAAAGGAAACCAATCAACAAATAATCAATTGCAGCCGGGAGAAACTGCACCCAGTCCCAGCACCGAGCACAGACAGAATTAACTCCCTAGCTGCCAAACACAAAGAAACAGCAGCTCAGCTGTGAGAAGTCAAAATGTGCAACCGCGACGATCTTCGTGGCAATGCACACATTACAGTACCCCCCCTTCTACGAGGGGCCTCCGGACCCTCAGGGCCAGGCCTGCCCGGGTGAGTTCTGTGGAAGGTCCGAACCAAACGATCTGCGTTAACATCAGACGCAGGGACCCACGTCCTCTCCTCTGGACCATACCCCTTCCAATGCACCAAGTACTGAAGGGACCGGCGATTCAGACGTGAGTCAATGATCTTTGATACTTGAAATTCCAAGTTACCATTGACCAACACAGGAGGAGGAGGTAGAGGTGACGGTATGACTGGTGCCACATACCTTTTAAGTAATGACTTGTGGAACACATTATGAATTTTAAACGTAGGAGGGAGGTCCAGACGAAATGCCACAGGATTAATTATGGAACTGATCCTGTACGGCCCGATGAATCTGGGACCCAGTTTCCAGGAGGGCACTTTAAGTTTTATATTCCTGGTAGACAACCATACCAGATCGTTCACATTCAGATCTGGACCAGAAACTCTCCTCCTATCAGCCATACGTTTGTAACGGTTCCCCATCGCACTCAGATTATTCAATACACCTCTCCACACAGAAGCAAGTGACAACGAGAAACGCTCCTCCTCAGGAACCCCAGAAGGGCCCCCCCCATTGAAAGTACAAAACTGGGGATGAAAACCATATGCCCAAAAAACGGGGACTTACCAGTGGACTCGCTCCGCCTGTTGTTAAGAGCGAACTCTGCCAGAGGCAAGAAAGAAGACCAGTCCTCTTGGTTCTCTGAGACAAAACACCGGAGATATGTCTCTAAGCTCTGATTCAGACGCTCTGTCTGACCATTGGTCTGCGGATGAAAAGCCGAGGAAAATGACAATTGCATCCCCGACGTAAAAAAATGCCCTCCAAAATTTGGACACAAACTGAGACCCCCTATCTGACACCACATCAGAAGGCAACCCATGAAGTCTAACGATCTCCCTAATGAACACCTGCGCCAGAGTTTTAGCATTAGGGAGTGCAGGAAGAGCAACGAAATGTGCCATCTTACTGAACCTGTCAACAACCACCAGTATGACAGTATTCCCTGACGACGGAGGGAGGTCCGTAATGAAGTCCATAGATAAATGAGTCCATGGACGCTCCGGAAGTTTCAAGGGTAAAAGGGTCCCAGACGGACGGGTATGAGGGGTTTTAGAGCGAGCACACACCCCACATGACGCGACAAAAGTTATAACATCTTTATTAGCATTAGGCCACCAAAACCGGCGAGAAAGGAGATCTAAAGTAGCCTTACTCCCTGGATGTCCTGCTAGAGCAGAATTATGATGTGCCTCAATAACCTTTTGTCTCAACAGATTTGGGACAAACAGTCTCCCTGGAGGTCCTGCAGGGGCGTCCCCCTGAGCCTCTAACACCTCCTCCTCAAGCTCAGAAAATACAGCCGACACTACCACCCCCTCCTGAAGGATAGGACTCGGGTCATCCGTTTTCCCGGCCCCTGGGAAACTGCGAGACAAGGCATCAGCCTTTACATTCTTAGACCCCGGGCGATAAGTGACGACAAAATTAAACCTGGTAAAAAACAACGACCATCGAGCTTGCCTGGAATTCAGACGCTTAGCGGATTCCAAATACAACAGGTTCTTGTGATCAGTAATAACGGTAACCGGGTGGACTGCCCCCTCCAAAAAGTGACGCCATTCTTCAAAAGCTAACTTAATGGCCAAAAGTTCCCTATTGCCGATATATAATTCCTTTCGGCGGACGACAATTTCTTAGAAAAGAAAGCGCACGGATGCCATTTACCAGGGGACGGACCCTGGGACAATATAGCACCCACCCCTACGTCAGACGCATCCACCTCCACAATGAACGGCTGAGATGCATCTGGTTGGATGAGAACGGGTGCCGAAGCAAAACATTTCTTCAAAGAGGAAAAGGCTTGGCAAGCTTTGTCCGACCATTTAGAAAAATCCGTCCCTTTTCTTGTCATGTCAGTGAGAGGTTTGACGACAGATGAGAAATTACAAATAAATTTCCGGTAGTAGTTAGCAAACCCCAAAAAACGCTGCAGAGCCTTAAGATCCCTGGCTGATCCCATTCAAGCACTGCTCTCACCTTTTCAGGGTCCATACGGAAACCGGAGGCTGACACCAAAAAACCCAAAAACTGAAGTTCCTGTACGGCAAATACACACTTCTCCAGTTTGGCGTATAATTTATTGTCTCGCAAGATCTGCAACACCTGTCTCACATGCTCCTGATGAGACACAAGATCTGGCGAGTAAATTAAAATGTCGTCCAAATATACAACCACAAACAGCCCCACAAGGTGACGAAAAATGTCATTAACAAAATGTTGGAATACTGCTGGTGCAGTAGTCAGACCAAAAGGCATGACTAGGTTCTCATAATGTCCCTCCGGCGTGTTAAACGCCGTTTTCCACTCATCCCCCTCTTTTATCCTAATCAGATTATATGCCCCCTGAGATCCAATTTAGAAAACCATTTGGCGCCAACAATTTGATTGAAGAGATCAGGAATAAGAGGGAGTGGATACGGATCTCGAACAGTAATCCGATTAAGTTCGCGGAAATCCAAGCAAGGGCGTAGGCCTCCATCTTTTTTCTTCACAAAGAAGAACCCCGCGGCCACAGGGAAGATGAAGGTCTAATATGCCCTTTGGCCAGACTTTCAGAAATATAATCTTTCATAGCCTGCCTCTCAGGACCAGAAAGATTATACAACCTAGCTTTAGGCAACTTAGCATCAGGAAGGAGATTAATAGAGCAGTCATACACGCGATGAGGAGGCAACTCCTGACACCCCTCCTCAGAGAAAACATCCCCAAAATCCTCCAAAAAAGGAGGCAATGTACTAGGCACGACCGCACTGATGACTGTGTTCATGCAGTTGCTTTTGCAAAACTCACCCCATTGGCTTATTTCTCTGGACTGCCAATTAATCACAGGGTTATGTTTAACCAACCAAGGAAGTCCCAACACAATGGGAGTAGGTAGACCCTCCAACACATAACAAGATAATTGTTCCCTATGTATTGCCCCAACCCGAAGGTCAATGTTATGAACCTCATGAACAAAGCTACCTTGGCCGAGAGGCCTGGCGTCAATGGAGAATATAGGGATCGGTTTGACCAATACACTCAGATGCATACCTTGAGCCTGAGCAAACTGAGCGTCAACCAGATTAGCCCCGGAACCACTATCAAGAAGAACAGACAATCTCTCCACTCTCGTACCAACTACCACCTCCACTGGTACAAGGAACTGAGAAGAACTGGCGGATGAAATACATACTCCCAGGTTGTTGTCCACCACACAACCTGGGATTAACAGTTTTCCGGCGACTTTTGGCTCAACAAGGCACGGGATGGACATTCTCCAACAAAATGTCCCTCTTTCCCGCAGAAAAAACATCTTCTAGTCCTGCGGCGTACCGCCAATCCCCTCCTACGAAATGATGTCCCTCCCAACTGCATAGGCTCATCCGAACAGACAAGGGGAACCTCAACATAAGGGACTTTAGTGGTAGGTGGAGAAACAACAGGGAGTGGAGTTACCTCACCCCTCTCCCGAAGCCGTCTATCAGTACGGATAGCTAAGGCCATAGCAGCCTCCAGAGAAGGAGGAGACTCATACTGAGCCAAAACATCTTTTAATTTATCAGAAAGCCCATGACAAAACTGGCTCCTAAGAGCTGGGTCATTCCACTGAGTATCTGTGGCCCATCTACGAAACTCAGAAGCAAATTCCTCTGCCGGACGATCTCCCTGCTGTATCTTACGTAATTTTGTCTCAGCAAGAGAGACCCGATCTGGGTCATCATATACCAATCCCAGGGCAGTAAAAAATTGATCTACAGACAGTAGAGCCGGGGATCCCGAAGGAAAGGAAAATGCCCAGGATTGAGGGTCCCCTTGCAGAAGTGAGATAACAATTCCCACTCTCTGCTCCTCACTCCCTGATGATCGAGGCCGAAGCCGAAAATACAATTTACATGCCTCCCGGAAGGTGAAAAATTTGTCTCGCCCACCAGTGAACCTGTCCGGGAGAGCAACCTTAGGTTCAACTCTGGTTTGCTCCAGGGGAGACAAAACTTTGGACTTAATGTCCGTCAGCTCCATGGATAATCCCTGCAACTGCAGAGCCAGCTGGGCTACTGGATCCATGGTAACTGGAGATAATTTTTATGGCCAGTGAAAATGTCACGCTGTCTAATGATATGTATACAATGTCAGTAAACTATTAATACAGGAACAACACTCTATACAACAACTAGTATAGCAACATCAGCATGTAAGTATAGAATAGATTTACCTGACACGATATCTGCTGAACTCAGGGTTAATCTTGAGGACTTGATGAGCTGAAACAGGAAAGAGGTGGACCGGGATCTAGCCTGACCCTAAACTGGGGTCCTAACTAATCCCTCACCTTGGAGGTACTGATAATGGTTCAGAGGTCCAAGTCTCCAACCTAACCCTGTCTCCTATCAGACCCTGAACCCTGTAATCAGTCCTAAGAAGGATCCTGACTACCACCAAAGGGATATGGGCTGATCTTAGCTAAATACACAGATTAGACATATAAGACAGACAGGATAACACTCGCTTGCATACACACTCAAACACCAAAGGAACATAAATGGTCTGGGAAATAAACTCTAGCCAAGTTGAGCTTAGAACAACTAAGGAGCTCACAACTAAAGTCTATACAGATTCATTCCTATCTGTGGTCTGCATGAAGGTTTCACTGGCAACTCCCCAAGCAGACAACAAGGAATTTAAAGGAAACCAATCAACAAATAATCAATTGCAGCCGGGAGAAACTGCACCCAGTCCCAGCACCGAGCACAGACAGAATTAACTCCCTAGCTGCCAAACACAAAGAAACAGCAGCTCAGCTGTGAGAAGTCAAAATGTGCAACTGCGACGATCTTCGTGGCAATGCACACATGACAGGTACTTTGTAAACACAGTTTTAATTAAAAAAAAGCCATCCCACCAGCGCTAAGGAGAACCCAATCAGGACAGTCCTAACCTCTAGTACTAAAACCTTACCATGTGACAAAAATGATCTCAATGTGAATCAGAGCCGAACAGGACCAGCGCCCGATGATGAATACCCTAAAACAGGCCAGGACAAGGAGTAGGCAGGGTAGGCACCTGCCTAGGGCACTACCTCATGCCTATCCGAGGAAGGTGCATTTCGGAGAGAAAATCACCCTGACATTGTTAAATGCTTGCGGTCACCCATCACCCTCATCCAGCCGCAAATATTCAGCACAGTGATGGCCAGGGTGCAGTTGTGTGGCCATTATACTGAATTGGTGAGGGGCCATAATACTGTGGGGGGTTCGCTGGGGCCATCATACTATATAATGGAGGCTGTGGTAGACATCATACTGCATGTGGGGCTGTGATTGACATCATAGTGTATATTGGGGGCTGTTGTGGACAGCTCATCACCCCATGAACACCATCCCCACAGTGAAACGTGATGGCAGCATCATGCTGTGGGGGTGTTTTTCAGCAGTAGCAATGGGGAAAATGGTCTGAGTCACATGGAACATGGATGGTGCGGAATACAGGAATATTATTGAGCATAACCTGTTTCAATCTGTGAGTGATTTGAGACTGGGACTGAGGTTTACCTTCCAACAAGACAATGACCCAAAGCATACTGCTAAAGCAACACTTGAGTGGTTAAGGGGAAAAGTATACATATTTTGGAGTGGCCCAGTCAAAGCCCAGACCTTAATCCAAATGAGAATCTGTGGATAGACTTGCAGACTGCTGTTCACCAAAGGATACCATCTAATTTGACGGTCCTGGAGCAGTTTTGCCTTGAGAAATGAGCAAAAATCTCAATGGCAAGATGTGGAAAGCTCACAGAGACTTATCCAAGGTGACTTGCAGCTGTAATTGCCACAGAAGGAGGCTCTACAAATTACTGACTTTAGGAGAATAGTTATGCACACTGAAGTTTTCAGTTATTTTGTCCTATTTGTTATTTGCTGCACAATAAAAATAAAACCAAATGTTCACAGTTGTAGGCATGTTCTGAACTGATGCAAACCCTCAAAAAAAAAACATTGAAATTCCAGGTTGAAAAGTATCAAAACATGAAAAATGCCAAGTAGGGGGTGTGTGTGAATACTTTTCCAAGCCATTGTATGTTGGGGCTGTGGTGGATATCATACTCTGTCAAATATTATATAGTATATAAGGGGCTGTGGGGTCATAAAACTGCATCGGTGACTGGGAGGCCATAATACTGTATGGGGTGCTGTGGGGACCATTATATTATATAATGGAGGCTGTGGTACACATCATACTGCATGGGGGGCTGTGATGGACAGCATAGTGTATATAGGGCTGTTGTGGATATTATACTGTACGGGACGGCTGTGCTAACCAGCATACTGTGTAGGAGGACAGCACCAGAACAATCATCACTGAATGATGATGTCACTACAACCACCATCAGTACATGAATACATTACCAAAACCAATATCCATACAGGAATATGGCACTAGAACCACCATCAGTTTTGTTGCAAATCTGTTTAGCAACAGTCTTTTAGCTTCCATTGGGGTATTGGACAAATACTGCACACTTTGATTAAAACCAAAAGGTCCTCATTATAGTTAAGTAACATGTTTCCATGACTGTCCTTGGGACTTACATATAAAATATAGGATGTCAGGGATGAATATTGCTATTTGTCCCTGGTATTGTGTAAATGGTCTGCAAGCAATGGATGATTCCATATGTAACTATGAAAGCACACTCCCTGTTGAGCCTAACCTCAAAAGTACACCACTTTTTTTTACTTTTGCTGGTATTTTTTGGTGAAACAGGTAATAATTCTAGTGGAAGTGGTTGTCAGAGCTTGCTACCTGACCCATGCGTTAGGGGTCCTGTTACCTCAATTTCTGTCACATTCCTTTACATTGGGGCTGGGGGTTTATGTGGAGCGTGGTGGAGGCTCCATCGGCTTCATCTGCCTAGGGCACGAAAATACCTTGTTCCTGGGCGTGGCCGGGACTCTTATTGAGTATGCAACAGAAGCCGGAGCTCCAGTGCTTCATCTTGAAAAGAGACAGATAACTCAACCTATAGAAGAGGGATAGCTTCCCAACCGCTACCAAGAGACTCAGGAATACCTCCTGAACATGTTGCTACCTCCTGTGTTAAGGTAGAGGAGGAGGGAAGCACTTTACAGAGGGTGTAAACCTGTTAGAGCTTGTCAAACTCACGTTTACCCTGAAGATTTAAACTGTTTTCTCTCACTGTTCGGGGAATGACACAAAGGCAGACAAAGGGAAAGTGTTATCTACGTGAGGGGAATATAGTCAGACTTTATTATTTTCACCGCGCCTTCTCACGGCGAGAGACGAGATGCTACATACAGGGAAAATCCACCAAGTAGTCATAAGCAAAAACCTCCTGACTTCAACCATGCGACAGGCTTCCACAGGTTGACGATAAACGAGGAGAAAGACATTTCCTTACAAGGAATATATTCTGATCTACCTTCATAAATCCACAAAACTTCCATGTTTACTCTGTTGGTAGAGAGTGATCTCCAGTACTGTTTGGGTTCTTGGGAAGACATGCAGCACCGCCACTCAGGAGAATCCCGCTCCGCTCACAGCTGGTATAAACAGGGTGTAGAGCCTTCCTAAAGGAGAGAGACAAAACAAGAGCCTACCTATATTAATACCAATATCAAAGATTCTGTATATTATTCACCTGACTATCAATTTACCTGATTAGAAGAGCTGATTCAATAACTGAGGTTATTAAGGTCCTGATTTCTGGTACGATTGTCATAATACAGGCATAGAAGGGCTGAGAGCTTGCTCTATAAATACTGAAACTTCAGATTTTACTTGTCTTTCTGTCCCTTCATTGAATATACAGCTATACAACATATAGCAAGTGTGATAGATAATCAATATCTTTCATAGAATCCTCCAAGTCTCATTTCCAATTTATCATAAGGACCTTGCAAAACACTAGCGTGGTATACAAGCAAATTTAAAGGCAAGTATTTACAAATCCCTAATTAAGTCTTTTGAGGGGTTCTGCTATATCAGATTACAGTTTATAGTAACTATGGGAAAAAAACAATCCAAAACTAAGGTTGGGACATCCTCCTCCAGCAAACTCCCAATGACAGATACCAAAACATCGAAACAAAACGCAAAACAACGGGCACATGGGGCTTCAGAGATACAACTACAAAACAAATTTAGTCAAGACCACTATCCCCTCTCTAACAGAGCTGGAGATGACAATTGACAGGTTACACCGTCTTCCACATCCTACAACCATCTCAGCAGATTTCCTGAGATATACTTTCCTCCTCCTGCATTTGTACAATACTAAAGAAAAATGTATATCTTCTCTAAAAAAAATAAAAATTAGCTACCAGACCCCTACAAAAAGATTAATATATTTGCAGATTGATCAAAATATATCATATCAGCGAGAAAATCTTTCCATGAAATAATTACTACCCTATACCAAATGGGTATTACATAGAGATGGGATTTCCAACTAAACTGTTGATCATATACATCCTCAGTCCCCAGGAAAGACTCAACTTTATTTCTTCTATAGAAAAAGGATCAGATCAGGACTCTAAACATTAAAAATGAACCTGGAACTTTCACTAAAGCTCCCTTTTGAATGAAGAACTGCCCTGTGGATTACAATACTTCACAGATATTGAAGTAACTTTATAAGGTTTGATTCATCTAAGTACTGGTCCATCGTTGGAAACCTATTGAATGGATACAAGACTATTTTTTTCCCTTTACTTAGTAAAGGACTCTTCTTACTCTATACCAAGATGGCCTACTGGATCTTATCACAAACTTTCCCCCAAAGGGAAGCGAACTCACCAGAATTGGGTTCCTTCAGGAGAGCCCTAAGAAAAGGTTTTGGACTTGGAAGGAAATGAAAAATCGTAATCCAGACATAATATGTCTACATGAGACGAAATTAGTGCGAGAAAAACACCCCAAATTCATCCATAAAAATTACCCTCACATCTTTAACTCCTTAAATGAAAAGAAAAAAGGCAGGGGTGATTACAATCATAAAAGATTCAGTATAGTTTAAGTTAGAATAAGAATATTTTGATACCGAAGACAGATATCATATGGTATGCTATATCAATAATCACTTAAGCACAATAGCAAACATTTACACTCCAAATAAAAAAACAAATTCAGTTCTTGGATACTCTCATACAAAGAATGCAAGAAATAAAAAAGGAGCTATCCTAATGTTAGGCGATTATAAACTAGTCCCCGATGCAATTTTAGACTCAACATCTCTCTCCGGTTCCTCCGACACAACTTTAAAGAAGTGGCTACAAAAACACAAACTTCTAGAGACCTTTAGATGTATAAACACATCATCTATAGAATTCACATACTATTCTGAGGTAAACAAAACATCTTCCCGGATTAATTTAATTCTGACTGATATATTTACTATCTCTAAATTTAAAAATTTTTGAGCTGAAAAATCCATCCTGTCTGGCCTATGCTTCAACTGGTGGGTTCAGTCCCTCTGCCTTGTTCACATTTACGTCACTTGACAAGTGGAAAGGTTTTTAATATTAGAGTAGGACTGTCCCACAAAGGGTTGCCTTGACGTGGCGGGATGGCTTGTACATTCTTTTGATCAAAATTATGTTTACCAAATACCCTTATTATTATTATTACAACTTCATGCATGTTTTGCAATATATTTTTTATTTTGTTTTATTTTAGGATATTTGTTTCTTGTTTTTTGTTTTCTCTGTTTAATGGTCATGTGTTTGATATGCATTTACATTTTGCATACACATTAACTTACTTTTTCAGTTCAGACCCAGTTTTTCATTTAGTTCTTAGTGCATCTTGTGCATATAAGGGTGGGGAAATATAGACAAGTACAATAAACATGTGCGAGACAAGAGACACACAAGTACAGAAGGAGAGAGGACCCTGCCCGCGAGGGCTCACAGTCTACAGGGATGGGTGAGGATACACTAGGAGAGGGTAGAGCTGGTTGTGCGATGGTTCAATAGACTGAGGATCATTGCAGGCTGTAGGTGTCATGGGTGCATCGCCACAAAGATCGTCGCGATTGCACATTCTGACTTCTCACAGCTGAGCTTCTGTTTCTTTGTTTTTTGGTAATGTGAGAGTTAATTTTTCCTAGCTCTTTGCTAAGGCTAGTGCAGCCTCGCCCGGCTGCTTTTGATTATGTTCTAATTAGTTTCCTTTATATTCTGCCAGTCTGGGTGTTAGACGCCGGTGAAAGCATTCATGTAGTTCAGCAGTCTGGATCGGTTCTGAGAATATTTAAGCTAAGAGTTCATTAGTTGTTTTTACTCTTATAGCTTATAGTTTATCTCTGAGACCTTAGGTGTTCCTATGTGTGTGAGTGTTGTATGTAAGACTTTATTTACTTTATTCCTTCTCTTTCTTGTATGTCTTTCTGTTCATTATCCGTTACCTGTTCATTCCCTTTGGTGGTATTCAGGGTCCTTCTTAGGACTAGATTACAGTTGGCAGGGATTGATAGGAGACAGGGTTTACGCTGGTGGCCTGGACCTCTGTACCTTTAACAGTACCTCCAGGTTGAGGGATTAGTTAGGACCCCAGTTCAGGGTCAGCTTAGACCCCGGTCACCCTCTAGCCGGAGACAGCGTATAACGGATTCCGTTTTGACCCACTGGACATTCTATCAGGTAAATCCATGTTATAATATATCTATGCGCATGTTATATAAGTATGTTGCCCTTTTGATATAGATTACTGACATCTCATATATATATCTGCTATACAGCGTGACATTTTCACCGGCCCAAAAAGATTCTCCCCAGCTGTCATGGATCCAGTAGCCCAGCTGGCCCGACAGTTGCAGGGGTTGTCCATGGAATTTGCAGACATTAAGTCCAAGGTTTTGTCCCTCCCAGAGCAAACCAGATCTGAACCTAAGGTTGCTCTCCCGGACAGGTTCACTGGTGGGCGGGACAAATTTTTTACTTTCCGGGAGGCATGTAAATTGTACTTTCGGCTGCGGCCTCGGTCATCTGGGAGTGAAGAGCAGAGGGTGGGAATTGTTATCTCGCTCTTACAAGGGGACCCTCAATCTTGGGCGTTCTCTATTCCTCCAGGCTCCCCAGATCTCCAGTCAGTGGATCGATTTTTTACTGCCCTGGGTCTGGTATATGATGATCCGGATCGAGTTTCCCTTGCTGAAACAAAGTTACGTAAAATACGGCAGGGAAATCGTCCAGCGGAGGAATATTCTTCTGAGTTCCGTAGATGGGCAACAGATACTCAGTGGAATGACCCAGCTCTTAGGAGCCAGTTTTGTCAAGGGTTGTCTGACAAATTAAAAGATGTGTTGGCTCAGTATGATTCTCCTCCATCACTGGAGGCTGCTATGGCCCTTGCTATTCGCATTGATAGACGACTTCGGGGAAGACGCGAGGTAACTCCGCCCCCCATGATGACTCCACCTACTACTAAAGTCCCTTATACTGAGGTTCCCCTGGTCTGTTCTGAGGAACCCATGCAGTTGGGAGGGACATCTTTTTGTAGGAGGGAATCGGCGGTGCGCCGCAAGGCTAGAAGGTGTTTCTTTTGCGGGAGAGAGGGACATTTTGTTGGGGGTTGTCCATCCCGGACCTCTTTGACCCAAGGAGTTAACCTGGGAGTCTGTATTTCGTCCCCAAATCCCTCTCAGTTTATCGTGCCTGCGGAGGTGGTGATTGGTACTAGAACTGAGAGGATTTCTGTTTTTCTTGATAGTGGGTCCGGGGCTAATCTTGTGGACGCTCGGTTTGCCCAGGTGCATGGTATGCAACTGAGTGTATTGGCCAAACCGGTCCCTATACTCTCTATTGATTCTAGACCTCTTGGTCAAGGTAGCTTGGTTCAAGCTGTTCATAACATAGATCTTCGAGTAGGGGCAATGCATAAAGAGCAATTGTCTTGTTATGTGTTGGAGGGTCTACCTACTCCTATTGTGTTGGGACTTCCTTGGTTGGCTAAACATAACCCAGTGATTGATTGGCAATCCAGAAAGATAAGCCAGTGGGGTGAATTTTGCAAGAATAACTGCATGAGCACGGTCATCGGTGCAGTTGTGCCTAGGACTTTGCCTCCTTTTCTGGAGGACTTTGGGGAGATGTTCTCAGAGAAGGGGTGTAAAGAGTTACCTCCTCATCGCGCATATGACTGCTCAATAAAGTTGCTTCCTGATGCCTTATCTCGTACTTTCCCAGGGACCGGGAGGATGGATGATCCGGTTCCTATTCCTCAGGAGGGAGTTGTGGTGTCAGCTGTATGCTCTGAGCTTGAGGGGGAGGTATTGGGGGCTCAGGGGGACGCCCCTGTGGGACTTCCAGGGAGACTGATAGTTCCAGATCAGTTAAGACTGAAGGTTACGGAGAACCGTTACAAACGGATGGCTGATAGGGGGAGAGTTTCTGGTCGAGATCTGAAGGTGAATGATCTGGTGTGGTTGTCTACCAGGAATATTAAACTTAAAGTTCCCTCCTGGAGGTTGGGTCCCAGATTCATCGGGCCGTACAGGATCAGTTCCATAATTAATCCTGTGGCATTTCGTCTGGACCTCCCTCCTACGTTTAAAATTCATAATGTGTTTCACAAGTCATTACTTAAAAAGTATGTGGCACCAGTCATACCGTCACCTCTACCTCCTCCTTCAGTGGTGGTCAATGATAACGTGGACGGACTTTTCACACAAACTCACCCGGACAGACCTGGTCATGAGGGTCCGGAGGCCCCTCGTAGAAGGGGGGGTACTGTCATGGGTGCATCGCCACAAAGATCGTCGCGATTGCACATTCTGACTTCTCACAGCTGAGCTTCTGTTTCTTTGTTTTTTGGTAATGTGAGAGTTAATTTTTCCTAGCTCTTTGCTAAGGCTAGGTGCAGCCTCGCCCGGCTGCTTTTGATTATGTTCTAATTAGTTTCCTTTATATTTCTGCCAGTCTGGGTGTTAGACGCCGGTGAAAGCATTCATGTAGTTCAGCAGTCTGGATCGGTTCTGAGAATATTTAAGCTAAGAGTTCATTAGTTGTTTTTACTCTTATAGCTTATAGTTTATCTCTGAGACCTTAGGTGTTCCTACTGTGTGTGAGTGTTGTATGTAAGACTTTATTTACTTTATTCCTTCTCTTTCTTGTATGTCTTTCTGTTCATTATCCGTTACCTGTTCATTCCCTTTGGTGGTATTCAGGGTCCTTCTTAGGACTAGATTACAGTTGGCAGGGATTGATAGGAGACAGGGTTTACGCTGGTGGCCTGGACCTCTGTACCTTTAACAGTACCTCCAGGTTGAGGGATTAGTTAGGACCCCAGTTCAGGGTCAGCTTAGACCCCGGTCACCCTCTAGCCGGAGACAGCGTATAACGGATTCCGTTTTGACCCACTGGACATTCTATCAGGTAAATCCATGTTATAATATATCTATGCGCATGTTATATAGTATGTTGCCCTTTTGATATAGATTACTGACATCTCATATATATATCTGCTATACAGCGTGACAGTAGGCTTGTCGGAACAGTTGGGTCTTCAGGTTCTTGAAGGTTTCCGTTGTTGGTGAGAGTCTGATGTGTTGTGGCAGAGAGTTCCAGAGTATGGGGAAGCACGGGAGAAGTCTTGTATGCGGTTGTGGGAAGAAGAGATGAGGGGGGAATAGAGAAGGAGATCTTGAGAGGATCGAAGGTTGCGTGTGGGTAGGTACCGGGAGACCATGTCACAGATTTATGGAGGAGACAGGTTGTAAATGGTTTTGTATGTCATGGTTAGGGTTTTGAACTGGAGCCTCTGGGCAATAGGAAGCCAGTGAAGGGCCTGGCATAGGGGGAAGGCTGGGGAATAGCGGGGAGACAGGTGGATTAGTCGGGCAGCAGAGTGTAGGATGGACTGGAGTGGTGCCAGAGTGCTAGAGGGGAGGCCAGAGAGTAGGAGGTTGCAGTAGTCGAGGCGGGAGATGATAAGGGCGTGCACTAGTGTTTTTGTGGTTTCATGGTTGAGGAATGTGCGGATTTGGGAAATATTTTTGATTTTGTGGTGGCAGGAGGTGGCGAGGGCTTGGATATGTGGTTTGGAAGAGAGGGCAGAGTCGAGGATCACCCCAAGGCACCGAGCATGCGGGACTAGGGAAAGTGAGCAGCCAATGACATTGATGGATAGGTCTGGTGGAGGGGTACAATGAGGTGGGGGAAAGATGAATTCTGTTTTGTCCATGTTCAGTTTGAGAAAGCGAGCAGAAAAGAAGGCTGAGATAGCAGACAGACACTGTGGGATTTTGGTTAGTAAGGAGGTGAGGTCAGGTCCAGATAGGTAGATCTGCGTGTCTTCGGCGTAGAGGTGATACTGCAAACCGTGGGATTCTATGAGCTGTCCCAGGCCGAAGGTGTAGATGGAGAAGAGTAGGGGTCTGTTCGGTCTGTTAGATATGATGATATCCAGGATAGGGCCAAGTCTGTGATGCCAAGAGATGAGAGAATCTGTAGCAGGAGGGAATGGTCCACGGCGTCAAAGGCAGAAGACAGGTCCAGGAGAAGGAGGACAGAGTAGTGTCGCTTGCTCTTGCTTGGCGGTTAGCAGGTCGTTAGTGACTTTAGTTAGGGCAGTTTCAGTTGAGTGATGCGGTCCGAAGCCAGATTGTAACCGGTCAAAGAGGGAACAGGAGGACAGTTCAAGATATCCATGCTGTTCCAGTAGTTTTGAGGCGTAAGGGAGAAGAGATATCGGGCGATAGTTAGACACAGAGGATGGGCAAAGGGAGGGCTTTTTGAGGATGGGTGTGATTGAGGCATGTTTGAAGGATGAGGGAAAGACACCATTTGTAAGTGAAAGGTTGAAGAGGTGTGTGAGAGTAGGGATGAAGACTGTTGCAACGTTAGGGATGAGGTGGGATGGGAGCGGGTCAAGCGCGCAAGTGGTGAGGTGTGATCTTGACAGGAGGGTGGAGAGCTGATCTTCTGTCATGGTGGTGAAGCTGGTTTTGGAAGAACAGGGCTGATTGGCTAAGAGGGGCATTGGGGGCTGCGGGCAAAAGCTTTCTCTGATCGTATTCATCTTTTGCTTAAAGAAGGAGGCAAAGTCTTCAGCAGAAATGAGAGGAGAGGGAGGAGGTGCTGTGGGATGGAGTAGAGAATTGAAAGTGTTGAAGAGCTGTTTAGGGTTGTGAGACAAAGAGGATATGAGAGATGCAAAGTAAGTTTGTTTTGCGGCAGAGAGCATGAACTTGAAGCTGGCAAGGAACTGCTTGTATGCGTTGAAGTGCTCAGTAGAATGGGCTCTCTTCCATCTCCGCTCGGTGGCCCTGGAAGCCCGTCTCAGTTCTTTGGTCAGCCTGGTCAGCCAGGGCTGCCTGTTGATTGTACAAGTTTTGCTCCGCGTGAGGGGGGTGGCCGAATCAAGTGTGGCTGTTATTGTGGTGTTATAAAAAGTGGCAGCAGCATTTGTGTCATGAAGGGAAGCTATGTGTAAGGTTCTATGTATTGTGAGACAGTGAAGGGGTGTGTGCTGGACGTCGTGTATATCTCGCCCAGGTTTCTTAGCTGGGGCGCATAAAATAGGTTGTCAGTGCGGTGTTCATTCCATTCCTATCTGGGACAGGTTTTCAGTGCAACCCGGAGTGAACACAGCTGCTTAATTAGGCAGCCATAAGTACCTGCTTGAGAAGTTCAGAGGGGGCTCTATCTCTCAGTCTGGATCTGACTTCAGAGCCATTGGAGCCTCATGTGAGCTGCACGCTGGTAACTACTGAACATATGTGTTGTTTTGGGCACAGGCTATTAGAGTCTGGACCCGGATAGAAAGGGTAATCTATCTAAGTGTAATTAGTGGCGGGACACGCCTAGGCTTTATGTTTATGATTTTGTTTTAATTTATGTTCTGTTTGCTGTGGACTTTAATAAAACTGGTTGCGGCCAGTTTTTAACAGAACCACTGTCTGTGAATGGTCTCTTTATGCCACTCCATCTCCCCAAGACGGCGATCCCAGAGCTAAATCCCCTGAAAAGCTTACAATTGGTGCTTGAATGCTGGGGCAGCACAGTGGCTGAAGACTTTGAAAAAAAAAAAAAAAAAGGTGTCTGCACCGCAAAAGTGAACTTATTGTGGAGAAGACTGTGAAGTGTATATGTCTTGGGTGAAGGCTGTCAGCCAGCCCAAGATGTCCGGCAGTATGGAGGAGCTCGTTAAGCAGCTGGCCCAGAACCAGCAGGCCATGCAGCAGCAACATCAGCAGGCCATGCAGCAACAACAGCAGGCCATGCAGCAACAACACCTAGAGGCCCAGCGGAGCCAGCAGCAACAGCAGGAAACCAACCGGTTGTTACTGGAGCAGGTTGCAGCACTAAAAAAAACTCCTAGCACCTCGTCCCCGAATGAAGACGCCGGGTTACCGGCATTATCCGCTGTAAAGAAGGCGGTAAAACAGACTCTGCAGAAGATGACGCCTCATGACGATGTGGAGGCATATCTGGCTATATTTGAGAGACTGGCAGAGAAGGAGAATCTGCCACAATCTGAATGGGCTATGGTGGTCGCGCCCTATCTGACTGGGGAACCCCAAAAAGCCTATTTTGACCTCAGCGAGCAGGACAGCAAAAACTATACTAAGTTGAAAGCGGAGATTCTTGCCCGCCTGGGTGTGACGAGGGCAGTCCGTGCCAGGAGAGTCCATAACTGGAGATACAGGCGAGACAAGCCTGCTCGCTCACAAATGTATGACTTGATTTCTTTGGTAAAAAAGTGGTTGGAACCTGACGTCAGCACCCCTGCCCAAATGGTTGAAAAGGTGGTGCTGGACCGGTACATCTGGGTCCTTCCCCTGAGGTCCAGCTCTGGGTCGGACAGGGAGACCCCAAAGATGCCGATCAACTGGTCAGCCTAATAGAAAGGTATTTCGCCACCAAAGACTATCTACGTGACCAGCCGTCCGAGCGATCATCAGTTCGGAATACCCGGCCTCCGTCATCTTCCGGTAAGAGGGTTCCAGCTGTGGGGCAAGGGGGGCTGTTGATAGTCGGGTCAGCCCCGAGGGGACATGTATGAGCGGAAGGGTGATACTTACCTACCAGGAGAACCCAGACCTAGGAAGGTCTCCCCGTCTGAACACCCTGACCTGAGACAGTGTTGGAGGTGCCGTGAACAAGGTCATATTTCAGCCAATTGTCCACTAGTGGGGGAACCTATGGACTGTGACGCTGGACAGTCTCTCTCGTTCCTCGCCGAGCCCGTGTGCGTGGCCACCCTAGTCGAGGAGACTGGCCCACAGCTGTGTCAGGTCGTGATAAATGGGTGCCCAGTACAGGCCCTACTCGACTCAGGAAGTCGAGTGACTCTAATACATGCTAGTCTGGCTGATGGGAACTTCGTCACAGATAGGTACCTAAGCGTGGTGTGCATACATGGAGACGTCAAAGTCTACCCAGTAACCTCCTCAGACTTCGTCACAAAACTCGGGGAGATCTCATATGAAGTGGGGGTAGTGAAGAACTTGATGCATCCCGCCATATTGGGTCGTGACTTTCCCCTGTTTTGGGGTCTTTGGAAAGAAAATGTTTCTGCTGGACAGTGTGATGAAGCTCCTACTGAGGGTGCGCAGTCCCGAGGGGCGGAACACAAGGCTAGTGGGCCGTTAAACTTATGTGATGACCATGATAATGATGATGATCATGATAATGATGATGACCATGATAATGATGCTGATGCTGATAGTAATCATGATAATGATATTGATAATGATGATGACTGTAAAAAAATGATGAATTTCCATTTCAGGTGATGTTGGGGGAGGGGGAGGATGTTTCTCTAGAACAGAATGTCCCTGACCTACCGGTGTCCCGTGGCAATTTTGGGAGTGAGCAATTGCAAGACCCCACTCTTAAACATGCCAGGGAGAATATAACTGTTCTGAATGAGATCCCACAAGAGCCCGGCTCTGATGAAAAATTTCCCCATTTTGCCATGAACAATGACCTGCTGTATAGGGTCACTAAAGTAAAGGGAGAGGCCGTGAGTCAGCTCCTGGTACCTAAGTCATATAGAAGTATGGTGTTAGGTTTGTCCCATAACCACGTGCTGGGTGGGCACCTGGGGATGGACAAAACCCAGGAAAGAATTCTTCAGAGGTTTTACTGGCCCGGGGTTTATCGAGATGTGGAGGATTATTGTAAAACCTGCCCCTCGTGTCAGATAAATGCTCCGGTGTCTCACTTCCGGAGTCCATTAATCCCGCTGCCGGTTATAGAAATCCCCTTTGAAAGGGTAGCAATGGACTTGGTAGGTCCTATTGTAAAATCAGCCAGGGGACACCAATACATCTTAGTTGTCCTTGATTATGCAACCCGGTACCCCGAGGCGGTCCCTTTAAGAAATATGGCATCTAAAAATATTGCACGGGAACTTTTTCATATGTTTTCCAGGACAGGAATTCCTAAAGAGATCCTCACGGACCAAGGCACACCTTTTATGTCCAAAGTGATGAAGGAACTGTGTAAGTTGCTTAAAATCTCGCACATTCGGACATCTGTGTATCACCCCCAGACGGATGGGTTGGTTGAACGTTTTAATAAAACATTAAAACATATGTTAAAGAAAGCAGTAGAGAAAGATGGGAGGGACTGGGACTACCTGTTACCCTACTTATTGTTTTCGGTCAGAGAGGTTCCCCAGGCCTCTACGGGATTTTCTCCCTTTGAGTTGGTGTATGGTCGGCATCCGCGGGGCTTGCTGGACATAGCCAAGGAGGTTTGGGAAACCGAGACAACTCCATACAAGAGTGTTATAGAGCATATTGCCCAGATGCAAGAGAGGATGGCTAAAATTATGCCATTGGTGAAGAATCATCTGCAGAGAGCCCAAGAAGCTCAAAGCAGAGTCTATAATCGGTCAGCAAAAATTAGGTCTTTCAATCCCGGGGATCGAGTCCTAATTCTAATTCCCACGGTGGAAAGTAAGTTTTTGGCCAAGTGGCATGGTCCATACGAGGTCGTACAAAAAGTGAGCGAGGTTACTTACAAAGTACACCAACCGGGAGACGGAAGCCCTACCAGATATATCATATCAATCTGATCAAGCCCTGGAGGGACAGAGAGGCATTGTTGGCCTCGGGTGAAGTAGAGAAAGGGGTAAAACCATCTCTACCTCCTGTGACCATTGGTGAGACATTGTCCGTGCACCAAAAACAGGAGGTACGGGAGTTTCTGCAGAAAAATCGGCAGAGGTTTTCTGATTTGCCCGGCCGGACTTCTCTCGTAAAACACCATGTCGAGACTGAGCCCGGTACTAAGGTCAAAATAAAACCGTACAGAATTCCAGAAGCCCGCAGAAAGATAGTCTCTACTGAAATCAAACGTATGCTAGACCTCGGGGTCACTGAGGAGGCCCAAAGCGAGTGGTGTAGCCCGATTGTTCTGATCCCAAAACCTAATGGAACCTGGAGGTTCTGTAATGATTTCAGAAAGTTGAACGAAGTGTCAAAGTTTGACGCATACCCGATGCCACGGGTAGATGAGCTAATCGAGAGGTTAGGGGGTGCCCGTTATATTACAACCCTCGATCTGACAAAAGGGTACTGGCAGATACCCCTATCTGAGGAGGCAAAAGAAAAAACGGCCTTTGCAACCCCGGAAGGTTTGTTTCAGTATCTGGTGATGCCATTCGGGTTGCATGGAGCCCCAGCTACCTTTCAGAGGCTTATGGACCAGATCCTACGCCCGCATCAAGCCTATGCAGCTGCCTACCTGGATGATGTGGTAATTTTCAGTTCTGATTGGGAGAGCCACCTCGCTAAGGTACAAGCCGTCCTAGACTCGATAGGCGGAGCTGGGCTGAACATAAACCCAGAGAAATGTGCAATTGGCCTAGAAGAGGCCAAGTACTTGGGCTATGTGATTGGCAGAGGGCTGATCAAGCCACAAATCGATAAAGTAGAGGCAATTCGAAACTGGCCTGTACCCCTCACAAAACGACAGGTCAAAGCATTTCTGGGCATCACTGGGTACTATCGCAGATTCGTACCAAATTATGCCTCCATTGCTGCCCCATTGACTGACCTGACAAAAGGGGGGAAGTCCAAAATGATAAATTGGAATCCGGAGGCAGAAAAAGCTTTCTGTGTTGAAAATGGCTTTGTGTCAAAGACCAGTTCTGGTCACCCCTAATTTCAGGGAAGAGTTTCTTGTTCAAACTGATGCCTCTAATGTGGGGTTAGGGGCGGTGTTATCACAGGTTGTGAAGGGTGAAGAACACCCAGTCCTGTATCTAAGTCGAAAAATGACACCGGCTGAACAAAATTATGCCATTGTGGAGCGAGAGTGCCTCGCAATCAAATGGGCGCTGGACTCCCTACGGTATTACCTCTTGGGTAGGAGATTTAAATTGCAATCAGACCATGCTCCTCTGACATGGATGAAGCAGAACAGGGAAAGGAATGCCAGGGTGACAAGGTGGTTCCTTTCACTTCAAGAGTTCAATTTCTCGGTTGAGCATAGACCTGGGAAATTACAGGGTAATGCTGATGCCTTGTCCAGAGTTCACTGTCTCTTCGGAATTTCTGACCAGTCCTCCGGTCTGGAGAAGAGGGGGGGGATATGTGAGACAGTGAAGGGGTGTGTGCTGGACGGCGTGTATATCTCGCCCAGGTTTCTTAGCTGGGGCGCATAAAATAGGTTGTCAGTGCGGTGTTCATTCCATTCCTATCTGGGACAGGTTTTCAGTGCAACCCGGAGTGAACACAGCTGCTTAATTAGGCAGCCATAAGTACCTGCTTGAGAAGTTCAGAGGGGGCTCTATCTCTCAGTCTGGATCTGACTTCAGACGCCATTGGAGCCTCATGTGAGCTGCACGCTGGTAACTACTGAACATATGTGTTGTTTTGGGCACAGGCTATTAGAGTCTGGACCCGGATAGAAAGGGTAATCTATCTAAGTGTAATTAGTGGCGGGACACGCCTAGGCTTTATGTTTATGATTTTGTTTTAATTTATGTTCTGTTTGCTGTGGACTTTAATAAAACTGGTTGCGGCCAGTTTTTAACAGAACCACTGTCTGTGAATGGTCTCTTTATGCCACTCCGTCTCCCCAAGACGGCGATCCCAGAGCTAAATCCCCTGAAAAGCTTACAGTATATGTTCCTGAAACTCAGTTTGTTCGTCAGCCATTTTACTTTCTGTCTTGCTGCAGCTATCTTGCCCTCAGTCAAAATGGAGTTTCCAGCTTGCATGTTCCCGCCCTGATTCTCTCCTTTGCTTCTTAAGCAGCCACAGCTGAGCAATCAGTGCTTCAGAATCTAGCCTGCAGTGAACCTGTGACTTGACTCCTGTAAGCCTTGGACCTTGTACTCCAGCTATTCCTACTGAGGAACTCTGAAGCACTTGTGGACTCTGAACCCTGCTCTTTGAAAGACCCACGTTTGCATGGACTTACGGTAACAGAGAAGAAGATCCTGAATCTGTATTGGAGAGTGATTGCTGAGCTTGGATTACTCTGGCCTGCTGTGTCTCCTGTTTCTGTGTCTGCAAACTGTGTGACTATTTCTGCCAACTTGTATGAAGTAATACAGGACTTTTCTATATCAAACCTGTGACTCCTGTGTTTTCATCGCACCCAAGCACAAGAGCTATATGAACTGTACTACATACATTACAAGATTCTGAAACCAAAACGTTAGTGTCTGCTGGGTCTGGAAGGCTGTGTCTGCTGTACTGTGGATATCAGACGTCCGGTTGTACTTTCTGTGATGACAGTGGTTGTGACTTCTCACAACCATTCCAGGTGAGCAATTCCCTTAAGTTTTTTCTTTTTGCAGTGTTACCACAGGTAAACACTATTGTTTTTTTTTTTTTTTTTTCCTTTCTTTTCTCTTTTTTGTCTGCTGTAACTCTGGATATCAGATGTCTGGTTGAAACTTTCTGTGATGATAGTGGTTGTGACTTCTCACAACCATTCCAGGTGAGCAGTTCCCTTAATTTTTTTTCTCTCTGCAGTGTTGCCACAGGTGAACACTATTGTTTTTTTTTCTCTCCTCTTCTTCCAGTAATCCTGTCTTAAAAGATCTGGAAAATGGAGGCCCGCATAAAGGAACTTTGCGGAGTGACTGATAATATCCTTGCAGATTTGCAGAATATAAAGACCCGTTTTACAAATCTACAGGACCTCAATAATCACAATTTGCAAGTGGTTGGACAGACTACCCAGGATTTGCGAGCCAGGATTGAGGTTCTAGAGGGGCGAGTCCAGGCTCCTGCCGTAGCCCCGAGTGCTGGGATTCCCAAGTTGCCCCCTTTTCGTTTTGGCGGTGAACGTGAGAAATTCAGGGGATTTATTAATCAATGCAATCTTTTTTTTTCTGCACATGCTTCACAATTTCCCACTGAACGATCTAAGGTGCTTACTATAATTATGTTGCTTACCAACAAGGCTTTAATGTGGGCAAACCCTCTGATTGAGACTGAGGATGATTGTTTGAATCACCTTGATGATTTTATTTCAGCCATGGGGCAGGTGTTTGATGACCCCAATCGAGGTGCAACAGCTGAAGCAGCCATGTTAGCTTTGCGCCAAGGTAAGCACTCGGTAGCTGAATATGCCTTGGATTTCAGGAGATGGGCCCTTGATACCACCTGGGACAGTTCCGCCAAAAAATCTATTTTTCGAAAGGGGTTATCTCCACTGATTAAGGATGAACTTGCTCGTGCCGACCCTCCCACTGCGTTAGGTGACTTTATTAACTACTGCATCCGTATTGATACTCGTCTGACTGAACGCAGGCAAGAGAGATGGTTCGAAAGCAATCGTACTAACCTTTTCCTACCTTCCTCTCCAGCTAAGGAACCTTTGAGTAGGATTACACGGGAACCTGAACCTGAACCCATGCAGGTAGACTCTTTACAACGACGGGTTAGTGATGCACGCAAGGAACATCGTTTTAAGGAGAATCTATGTTTCTATTGTGGTAAGTCAGGGCACTTCATTATAAACTGCCCCAGCCGTTCTCGTAAGACTACTGCAGCACTCATTCATTGTGAGTGTTGCGAGAGGGGATCTGTCAGGTCCGAGCCTCAGGCTCCAGAGAGATCTGCAGCAACAGATCTTGATTTCTCGGACTTAAACTCCGTTACCTCTGAGGACGTTGACTGTGTAAACGCTGCCATTTTTCAAGTTTCCTCAGCGGTGTCCCAGCTGAGTTGTAAGAAAAACAATTCTCATTGCTTTCTTTCCATCAAAGTCTGGGTTGACTCAGCTTGGGTGTCTAGCTCTGCTATGATCGACTCAGGGGCAAGTGGAAATTTTATGGATGTCTCCTTTGCTCTGAAACAGGGAATACGTTCAGTGAAGAAGGCTACTCCAGTACAGATGGAAACTGTGGATGGATCCCTGCTGACCTCTGGACCAGTGGATCAGGAAACAGAGCCTTTGAGGGTTCTTATGGGTAAAGATCATCAAGAGAAACTGTCCTTTATGCTTATCTCTTCTCCCCACTTTCCCATTATTCTAGGGCTACCATGGCTGCAGGCTCAGAATCCTACCATTAACTGGAGACCAAGGAATTACACTTTCCAGAGAAACAGATGAGTCCAAAAGTTTCAGCTTGCTCTGTTCCTAAAGGAATCATGTCAGTCCCTGAACTACCAGCTGTATACCAGGACTATGTGGATTTATGTGACAAGAAGAACGCTGACCAGCTTCCTCCTCACCGTCCATATGATTGTCCAATTGAATTATTGCCTGGAGCAGAGATACCTTTTGGTAAGATCTACCCCTGGCGGGGCCCGAGCTAAAGGCTTTAAAGGATTACATAGATGAAAATCTAGCCAAGGGCTTCATACGCCCCTCTTCATCTCCTGCAGGTGCACCCATCTTCTTTGTAAAGAAGAAAGATGGATCTCTGAGACCATGCGTAGACTATAGGGAACTCAATAAGGTTACTATTAGAAACCGTTATCCATTGCCTTTAATCCCTGAGTTATTGGAGAGAGTGCGACATGCCAAAATTTTTTCTAAACTAGATCTTCGTGGGGCCTATAACTTAGTCCGTATTAGACCTGGGGATGAATGGAAGACTGCATTCAGGTCACGCTATGGACACTTTGAATATCTAGTTATGCCTTTTGGTCTGAGTACCGCCCAGCCACTTTCCAACACTTGGTGAATGACATCTTCAGGGATCTCCTAGATACATTCGTGGTAATTTATTTGGATGATATTCTAATTTTTTCTAACTCCACAGAGGAACATCATGGACATGTGAGAATGGTCTTGGAACGTCTAAGACAAAATCATCTTTACATCAAACTTGAAAAGTGTGAATTCCATAGGACCTCTATCTAGCCAAATCAGATCTCTCCTACTTTGCACTGACGAGGACCAACAGTCCGAAAACCGTGTCTGCAAATGGAGAATCTGATTTGGCTTTTATCCTAAGTCATATTACAAGACTCGTTAAAGGGTTGATTGTGACTTGTAGGATCGCTACTTCCAATAGGTGGCGCTATAGAGTACAAGTCCTCTTTGTTTGAAGAGGCAATTTGCATATTAAAATTTCCCAGAGGAGCATTGCACGGCGAATAAGCCTCCTTACCTCGACACGCCAGAGCTGGTATGTCACTCTCCACAAGGAGTAACCTTACCCCCCAGACCCCAGTCCAGAGCCTCCCATCTAGCCAAATCAGATCTCTCCTACTTTGCACTGACGAGGACCAACAGTCCGAAACACCGTGTCTGCAAATGGAGAATCTGATTTGGCTTTTATCCTAAGTCATATTACAAGACTCGTTAAAGGGTTGATTGTGACTTGTAGGATCGCTACTTCCAATAGGTGGCGCTATAGAGTACAAGTCCTCTTTGTTTGAAGAGGCAATTTGCATATTAAAATTTCCCAGAGGAGCATTGCACGGCGAATAAGCCTCCTTACCTCGACACGCCAGAGCTGGTATGTCACTCTCCACAAGGAGTAACCTTACCCCCCAGACCCCAGTCCAGAGCCTCACATCTAGCCAAATCAGATCTCTCCTACTTTGCACTGACGAGGACCAACAGTCCGAAACACCGTGTCTGCAAATGGAGAATCTGATTTGGCTTTTATCCTAAGTCATATTACAAGACTCGTTAAAGGGTTGATTGTGACTTGTAGGATCGCTACTTCCAATAGGTGGCGCTATAGAGTACAAGTCCTCTTTGTTTGAAGAGGCAATTTGCATATTAAAATTTCCCAGAGGAGCATTGCACGGCGAATAAGCCTCCTTACCTCGACACGCCAGAGCTGGTATGTCACTCTCCACAAGGAGTAACCTTACCCCCAGACCCCAGTCCAGAGCCTCTCATCTAGCCAAATCAGATCTCTCCTACTTTGCACTGACGAGGACCAACAGTCCGAAACACCGTGTCTGCAAATGGAGAATCTGATTTGGCTTTTATCCTAAGTCATATTACAAGACTCGTTAAAGGGTTGATTGTGACTTGTAGGATCGCTACTTCCAATAGGTGGGCTATAGAGTACAAGTCCTCTTTGTTTGAAGAGGCAATTTGCATATTAAAATTCCATAGGACCGAAATTCAATTTCTGGGGTATGTACTGTCTACACAAGGAATTAGTATGGATGGAAGCAAAACCCAAGCCATCAAGGATTGGCCAAGTCCTAGAAATGTGAAGGAGGTACAGCGCTTCATCGGGTTTGCCAACTTCTATAGACGTTTCATTAGAAATTTCTCTGAGGTAGTGTCACCTATCACTCAACTTACCCGGAAAGAGTCTAGGTTTTCCTGGACTCCCCAAGCCCAGGAAGCATTTTCCCGTCTAAAAGATAAATTTACCACTGCACCTATCCTAGTACATCCCAACCCCGAGCTTGCCTTCATAATAGAGGTGGATGCTTCAGACTGTGCCGTTGGAGCTATACTCTCTCAGAGAACAGGTGAGAAGAATGTCTTGCATCCCTGTGCCTTCTTTTCCCAGCAGTTGTCTTCGGCTGAGAGGAACTACGATGTGGGCAATAGAGAGTTGTTGGCCATTATTGCCGCCTTCAAAGAATGGAGACACCTTCTTCAGGGAGCTGCACAGCAAATAGTCGTCCTGACAGACCATCGTAACCTTGAGTTTATCAGGTCGGCTAAGTGCCTGACTCCTCGCCAGGCTCGCTGGAATCTTTTCTTAAACCAATTTAATTTTATCATCTCTTATAGACCAGGATCGCGCAATGGAAAGGCTGATGCACTCTCTAGGATTTACTCAGCAGAGACACGTCCAATTACTCCTCCTAAGACTATTCTTCCTGACTCTAGATTCCTAGGAGTAATTCATAATCAAGACCTACTTAAGGACATCAAGGAAGCATACCATGCGGATTCCTTTTTGGCACAACCCCCAAGGGACGTAAGTCTTGTCTTTAAGAATGGTGTGTGGATTCAGGGACAACGTCTGTATATTCCTGAAACAGTCAGATTAAGAGTATTGCAACTCATTCACGATTCCAAGATAGCTGGGCATAGAGGAATTCTAAAGACACAGGAATTTCTTTCTCGTTTCTTTTGGTGGCCCACTTGCAGGAAGGATGTTTTGAATTATGTCACTTCATGTGAGGTCTGTGCAAGGTGCAAAACACCTCGCTCCTCACCAACTGGTCTGTTACAGCCTCTTCCCACCCCGTCCCGCCCGTGGGGATCCATTTCTATGGACTTCATTGTGGAGTTACCAACCTCTCAGGGGAAGAACACCATTCTAGTGGTGGTTGACCGTCTAACAAAGGCAGCTCATTTTATCCCTTGTGTCGGCTTACCCACTGCAAAACAGACATCAGATTTGATGATTAAAGATGTGTTTCGCTTACATGGAGTACCGGATGAGGTTATTTCGGATCGAGGGGTGCAATTCACTTCTAGGTTTTGGCAAAATTTCTGTGCAGCATTGGACATTAAAGTAAACCTTTCTTCTGCTTTTCATCCCCAGACTAATGGACAGACCGAACGAACCAATCAAACCCTGGAGCAGTATCTCCGCTGCTTTATCTGCCACCTACAGGATGATTGGGTGGATCTACTTCCATTAGCTGAGTTCTCGTATAACAACTCTCAGAGTGCCTCCACTAAACAGTCTCCTTTTTACTCTAATCTAGGTTATCATCCTAACATTCTACCACGATTTCCCATAGAAACGCCTTTACCAGCAGTGGCTGAAAGAATCACGTCTTTACAGAAGAATATGGATCTTCTAAAGGAAAATCTGGAATCGGCTCAAGAAAGGTACAAGAAAGCAGCAGATAAATTTCGTAAACCTGCACCAGCTTTCAAGGTAGGAGACTTGGTCTGGCTGTCAACCAGAAATCTTAAGTTAAGGATTCCATCGTCTAAGTTGGGACATAAGTACATTGGACCCTATAAAATCAGTAAAATTATAAGTGCCGTTGCTTGTCGCCTTCAACTGCCCAGAACTATGAGAATCCACCCTGTCTTTCATGTATCCCTACTAAAGGCTGCGACACCCAATACGTTTCCTGGACGTTCCTCTCCTTGCCCTGACCCAGTGCTAGTCGATGGTCAGGAAGAATTTGTGGTGGAAAGGATTTTAGATTCCAGGTTGTATAGAAATCAGTTACAATATCTGATTAAATGGCAGGGCTACCCAGTGGAGGACAACTCATGGGAACCGGTCAATAACGTTAATGCTCCTCGCTTGCTCCGTCAGTTTCATCAGAGGTACCCACACAAGCCTGGTCTGAGGTCATCCGGAGGTTGTCCTTAAGGGGGGAGTAATGTAAGGTTCTATGTATATATTCCTGAAACTCAGTTTGTTCGTCAGCCATTTTACTTTCTGTCTTGCTGCAGCTATCTTGCCCTCAGTCAAAATGGAGTTTCCAGCTTGCATGTTCCCGCCCTGATTCTCTCCTTTGCTTCTTAAGCAGCCACAGCTGAGCAATCAGTGCTTCAGAATCTAGCCTGCAGTGAACCTGTGACTTGACTCCTGTAAGCCTTGGACCTTGTACTCCAGCTATTCCTACTGAGGAACTCTGAAGCACTTGTGGACTCTGAACCCTGCTCTTTGAAAGACCCACGTTTGCATGGACTTACGGTAACAGAGAAGAAGATCCTGAATCTGTATTGGAGAGTGATTGCTGAGCTTGGATTACTCTGGCCTGCTGTGTCTCCTGTTTCTGTGTCTGCAAACTGTGTGACTATTTCTGCCAACTTGTATGAAGTAATACAGGACTTTTCTATATCAAACCTGTGACTCCTGTGTTTTCATCGCACCCAAGCACAAGACGCTATATGAACTGTACTACATACATTACACTATGTCTGCAAGAGGGAGAAGGGACTCAGAGAGTGATTGTAAAGTGAGGTGTTTGAAATTCCTGTGAGGGTGAGTGAGTTTGTGGAGTGGGGGTTGCGTACTAGGAGAGGAGAGGGAAGAGAATGTCAGTAGGTTGTGGTCAGACAGGGGGAGGGGGGAGTTAGTGAGATTAGTGAGGGAACAGAGGCGGGTGAAGATAAGGTCCAGCGTGTGACCATCTTTGTGGGTGGCTGCAGAGGACCATTGAGTGAGGCCGAGGGAAGCCGTGAGCGATAGAAATTTAGAGGCAGCGGGGGTGGAAGTGTCAATGGGGATGTTGAAATCGCCCATGATGATGGTGGGGATGTCAGCAGAGAGGAAATGAAGCAGCCAGGTGGTGAAGTGGTCGAGAAAGGTGGCGATGGATAGTTCTGGGGGCGGTAGATGACAGCCAGCTGGAGGTTGCAGGGGGAATAGATGCGGACGGAGTGCACCTCGAACGAGGGAATAATAGCGGAGGGTGGTAAAGGAATTGGGGTAAAGGAGCAGGTATTGGAGAGGAGCAGGCCAACTCCTCCATCATGTTTATTGCTGGGGCGAGGGGTGTGAGAGAGATGGAATCCGCCATAGGAAAGCGCAGCTGGAGAGGCTATGTCAGAGGGAGTGAGCCAGGTTTCAGGGATGCCGAGGAAGGAGAGTTTGTTTGTGATAAAGAGGTCATGTATGAACGACAGTTTATTGCAGATAGAGCGTGAGTTCCATAGTGCTCCAGGTAAGAGGACCGGGGGAGTAGGGGCTGGGTGAATGGGTATGAGGTTGTCATGGTTGCAAAGGCGTGTAGAGGATCGTGGCTGGGTGTTAGAAATGAGTGTGGGGATGCGTTGAGGAGGACCAGGATTTGGGGATACGTCGCCAGCAATGAGGATAAGCAGACAGAGCGTTAGAAGGTGGGAGTAGGATAGGGCATGATGTGGGTGTGTGTGTCTAGAGAAAAAGGATTGAATGTGGAGGATCAGTTCTGAAGAAGAGGTGAGATGGCTGGGGAGGATGGAGGGGAAATGACTAGTTCCTTACTAGGTGAGTGGATTACAGGAAAAAGTGAAAAATAGAGTAGTATGGGGTGATAGTAAAAAGAAGCTGAAACATTGTTGTGGTGTTATAGTACGTTACCTTACAGTCAAATTCAAGTCCAATTCTAGTCTAATTCACAGTAGTGTAATAATTAAACATTATAAAACAAAAAATAGGATAAACAAAATTAAAGCACTAGATGGCAATATGAAAAATTCATCCTAAAGATAGTGTCATCTTTTGCAGAATTCTACTATAATTTATACAGTTTAAAAGAAAATCCACTGAATCCGCAACCAACTAAAGAATATATTAACACATTCCTAGCCTAAGTAAATCTTCCCACTATTCCACAGGATTGTTTAAAACAACTGAATGCTCCCGTTTCTGAAACAGAAACGATAGATACAATTAAAAAACGTAAACAAAATATCGGATTTATTAATGAATACTTTACATTTTTTTCTTCCCTTCTGATCCCACAACTAGCTAAACTCTTCAATAAGGCTTCAGACACAGGCACATTCCCACCTGAAATGCTACAAGCCATCATTACCCTTATACCAAAATCTAAGGGAGATCTGGAACAACTAAACAGTTATAGACTGATTTCTCTCATCAATTCAGATATAAAAATAGTTTCAAAAATTTTATCAAACAGACTAAATTAAATTCTCACTTTAATAGTGAACAATAACCAATTAAGGTTAATAGAAGGCCGCCAAACGTCAGATGGAGCCAGAAGAACTTTGAACATAATAAAAATCATGAATACATAAAAATCCCCTTCTATACTCTAAATGCTCGATACTGAAAAAGCGTTCCACAAAGTTAATTGAGTATTTTTATAATCTACACTAATAAAATTTGATTTTAATATTCAAATAATCAAAACAATAATACATAGTAACATAATAACATAGTATTTAAGATTGAAGGAAGACTTTAAGTCCATCTAGTTCAACCCATATCCTATCCTAAGCTGCCCTAACATGTTGATCCAGAGGAAGGCAAAAAAAACCCATGCAGCAAATAAGCTCCACATTGGAGAAAAAAATTCCTTCCCGACTCCACAAACGGCAATCAGACTAGTTCCCTGGATAAATTTTGCCCCTCGGCAAAAATTTATGCCAACAACCATCTCTCTAAGATCATACTGATTACTAATGGAACCAGAAAGTGTTGTCCCATGTCCCCATTACTTTTTGCCCTTGTCATGGAGCCCTTACCTGAAATGATTAGATAGAATCCAGCCATAAAGGGGATCCATACTACTAGACGTCAATTAAAAATCAGTCTTTTTGCAGATGACATTTTATTGTCCCTTACAGATGCGTCTGGTTCAATTCAAGAAGTCCATATAGGTTTAGACCAATATGCTAAAGCTTGATACTTCAAAGTCAAAGTGGAAAAGTCGAAAATACTCCATTTCTACATAGATACTTCTAGAAAAAATAAAATGTACCTTAGACTTTGAATAAGAGGACCAGTCAATTACTTACTTAGGAATTTTGCTCTCTAGAAATCTTAAAACAATTAAAGATATGAATATGAATAAAATAATAAATACTACAACAAAATATCTAGACAGAGTAGTTTCCTTTAAAATGATTAGCCTCCCAAATATCTATTCTATTATTTCTAAACACTGTTTTTCGGTGATTACTTTGTATCTCTGTTCATACAGCACCCACACACACAAATGATACACCATTTGAAAGGTAAACTTGCCCCCTTCAGCAAGAAAATAGCCAAACAAACCACACATCCACGATTTGATCACAAAATACAGTTTAAACATTAATTTTCTTAAACCTGCAGTAAGTAAAAATGACCTGCAAGTGGCAGCACACTACCCCAAAGCACACTACCACAAAGCTGCTTACAGACATCACAAACAAATCTAAACATTCGCCTTGGGGTCTTTCCAGCTTGCTCAAGTGCTTGCCCAGCCTATTTCAGGCACATTGGAGGATTGCACACTTCACTGCAGGTGAGTCACATATGCAAACACATTTGTAAACATGCACTGCTTTTTTGCTGATGTCTTCGCCCCACACACACAAATGATACACCATTTGAAAGCTAAACTTGCCCCCTTCAACAAGAAAAGAGCCAAACAAACCACACATACACGATTTTTTCACTAAATACAGTTTAAACATTAATTTTCATAAACCTGCAGAAAGACACAATGACCTGCAGGTGGCACATCAACCGGAAGACATTTTTTGGCCTCTACTTATCAAACCAATTTATTGTATTACCAATATACATTATAAATACCTGTCTGTTTCATAATCTCATGAAATACTTTTACATTTCACCAGCTTGCTTTTTCTGAAATTGCCTGCGCCCCAGATGACCAATGTGCGAAAATTTTGCACGGGCCAAGCTAGTCTATATATATACAGTTAGGTCCATAAATGTTTGGACAGAGACAACATTTATCTAATTTTGGTTCTAGACATTACCACAATGAATTTGAAACAAAACAAATCAGATGCAGTTGAAGTTCAGACTTTCAGCTTTCATTTGAGGGTATCCACATTAAAATTGGATGAAGGGTTTAGGAGTTTCAGCTCCTTAACATGTGCCTCCCTGTTTTTAAAGGGACCAAAAGTAATTGGACAAATGACTCCAAGGCTATTTACATGGACAGGTGTGGGCAATCCCTTTGTTATGTCATTCTCAATTAAGCAGATAAAAGGGCTGGAGTTGATTTGAGGTGTGGTGTTTGCATTTGGAAGGTTTTGCTGTGAAGGAAACATGTGGTCACAGGAGCTCTCCATGCAGGTGAAACAAGCCATCCTTAAGCTGCAAGAACAGAAAAAAAACCCATCCAAGAAATTGCTACAACATTAGAAGTGGCAAAATCTACAATTTGGTACATCCTGAGAAAGAAAGAAAGCACTGGTGAACTCATCAATCCAAAAAGACCTGGGAGCCCACGGAAGACAAAAGTGGTGGATGATCGCCGCATACTTTCTTTGGTGAAGAAGAACCCGTTCACAACATCAACTGAAGTCCAGAACACTGTCTGTGAAGTAGGTGTATCTGTCTCTAAGTCAACAGTAAAGAGAAGACTCCATGAAAGTAAATACAAAGGGTTCACATCTAGATGCAAACCATTCATCAATTCCAAAAATAGACAGGCCAGAGTTAAATTTGCTGAAAAACACCTCCAGAAGCCAGCTCAGTTCTGGAAAAGTATTCTATGGACAGATGAGACAAAGATCAACCTGTACCAGAATGATGGGAAGCCAAAAGTTTGGAGAAGAAAGGAAACGGCACATGATCCAAGGCACACCACATCCTCTGTAAAACATGGTGGAGGCAACGTGATGGCATGGCCATGCATGGCTTTCAATGGCACTGGGTCACTTGTGTTTATTGATGACATAACAGCAGACAAGAGTAGCCGGATGAATTCTGAAGTGTACCTGGATATACTTTCAGCCCAGATTCAGCCAAATGCTGCAAACTTGATTGGACGGCGCTTCATAGTACAGATGGATAATGACCCCAAGCATACAGCCAAAGCTACACAGGAGTTCATGAGTGCAAAAAAGTGGAACATTCTTCAATGGCCAAGTCAATCACCAGATCTTAACCCAATTGAGCATGCATTTCACTTGCTGAAATCCAGACTTAAGAGGGAAAGACCCACAAACAAGCAAGACCTGAAGGCTGCGGCTGTAAAGGCCTGGCAAAGCATTAAGAAGGAGGAAACCCAGCGTTTGGTGATGTCCATGGGTTCCAGACTTAAGGCAGTGATTGCCTCCAAAGGATTCGCCACAAAATTTTGAAAATAAAAATATTTTGTTTGGGTTATGTTTATTTGTCCAATTACTTTGACCTCCTAAAATGTAGAGTGTTTGTAAAGAAATGTGTACAATTCCTACATTTTCTAACACATATTTTTGTTCAAACCCTTCAAATTAAACGTTACAATCTGCACTTGAATTCTGTTGTAGAGGTTTCATTTCAAATCCAATGTGGTGGCATGCAGAGCCCAACTCGCGAAAATTGTGTCACTGTCCAAATATTTCTGGCCCTGACTGTATATAAAAATGAGTGTATGTATGTGTGTGTATCAGCCACAAGCACTCCACATAGCCCCATCCAATCACTAAGCATCTTTCATTTCACCAGAGCTGTTTAAAAGAAGGTGAGCTGTGATTGGTTACTATGAGCAACAATTTTCCGACACCACAACACCTCAGCAGACACTGACCGGGTGGGAGAAATCTAGCTTCCCCGGGAACATAAGCTCCCAGCCATTGTCTGCCCACAGAAAGGAGCAGAGAGCACATTACAGAAATGAATCCCCCCTCCATTACTGCCGCGCTCTATTGTTACCAGCGTAGAAAATCACATCATCAGCGGCCGCACACAGAGCCACACTGCCAGGTTACATGACAGCACATCTTCAGGAACTCCCTGCTCAGCGCCACCCAGCTCAGGACTATGGGATGGAGGATGTGTGATGGGTATATGTGCACTGGACTATGGAATGGAGGATATGTATGATGGGTATACGTGCACGGGACTATGGGATGGAGGATATGTATGATGGGTATATGGGCACTGGACTATGGGATGGAGGCTGTGTGATGGGTATATGGGCACGGGACTATGGGATGGATGATGTGTGATGGGTGTATGGGCACTGAACTATGGGATGGAGGATGTGTGATGGGTATATGGGCACGGGACTATGGGATGGAGGATGTGTGATGGGTATATGGGCACTGGACTATGGGATGGAGGTGTAAGGTTCTTTGTCTCTGTTGACATGTTCCTTGAAACTCAGTTTTCCGTCGGCCATTTTGCTTTCTGTCTTTCTGCAGCTCTTGCCCTCAGTTAATATGGAGTTTCCAGTTTTCATGTTCCCGCCCTGATTCTTCCCTCTTGCTTCTTAAGCAGCCTCAGCTGAACAATCAGTGCTCCTGAATCAAGCCTCAGTCAGTATGTGACCTGACTCCTGGAAGCCTTGGACTTGTACTCCAGCTATTCCCTACTGAGGAACCTTGGAACACTTTTGGACTCTGGAAACCTGCTGTTTGGTGAATCCATGTTTGCAGAGGAATTACGGTACAGAGAAGAGATCCTGAACCTGCTTTGGAGATTTATTGTAGTGCTTGAAGTTACTCTGGCCTGCTGTGTCTCCTGTTGCTGTTCCTGCAAACTGTGTGAACTTTTCAGCATGCTTGTATGAAGTAATACAAGTCATTTCATTTCAACCTATGTCTCCTGTGTTTCCTCGCACCCAAGCACAAGACGCTATAGGAACTGTACACTATACATGACAAGATTCAGGAGCCAATGTTTAGTGTCTGCTGGGTCTGGGAAAGCCGTGTCTGCTGTGACTGTGGATATCAGATGTCCGTTTAATACCTTATGTGATGACAGTGGTTGTGACTTCTCACAACCATTCCAGGTGAGCGCATTCCCTTAAAATTTTACTCTGGAGTGTTACTACAGGTAAACACTATTGTTTTTTTTTTTTTTTTCCTTTCCTCTTCCAGCACTTCTGCCTTAAAAGATCTGGAAGATGGAGGCCCGCATAAAGGAACTTTGCGGAGTGACTGATACAATCCTTTCAGATGTACAGACTTTAAAAACCCGCTTTGCAAGCCTACAGGACCTCACTAATCATAATTTGCAAGTGTTTGGACAGACTACCCAGGAATTGTGAGCCAGGATTGAGGCTCTAGAGGAACGAGCCCAGGCTCCTGCCATAACCCCGAGTTCTGGGATCCCCAAATTACCTCCTTTTCGTTTTGGCGGTGAACGTGAGAAATTCAGGGGATTTATTAATCAATGCATTTTATTTTTCTCTGCACATGCTTCACAATTTCCCACTGAACGATCCAAAGTGCTTACTATAATCATGTTGCTTACCAATAAGGCTTTGATGTGGGCAAACCCTCTGATTGAGACTGAGGATGATTGCTTGAATCACCTTAATGCTTTTATTTCAGCCATGGGGCAGGTGTTTGATGACCCCAATCGAGGTGCAACAGCTGAAGCAGCCATGTTAACTTTGCGCCAAGGTAAGCGTTCAGTAGCCGAATATGCCCTGGATTTCAGGAGATGGGCTCTTGATACCACTTGGGACACTTCCGCTAAAAAATCTATTTTTCGGAAAGGGTTGTCTCCACTGATTAAGGATGAACTTGCTTGTGCCGACCCTCCCACTGCGTTAGGTGACTTTATTAACTATTGTATCTGTATGATGCTCGTCTGACTGAACGCAGACAAGAGAGATGGTTCGAAAATAATCGCACTAACCTTTTACTACCTCCCTCCTCAGCTAAGGAACCTTTGAGTAGGATCACAAGGAAACCAGAACCTGAACCCATGCAGGTGGACTCTTTACAAAGACGGGTTAGTGATGCACGCAAAGAACATCGTATAAAGGAAAATCTATGTTTCTACTGTGGTAAGTCAGGGCACTTCATTATAAACTGCCCCAGCCGTTCTCGTAAGACTACTGCAGCAGTCATTCACTGTGAGTGTTGCGAGAGGAGCTCTGTCATGTCCGAGCCTCAGGCTCCAGAGAGATCTGCTGCAAGAGATCTTGATTTCTCAGACTTAAACTCTGTTAGTTCTGGGGACGATGACGGTATAAACGCTGCAATTTTTCAAGTTTCCTCAGCGGTGTCCCAGCTGAGTTGTAAAAGAAACAATTCTCATTGCTTCCTTTCCATCAAACTCTGGGTTGACTCAGTCTGGGTGTCTAGCTCTGCTATGATCGACTCAGGAGCAAGTGGAAATTTTATGGATATCTCCTTTGCTCTGAAACAGGGGATACGTTCAGTGAAGAAGGCTACTCCAGTACAGATGGAGACTGTGGATGGCTCTCTACTGACTTCTGGACCAGTGGATCAAGAAACAGAGCCTTTGAGGGTCCTTATGGGTAAAGATCATCAGGAGAAAATGTCTTTTTTGCTTATCTCTTCTCCCCACTTTCCCATTATTCTAGGGCTACCATGGCTGCAGGCGCAGAATCCTACGATTAACTGGGAGACCAAGGAATTACACTTTCCGGAGAAACAGATGAGTCAAGGAGTTTCAGCTTGCTCTGTTCCTAAAGGAACCATGTCAGTCCCTGAACTACCAGCTGTATACCAGGACTATGTGGATTTATGTGACAAGAAGAACGCTGATCAGCTTCCTCCTCACTGTCCATATGATTGTCCAATTGAATTATTGCCTGGAGCCGAGATACCTTTTGGTAAGATCTACCCCTAGCGGGGCCCGTGCTAAAACCTTTGAAGGATTATATAGACGAAAATTTAGCCAAGGGCTTCATACGCCCCTCTTCATCTCCCGCAGGTGCACCCATCTTCTTTGTGAAGAAGAAAGATGGATCTCTGAGACCCTGCATAGACTATAGGGAACTCAATAAGGTTACTATTAGAAACCGTTATCCATTGCCTTTAATCCCTGAGTTGTTGGAGAGAGTGCGGCATGCCAAAATTTTCTCTAAACTGGATCTCCGTGGGGCCTATAACTTGGTCCGTATTAGACCTGGGGATGAATGGAAGACTGCTTTCAGGTCACGCTATGGACACTTTGAATATCTAGTTATGCCTTTTGGTCTGAGTACCACCCCAGCCACTTTCCAACACTTCGTGAATGATATCTTCAGGGATCTCCTAGATACATTTGTGGTGATTTATCTGGATGATATTCTAATTTTTTCTAACTCCACAGAGGAACATCATGGACATGTGAGAATGGTCTTAGAATGCCTAAGACAAAACCATCTCTACATCAAACTTGAAAAAATGTGAATTCCATAAGACCGAAGTTCAATTTCTGGGGTATGTACTATCTACGCAAGGGATTAGTATGGATGGAAGCAAGACCCAAGCCATCAAGGATTGGCCAATTCCTAGAAATGTGAAGGAGGTGCAGCGTTTCATCGGGTTTGCCAACTTCTATAGACGTTTCATTAAGAATGTTTCTGAGGTAGTGTCACCTATCACCCAACTTACCCGGAAACAGTCTAGGTTCTCCTGGACCCCGCAAGCTCAGGAAGCATTTTCCTGTTTAAAGGATAAATTTACCACCGCACCTATCTTAGTACATCCCAACCCGAGCTTGCCTTCATAATAGAGGTGGATGCTTCAGACTGTGCCGTTGGAGCTATACTCTCTCAGAGAACAGGTGAGAAGAATGTCTTGCATCCCTGTGCCTTCTTTTCCCAGCAGTTGTCTTCGGCTGAGAGGAACTACGATGTGGGCAATAGAGAATTGTTGGCCATTATTGCCGCCTTCAAGGAATGGAGACACCTTCTTCAGGGTGCTGCACAGCAAATAGTCGTCCTGACAGACCATCGTAACCTTGAATTTATCAGGTCGGCTAAGTGCCTGACTCCTCGCCAGGCTCGCTGGAATCTTTTCCTAAACCAATTTAATTTTGTCATTTCTTATAGACCAGGATCGCGCAATGGAAAGGCTGATGCACTCTCTAGGATTCATTCAGCAGAGACACGTCCACTTACTACTCCTAAGACTATTCTTCCTGACTCTAGATTCCTGGGAGTGATTCATAATCAAGACCTACTTAAGGACATCAAGGAAGCATACCATGCGGATACTTTGTTGGCTCAACCCCCAAGGGACGTAAGTCTTGTCTTTAAGAATGGTGTGTGGATTCAGGGACAACGTCTGTATATACCTGAAACAGTCAGATTGAGAGTATTGCAACTCATCCACGATTCCAAGATAGCCGGGCATAGGGGAATTCTAAAGACACAAGAATTTCTTTCTCGTTTCTTTTGGTGGCCCACTTACAGGAAAGATGTTTTAAACTATGTCACTTCATGTGAAGTCTGTGCAAGATGCAAAACACCTCGCTCCTCACCAACTGGTCTGTTGCAACCCCTTCCCACCCCGTCCCACCCGTGGGGATCCATTTCTATGGACTTCATTGTGGAGTTACCAACCTCTCAAGGGAAGAACACCATTCTAGTGGTGGTAGACCGTCTACCAAAGGCAGCTCATTTTATCCCTTGTGTCGGCTTACCCACTGCAAAACAGACATCAGACTTGATGATTAAGAATGTGTTTCGCTTACATGGAGTACCGGATGAGGTAATTTCGGATCGAGGGGTGCAATTCACTTCAAGGTTTTGGCAAAATTTCTGTGCAGCATTGGACATTAAAGTAAACCTTTCTTCTGCTTTTCATCCCCAGACTAATGGACAGACAGAACGAACCAATCAGACCCTGGAGCAGTATCTCCGCTGTTTTATCTGCCACCTACAGGATGATTGGGTGGATCTACTTCCACTGGCTGAGTTCTCTTATAACAACTCTCAGAGCGCCTCCACTAAGCAGTCTCCTTTTTACTCCAATCTAGGTTATCATCCTAACATTCTTCCTCGATTTCCCATAGATACGCCCTTGCCGGCAGTGGCTGAAAGAATCACTTCTTTACAAAAGAATATGGATCTTCTAAAGGAAAATCTAGAATTGGCTCAGGAAAGGTACAAGAAAGCAGCAGATAAATTTCGTAAACCTGCACCAGCTTTCAAGGTAGGAGATTTGGTCTGGCTGTCAACCAGAAATCTTAATTTAAAGATTCCATCGTCTAAATTGGGACATAAGTACATTGGACCTTATAAGATCAATAAGATTATAAGTGCTGTTGCTTGTCGTCTTCAACTGCCCAGAACTATGAGAATCCACCCTGTCTTTCATGTATCCCTACTAAAGGCTGCAACACCCAATACGTTTCCTGGACGTTCTTCTCCTTGCCCTGACCCAGTGCTGGTCGATGGTCAGGAAGAATTTATGGTGGAAAGGATTCTAGATTCCAGGTTGTACAGAAATCAGTTGCAATATTTGATTAAATGGCAGGGCTACCCAGTGGAGGACAACTCATGGGAACCAGTCAATAATGTAAATGCTCCTCGCTTGCTCCGCCAGTTTCATCAGAGGTACCCTGACAAGCCTGGTCTGAGGTCATCCGGAGGTTGTCCCTAAGGGGGGAGTAATGTAAGGTTCTTTGTCTCTGTTGACATGTTCCTTGAAACTCAGTTTTCCGTCGGCCATTTTGATTTCTGTCTTTCTGCAGCTCTTGCCCTCAGTTAATATGGAGTTTCCAGTTTTCATGTTCCCGCCCTGATTCTTCCCTCTTGCTTCTTAAGCAGCCTCAGCTGAACAATCAGTGCTCCTGAATCAAGCCTCAGTCAGTCTGTGACCTGACTCCTGGAAGCCTTGGACTTGTACTCCAGCTATTCCCTACTGAGGAACCTTGGAACACTTTTGGACTCTGGAAACCTGCTGTTTGGTGAATCCATGTTTGCAGAGGAATTACGGTACAGAGAAGAGATCCTGAACCTGCTTTGGAGATTTATTGTAGTGCTTGAAGTTACTCTGGCCTGCTGTGTCTCCTGTCGCTGTTCCTGCAAACTGTGTGAACTTTTCAGCATGCTTGTATGAAGTAATACAAGTCATTTCATTTCAACCTATGTCTCCTGTGTTTCCTCGCACCCAAGCACAAGACGCTATAGGAACTGTACACTATACATGACAGGAGGATATGTATGATGGGTATATGGGCACGGGTGTTGTGAATACTCTGGAGGCGACTTCTGAGCTGGGGCTCCCTCCGGTGGTTGCTGAGCGTAATGAACTGATTGCTGAATGGCCTTCAGCTGGCTCTGAATGGTCTGATATAAGTGACCTGAACTCCCTTCAGCCTTGCCGGTAATCAATTGTTCTTCCAGGTCTTGCTTGGAGCTCAGCTTGCATTCCTGCTCTCATTCAGATAAGTGATTTGCTGTTTTTTTTTTTCCTCTGTTGGATTTTCCTTGCTTGTTTGCTGCTTAGCAGTAGACTTCAGCCTGATCCCCTTTTGGGGCCTGGCGCTGCAATTGTGCTCTGTTTGTGTTTGCACTTTTGCTCTGTTCCTATGTCACTTTTTATTTGCTGAATTGCTATGTGTTACACCAGAGATCTGATTTAGGTGGTAGAGATTGTGTGATCTCAGTTTTTTTGCTAATCAGAAGTGTTGGTATTTTTGTCAGGGGTTTTTTGGGTTGCAGTCAGAATTCTTTCCTATACTTTTCTATCTAGACAGATTGGGCCCCAGCATTTGCTCATTCTATTTTCTGTCTGTGCTCGTATTTTCTTCTGGTCTAACCGCCATTACATGTTTGGGGGCTTCCTATTTCTTTGGGGATTCTGCTACGGGGCAGATAGCGCTCATCTTTCTGCCTTTAGGTGTAGCTATCTGTCCGGCTGTGACGAGGCGTCTAGGATCACCGTAGATACGCTCCACGGCTACTTCTAGTGTTGCGGTTAGTTTAGGGTCCTGCAATCCAATAGTTTCCAGCCTCTCTGGTGTATTGCTTCTTTGGCTATTTTTTGCAATTTCTCCTCAGCTACCGAAACATAACACACGGGACTATGGGATGGAGGATGTGTGATGGGTATATGGGCACGGGACTATGGGATGGATGATGTGTGATGGGTGTATGGGCACTGAACTATGGGATGGAGGATGTGTGATGGGTATATGGGCACGGGACTATGGGATTGAGGATTTGTGATGGGTATATGGGCACTGGACTATGGGATGGAGGATATGTATGATGGGTATAAAGGCACGGGACTATGGTATGGAGGATGTGTGATGGGTATATGGGCACTGGACTAAGGGATGGAGGATATGTATGATGGGTATATGGGAACAGGACTATGGGATGGAGGATATGTATGATGGGTATATGGGCACTGGACTATGAGATGGAGGATGTGTGATGGGTATATGGGCACAGGACTATGGGATGGAGGATGTGTGATGGGTTTTTGGGCACTGGGCTATGGGATGGAAGATGTGTGATGGGTATATGGGCACGGGACTATGGGATGGATGATGTGTGATGGGCACTGAACTATGGGATGGAGGATGTGTGATGGGTATATGTGCACGGGACTATGGGATGGAGGATGTGTGATGGGTATATGGGCACTGGACTATGGGATGGAGGATAGGATTGAGGATATGTATAATGGGTATATGGGCACGGGACTATTGGATGGAGGATATGTATGATGGGTATATGGGAACGGGACTATGGGATGATGTGTATGATGGGTATATGGGCACGGGACTATGGGATGGAGGATGTGTATGATGGGTATATGGGCACGGGACTATGGGATGGAGTATGTGTAATGGGTATATGGGCACTGGACTATGGGATGGAGGATAATCATAATTTGTTATAACTAACCATAGTTAGTTACTATGCCCGGGCTCTTCAGCTAGTCCTACATATTTTTAGGGCTATTCCATTATCAATTCCAATTAATTATATCCTCAGTCTATATTAACCCCTTAACGACCAGAGGTATTTTTGGTTTTGCATTTTAGTTTTGTGCTCCCCTTCTTCCCAGAGCCATAACTTTTTTATTTTTCTGTCAATATGGCTGTGTGAGGGCTTGTTTTTTGCGGGATGAGTTGTACTTTTGAAAAACACCACTGGTGTACTGGAAAATGGGAAACAAATTCCAAGTGCGGTGAAATTGCAATAAAAGTGGAATCCAACAGTTGTTTTTGTTTTGCTTTTTACTATGTTCACTAAATGCTAAGACTGACCTGCCATTATGATTCCCCAGGTCATTACGAGTTCATAGACACCAAACATGTCTAGGTTCTTTTTTATATGTGGTGAAAATTTTTTTCAAACGTTGTTAAAAAATGCGCCATTTTTCGATACCCGTAGCGTCTCCATTTTTCATGATCTCGGGTTGGGTGAGGGCTTATTTAGTTACTGTGATCAGTGGCCCAAAGTCGTTTAATCCTTTTATTAACACCATTCGGTGGCCACTTTTGTGCCAGTTTTATTATTTTTGCAGCTGATTTTCAGTGTAATCACATCGGGCACCTCCCTACCCCTCCTAAACTGATGCGATGGATCAGGTTTTTAGATGGATCCATCCTGAACTTTTGAACCCGAGAAATGCAGTGTGAGGAGAGATTCGGATTCGCCCTTAGACTTGCATTGTACCCCAGAGCCGGTAGCGCCGCATCCGCAGCTGACCAGTTTTTTTGCTGGAAAAAAACTTTCCTAGACGCGTTGTGTCCGGCCGCCGGAATTGAAATTTTTGACGGATCCGGAAAAAAACGAACGAAACAGAAGGACATGCGGCGCGATCCGGCACTAATGCAAGTCAATGAGAAAAAAACGGATCCAGCGGTAGCAAAGAATGGATCACGCCTGACAGCAAAAAACAGATGTGTGAACGAGGCCTAAGAAACCAACTGCAGCCTCGTCGCCCCGCGCCATTAGTAAATCTGTCCCAATGAGCTGGAATTATAATTTAATCACTTGTTATTAACAGAGTTTTACAGAATTTCAGTTGCAGGATTGTAAAAGTTTGAAAAAAAAAATCTAATAAGGGATTAAGGATTGCAAACAATAGAAGTGATCCCTCCTCACAGAAGCTGTGACTGGTGAGCACCGCGCCCGGAGAGGAGACGGTGCCGCTACTCAGGAGCTGAGAGGCAGAGCAGCAGGGAGCTGCTTCCATCGGTTCCAGGCGCTACTGCTGTTTCCGGACGGACAGATTTGCAGGTTGCGCGCCGGCTCTCTTCCTGGAGTCATTGCGGCAGCTCTCGGCACTTTGCGGTCGGAGCACAGCGGGGATCCCGGCTCGCAGTGACGTCACTCTGCGCTCAGTGTTAGTGCTCCCGGTGTGGCGCTCATGGCGGGGAACTTCTGGCAGAGCTCTCACTAGTAAGTTACCGGCGGGGAGCCCCGGCCTCCGGGGGAGCAGGGCTGGAGCTGTCCTGCTCCGGGCACTCACTGTGGTGTGTCTGTGTCCTGGCAGCCAAGGCTCTTGGTGCCAGCCCCGGTGCTTGCGCGTCATTTTAGCCTTCTCCTCTCAAGACCTGTTACTTTAGTGTCCGGGCAGTGGAGCTGCACAGGGGGGCTGGTCCTGAGGGCATGGTGGGCTGGTCCCGAGGGCCGCGGGGGGGTGACTGTCCCGAGGGCGCGGGCGGGGGGGGGGGTCTGGTCCCTGGACGGGGGGGGTCTGGTCCCTAGGGCGGGGGGGGGGTCTGTTTCCGAGGGCGGGGGGCTGTTCGAGGGTGGGGGGGGCACGTCCCTAGGGCGCGGGGGGGGGCTGGTCCCGAGGGGGGGGGTCTGTTTCCGAGGGCGCGGGGGGCTGTTCCGAGGGCGCGGGGGGGACGTTTCCGAGGGCGCGGGGTGGGGCTGGTCCGAGGGGGGGGGCTGTTCCGAGGCGCGGGGGGAACTGTTTCCGAAGGCGCGGGGGTGGACTGTTTCCGAAGGCGCGGGGGTGGACTGTTTCCGAAGGCGCGGGGGTGGACTGTTTCCGAAGGCGCGGGGGTGGACTGTTTCCGAAGGCGCGGGGTGGGCTGTTCCCGAGGGCGCGGGGGGGTCTGTTTCCGAGGGCGCGGGGGGGCTGTTCCCGAGGGCGCGGGGGGAGCTGGTCCCGAGGGCGCGGGGGGAGCTGGTCCCGAGGCGCGGGGGAGCTGGTCCCGAAGGCGCGGGTGGGGGGCTGGTCCCGAGGGCGCGGGTGGGGGGCTGGTCCGAGGGCGCGGGTGGGGGCTGGTCCTGAGGGCACGGCTGTGGTTTTCTTGGTCATTTCACCTTGAGATCCTTTATTCCATTTTTTGGCAGGTGACATGACGGAAATCAGTGCTTTATTTACATTCCAAGAGGAGGAATATTGAACTGTCACATTGTATTTATCAGCCCTTTATGAGACTAGAATCTGCAGTCAGTTGATCTCTTGTTCAGCGCAGTGCAATACTGTATTGTAAAGTTATCACCTATGAATTCTAACCACAGACTGTGCAGTCTTGGGGGTCCTCAGTATGCCCCCAGTCCATAACAGTTCTATTCGCTCCTTTCAGTCATGTTGTGGGGGCTGATTGTAGTTGGAAGAGACACATTCCTCCACTTACATTTAAAATGCTGTTGCGATTGACAGTGGCATCTAGGAGGTTAAATTGCTGTGATCATACCGATCTCCGATGCCTGCTGTAAGGAACAGCCTCGGTCACTGAGCCCGCTCCATAAACGCGGTGTGCACAGCCGCTGTCCCCCTCCAGGTTCCTAGAGGGAACCTGATGCTGTCCCTGAGGACGTTTCGCTGTGACTTGTTACATTTACTATGCCAAGTTATAGCCACAAGCATCCATATTAGTGTCATGTGCGTATTCAAAGGGTGGTCTAGTTTCCAAAACCATCTTCACATACCCTATGGGAGACTTGGCCCAGTTTCCATCTGAGCTAGTATTTCCCTGCGTCGGTTCCATGATACAATCCGAAGTCTAAAAATTATGGCAGTCAGGGGCTTCTTGCATGTCAGACATCAACAGTGACTGACTCCATTGACTATATTGGGGTCTATAGGTCTCCCGTCATGATGTACTGTGTTTTACTGGAATAAGTGGAGCCAATTGCTGCATTAGGGTTTGTTCCGGTAAAAGTTACAGAATCTGGAAATAAGCCTCCAATGCAGATGAGAATAACTGCTTATTAGAGAGGCTCACGTTTATATCCCTGATACGTTCTTTAAAGGGAACCTGTTAGCAGGGTTGTACTGAGTAACATACACACAGTGTCGGGTCGGCGCCGTTATACTTATTACAATGATACCTTGGTTGATGAAATCCGTCTTGTGGTTGTTGGTTAATCTTTATTTTCAGTTATTGACATGCTCGTGTTCTGGGGCAGCCTGTAGGGGGTCTTCATGTGGTGCTCTGCTGACTGATCCTCTAGTGACCTGCCCCCTATTTTACATAATGCATATAAAAGAGTTTGCTTAGAAAAAAAATGTAACTTCAGCAAAATGGCAGTGGCACAGTAGCATTTATCGCTTGTTGATAGACGCTACTGCGCAATCGCTGCCGCCATTTTGCTGCAGACAAGTTTTTACAATTACAATACAAGCACACGATGGACGGGAAAAGTTTAGTCCAGCTACACAACTCCCCTGTGGAGACCAGACGGGGAACTTCCTGTCGATTATAGTTTTTCCAATGCTAGTCCTTTTGGTTACCCAAAAGTTCTCTGGAAGTCTTCTTTAAAGTAATGCTTCAGTTCTCCCGACCCTGGCTGTCTTCGGTGACTACACTTTTCTTAAATTCATCCATACTTGGGCTTTTGTTTTCCCAGCTTGCAATGGATACTGGATAAACAAGATTTATTAAAGGAACGACAAAAAGACTTAAAATTCTTAAGTGAAGAAGAGTATTGGAAGCTGCAGATATTTTTTACAAATGGTAAGCAGTTTATTTTTTTTCTTTTGCAGGCACATGAAGTTAATCTACTGCTATCTTTTAGGAGTCTCATTATTGATTGTGACTTGTTTTGTGATGGGTCTGGTTGACTTCAAAGGGGTTGTACATGTTTTGAAAAAAACATGGCTGTACTCTTCCTAAAAATAAGCCACATCTGTTTACTGGTTGTGTGGTATCACTGCTATGATGAAGAATGGGAATGAGCTGGAATACCGTACACAACCTGTGGACAGATGTGGCACTGTTATATGATGAAAGCAGCCAAGTCGTTCTACTACTATACAATTAATTTACAACTTGACATTTTTTCGAACCCCTTGATGACGTGGGACATGCATGTATTTCCAACGCCAGGTGTATGGAGCATGCTCGGGGCTGTTTTATAGGGTCAGCAAATGCCTGTAAAAGACAGCAGTGATTAGAGCCCACTCCGATCACTGCTGTGTAAAAACACGTAAGTGCGTCAGTCAGTCTCTGACAGCATGTGATGTAAATGTAACTGTTCTGACACCTGTTTCCCCTGCAATGAGGACATGAGTATTATATGCTGTGATAGAGAAAAGGCCTTCCCTTCACTTCCATCTTTGCCTTATGCAATGCTTCATGAAAGATTGACAGCACTCAGGCCAAAAATACGGTCCTTGGCAAGCCTGAGCAGTAAGACATGTAACTTACTCTTAAAGCGAACCTGTAGGATTGTGCACAGTAACCTACAGACAATGTCAGGTCCTCGCCGTTACACAGATTACAATGATACCTTGGTTAATGAAATCCGTCTTGTGGTTGTTTAATCTTTATTTGTAGTTTTCAGTTAATGAGATTCTCGTGCATCGGGGCGGCCTGTGGGGGGGTCTTTATGGGGTGCTCTGCTGATATATCCATACTGATGGCTTCTGACAGGTCAGTGATGCCTCATTGACTTGCCCCCTATTTTACATACTATATATCACACTGTTTGTTAAAAACAAAAGACAAAAAAAAAATAAAAATATTCATCGCGCTGGCACTATTTTGCTAGAGGGGGAAAAATTGTCTCCACCAAAGATAGCACCGGACCAATATCGGACATTTCTCTGTGATTTTGCATGGACCACTTGATTCGTAACAAAATCATGGAAATGTGACCCGCTCCATAAACTGTCATATGAACGAGTGCTATGTATGAAATAAAGGGATAGCTCTTGCACTTGAAAAACTGATGTGTGATATGATTTTATTATTTATTTTATATTTTAATTTAGTCTCACTACTTCACAATTGTATTTTTTCAGTATGTCAAAGCAAAATAGCCTCTTACAAGCAACCAACAGACCTTGATTAGCAGGTTTCTAGCCACAGCAGGCCTGAAGGACTTGGTTGAACCTTTGACTGTCATGGCAACATAACGGTGCCGTAAAGTTGCTTTGTGGGGTGACAAACGGAGACTGAGTGTCAGTTGCCCTAGGACTCCCATGATGATCGTACAAGCTCACCTTTGAGCCATGCGATCATCCTAATGAAAGAGTACATCTAGGTGTGCAAACAAGACTTTTGGAATATTTTATGTGACGTTGATTTAAGGGATAAAGTATTCTGGCTCTGCTCACTTCAGCACTGGAGTACAAGCGTTGCGCACGACCAAGCCGCATTCTGTGGATGTGATGTGAGCACCTCCCTTATATCCTGACGGCAGGAGTGAGTGGAGTTTAGTTGACACATTGTCATGTCTGTGTAGCATGCAGTGTTTTCTTTGTGCTGTGTGACATGCATGTAGTTGATTTATTCTTATGGTACTTTTATTTCTTTAGTCATCCAAGCTTTAGGGGAACATCTTAAATTAAGACAGCAAGTCATCGCTACCGCTACTGTTTACTTTAAAAGATTCTATGCGCGGTAAGTTTAGCAACTTCATATTCCTTGTTATTGTTTCTTACTTAGTAATTAAAATTCTTGAACTGACCATAGGAAATCAGTCACAACAAGGATGGGTGGGGTGCTCATCTGTCAGTTGGTACCATACAAGAGACGTCTATATTCTCACAGGAGTGTCGGGGCATCTACCAGCCTGCCTATAAACCTTTCTGAAGGGGTGACAAAATGAGATTTTGTGCTCTCGTCTGTTACCTGACTGTACTGACTGCACTAAAGGATGCTTGGAGAAATAAGTGGTTCTTCTACAGAGTTTGTCCAGTGGTTGTTGTACTGAAAGTGGTGGCTCTTAGACTGTTACAATAGGAACAAAAATACTGCCATAGATATTCAAAGGAATAAGGGACTCTTTTGCTGTAGTCATTTATGGAGGTTTTCCAAGTTAATTAAAAACAGCATGCAGTCTTCAATAAAGCTAAAATAAGGAAATAATCTATACTCGCCCATTTTATCCCTGCCATTTCATCTTTTCCTAATTTGTAACTCACTTCCTGCTGGTCTTCTGTTTTTCTTTGCTGAAGCTTTCACATCCTGTCTACCCCATGTAACTGCTCTGGCTTCATCACTACCATTCATGCTCTACAACCCCATTCTTCCCTGCTGGTCCTTTGGGATCAGGTGTCACGCCCCATATACGTCCCAACTAATGATGAATGCACTCTGGAAAATGGATTGAAATGGATAAGTGCTTAAACAGGACTGATAAGAGCCCTGTCAGAAGCTGCGAGGGAGTGAGCTAAGCAGCTAACTGCTGTATTAAAATCAATGGGCCGAAGAGAGCTGACTGGGATGTTAGGAATTAACTTGTCTCCTGAAATGTAACCACACCACTTACTTGGGCAGACTTTGGTGGCTGAGCTGCGTGGAAACAAGCTGTACACTATGCAAGATAAAAGCTGGAGAATCACAACTATAAAAAAAAAAAGTAAAATAAAAACTTATTTCCATGCTAAGTAATGAATGCAATTTAATAATTTGAGAATCTCCTTTTTAAGTTAATGCCTATATCTGTAACGTTGCCTCAGCTTTTATTTTCTTTCATCATTTACCCGAGTCTATAACACAGGAGATCTGAGCACTTCTGTTCCCATATACACAACAGACTGGAAAAAAAATTATTAATACAGTATGTGGCTACTCTGCAACAAATTGCTTGCCTTTATATCATCTTAGTAAGTGTATCCTTTTTTTTTTCTGCAGGTATTCTTTAAAAAGTATAGACCCTGTATTAATGGCACCAACCTGTGTCTTTTTAGCATCCAAAGTAGAGGTAAGTCAAGAAATATGAATGCACGTAAGACATTTGCATCTGTAGTATGGCCTGATTCATCAAGATCGCTGTTGTTCACGTCAGTCTTGTTGAGGGTGCCTGGAAGAGCCAGAGGTGCTTGATTCGTTAAGAGGCGCAATAACTGGAGTAAGATCTGTGATGTTAGATATGTCATGAATTAGAAGACCCCATCCAGCTCCAGCCAATTTTTGATGCAAAAACGACAAAAGGCTCAAATTTTTAAAATTTTTTTGCGCATCCTCGCATTGTGCAAAAATGTTGCTACTTTTCAAAGTGTTTAACACCAGAAAAGTGTAATCATTATGATAAATTGGGACCACAGTGTTCTTTAGTTCCCCGCGGTATATTGTGATTGATCTTTTATGGGTCTTGTTTAGAATAGAATAATGCTTTTCTTTCCATTTCAGGAATTTGGTGTTGTTTCAAACACCAGGTTAATCTCTGCTGCTACGTCTGTATGTAAGTATTCATTGGCGACACAGGGGGTCCCAGTAGAAAGTCTCTTTCTTGACTAGCTTATATGGGCCCCCTTTATGTAAAAAGTTGTTGTCCAAAGGCAAGATTAATTGATCACTTATGCTGCTGTAAGCTCCATAGATATCTGGGACTTTTATGTATGGGACTAAGCAAACTACCAGCCTGTTCTGCCAAGCACCAATCTATGCCGACTCCGTGGTCATGCCGGCGATTTCTCCTGCTTTCGGTGACATCACGTCGACAGAGCAGCGTTTCTCTTCCGCTCTGCTCTGTTGATAGGGTGATTCTGCTGACATTCGGATTGACAGCTATCTGGCCACGGCCTAAGGTCGCCTTCACATGTCCTGGTGATACCTATACAGGAAAAACCATGTATCTGTTTTCTGTCACATCTGTGTGATGCGTACCAGTGCCTGAGAAAAGCAGTAGAGTTCGCACTGACCCCAGGCGTCGGCTGCTGAAGGCAGCTCTCATCATTGTCGCCTGGTCTCACTGAGATTAGCGCGACCAGGCGACAATGATGGGAGTTGTATTCAACAGCATCTGTTTAACTCATGTGTAAAATAAAGAATTAAATTATGGATTCCTGCATAATTTTCATAACCAGCCGAGTGAAAGCCCACAGCTGAGGGCTGATGTTAATAATCTGGGAAAAGGGACCATATCCCAAAAGGTTCCCAGGCTATTAATAACTTAATGTGGGGCCCCAGAAAAAAGAAAAAGGGTCCACCTATAAATTCATACCAGCACATGCAAAACAGACAGCTGTGGGTTGATATTAATAGCCTGGAAAAGGGCCAGAGATATTGCCCCATACCAGCACATGCAAAACAGACAGCTGTGGGTTGATATTAATAGCCTGGAAAAGGGCCAGAGATATTGCCCCCACCCCTCCAGGCTACCAACAACAGCCATCCCAGAAATAGCGCATCCATAAGATGCACTATATCTGGCTCTTAGCCTCGCTCTTCCCACTTGCTGTGTCGCAGGGGCAAGTGAGGTAATAGCATTGGGATTGATGTCAGCTTTGTATTGACAGCTGACATCAAGCTCAGGAGTTAGTAATGGAGAGGCATAGTAGTACGTTTCGAATAGTACATTTTTAAATAAACAGAATAAAATCCTTTATTTGAAATAAAACAAAGCACCCTTTTTTACACATTTATTTAAAAATAAACCGTTATAAAGTGTAAACTTGTGTATAAGCCGAGATTTTCAGCACATTTTTTTTTTTGTGCTGAAAACGCCCCCCTCGGCTTATACATGAGTCATTGTTTAAAAAGCCGACTGGGGGGAGCGGCGGAGCAGTGGCACAGTGACAGCTGCAGCCGCCGGCTTCCAGAAGACATCAATACACGCCCTCCTCGCGTCGTCACTGCATCTCAGTCCTGGCGCTGGCAGTTCTTCCTGTTACTGTGCTGATTGGTCACGTGGTACCGCTCATTAAGGTAATGAATATGTACGTGTCTTCACTCCCATAGGCGTGGAGCGCATATTCATTACCTTAATGAGCGGTACCACATGACCGCTCAGCACAGAAAGAGCTTCCACATCAGGACAACAGAGATGCAGGGACGTAGCGAGGAGGGTGAGTAGGACAGGGGTGTGTGAGCCATGCGGGACCGGGGAGCCATGCGGGACCGGGGAGCCATGCATACAACAGGGGGAGCCACACATAGCAGGACAGGACGGTGGGAGCCGCACATAGCAGGGAAGAACTGTGGGAGCCGCACATAGCAGGGCAGGACGGTGGGAGCCACACATAGCAGGGCTGGACGGTGGGAGCCACACATAGCAGGCCAGGGATGAGGGAACAATTCATACCCGGCTTATACTCGAGTCAATAAGCTTACCCAGTTTTCCGTGGCAAAATTAGGTGCATCGGCTTATACTCGAGTATATGTGGTACTTGCCTATTAAGTCCATTGAAGCCCATGCCCCCTGTAAAAAAAATAAATAAACCATATCTCTCATCTGTCAGACGTGATGATAATCCATGCTGTTCCATGCCATAATCCATCTCTGCGACATCTGGTTTATAAACTGAACGGTGGCATGATGCAACCGTTCAGGCTGAAAACAAGAAGACAATGAGCTTACCATCAGTCACTGCTTTCCCACGGGCAGTTCACTGTGAGCTGGGACAATGAGCTGCGGTTACCTCAATGAGATCACTGCTAGCACCTTGTGTCCTCAGTGTGTGCAAGTGTTCGGCACGCATTTTGTCTGTGCTGCGCAAAAAAAAAACCTGACATGTCTGTGGGTTTTTTATAGACACATGATCCGTGTGCAAAACCTGACATGTGCGTACCACCATTGAATACAATGGGTGTGTGTATATCTGTATTTGCGGTCCTTAAAAAAACAGACCACATACGGACATAAAAAAAAAAGACATATGAAGGGATCTTAACTTCGGAGTCGCTATCAATCGGCTTGATGGTGCCGTGACTTCCTGTTGACAAAGCGGAAGAGGAAGAACTGCCCTGTTGACAAGAGGTAGCGTGAATCTACCACAACATGCGCTCTTCCCACTTGCAGTGTCGCGGTGGCAAGTGGGGTAATAGCGTTGGGGTTTTGCTGCACAACTATAGGATTAGTAATGGATAGGTGTCTTATAGACGCCTCTCCGTTACTAATCCGTGGACTTGATGTCACCGGACAATACAAAGATGACCTCAACCCCACAAATGTGAATCCCTCTTGCCACCACTACAGAGCAAGTGCTAAGAGTTGGGCAAAGCACCAGAATTGGCGCAGCTAATAATGTGCCTTTATTGGGTGCCTTTGTGCTGCTATTTTTATGGCCCCTTACCAGCCTGAGAATACCAGCCCCCAGCTGTCTGCTTTAGCAAGGCTGGTTGTCAAAAATGGGAGGGACCCCATTCTGTTTTTTTTTTTTTAATTTATTTAAATAGTTAAAAAAAAAACATCATGGGGACCCCTATATTTTTGATAACCAGCCTTGCTAATGCTGACAGCTGAGGGTTGCAGCTCACAGCTGTGAGTTTTGCTTGGCTGGTTATCAAAAATTCAGGGGAACCTACCCCGGGGTTGTTTTTTGGTGTGTGTGTGTTTTTTTTTATTTTTGTAATTGTTTATTTAGAGCGCAGGCTGATGAATACTCCCATCAGCCGCTCCTGCTCTCACTGTTATTAGCGGCAGCAGGCGTCGGCTGATGGGAGTGCTAGTCCCATCAGCCGACCCCAGTGACTGGAGGTAAACTTTATACCTCCGATCACAGCTGCGGCCTCACGCTGTCATATGACAGCGTGGGAACTGTTGCTCTCTGACCGACGGTGATGATTTTACCGTTGATCAGAAGTGGTATTTGCCGTGCTGTCATGCAAATGACAGCGTGGCAAACACTTGATGTTCGGGCCCCCCATTCAAGTGAATGTGGTCTGGGTACCGTTCTGGTACCCGAACCCGAACTTTTTTTTAACTGTTTGGCCCGACCCGAACATCCACGGGTTCGCCCATCGCTAGTGTTCAGTAGGATTTAGATCCAGACTCATTGTTGGCCACTTCAAAACTTTCCAGCGCTTTATTTCCATCCATTTCTGAGTGCTTCTTGAAGTATGTTTGGGATCATTGTTCTGCTAGAAAACCTATGACCTAGGACGCAAACCCAGCTTTCTGACACTAGGCACTACATTGCGACCAAAATCCTCTGGTAGCCTTCAGATTTCATGATGCCTTGCACACATTCATGGCAACCAGTTCCAGAGGCAGCAAAACAACCCTCAAACATCTTTGAACGTTTGCTATATTTGACTGTGGGTACCGTGTTTTTTTTTTTTTTTTTTCTTTGTAGACCTCATTCCATTTTGGTAAACAGTAGAATGATGTGCTTTACCAAAAAGCTCTATCTTCGTCTTGTCTGTCCACAACACTTTCCCCAAAGGATTTTGGCTTGCTCACATACATTTTGGCAAACTGCAGTCTAGTTTAGTTATTTCTCTGTCAGAAGTGCGATCCTCCTGATATGATGGGGTCTCCTGCTATAGCATTTCATTTCATTCAATTGTCGATGGATAGTTCACGCTGAGACTGATGCACCCAGAGCCTGCATGATAGTTTGAATTTCTTTGGAACTTGATTGAGGCTGCTTATCCACCATCTGGACTATACTGGGTTGCAACCTTTCATCAATTTATCTCTGCCTTGCACATCCAGAGAGATTAGCTATAGTGCCATGGGTTGTAAACTTCTTGATTATGTTGCGCACCGTGGATAAAGGAACATCAAAATCTTTACAGATGGACTTATAACTTTGAGATTGTTGATATTTTAACTTTTTTTTTTCTCAAGTCCTCAGATAGTGCTCTTATCTTTGTTCTCTATGCTTAGTGTGGCACACACAATGCTAAGATTGAGCCAACTTCTCCCTTTTTTATCTGGTTTCAGGTTTTATTTTCATATTGCCCACACCTGTTACTTGCCACAGGTGACTTTGAACAAGCATCACATGCTTGAAACAAAGTTGTTTACCCACAAATTTGGAAAGGTGCCAAAAGTTTTGTCTGGCCCATTTTTGAGTTTGTGTGAAATTCTGTTCAATTTGCCTTTTTTTGTGTTGTTCCAATACACACAAATGAAATAAACGTGTATAACAAATCTTGTGTAATTGCAATAATTTTCTGGGAGAAATACTTCATTTTCTGAAACAATTTCAAGGGTGCCAACACTCTCAGCCATGACTGTATGAACTAAACCTGGTACATTCAGCTCTGTCAAAAATTAAGAGACCACTGCACAGTTTTATGAAAAGCTTCTCTACATGTCTGACAGCCATTCCATTCCAGTGTCCGTTCAATTCCAACCATAGTACACCTCATTCTACTTAATGTGCTTCTGATTAGGTGATCACCTGAACCAAATCTTATTTAACGAAGGAAAGTATAAAAAACACTGCTGTGGTGTTCATAATCCTCTTGCAATAGGACAAGCTGGATGACAAAACAAATGCTAGTAATATCCCAAAAGTAATAGGAATAAAAAAAAAAACTTTTAACCATGCCAGAAGTTGAAAAGAAAAGTCTTGAGTGAGGAAAAGAAGGGCTCAGTTATGGCTTTACTAGCAGAGGGATGCAGTGAGCGTCATGTTGCCTCCATCCTTAAAGTTTCTAAGACGGCAGTCCATTACAACAAGGTCAAGCAGCAGACATTGGGGACAACAGGGCGAAAATGACTCTCCACTGATCGGGATGACACTCATCTTCTTCAAGTGTCACTCGGCAACCGCAGGTTGACATCAAGTGACCTACAAAAGAATTGGCAAATGGCAGCTGGGGTGAAGTGCACGGCATGAACAGTTCGGAAAAAGGCTCCTAGAGGCAGGGCTCAAGTCGTGAACCTAGAAAAAAGCCTTTCATCAATGAGAAGCAAAGGAGAGCCAGGCTGAAGTTTGCCAAAGACGATAAGTATTGGACCATAGAGGACTGGAGTAAGGTAATCTTCTCTGATGAGTCTAATTTTCAGCTTTGCCCAACACCTGGTCGTCTAATGGTTAGACGGAGACCTGGAGAGGCGTACAAGCCACAGTGTCTTGTAACCACTGTGAAATTTGGTGGAGGATCGGTGATCATCTGGCGATGCTTCAGCAAGGCTGGAATTTGGCAGGTTAATCTTTGCGAAGGACATCTGAATCAAGCTGAATACAAGGATATCCTGGAAAAACAGTTGATTCCTTCTGCTCAGGCAATGTTCCCCAACTCTGAGGACTGTTTTTTCCAGCTGGACAATGCGCCAGGCCACACAGCTAGGTCAATCAATGTGTGGATGAAGGACCACCACATCAAATCCCTGTCATGGTCAACCCAATATCCGGACCTGAACCCCATTGAAAACCTCTGGAATGTAATCAAGAGGAAGATGGATAGTCACAAGCCATCAAACAAAGAAGAACTGCTTACATTTTTGTACCAGGAGTGGCATAACGTCACCAAAAGGAGTGTGAAAGACTGGTGGAAAGCATGCCAAGACGCATGAAAGCTGTGATTAAAAATCATGGTTATTCCACAAAATATTGATTTCTCCATCGCCTCATTGGGGGACACACAGACCGTGGGTGTTATGCTGCTGCCACTAGGAGGACACTAAGCAATACATAAGCACAAAAGATTAACTCCTCCTCCTGCAGTATACACCCTCTGTTGGCTCAATTCTGAACCAGTTCTTGCTTAGTGTCTGTAGGAGGCACTAGGTCTGCTCTCAGACCCCACTTTTTTTTTTTTTCTCATTTTTTATTATTTTGCTTTCTTCACGCACGGATGGGCGACGGGACTTGTACGAAAAGTCACGATCTCCCAAAAACCAACAACAGGCGGCATCGTGGAGTGTCGCCTCCACGTACCCCTCCTGCCACGCTACCATGGGGCGACAGATCCCTTGAATGGGCCGCTCTCCCCATGAGATACCCCTCGATGTGGACGATGTGATTCGCGTGGCACTACGAATGGATACCCCGCTCCACCTCTCCTGAAAGCGGTGGCGGTCTGGAGGCATGTAAGATCCCTCTCCACCCCCTTACTGAAAGGGGATGGTGGATTGAGGAAGTGCGGCCATAGCTGCCGTAGTCCTGAGGAGTCCCCCTTCTCCAGCTCCGGGCTCTCCCCGCAGTGAGTACAGACAGGTCACTGCGACCGCTTCTGCGTCGCACCGCGGCCGCACCTGCGTCGCACCGCCGCAGCTCAGCGTCGCGCCGCTGGCGCTTCCAATCGCGCCGCGGCCACAGCTTCAAATTTAGCCCCCGGCTTCGGCCCAGCATAGGCCGCAACTAGAATTAGTCCCGCTTGCGGCCGGGATAGGCCGCATTCATAAATTTAGTCCCCGGCTTCAGGCCGGGATAGGCCTCAAGGGGAGAGGGCTGCCCGTGTGGCTCCGCCCACCTCGCACGCTATTGGCCGTATTCAGATAACATGGTACTCCCCCTGTTTCCTCCCCCTCTCCTCCCACTGCTTCTGGCGCTTCTCGTGTCATACGAGAAGCGCTACTGTATTCTCGGGCGCCATTTTCTTCTGGGACAGCGCTGCAGACGCCATCCTCCTTCTTCCCTGGTTCACACACAGGACCTGGGTAAGTGCACGCTGCGACTAGGTCTACACAGCGCTTGACCCTTCTCCTGCAGCAGGCTCTCAGGTGCAGAAATATGTCTCAATCAAAGGGCACTAAAAAGGCTGACAAAAACTACACAGTAGTATATGCCGCCTGCATTTCATGCAACGCTTCCCTGCCGTCAAAGCATGGTTCCCAATTCTGTGCATCATGTGCCCAAGAGCCCATTGCTTCTTCTGCTCAGGAGCCCCCTACTACCGTTCAGGAGTCCCTACCTATTCCTGATCCCATTGAGCCAGGTCCTTCAGGGTGGCCCGAGTTTCTGGCGCAGTCCATGGATTCTCTGACTAGGGCCTTGGATACCTTCCGTGGCTCTGCTTCTAGCTAGGGCGTCCCTTTTCCAGAAAGGGGCCCGTTAGCCTTCAGAGAGACCTCATCTGACAGAGGCCGACTCACGGCGTCCGCAAAGCGGTCGTCCAGAAAACGCCGCCATAATGCATCTCCCAATCCATCTAGCGGTTCGGCATCAGCGAGCTCAGGTTCTCGCTCCCCCTCTCCCAGAGATATTAGTGACCATGATTCGGAATGCGAGTCGGACATTGGTGATGACCCCAACTCGCCAGACTTTCAGGAATCGTTAGATTCTCTCATTGAGGCAATTAATAAAATCCTCAAGCTACATGAAGAACCCGGGTCTCAACCGAATCATCCTATCTCCTTCAAAAGAGCCAAACGTGCTCACAAGGTGTTTAGTAACCACCCTGAATTTACAGATATTGTTCAGTTACATAGGGAGCATCCAGACAGACGTTTTTCAGACTAAAGTCTCTGAAAGCACGATACCCATTTTCAGCAACCGTAGCGAAAGAGTGGACTGAATCTCCAGTTGTAGATCCACCTGTATCTCGCTTAGCTTCAAAAACCCTGCTCTCTGTTTCAGATAGTTCATCCATTAGGAACCCTTCAGATAAACAGATTGACAACCTCGCTAAATCTATTTTTGAGGCGGCTGGAGCATCTCTTTCTCCCTCCTTTGCGGCCACCTGGGTAGCAAGGGCCATGGTGGCTTGGGTTGAGAACCTAGTTTTTAAAATAACTAGTGATATCTCTGACTTCCGCTGCCTTATCATTCAGGACGTCTCTTTGGAGATTGTCTTGATCAGATTATTTCTGACGCTACTGGTGGCAAAAGCAAATTTCTTCCGCAGCGCAGAATCAATCGGCCTTTTCGGTCTCAATACCAAGGTCGTTTCCGGCCATTTCGTAGCTCCTTTAATTGGTCCCCTACTTCGACCTCGGCTCGAGCACCCCGTTCATCTCGCAGAGATAGGGGCTCGCAACCATCATCCAGGTCCTCTCAGCCCTGGAGAAACAGATTCTCTCAGGCGGGAAATAGGAGCTCCTCCTCTCGCAAATTATCCTCCCAATGACTCCTTGCTGGGGGCGGGGGACCCAAACAAGGTAGGCGGCCGCCTACTCTTGTTTCACGAAGTCTGGGGGTCGGTCGTTCAAGACCGGTGGGTCCTCGATCTTGTACACTCCGGCTACAAGATCGAATTCTTGTCCCTCCCCCCAAGACGTTTCTTTTAGTCTCGTCCCCCCAAGTCCAAGGATCTCGCATCTCCGTTCCTTCAAGCCCTGAACACGCTTCGTTTCAGCGGGGTCATCGTCCCAGTTCCTCACAAGGAAAGATTCAAAGGGTTTTACTCAAACCTCTTTGTGGTTCCCAAGAAGGACGGCTCCTTGCGTCCTATTCTGGACCTAAAATTGCTAAACAAATTCATCAGAGTCCGTCATTTCAGAATGGAATCCCTCCGTTCTGTTGTCGTATCTCTAGAAAGAAAAGAATACTTGGCGTCTATCGACATCAAGGATGCGTACTTACACATTCCGATCTTCAGAGGTCATCAAAAGTTTCTGCGTTTTGCTGTCGGAGAGGATCATTTTCAATTTGCCGCTCTACCCTTTGGTCTCGCAACCGCCCCCAGAGTGTTCACAAAGGTCATGGCGGCCGCCATGTCAATTTTACACTCTCGGGGTGTGGTGGTCCTCCCGTACCTGGACGACCTACTCATCAAAGGTCCGACTTTTCTGGCCTGCGAAGAGAGTGTCGAGATCACTATCGACACCCTCTCCCGCCTGGGTTGGCTAGTCAATCTGGACAAGTCTCTTCCCATTCCCTCTCAGAAGATTCCTTTTCTGGGAATGATTTTGGACACCTCCCAAGGGTTGGTATCTCTCCCTCCAGAGAAGATTGCTTCTCTGAGGCGGGGAGTGCTCCTGTTGTCGCTAGGCCGCTCCCATTCTCTGCGGGGCGCCATGCAGGTCCTCGGGAAGATGGTAGCTTCCATCGAGGCAGTACCGTTCGCCCAGTTCCATCTTCGCCCTCTTCAACAGGAGCTAATATCAGTCTGGGACAGGAACCCAGCGTCTCTAGGTCGCCGCTTCCGTCTGTCTCCCACAGTCAGAAGCTCCTTGAAATGGTGGACAAATGCCTCATCACTGAATCAAGGAAAATCTTTTCTACCTGTCCATTGGCTGGTGGTGACCACCGATGCCAGTCTCCTCGGATGGGGAGCTGTGTTCCTTCATCACACGGCTCAAGGCCGCTGGTCTCTACCAGAGACCCGTCTCCCGATCAACATCCTGGAGATCAGAGCTATCAAGTTAGCTCTCGTGCACTTCCATCATCTTCTGGCCGGTCGTCCCATCATGATTCAGTCAGACAACGCCACGGCCGTGGCGTACATCAACCGTCAGGGGGGCACTCGGAGCAGAACAGCGATGCTCGAGGTATCGCACATCCTGCGTTGGGCCGAGACAAACCGCTCGCCCATCTCCGCGGTTCACATTCCAGGAGTGGACAATTGGGAGGCCGACTTCCTCAGTCGCCAAGGCCTGGACTCAGGGGAATGGTCCCTGCACCCGGAAGTGTTTCATCTCATTTGCCAGCGATGGGGCACGCCGGATGTGGACCTCATGGCATCCAGACTGAATGCCAAGGTTCAGACTTTCATAAGTCGGTCTCGCGATCCACTAGCCATCGGCTCGGATGCCCTAGTCCTCCCTTGGAGTCTTTTTCGCCTTCCTTACATTTTTCCACCCCTTCCATTGATCCCCAGGGTGATTCGGAAGATCAAAGCGGAAGGCGTTCCTCTCATTCTGGTCGCTCCGGACTGGCCTCGCCGTCCGTGGTATGCGGAACTAGTGCGTCTGGTCGCAGACATTCCCTGGAGATTACCAGATCGTCCAGACCTACTTTCACAGGGCCCAATTTACCATCACAATTCAAAAGCGCTGAATTTGACGGTATGGCCATTGAAGCCTGGATCTTAAGTCAGGCTGGTTTCTCTCACAAAGTTGTCTCAACTATGGTCAATGCCAGGAAGCCGGCTTCCGCCCGCATTTACCATCGTGTCTGGAAGACATTCTTCTCCTGGTGTAAGGACAAAGGTCGTTCTCCTTTGGTCTTTTCTATCCCTTCCATTCTAGAATTTCTCCAAGCAGGAATGGACTCTGGGTTAGCTCTCTCCTCCCTCAAGGGGCAGATTTCCGCTTTGTCCGTCCTTTTCCAACGACGGATCGCATCTAAGTCTCAGGTCAGGACTTTTATACAGGGAGTGTCACATCTTGTTCCCCCCTACAAGAGGCCTTTGGAGCCTTGGGATCTTAATCTGGTTCTCAGTGTTTTACAGGAATTCCCCTTCGAACCTTTGCCGGAAGTGTCTTTATCGCTTCTTTCCTGGAAGGTTCTCTTCCTAGTGGCGATTACCTCTATCAGACGGGTATCGGAGTTGGCAGCTTTATCTTGTAAACCGCCTTTCCTTATTTTTCACCAGGACAAGGTAGTCCTTAGGACTTCTCCTTCTTTCATATCTAAAGTCGTTTCGGCTTTTCATATCAATGAGGAGATAGTCTTGCCTTCGTTCTGTCCGGCGCCGATTCACCGTACTGAAAAAGCCCTTCACACTTTGGATTTGGTGAGGGCTCTCCGAAGGTACATTTCGAGAACTGCATCTTTCCGAAAATCGGACGCTCTGTTTGTGCTTCCGGAAGGCCGCAGACAGGGTCTTCCTGCTTCCAAGGCCACGTTAGCCAGATGGATTCGCTCGGCGATCCAAGAGGCGTACCGTGTTAAAGGTCAGCCTATCCCGGATGGGATTAAGGCACACTCCACTCAATCTGTGGGGACCTCCTGGGCCATTCGGCACCAGGCTTCGGCACAGCAAGTGTGCAAGGCTGCGACTTGGTCCAGTCTTCATACTTTCGTCAAGCATTACCAAATTCATGCTCAGGTTTCTTCAGATGCGGCACTTGGCAGACAGATTCTGCAATCAGCTGTTGCGCATCTGTAAGTTGTCTGTTGACTATTTAAGCGTTTTATGCATGAGGTTCACGAGGCTTCATCTGTTGATGGCTTCCCACCCAGGGAGTGCTTTGGGACGTCCCACGGTCTGTGTGTCCCCCAATGAGGCGATGGAGAAAAGGAGATTTTTGTGTACTCACCGTAAAATCCTTTTCTCCGAGACGCTCATTGGGGGACACAGCTCCCACCCTTGTTTAGTTTGTAGCCTCGTTGTTTATTTGAATTGTTGACATATTGCACTCTGTTATGAGCTCCTACTGCTTTGGCACCGAACTGGTTCAGGATTGAGCCAACAGAGGGTGTATACTGCAGGAGGAGGAGTTAATCTCTTTTGCTTATGTATTGCTTAGTGTCCTCCTAGTGGCAGCAGCATAACACCCACGGTCTGTGTGTCCCCCAATGAGCGTCTCGGAGAAAAGGATTTTACGGTGAGTACACAAAAATCTCCTTTTCTGAACTCTTCCGGAGTTAAAAAATTAGTATTGTTTCTAACGATTATGAACTTGTTTCTTAGCATTATTTGAGGTCTGCAAGCGCTGCATTTTTTAAATTTATTTTGACCATTTCTCATTTTCTGAAAATAAATACAAAATTGATTGCTTGGAAATTTGGAGACATGTTGTCAGTAGTTTATAGAATAAAAGAGCAATTTACATTTTACTCAAAATTATACCTATAAAGAGAAATCAGACAAACTGAAAATTTTGCAGTGCTCTCTTAATTTTGCCAGAGCTGTATATAGAGTTTTCAGTAGTCTCACCTCCATTTTTCTTAGGTATTTTCAATAATTTATGACATTTTACGTCATACTTGCATTATTTGGTTGCTTTTATGTTTCCTGTATGGGTTCGCTAGAATGTTGACGGGCACAAATATCATAGTTTGTGAATTCATTTTAATTTGAGGTTCTTAATACATTACACTAAATAGGTAATGTAAAAACATGATTTTACGATTACTAAACTATTTTTTTCCTCTTTTTACAGTAAAAACTAGGTTTTCATATGCATTTCCTAAAGAGTTTCCCTATAGGATGAATCATGTAAGTAGGAGATGGCTTGTTTTTATATTGTGCTATAGACGTAGCATTACCTGATGTTTGTTGCGGCCCTTTTCCTATATCCTGATATGAAGTATCATTTGGGTGAAGGAGTAGATCCCAAAATACTGATCATTAAATAATTTTGTAGATAAACCAGATAAGTAAATATTGCATCTAGTATTGGTTCATATGACTGGTCCCTATTGATGGCTTATAATGAGGGACAAGTTGCTAATTAACAAATTCAGGACCAGGCTCTTGGTTGCAAAGCAGAGTTGACTGATTTCTCCCAGCAGCCCCTGCTTTCTTTGCTACACCCAACGATCACATGATCACTGGCTCTGGAGGAGGAAGCACTATCTGTGCTTCCTACTGTGTACAAAATGCTTGGTCAGTGTTGTGTTTACAATATTCGGTAAGGCAGAAATAGTAATGAACCATCTCTTCCTTCTTTAACCCCTTAATGACCAGGGGTATTTTTGGTTTTGCATTTTCATTTTTTGCTCCCCTTCTTCCCAGAGCCCTAATTTTTTTATTTTATGGTCAAAATGGCCATGTGAGGGCTCGTTTTTTGTGGGACGAGTTGTACTTTTGAACGACACCATTGGTTTTACCATGTCGTGTAAGAGAAAACGGGAAAAAAAATTCCAAGTGCGGTGAAACTTCAAAAAAAGTGCAATCCCACACTTGTTTTTTGTTTGGCTTTTTTTTACTATGTTCACTAAATGCAAAAACTGACCTGCCATTATGATTCTCCAGGTCATTACGAGTTCATAGACGCCCAACATGTCTAGGTTCTTTTTTTTTTTATCTAAGTGGTGAAAAAGCCGGATTACTTACCGGTAATGCTCTTTTATAGAGCCCACGACAGCACCCACTGAGAGAGGGGATCCGCCCCTAGGAACAGGAAACCTACAGAGAGATAAAAGGGGCGGCCCCCCTCGCTCCTCAGTTGGATTACAGAGAATGAGAGGAACCGCCACACAAGTTTCAGTTAATTTGCTTCATAATACGTTTAAGATTTATATACATATTTACACTGCTAGACTATGTACATACATTTAGCCCTTCACCCAACAGAATACACCGTGCATACTATAACTAGGGGAGGGAAGTGAGTGGGTGCTGTCGTGGGCTCTATAAAAGAGCATTACCAGTAAGTAATCCGGCTTTTTCTCTTCGCCACGACAGCACCCACTGAGAGATTTTCAGAGACTATCACCTGGGAGGACCACCGTGTCAAGGACTGATCTACCAAACACTAGGTCTGTTGAGGAAGATAGATCTAATCTATAGTGATCATAGAAGGTAGAAGGTGAAGCCCAGGTTGCGGCCTTACATATAAGGTCTATCGGGACATCTGCTCTTTCTGCCCAGGAGGAAGATATGGCTCGTGCGGAATGTGCTTTCACGCCCTGCGGTGGGATTTTCCCTTTTGTCACATACGCCAGAGATATTGCGTCTCTAATCCATCGAGACAGCGTACTCTTCGTCACTCCTGCACCTTTACGGCTGCCCTGGAACGAGACAAGAGAGCCCTGCTCTGCCTCAGGGTCTAGTTCTGTCCAGATATGCTAAGACGGCCCTTTTAACATCTAAAGTGTGGAATCTTTCTTCCTGTGGTGATGAGGGGCTATCATAAAAGGAAGGAAGGTAATTCTCCTGGGATCTATGAAATTTTGTCGCCACCTTAGGAAGATAAGACGGGTCTGTCTTTAAGACTATCTTGTCCTGAAATACCGATAGGAAAGGAGGATCTATCGATAAGGCCTGGAGATCACTCACTCTTCTCGCTGAGACCAAGGCTACCAATAAAATGGTTTTAAATGAAATATACTTTATTGGAACTGAATGGAGGGTTCAAATGGACCTTCCGTTAAGGCGTCTAGAACTAAGTTTAAGTCCCAAGATGGCATCTGCGGTATATAAACTGGTTGTGTTCGATGACAGGCTGAAATAAATCGAGCCACCCATTTATTACTTGCTATATCCTGACTGTATAAGGCTCCTAGAGCTGACACTTGGACTTTAAGTGTATTTACTGATAGACCTAACTCCTGTCCTTTTTGCAAAAATTCTAGGATAGCGATAGTACCTCATCAGATAGGTGTGCTGAATGAAATGATAAGAATTTTTTCCAGGTTCTAGCATATATATTGGTTGTGATCTCTTTCCTACTATGCAGAAGGGTATCAATTAGACCTTCTGAAAACCCTCTTTGCTTTAATAGCTGCCTTTCAAATTCCAAGCCGTGAGGCGAAGACCTTTGACCTGAGGGTGGTGAAATGGTCCTTGTGAGAGAAGGTCCGGTCCCAAGGAAGAATCCATGGATCTGAAACCGACATGGCCCTCAGCCATGAGAACCATGGCCTCTTGGGCCAGAACGGAGCTATTAAGATTATTCTTGCTCCTTCCTCCCTGATTTTCCGGATGACGGTTGGTAGTAACATCATTGGAGGAAAGGCATAAGCTAGGCGAAAAGTCCACGGAGTCTGCAAAGCATCCAGTATGTCCGGACTGTCCATCCTGAACAGTGAAGCAAACCTTTCGACTTGTCTGTTGTTCCTTGTTGGCAAACAGGTCTATCTCTGGCTTGCCCCATCTGACTGCTATCATGTTGAAGATTTGGCGACTGAGCATCCATTCTCCCTGATGTAGAGTATGGCGACTGAGGAAATCTGCCTTGATATTGTCTGCTCCTCTGACATGCAATGCTGATAGGGACAAGAGATGATCTTCTGCCATTTTTAGAATTTTCCCCGCGATAGACATGAGCCTGCTGATCGTGTTCCTCCTTGGTGGTTTATGTATGCTACAGAGGTGGTGTTGTCTGATAGAATCCTTGTATGAGTTCCTTGTAGCTGCGGAAGAAAGTTACATATAGCATGATATACAGCTTTTAATTCTCTCATATTTGACGAGTCTTCTACCTCAGACCTAGGCCACTTTCCCTGCACGATATAGTCTTTTAAATGCGCTCCCCATCCCAAGGGACTGGCTCTGTGGTTACTATATTTGAGGGGACCACTACCCAAGGAACCCCTCCCGAAAGATTATCTGGATCCAGCCACCACCTTAGGGAATTGACTACTTCCGATGGTAGGGATATCATGCTTTCTAATTGTCCCTGCAGCTTTTCTTCCTCTTGTAGGATGATTCTTTGCAATGTTCTGGTATGAAACTGAGCCCACTGGACTGCCGGAATACAAGAGGTCAAAGATCCTAGCAAGGACATGCCTGCTCTTAGTGATATTACGGGATTATTTACCACAAGTCGTACTTTATTGATTACAGTTAATTTCTTTGCCTCTGGTAGCAGACATTTCTGACTTACTGAATTCAGATGAAGGCCTAGGAACGTCTGACAGGTTACCGGGTGTAGCCTGGATTTTTCCCAGTTTATCAGCCAACCTAAGTTCTGCAAAGATGAGATTACGTCAGATAGTCTGTGCTCACACTGCAGATACGAATTTCCCACTATTAGAATATCATCCAGATATGGGATTACCAGGGTATCTTTTATTCGCAAGTATGACATCACCTCCAGCATTAGTTTGGTGAAGACGCGGGGTGCCATAGATAATCCGAAGGGCATTGCCGTGAACTGTAGATGACGAATTCGGCCCTCTAATATAACTGCTACTCGTAGAAACTGCTGATGCGAGATCTGTATTGGCAGGTGGTAATACGCATCCTTGAGGTCCACGACCGCCATGTAGCATCTGGGAAACAGAAGTTTAATGGCTGACCGTATAGACCCCATTTTAAAAGTCCGGGCCTTCAAAAAGGTATTCAGCTTTTTTAAATTAATTATGGTTCTAAATGAACCATCTGGTTTAGATACCAGAAACAAGGGAGAATAAAAGCCTTTCCCTCTTTGATGAGTCGGAACTTCTACTAGTACCTTTTTATGTAATAGGCCTTTAATTTCCAATTCTAATGACTCCTGTTGAGCCTGAGACTTTAAAGAAGTCAATAGAAAGGAGTCCGGAGGATTCCGGACAAATTCCAATGCCAGACCTGATCTTATAATATTAATGGCCCAGGGGTTTGAAGTGATTTTTTCCCAGTGACAGCAAAAGTATAACAGTCTGCCACCCACAGGTAGATTGACACTACCGGAATTTTTCTCCTGATCTAAAGGGACGTTTACCGAACAAGTTTCCTTTCGGCCTGAAGTCCTTATTATTCCAGGGGTTTTGGGCTTTAAAGTCCTTTTTTCTGCCAAGCGCTGGCTTCCTGAATGATCTCCTGTAGGATGGAACGTATGGATTAGGGAAGCCTTTCTTTCTTTCTGCTGCCTTGGTTAGGATGTCATCTAGTACTGCACCAAACAGATATACCCTGGCAGGGTATAGCGCAGAGTTTAGATTTAATCTGAGTGTCTCCCTTCCAGCCTTTTAGCCATAACGCTCTTCTAGCTGCGTTAGTTAAACCCGCTGTTCTTGCTGCTAGGCGGAGAGAATCTAATGAAGCATCTGACAAAAAGGCTGCTGCACCCCTAACAAGTGGAATGGAGGCACGTAGCTTCTCTCTGGATAGACCATTTTTTATATTGTCCTCTAACTGGTCTAACCATATTAACAAGGCTCTGCCCGTACACGTAGCCGATATAGCTGGCTTAAATGCCCCTATACATGATTCCCATGATCTTTTAAGCAGTGCGTCTGCTTTCCGATCCAGGGGGTCTGATAACATCCCAGAATCTTCCACTGGTAGAGAGGACCGGCGAGAAGTCGAGGCTACAGCCGCATCTACTTTAGGTGCTTTTGCCCAAGAGGCCAACTCATCATCATCAAAAGGGTATCGTCTTTTAGAAGCTGCCGGTCAAAAAACCCCTTTGCCCTTGCTTCTCCCATTCTTTTTTAACCAGATCTTTTATGGCTGGAATTAAAGGAAACACTCGACCCTTTCGTTGGGAGATTCCTGAAAACATAATTTCCTGGGGATTTTAGGATTTTTAACGTCCGGCAACCCCATAGTGTTTCTTATTGATTTAATCAGATTATTTACACTAACTGTCGGAAAGCATGTATGTTCCTCTTCCTCCTCTGAGGATACAGATTGCGAAGCTTGTGAATTTAGTTCTCCACTGTCTGAAGAGGATGCTACCCTAGGTGGGGTGACTTCTTTAAGGGATCTCCTTCCCGTAACACTACTTGCTCCTCCCAGGGCCTGTAGCTCTTCTCTAATCATAAGACGAATATCCTCTGATCTAACAGAATTTTCTTCCTGGAGCGTATGGCCAATGCATGTTTGACACAATCTTTTAGCATATGTGTCTGGGAGGGGTTGGGAGCATAGGGCACATTCCTTGTGTTTTGGATTTGACCGTCTTTTTCCCCTAAAATGGACAGAAAAGAGGGGGAAGGGCCATCAGCTTTACAGGTGTGATTAAAGCACTCACCCAGTGAAGCTCCTTTGTCAGCACGGTACCGGCTTCGGAGGATCTGGCTGCGGTGTGGAGTGAGATGTTTTTCTCCCATCTCTGTTAGTGGAACCACTTCGCTTGGAGCGTCCACTTCCATCCTTTTTGCTGCTACTGCTGCTGTTACGGCGTGGATTAACCATGCCTTCAGAGGTGCGATACAGGGTCACCAGACGCTGACATTGCTGCACACCGGAGGCCAAATAGCCGGTGCTTTTATGCAGCTCCCACATAATTTCCTCCCCATTTTTTTTTTCACAGCGTTGACCCGGAAGTGTTACACCTTTACTTCGGGTTCCTCCTCTTCTGCGCCTGCGCGACCGCTCTATACTCCCATTTGCCTCCGTGGTATCCTCGGAGGTCTGAACTTATCTCCGGCGATTACGGAGCGTGCGCTTGTTCTGCGCCGCTTTTTCTCTCCCTGGTACTCCGGTCATGCTCCCCCATCATCGCAGAGGAAGGCGGCGGCTTTTCCACGCCGTCTTTCATCTCCTCAAGGCTCCCAGCATTCTAAAGGTAGGGCAGCCTCACACATGCCACATATATGCGAGCCAGAGCTATATCGCTCCTGGCCTCGCAAACACCACCTGATATACATACGGTTCTAGCTTCATGACCAGCGTTCTGTCAGGTGGTTAACCTCAGTCGAAGGGGAGTTAACCCCGACGCTGCATCTGGTGCCCGAACCCCTGCCGCTCTTATAGACACTGCGCAGGCGGTTCCCTAGCCCAGGTATCCTCTTCTTAGCTCCATAATCAGTAGGTTCCTCTCTTAGGAACAGGAAACCAACTGAGGAGCGAGGGGGGCCGCCCCTTTTATCTCTCTGTAGGTTTCCTGTTCCTAGGGGCGGATCCCCTCTCTCAGTGGGTGCTGTCGTGGCGAAGAGAAAAAAAAGGTCCAAAGTTTGTTTAAAAAAAAAAAAAAAAAGTTGCCATTTTTATTTTTCAAGACCTGTAGTGTCTCCATTTTTCGGGATCTGTGGCTGGGTGACGGTTTATATTTTGCGTGCCGATCTGATGTTTTTATTGATAATATTTTGGTGCAGATATGTTCTTTTGATCGCCCATTGTTGCATTTTATTGCAATGTTGCAGCGACCAAAAAAAGTAATTCTGGTGTTTCGAATGGGGCGAAAGGGGGGTGATTTGAACTTTTTTTATATATATATATATATATATATATATATATATATATATATATATATATATATATATATTTAAATTTATATATTTTTAAAATATATATACATTATTTTTTACTTAGACTTGAAGCTGCAGTTGTCCAATCGCCTCTGCTATATAGAGCTGCAGCCCTGCACTATGTAGCAGATATGCTCATTTGCTATGAGCGCTGACCACCAGGGTCTCCTGCTGACCCCGGGTTGTCATGCCAACCCATCGGCACCGATGGTAGGAGGTAATACGCGTTTCCTGCGCCATGTTAAATGCCGCTGTCAAGTTTGACAGCGCATTTTACATGTTAACAGCCGCAGGTGAATCGCGACTCCACCCGCGGCTATTCCAGGCACATGTCTACTGTACAGATCGGCTGTCATGTGCTGGAAAAGGTGCGGGCTCCGGCGATGAGCCGGGGAAGGCGTCCATTGACAGGACTCTGTCAGTCATTGGATGTTTAGGGGTTAAATGTAGTCTGGCTGTGTCAAACCGCCTATTCCCCACTCATACAGCTATAAAATCAAAGGTTTTCAATTTATAATTATTTAACCCCCTTGGCTGCAGTAGATCAGGGGTAGGCAATTTTACCGATGGGCCACATGAGAGACAGTGACTGTTGTAGAGGGCCGAACCAATAGGCTAAAATGAATTCTGCTTAGTATTAATATTAACATGAATTTTAATTATTTTATATTGTATGACTTAATATTGAGCAGCATTAAGTATACTGACATCCCTCTATATACCATATGAGCCCCGCACAGCTCCCATACACACTGTATGAGCCCCCACATAGCCTCTCATGTACAGTTAAATCATAAAGATATAAGACCAGCAGATAGCGCATGTATGTGTGTTATATATATATATATATATATATATATATAATAAATATATAGTTAAACTTAGGTTACAGTAAATATATTCATTTACGCCTGCAAAGAAATTCATACGACCAATCGGAAAGCCATGAAACCAATGTAGAGAAGAACCTGAATAAAAGGTCAGTGGTAGGCAATGTGTTTGAAACTTAAATAAAATACCTTTGTCAACTCAAATTGGGTACGTGGTGGCACAGAAAGGCACTCAAACAAATAGGATAAAAAAAAATTGTACATATATAAAACAGCATCATACACGTTAATAATGGAACCGACAAGGCATACAAAATATATAGTTCAGTGGAACAATCCCTAGCTAAAATGCTGAGGTGCAGAGAAGCAACAGTACGTCTATGGGCATTGGATATGTAATTGGAGAGCCCTGTCTTCCACCAATGCATTCTGAGGATGAAGAGAGTGGTGGCAGCGAGCTGGGGAGGGCATGGTGCGGCCCGTGCGCCGCTGTCTCAGTCTGTGGGCCAGTTTGGAACAGCCAGAGGGCCGGATGTGGTCTGTGGGCTGCTCTGTGCTCAGGTCTGCTGTAGACAATAATGATAAAATCCTCTATTCACACCTTCCCTTGCTACAATGCCTGCTTTTCGATGTGCTACACCTCACCATTGTTAGGCTGCAGTGGTGATGTCATGTGTACAGTGCTCGTGACCATCAGCCAGTCACTTGGCACACCATATATATGTGTGTGCGCGTATGTATATATAATATACTATTACCCCTTACAACCTCTCCAATTGAAAAATGCACCATAGAATTTACACTGAAAAACTACAAAACTTAAAGAGCAGGCAAAAAAAATCAGCAAACATTATTACACCGAACAGGATTTGCATCATATGTCCATGACGCATGGGTTGTGTCAGAAGAACAGGGGTCTAATGAATCCTGTATACTGGTGCCCAGCTGCCGCAACCTAAGTGCAGTTCAAAGGGGATATTGCAGGTTACGCTAAGCAAGCAATGTAATTTATATAGACTTCAATGGCGTAAATTGTTTGTAACATGAGAGTTGTCGCTGATGGTTGCACGCTTCCATCAGATGGAAGTATGACAGCAGCAATTCAGCAGCCACTGATTGGTTTGTCACGTGAGCACTGCAGCCTTTCACAAGATCTCCAGGACACACAGTGCTCAAAGCGGTGCCTGTCCAGGAAGGAAGCTCTTGTTTTTTGTTTTATTAGGGACATTAAATAGGAGTCATCAAGGAGTGTACAACCCCTTTTAATAAGCACTTTTTTCATGTTGTTCCTTTTTAGATACTTGAATGTGAATTTTATCTACTAGAGCTAATGGTAAGTGGTTGATATGCATCCCAATTTTCACCCCTGTATGAAAAGTTTTGTTCCAGGTGCTAGTATTAAACCTCTGCTGCATTAAATCCCTGAAACTAAGTATTAAATGCTCTTAGGATTAACCAGGCAATTTCGTGTGATTTGTGAAAGTACTTATTTCTACACACTTTGGGTGATTTCCCGGACTAAATATATTGCTGACCTATCCTTAGAATAGGCACTCCCACTAATCAGCTCCTTTTTTTTAAGATCTGGCAGAGACTGGATTTGAATGGTTCACAGAGCCAGAGCAGCAGAGCCCTGTTCCCGTGTACTGGCAATAAGCTCACTTCATTAGGAGCTGAGCTGGATGACCTGACAATGGCCTCTGCACAATGTAAATTGCTATAAACCGAACTGATTACTATTATTGGATCGTGAATATATAATAAAATACAAATGGCAATAATAACTAATCAACACAATACATATCAACAAAAAGTGGGTGGAAAACCGAATACGAGATGAAAATGTATCCTTTGCTAAAAGGAACAGGGGGAAGAAGAACAACTCCACCAGAGTGGAGATAAATGAAATTTATTTATACAAGTCGATCAATTGGCCATGATCAATAAAGTTAATAAGGACGATACCAAACATGCCATGATGTTTATTTAATGGAATGGTGTAAAATAAGTGCAAATAAAATAGTTGAAACAGAAAATTAACTCACTTAATATTTTTTTTTATATTATTAATATATTACATTTATTATAATAATTATATATTTGTGATGTATATGTGCCCAATTTAGGAAACATTAATAACAAAATAGTGCTAGTAGCGCAACAAATATATTTGGCGAACATGTGCCCTTTGTATTTTTTGCTACAGAAAATATTCTTAAAATATTTATATCCTGAATAAATATGCCCTTGTAAATTACAAATATGAATAAAATTTGCCAACCTGATGCAGTGTGCCCTTAAATAATCCCACAAATTATAATTCTGATTATCAATAACTATGAAAAACACATTAATGATGCCAACGCTTAAACCCCCTTAAATGTAGATAACAAAATTTGTTATATAAAACACCAGCGTGGTAATGGTACAGAACATCATAAAGTGAATACCCCAAACGGAAATTACCGGGGTAGGAACCACCTAAGGAGACCTACCTAGAACGCCGCTGACGAAGGAAAAACCTTCCGAACGCGCATTACGGGGCGACGTCAAGTAAACACGGTTCCTTAGGTTTGCTTCCTTCCCTTATTTTCAGTGTATGTTTGCATAGTGGGTCCTGGCCCGGCAGCCACTGTCGTGAAAGTTAAACAGCCATTTGTTTATTTCTTCTTAGTGTCGGTTGTCGGTTCATTATGTGTTTTTATTTATTTTCCTAACAATTAGTATTTGTTGGATCGTATATTTAAGCCAACGTGTTGCTAAAAAATACATGAAATGAATTCTAATTTAAACATATTCGCCTTATCTCGCCGACAATTTTATTTATATCTGTTTAGTGAATTTGATATATGTAAGCTATCAATTATCAGGGCACAATGTTAACCCCCCTTTATTGCTTGCCTTATTAGCACATTAATTAAATATATATTTGATCTTTATGCGTTCGATTAGGTTACAATTAGTATTATATTAGTTTGGATTTTAGTTATGTTTTACAATTATTTGTTGAATTTTAGTGCATTGATTCAAGTATAAATAGGTGCAAAAATAGGTGTAAAGACAAAAATAAAATCCGAATATTTACTTTTTGCTAGGTAATTTCGTGGATCATCCAACGCTATAGCGACTACTATTTTTGGTTCAGCACTGTCTATTGTCTCACTATCATTGCCCAGCGACTTGTGTGTTTCACAATAGGTATTGCCTTTTGCACTATGGTATTTGGAATTAATAATTTTTTGTGACCATCTTGGCTTTTATTTTGTTACCTATGCATTATAAAATAGTTATTGTCTGGATTTCATTTTTAGTGACATTTATTACTGCCCACTTACTTGGTTACATATTTTGAGCAACTTATTAGTTTATTATTCCAGCACATATGGATAGGGTCTCTTATTTACTGATGTTTTATTATAATATTTAAAGTTTATATTGTATAATTCTGTGCCATTAATAAATTCTTATATTGGTTCATATTTTTTGTGCTGTCTGCTTATTTCCTCTGTAGGGGTGCTCTACCATACCATATTCCTTGGTTTCTTTTCACTGACCTGATATAGATGATCTGAATAGTGTCAGTCATGTTTCCTCTTAGTCCCATGCCTAGCCCGATGATGTCGTCTGCTATAAATGGGGTGTTTTGGTGCTTGTGTTTCACAGTATGGTCCATTGATATCTAAGTCGCACCAATTTCTCAGTAACGGAGAAACAGACTGGCAATATAAAGATATTACTGGGCTTGTCTTCAAAAGAGCTACATACACATAGAAATAGTTTTTGACTGAAATTCTGCTGACTGGTTTACTCTTTTTTTTTTTCTTCCTCAATTCCATTAAGTAGTATTGACATTTGCGACTTTACAAAAAATAGTTAGATTTGTGGAGTGGGTGAATTATTAGAGCGCACATTTGGAAGACAGGTTATGCAATGGTGTGAAACCACTGCAGACTATAATGGCAGTAGTTATTTATTCCTTATCATTTTGTTGCCCTTTTTTTTACAGGATTGTTGCTTGATAGTTTATCATCCGTATAGACCCTTGTTACAATATGTGCAAGATATGGGACAAGAAGACATGTTGCTTCCGCTGGCATGGTAATGCTACATTATAGTGACCCTCTGTACAAAGCCTTTGTGTTTCTTGTATATTTCATGCTGCATCTCGGTTGTACACATTGTAATGTTGTCCAGAACGCTTAACCCCTTAATGTCCGCCGATACACCTTTTAGCGGCGGTAGTGAAGGGTAATTAAACCACAGCGTTGTTAATTAACGGCACTGTGAAGAAAGTATATAGCGCCCCTCAGAGACGGATTTTCTCCGGGGTCTCGGCTACCCCCGGTAGCCAAGACCCCAGAGAACATGATTCCGACCCCGCTTTTGCGATCACCGTTATTAACCATATAACGGCGACCGCAAAAAAAAAAAGAAGCCGCGATTCTGCTTTTAATTTCTCTCTCCTCTGATGTGATCGCAGAGAAATAGGGTCCCCGGAGCTCCCCGCGTCTTCTCCCTGCAAAGAAAATGGCGGGCGCATGCGCAGTGCGCCCTCCGAGTCGGATTTTCTCCGGGGTTTCGGCTACCAGGGGTAGCTGAGACCCCAGAGAACATAATTCGGGTCCCCCGCTTTTGCGATTGCCGTTATTAACCATATAACGGTGACTGCAAAAAAGAAAAAAAAAAACAGCAATTCTGCAATGAATTTCTCCGCCCGCGGTATCTGCCGCCCGGCAGATTCATTCATTCTGTTTAGGACATTTTGATCACTATGATAAATGCTATCACAGTGATCAAAATAAAAAATAGTAAATAAAACCCCCCTTTATCACCCCCTTAGTTAGGGACATATAATAAAATAAAGAAAATATATTTATTTTCATTTTTCGGTTAGGGTTACAATTAGGGTTAGGGTTACAGTTAGGGTTACAATTAGGTTAGGGTTACAATTAGTGTTGGAATTAGGGTTGGGATTAGGGTTTAGGGGGTGCTTTGGGTTAGGTTTGGAGCTAGAATTAAGGGGTTTTCACTATTTAGGCACATCAGGGGGTCTCCAAACACGACATGGCATTCAAAAAGTCAAATGGTGCTCCCTCCCTTCCGAGCCCTGCCGTGCACCCAAACAGAGGTTTACCCCAATATATGGGGTATCAGCGTACTCAGGACAAATTGCACACCAATTTTGGGGTTCTAATTTTTCCTGTTACCCTTGGGAAAATAAAAAATAGCTGGCTAAAAAAATCAATTTTTGAGGAAAAAAAATGATTTTTTATTTTCACAGATCTACATTATAAACCTCTGTGAAGCACTTGGAGGTTCAAAGTGCTCACCACACATCTAGATAAGTTCCTTATGGGGTCTAGTTTCCAAAATGGGGTTCACTTGTGGTGGGTTTCTACTGTTTAGGTACTTCAGGGGCTCTCCAAACGTGACATGGCGTCCAGCCAATTCTGTGTTGAAAAAGTCAAACGGCGCTCCTTCCCTTGCGACCTGTGCCGTGCGCCCAAAAAGTGGTTTACCCCCACATATGGGGTATTGGCGTATTCAGGAGAAATTGCACAACTAATTTTGTGGTTCATTTTCTCTTGTAACACTTGTGAAAATAAAAAAAATTGGTTCTGAAGTAAATTTTTTGCAAAAAAAAAGTTAAATGTTAATTTTTTCCTTCCACATTGCTTCAGTTCCTGTGAAGCACGTAAAGGGTTAATAAACTTCTTGAATGTGGTTTTGAGCACCTTGAGGGGTGCAGTTTTTAGAATGGTGTCACTTTTGGGTATTTTCTATCATATAGACCCCTCAAAGTGACTTCAAATGTGAGGTGGCCCCTAAAAAAAAAATGGTGTTGTAAAAATGAGAAATCGCTGGTCAACTTTTAACCCTTATAACTTCGTAACAAAAAAAAGTTTTGTTTCCAAAATTGTGCTGATGTAAAGTAGACATGTGGGAAATGTTATTTAATAAGAAATTTGTGTGACATATCTCTCTGATTTAAGGGCATAAAAATTTAAAGTTTGAAAACTGCTAAATAAATATTTCTGTTTTTTTTCATAAATAAACGCAAGTCATATAAAAATTTTTTTACCACTAACGTGAAGTACAATATGTCACGAGAAAACAGTCTCAGAATCAGCAGAATTCATTAAAGTGTTCCAGAGTTATAACTTCATAAAGTGACAGTGGTCAGAATTGTAAAAATTGGCCCAGTCATTAAGCTGCAAATTGGCTCTGTCACTAAGGAGTTAATCCAGCCCTAATACATTCATTACTCAGATGATGGTAAAACTTCAAATGTCTCCTGGGCCCCCTGGCACCTAATACTAATAAAACTGACAAGCCTTATTTCCAATCGTTATATGCTTGGACCCATACCTGAAACGCATCAGAAAAGCACTTGACTCCTTCAAGATCAAGGACTCCTTAAGATTTTCTGTCCACACTAAAAATGAACCTTTCAGAACGACAACTTCTAAGTAAACATATATGATTTGCTAGATCCAACCACTGGGGTCCCCCACCGAATGGTAAATTTGGGGACTGTGTCCTCAGCATAAATAGTAGAAAGGCAAAGTAAGTGGACTTCAAGTGCGCTGCTGATTGAAGACGTTCACATGTGGAGTGTCCTGAGGTAGGAGTTGGATTTGACTCTGACACACTTTGACAAATAAACCTCCTTCAACTAATTTGTTTTATGATTTGGTTCTTGAATCAGCAGCGTACTCTAAAGGTACTGTCACACTAAACGACGATCGCTAACGAGATCGCTAATACGTCACCGATTTTATGACACAGTAGCGATCTCGTTAGCGACGCTGCTGTGTGTGACATGTAGCAGCGATGTGGCCCCTGCTGCGATGTCGCTGATTGCTCATGAACTTTCTGAGCCGTTTTTTGGACGTTGGTGTCCCGCTGGTGAGCCTGAATCGCTGAGTGTGACACCCTTTATGAACGACTTCACCAGCGTCGCAGGTGGGACTAGGTTTTCCCAACGACCGCAGAGGTCGTTATACAGATCGCTGATGAGTTGTGTTTGGAATCTAACTAGCGATCACATAGCGATCGCATCAGCGATCTCGCCAGGTCGTGTTGTTGTCGTGATCGCTGGTGCGATCGCTAAGTGTGAAGGTGCCTTAAGTCCACAACTCTGCCTTTGTATTATATACAAATCTGTGGATGCTGCAACAGCTGACAACTAGGCTATGATGGTGGTTAGGTCACACACAACCCTTACAGGTGAGCAGTTTTTAACTAAATCTCTAATCTTAATACCCAGATGAGACCCTATTGTGCTTTGTCTCTTTTTTCAACTTGGCTTGGAGTTCAAGTCTTGATGCCGCCTCATTTAAAAGCTTTTCTATGACATATGTCCCACTCTCCTGAGAATGGGGCTCTGCAGAGCTCTCTCTGAAGGGAGTGGAGATCGAGTATGAGTAGCTCCAGACAATTCATTCTATGTGGAACTGTCAAAAATTGTTTAGTACAACATTTTTGTTATGCCTGACAATAAAATTCTTGCCAGTCGTATTATCTTATGGACCATCGTATGGAGTAGACCTAACTTTGTTTTAGAGATAACACTCTGCGACAAAGCTGTCTACTTCCTATACATATTAGTCAGACAGCCAAACCCACTAATCTGAACGGATTCAGACAACGGTCTAATTTGTATTCTGGTCCTGGACAATTGATTGTCAGGGAGTTAAATATCCCCCATGTCCAAATTTGGATTGCCTATCTATTTGTTATCCCTAAAATAAGCTACTCTCTCATGGTGAACACAATAGTGCTTGGCCGATCAGGCGCTCCATTGTATGGGAGAGACAACAGAGATGGTTGTCAGTTGATTCATTTCGCGCTACAGCAATCTAATGTGTATGGCAGGCTTAAGTCTACCACTTTTTTTTTTTATTCTGTGTAAAAGATAAATTGGGTATTTCAGTAATATTAAACCCTTCCAGTAATAGGACATAATCGTACGTCTTGTGTGGGTTCACGAATATGAAGTTGGCTCTGGAACGGGAGCCAGGCAGATGGCGGCTATACAAGGGTATGCGCGCACAGTTTTTTGAGGATTTTTTGGGAGTGAGATTGCTCCAATAAATGCATGAAAAATACGCGTATAAGCCGAGATTTTCAGCCCAAAGTCCCCCTCTCTGCTTATACGCGAGTCATAGACGCCAGGGGGTCGGCGGGGGAGCGGAGGTGTCAGATCATGCTCACCCCTCGGCGCGTCTCTGCAGCCCCCCTGCTTCTCCCATGATCTCAGGCTCCTTCCTTCAGCGGTCACGTGTTACCGCTCATTAAAGTCACGAATATGAGCATATTCATGACGTTAATGAGCGGTACCACGTGACCGCTGAAGGAAGGAAGAGCTGCCAGATCCCACGGGAGAAGCAGGGGGGCTGCAGAGATGCTCCAGGAGGGGGCAAGTATATGCGATATTCACCTGTCCCCGGTCCACCGCTGCGCGCCGCTCTGTCCTCTGCATCCTTTGGCTGTGACGTTCAGGTCAGAGGGCGCGATGACGTAGTTAGTGCGCGCCACGCCCTCTGCCTCACTGACAGAGGACCCGGAAGACAGTGGCGCGCAGCGGTGGACTGGGGACAGGTGAATATATCTCAGGTTTCGGGGCCCTGATCCTGCGGTGACACTGGCAACTGTCCCCCATAGCGCGCTGGTGTCCCCGCCTGCTCTGGACACCGGCACCTGGCCCCCAGCGCCGAGAGGTGAGTATGTCATTTTTTTTTTTTTTTATTTGCAGCAGCAGCATATGGGGCATAATCTATGGAGCATCTTATGGGGGCAAAATCTATGGAGAATCATATGGGGCATAAAATATATGAAGCATAGTATGGGGCATAATCTATGGAGAATCATATGGTGCATAAAATATATGGAGCATTTATGGGGCATAATCTATGGAGCATCTATGGGGCATAATCTATGGAGCATCTTATGGGGCATAATCTATGGAGCTCTATGGGCAAATTATGGAGCATTTTATGGGGCATAATCTATGGAGCATCTTAGGGGGCATAATCTGTGGAGCATTTTATGGGGCCATTATTAACTGTATGGAGCATTATATGGGGCTTCTGATTCAATATGGATATTCAAAAACATTTAACCTTCTGATGTCTCAATTAATTTTACTTTTATTGGTATCTATTTTTATTTTTGAAATTTACCAGTAGCTGCTGCATTTTCCACCTTAGGCTTATACGCGAGTCAATAAGTTTTCCCAGTTTATTGTGGCAAAATTGAGGGGGGGGGGATCGGCTTATACTCTGGTCGGCTTATACACGAGTATATACGGTAGCTAAAAAATGCTTGGAAGACTTTTCTATAACTACTACATAGCTGTTTCTCATTTTTCGTCTTTGGAGAAAAAAAAAAGTGCATATCACTTCTTTGAAGAAGCTCCTGATGGGATACACTCTAAATTAGGCACTTTCCAATCAGAAGGCAGGAAAAAAACTCTTCACAACCACTTCCTGCAAGAAAAGGAAAATCTTAAAGAAGCATGTGGCCGGGCTTCATAGGATAATGTAATTTTCATTATATACTGCAACACTTGAAAAAGTTCTCAAAGATTGCAAGTAGTGATGAGTGAACGTGTTCGAATAACGTCTTATCCGAGCATGCTCAGGTGTTATACAACTTTCTGGTAGTGCTCGTATATTACATTTGAGTCTCTGCAGCTACATTATTTGCAGATGTTAGATAGCCTCAACACGTGCTGCAAGTGTTGAGGCTGTCTAACAGCCGCGAGACATGCAGCCACAGGGACTCAAACATAATATACTAGCACTACCTGATGCTCGGATAACACCCGAGTATGCTCGGATAAGTTATCCGAGCATGTTCGCTCATCACTACTTGTGATCTTTGAGCACTTATTTTACATACTGACGTTTTACATACGTTTGCTCATCACTAATCGCAAGTTCTAGTAATTCAAGTTCCCTACTAAATAAAACAAATATTTTGATTTACCTCCTCCATATTCCTATGCTTTCACATTTAAAAATAAAATACAAAATAAGCATATTAGGTGTCAGTAAAAGTTTAATCTATTAAAACATTAAATTATAATGATGGGATAAAAAGTAAACCCTGCTTTTGCAGTTTTTTGGTCATCGCTCCTTTTTAACAAAATGCTACATAAAGGTATAACATTTTTGTATATACTCAGAATAGTATGAATAAAATTGTCAGCTTGCATACAAAAAGAAAAACTCTGTTTGTATAGAAAATTAGCTATTGTAAAATCAGATTTTTGTGTTGAATGTTTTATGACATGTTTTCTTATTTTATATGTAACAAACTATATAAATTGAAAAGCTTGCAATTTTTATACTTTCGAATAAAAAAGAGGGAAAAAAAAACTCATACTTTCTGTCCTTTTAGGAATAGTAAGGCGACAGTGTTCTCATAATGATTATTTGTTGCGTTTTCTTAATTTTAGGCTGGAGTCACACTAAACATATGAAAATTCGGTCCGAGTCTCCCTGTCGAGAATCACACGAGTGTAATGCAAGTGTCATGCGAGTACAATTTGATTTTTCACACCTAGCATCCGATTAACATCCGAATGCAGTGCGATTGCTATCCGATTTTACATCGAGCAATTCTGTCTTATGTACATCGTGTTCAATGAAAATATTTGTCAAAACACACATACAACATTCATATATATATTGGAAGTCAACTCAAGACAACTAGCAAAAGTGACCGTCAAATGCAACATATACCAAGGTGATGCACTGTCTCCATTGCTGTTCTGCATAGGCTTGATCCCCCTTAGTCAGATAATTTCAATCTGGCTATTGGTAATACATGTTCAAGAGTGGAAGCACCATCAACCACCACCTCTACATGGATGACATCAAGCTGTATGCGAAAAATGATCGAGACATCGATTCACTGATCCACCTGACAAGGATCTACAGTGAAGACATTGGGATGTCCTTCAGACTGGAGAAGTGTGGCCGTTGGTAATAGAGAGGCAAGGTAGTCAAGACTGATGGAGTAGAATTACAAGCAGGGCACATAGCAGATGTACAGACATGCTACAAGTACCTTGGCATCCCACAGGGATATGGTAACCATGATGAGGGGCAAGGAAAGCCGCAAGGTCCAAATACCATCAAAGGGTAAGGTCTTGAAGAGCCAGCTCAATGGCAAGTATAAAATCCGCGCCATCAATACATATGCCCTTCCAGTTATCAGATACCCTGCTGGCATAGTGTACTGGCCAAAAGAAGAGATAGAAGCTGCAGATTTAAAGACACAAAAGCTCCTCACAATGCATGGAGGTCTTCACCCTAAGTGTAGCACCCAAAAATTGTATACCAACAGAAATGAGGGTGGTCGATGCTTGATAAGCATCCAAGCCACCATCACCGATGAAACAAGGAGCATCCAGGAATACATCAGAAAATGGCACCAAAAGATGAGATGCTGAGAGAAAGCCTAAGGAAGCAACAACAACAGATCTGGAAGGAAGAACAGAACATGAAGCGCCATGGCAAGACAAGCCTCTGCATGGGATGTACCATTGACAGATAATGGAAGTGGCTGACATGGAGAAATCCTACCAATGGCTGGAGAAAGCTGGACTCCGAGATAGCACAGAAGCGCTAATCATAGCGGCACAAGAGCAAGCACTAAGTCCCAGATCCATAGAAGCAGGAATATACCACATAAGACAAGACCCAAGGTGCAGACTGTGCAAAGAAACCTCAGAAACAGTCCAGCACATAATGACAGGATGCAAAATGCAAGCAGGAACAGCGTATACCGAACGCCACAACCAAGTAGCGGGAATTGTATACAGGAACATCTGCACAGCATATGGGCTAAGTCCCCCTAAGTCCAGGTGGGAGACCCCAGAAAAAGTGGTGGGAATGAAAGGGCTAAAATCCTGTGGGACTTCAAGATCCAGATGGATAAACAGGAGTTTGCTAACCAACCAGACATTGATTGTATACAAGGATCAGAAGACAGCTATGATAATAGATGTGGCAGTACCAAGTGATAGCAACATCAGAAAGAAGGAATATGAGAAGCTGGAGAAATACCAGGGCCTCAAAGGAGAACTGGAGAAGATGTGGAAGGTGAAGGCAACAGTGATTCCAGTGGTGATAGGAGCACTTGGAGCAGTGACCCCTAAGTTGGAAGAATGGCTACAACAGATCCCAGGAGCAACATCTGAACTATGTCCAGAAAAGTGCAATGCTGGGAACAACAAAGATTCTGCGCAGTACCCTCAAACTCCCAGGACTCTGTTAGAGGACCCGAGAATGAGAGAGGACAAAAAAGACCCCCCCCATTGGGAGGTGAGAAGGAAATATATATATTTTATTAAAATCACAGCAGGAGCCGATAAGATAGAAGAGATGGGTTACATACAGTAAATACAAATAGAATAGGTAGATATACAGATGTCTGTGACAGATACAATTAGTACAGTGTGTGCATCTTACTGTACATGTATTTAATAAAAAAAAATTCTGAAAAATGGTGTTCGCTCCCGCGTAATTTTCATAACCAGCAGAGGGAAAAGCCGACGGCTGGGGGCCGATGTTGGTATCCCAGGAAGGAGGTAATACCCATGGAGCCTCCCAGGCTATTAATATCAGCTCACAACTGTATACTTAGCCTTTACTGGCTATTAAAATGGGTGACCCTAAAAAAAAATGATGTAGGGTCCCCCAAAATTAAAAACCAGCAAAGGCTATGCAGACAGCTGCGGGCTGATATTTAATAGTCTAGGAAGGGGCCAAGGATTATGCCCCCTCCCCACCAGGCTAAAAACATCAGGTCTCAGCCACCCCAGAAAAGGCGCATCTCTAAGATGTGCCAATTCTGGCACTTAGCCTCACTCTTCCCACTTGCCCTGTAGCTGTGGCAAGTGGGGTGATAGTTGGGAGGTTGATGTCATCTTTGTATTGTCAGGTGGCATCAAGCCTCAAGGTTAGTAATGGAGAGGCATAAATGAGATGCCCCCATTACTAACCCCATAGTCACATTGTATGAAAACACAGACACGCAGAATAAAGACCTTTAATTGAAAGAATGGCAGACTCCTTTTAATAAATCTTAATTAAACCATTCTTACGACCTCGCACATTCCACCGACGCCCTTGGCATTTGCAGTAGAGTTAAAAAAAAACCAACAATATTCCTCAACTTTCCACAGAGATTCTGCAAATCCATTTGTCCCACGACTGGTCTAGCTCCGCTACATCTAGATGGCAGGCTGCATGGTTGCTTGATGCGACCATACAGCCTGTCATCCATCAGAGACACTGACACTGTGTGCTCATTGTCTACCTGTGAACTTCTATTCCCTGTCTGAGGGCACCACGAGCGTAAGAAAGTTCTCCTGCCAGCAGTGCTGTCAGACAGGTCCTGGAAGTTCACAGCCAACGAACTCGCTACACTTTTGTGACGTCGGTGTGGGAAAATCTATTTTTGGTATGTGTTTTTTTTTTTTTTTTTAAGAAAAAAAAAAAAAACAGCTTTGTTTTTGTTACTTACTGGTATTTGGCTTTGACAAAACTTTTATAGTCATTTGTGGATTACTTGTGTATTTATGCATTTCCAAAGTGGAATCTAACAAAAAAATGCATGTGATTTTTTTATTTTTTGCATTTAGTACATTACTGTGAGGAAAACCTACATTTAACCCCTCTCTGCCATCAGACGTACTATTCCGTCCATGTGACCCTGGACCTAATTCCCATGGACGGAATAGTACGTCATATGCGATCAGCGCTCCCGGGGGAGCGTAGCTGATCGCGGCCGGGTGTCAGCTGTATATCACAGCTGACACCCAGCACTATGTGTCAGGAGCGGTCACGGACCGCTCCCGGCACATTAACCCCTGGCACACCGCGATCAAACATGATTGCGGTGTCCCCGGGGCACAGGGGAGGATGGTGCAGGGTGGGGGGCTCCCTGCGCGCTCCCCTGGGACCCTCAGAGCAGCGCGATGTGTCGCGCTGTTCCGAGGGTCCGTCCTCCCTCCAGGTCCCCGGATCCATGATGGCGCCGGGGTCCTGCAGGGAGGCGGCTTCCTCAGTGCCTGCTGAGAGCATGCACTGAGAAGCCTGCTGCACTGCCTGAGCGATCGCTGGTGTGACAGAGTGCTGTGCACACTGTCACACCAGCGATCTGCTAAAATACAGTGATGTCCCACCCTGGGACAAAGTAAAAAAGTTAAAAAAATAAAAATAAAAAGTGGTAAAAAAATCATAAAAAAAAAAAAATATTCCCCAATAAATTCATTTCTTCCTGTAAATAAAAAAACCAAAACAATAAAAGTACACATATTTGGCATCGCCGCGTCCGTAACGACCACCCCTATAAAACTGTCCCACTAGTTAACCCCTTTAGTGAACCCCTTAAAAAAAAAAAAAAAAAAAACTAAGCAAAAAATCAATGCTTTATCATACCGCCGAACAAAAAGTGGAATAACACGCGATCAAAAAGACCGATATAAATAAACATGGTACCGCTGAAAACGTCATCTTGTCCCGCAAAAAACGAGCCGTCATACAGCATCATCAGCGAAAAAATAAAAAAGTTATAGCTCGCAGAATAAAGCGATGCAAAAATAATGATTTTTTATATAAAATTGTTTTTATTCTATAAAAGCGCCAAAACATAAAAAAATGATATAAATGAGGTATCGCCATAATCGTACTGACCCGAAGAATAAAACTGCTTTATCAATTTTACCACACGCGGAACGGTATAAACGCCTCCCCCAAAAGAAATTCATGAATTGCTGATTTTTGTTCATTCTAACCTCCCAAAAATCGAAATAAAAAGCGATCAAAAAATGTCACGTGCTCAAAAATGGTACCAATAAAAACGTCAACTCGTCCCGCAAAAAATAAGACCTCACATGACTCTGTGGGCCAAAATATGCAAAAATTATAGCTCTCAAAATGTGGTGATGCAAAAAACTACTTTTTGCAATAAAAAGCGTTTTTTAGCGTGACAGCTGCCAATCACAAAAACCCGCTATAAATAGTAAATGAAACCCCCCTTTATCACCCCCTTCGTTAGGGAAAAATAATAAAATTAAAAAAATGTATTTATTTCCATTTTCCCATTAGGGTTAGGGTTGCGGCTAACGTTAGGATTAGGGTTAGGATTAGGGTTAGGGGTGAGTTAGGGTTAGGTTTGTGGTTAGGGTTGGGACTAGGGTTAGGGGTGTGTTGGGGTTAGGGTTGGAGTTAGAATTGGGGGGTTTCTCCTGTTTAGGCACATCAGGGGTTCTCCAAATGTGACATGGCGTCTGATCTCAATTCCAGCCAATTCTGCGTTGAAAAAGTCAAACGGTGCTCCTTCACTTCTGAGCTCTGCCATGCGCCCAAACAGTAGTTTACCCCCGCATATGGGGTATCAGCGTACTCTGGACCACAAGAGTTATTGTGCAATTTGTCCTATTTCTTCTGTTACCTTTGGGAAAATAAAAAACTGGGGGCGACAAAATCATTTTTGTAAAAAAAAAAATGTTTTTTTTGTTTTTACGACTGTATGTTATAAATTTTCTGTGAAGCACTTGGGGCTTCATAGCGCTCACCACACTTCTAGATAAGTTCCTTGTGGGGTCTATTTTCCAAAATGGGGTCACTTGTGGGGGGTTTCCACTGTTTAGGCACATCAGGGGCTCTCCAAATGCGACATGACGCCCCCAGACCATTCCATCAAAGTCTGCAATCCAAAACGTCACTACTTCCCTTCCGAGCCCAGACGTGCGCCCATACAGTAGTTTACTCCCACATATTGGGTATCAGCGTACTCAGGACAATTGGACAACAACTTTTGGGGTCCAATTTCTCCTGTTACCCTTGTGAAAATAAAATATTGGGGGCGAAAAAGATTTTGTTTTTTATTTTTACGGCTGTACGTTATAAACTTCTGGGAAGCACTTCGGGGTTCAAAGTGCTCACCACACATCTAGATAAGTTCCTTTGGGTCTTTTGTTCCAAAATGGGGTCACTTGTGGGGGTTTCCACTGTTTAAGGCACATCAGGGACTCTCCAAATGCGACATGACGCCCCCAGACCATTCCATCAAAGTCTGCAATCCAAAACGTCACTACTTCCCTTCCGTGCCCAGACGTGCGCCCATACAGTAGTTTACTCCCACATATTGGGTATCAGCGTACTCAGGACAAATTGGACAACAACTTTTGGGGTCCAATTTCTCCTGTTACCCTTGTGAAAATAAAATATTGGGGGCGAAAAAATCATTTTTGTAAAAAAAAAAAAAAGATTTTTTATTTTACGGCTGTACGTTATAAACTTTGTGAACACTTGGGTTCAAAGTGCTCACCACACATCTAGATAAGTTCCTTGAGGGGTCTAGTGTCCAAAATGGTGTCATTTGTGGGGGGTTTCCACTGTTTAGGCAGATCAGGAGCTCTCCAAACACGACATGGCATCCAGCCAATTCTGCGTTGAAAAAGTCAAACGGCGCTCCTTCCCTTCCAAACTCTGCCATGCACCCAAACAGTGGTTTACCCCCACATATGGGGTATCAGCATACTCAGGACAAATTGCACAATAACTTTTGGAGTCTTGTTACCCTTGGGAAAATAAAAATTGGGGTGAAAAGATCAATTTTGTGGAAAAAATGATTTTTTTTAATTTTACGGCTCTACGTTATAAACTTGTGTGAAGCACTTGGGGGTTCAAATTGCTCACCAAAGATCTAGATAAGTTCCTTAGGGGGTCTAGTTTCCCAAATGGGGTCACTTGTGGGGGTTTCCACTGTTTAGGCACATCAGGGACTCTCCAAATGCAACATGGCGTCCAATCTCAATTCCAGCCAATTTTGGTTGGAAAAAGTCAAATGGTGCTCCTTCCATTCCGAGCTCTGCCATGCGCCCAAACAGTGGTTCCCCCCACATATGGGGTATCAGCGTACTCAGGACAAATTGGACAACAACTTTTGAGGTCCAATTTCTCCTGTTACCTATGGGAAAATAAAAAATTAGTGACTAGAGATAATTTTTGTGGGAATAAAATAGGATTTTTTATTTTCATGCCCGGGCATTATAAACTTGTGTGAAGCACTTGGGGGTTCAAAGTGCTCACCAAAGATCTAGATAAGTTCCTTAGGGGGTCTAGCTTCCAAAATGGGTCACTTTGTGGGGGTTTCCACTGTTTAGGCTCATCTGGGGCACTACAAACGGAACATGACCCCCATCAATGTTTGCATTCCAAAACGTTACTGCTTCCTTTCTAAGCCCTGCCGTGCGCCCAAACAGTTCCCCCCCCCCCACATATGGGGTATCAGCGTACTCAGGACAAATTGGACAACAACTTTTGGGGTCCAATTTAATTGGGAAAAATCAAAAATTTGGGACTAAAAAATCATTTTTGTGGAAAATTGTTTTTTTTTTTTTTTTTCACACCCAGGCATTATAAACTTTTGTGAAACACTTTGGGGTTCAAAGTGCTCACAACAGATCTAGATAAGTTCCTTAGGGGTCTAGTTTCCAAAATGGTGTCACTTGTGGGGGTTTCCACTGTTTAGGCGCATCAGGGGCTCTCCAAACACGACATGGCGTCCAATCTCAACTCCAGCCAATTTTAGTTTGAAAAAGTCAAATGGCGCTCCTTCCCTTACGAGCTCTGCCGTGTGCCCAAACAGTGGTTTTCCCCCACATATAGGGTATTGGCGTACTCAGGAGAAATTGCACAACAACTTTATCTGCCCATTTTCTCCTTTTACCCTTGTCAAAATAAAAAAAAAGTTTGTAAAAGATCATTTTTGTGGCTAAAAAGTTAAATATTAATTTTTTCCTTCCACGTTGCTTCAGCTCCTGTGAAGAAGCTGAAGGGTTATTAAACTTCTTGAATGTGGTTTTAGTACCTTGAGGGGTGCAGTTTTTAGAATGGTGTCACTTTTGGTATTTTCTGCTATATAGACCCGTCAAAGTGACTTCAAATGTGAGGTGGTCCCTAAAAAAATGGCTTTGTAAATTTTGTTGTAAAAATGAGAAATCACTGGTCAACTTTTAACCCTTATAATTTCCTAACAAAAAAAAATTTTGGTTCCAAAATTGTGCTGATGTAAAGTAGACATGTGGGAAATGTTATTTCTTAACTATTTTGTGTGATATATTTCTCTGTTTTAAGGGAAAAAAATTCAAAATTTTGAAAATTGCAAAATTGCAAAATTTTCGCCATATTTGTGTTTTTTTCAAAAATAAACGCAAGTTATATCGAAGAAATTTTACCAATAACGTGAAGTACAATATGTCACGAGAAAACAGTCTCAGAATCGCGAAGATCCGTTGAAGCGTTCCAGAGTTATAACCTCATAAAGAGACAGTGGTCAGAATTGTAAAAATTGGCCCGGTCATTAACGTGGAAACCACCCTTGGGGGTGAAGGGGTTAAACCTCGGCGTACCCGCAATAGAAATTGACATATTGTGTACCTCAAACATACCCCCATAAGTCAGTTTATGCTGAGTAAAAGAATTTGCTGGAATTGTAAGATGCTGCATTTTGGATGCAGTGAAAATACACAGCATTAAAAACTCATTGTGGGCACACGGACCAGCACCACTGTATGTACAACTAATATCATGGCACCCACCATTTACAGTAGGTGATGTCACAGCTGACCATGCTTCTCCTTCTGACCTTTGCACCGGACCATTAGATGCGTCAATACAATAGAGAGTATAGAATGGCCCTTGTGACCAGTGTGAATATTGCAAGATTTCTCAAGTTTTATTTTACATAAAGATTGTAACATGGGGAAAAAAAACATTTCCCCAAAAAATAAGAAAATACATATAACTTTAAAAGCCTGGTTTAAATAATTGGTCATTTTCTGATGACATACACCGTTCACGACATTTGACGTACCCATATGTCATGGTCAGATCAGGGTTCCTGACTGATGACGTTTAGGTACGACACGGCAATTGTGCGTGTCACAGGGGTTGTGCCAGTGCGATCGCCGTTGGGAGCTCGGCTTACGTGACATCCAAGCCCCAGCTGTCATTGCCAGGAGCGGTGCCCACAAAAAAAAAAAAAACAAAGCAAAAAATCAATGCTTTATCATCATACCGCCGAACAAAAAGTGGAATAACATGCGATCAAAAAGACCGATATAAATAAACATGGTACCGCTGAAAACGTCATCTTGTCCCGCAAAAAACGAGCCGCCATACAGCATCATCAGCGAAAAAAATAAAGTTATAGCTCGCAGAATAAAGCGATGCAAAAATAATTATTTTTTATATAAAATTGTTTTTATTGTATGAAAGCGCCAAAACATAAAAAAATGATATAAATGAGTAGGTAATCGTACTGACCCGAAGAATAAAACTGCTGTATCAATTTTACCACACGTGAAACGGTATAAACGCCCCCCCAAAAGAAATTCATGAATTGCTGATTTTTGTTCATTCTAACCTCCCAAAATCTAAATAAAAAGCGATCAAAAAATGTCACGTGCTCAAAAATGGTACCAATAAAAACGTCAACTCGTACGGCAAAAAATAAGACCTCACATGACTCTGTGGGCCAAAATATGCAAAAATTATAGCTCTCAAAATGTGGTGATGCAAAAAACTATTTTTTTGCAATAAAAAGCGTCTTTTAGCATGACAGCTGCCAATCATAAAAACCTGCTATAAATAGTAAATCAAACCCCCCTTTATCACCCCTTAGTTAGGGAAAAATATTAAAATAAAAAAAATGTATTTATTTCCATTTTCCCGTTAGGTTTGCGGCTAAAGTTAAGGTTAGGGTTGAGGCTAAAGTTAGGTAGGGTTAGGGTTGGGATTAGGGTTAGGGGTGTGTTAGGGTTAGGTTTGTGTTTGGTTAGGTTATGGTTTAGGGTTGGAGTTAGCCAATTCTGCATTGAAAAAGTCAAACGGTGCTCCTTCACTTCATTAGTTTACCCCCACATATGGGGTATCAGCGTACTCAGGACAAATTGCACAATAACTCTTGGGGTCCAATTTCTTCTGTTACCCTTGGGAAAATAAAAAATTGGGGGCGAAAAAAATTATTTTTGTAAAAAAATAAAAAAGATTTTTTATTTTTACGGCTGTACGTTATAAACTTCTGTGAAGCACTTCGGGGTTCAAAGTGCTCAACACACATCTAGGTAAGTTCCTTGTGGGATCTATTTTCCAAAATGGGGTCACTTGTGGGGGGTTTCCACTGTTCAGGCACATCAGGGGCTCTCCAAATGCGACATGACGCCCGCAGACCATTCCATCAAAGTTTGCAATCCAAAACGTCACTACTTCCCTTCCGAGCCCCGACGTGTGCCCATACAGTAGTTTTCTCCCACATATTGGGTATCAGCGTACTCAGGACAAATTGGACAACACCTTTTGGGGTCCAGTTTCTCCTGTTACCCTTGGGAAAATAAAAAGTTGGGGACTAAAAGATCATGTTTGTGGAAAAAAATATGATTTTTTTATTTTCATGCTCGGACGTTATAAACTTTAGTGAAACACCTGGGGGTTCAAAGTTCTCACCACACATCTAGATAAGTTCCTTGAGGGGTCTAATTTCCAAAATGGTGTCATTTGTCGGGGTTTCCACTATTTAGGCAGATCAGGAGCTCTCCAAACACGACATGTGCGTCCAGCCAATTCTGCGTTGAAAAAGTCAAACGGTGCTCCTTTCCTTCCAAGCTCTGCCATGCACCCAAACAGTGGTTTACCCCCACATATGGAGTATCAGCGTTCTCAGGACAAATTGCACAATAACTTTTGGAGTCTTGTTACCTTGGGAAAATAAAAATTGGCGTGAAAAGATCATTTTTGTGGAAAAAAAAGATTTTTTTAATTTTACGGCTCTACGTTATAAACTTGTGTGAAGCACTTGGGGGTTCAAATTGCTCACCACAGATCTAGATAAGTTCTTAGGGGGTCTAGTTTCCAAAATGGGGTCACTTGTGGGGGGTTTCCACTGTTTAGTCACATCAGGGGCTCTCCAAATGCAAAATGGCGTCCAATCACAATTCCAGCCAAATTTGGTTGGAAAAAGTCAAATGGTGCTCCTTCCATTTCGAGCTCTGCCTGCGCCCAAACAGTGGTTCCCCCCCACATATGGGGTATCTGCGTACTCAGGACAAATTGGACAACAACTATTATGGTCCAATTTCTCCTGTTACCCTTGGGAAAATAAAAAATTGGTGACTAATAGATAATTTTTGTGTGAAAAAAATTGGATTTTTTATTTTCATGCCCGGGCATTATAAACTTGTGTGAAGCACTTGGGAGTTCAAAGTGCTAACACAGATCTAGATATGTTCCTTAGGGGGTCTAGTTTCCAAAATGGGGTCACTTGTGGGGGGTTTCCACTGTTTAGGCTCATCTGGGGCACTGCAAACGGAACATGACCCCCATCAACGTCTGCATTCCAAAACGTTATTACTTCCTTTCCAAGCCCTGCTGTGCACCCAAACAGTTTTCCCCCCCCATGGGGTATCAACTTACTCAGGACAAATTGGACAACAACTTTTGGGGTCCAATTTTGTTGTGAAAAATCAAAAATTTGGGACTAAAAAATCATTTTTGAGGAAAGTTGTTTTTTTTTTTTTTTTTCACACCCAGGCATTATAAACTTTTGTGAAACACTTGGGGGTTCAAAGTGCTCACCACAGATCTAGCTAAGTTCCATGGGGGTCTAGTTTCCAAAATGGTGTCACTTGTGGGGGTTTCCACTGTTTAGGCGCATCAGAGGCTCTCCTAACGCGACATGGCGTCCAATCTCAATTCCAGCCAATTTTGGTTTGGTTTGCCGTGTGCCCAAACAGTGGTTTTCCCCAACATATAGGGTATTGGCGTACTCAGGAGAAATTGCACAACAACTTTATCTGTCCATTTTCTCCTTTTACCCTTGTGAAAATAAAAAAAAGTTTGTAAAAGATAATTTTTGTGACTAAAAAGTTAAATATTAATTTTTTCCTTCCACGTTGCTTCAGCTCCTGTGAAGCACCTGAAGGGTTAATAAACTTCTTGAATGTGTTTTGAGTACCTTGAGGGGTGCAGTTTTTAGAATGGTGTCACTTTTGGGTATTTTCTGCCATATAGACCCCTCAAAGTGACTTCAAATGTGAGGTGGTCCCTAAAAAAAAATGGCTTTGTAAATTTTGTAAAAATGAGAAATCGCTGGTCAACTTTTAACCCTTATAATTTCCTAACAAAAATTTTGGTTCCAAAATTGTGCTGATGTAAAGTAGACATGTGGGAATTATTTCTTAACTATTTTGTGACATATTTCTCTTTTTTAAGGGAATAAAGATTCAAAGTTTGAAAATTGCAACATTTTCAACATTTTCGCCATATTTGCATTTTTTTCAAAAATAAACGCAAGTTATATCGAAGAAATTTTACCACTAACGAAGTACAATATGTCACGAGAAAACAGTCTCAGAATCGCTAAGATCCGTTGAAGCGTTCCAGAGTTATAACCTCATAAATAGACAGTGGTCAAAATTGTAAAAATTGGCCCGGTCATTAACGTGCAAACCACCTTTGGGGGTGAAGGGGTTAAAGAAGGGGGAGGGGAATTAAAAATTGTCCGCCGCGGATGGTTTAATACTGAGGATATAACCAGCTGTGTATTTCCTTTCTGTGGGTAGAGCGTGACTAATATTTGTTTATTCTCTTACTCCAGGAGAATAGTAAATGACACATACAGGACAGATCTATGTCTGCTGTACCCTCCTTTCATGATTGCCCTTGGTAAGTGTAAAGGCATTTATCACAAAATAAAAATCTTTATCTTTTGTTATCTCTAAATTATTTAAGGAGAATCTGTGATTAGAACAAGACTCTGAATTCTTTACATATTTTCCACAAAGCTAGTGGCTGCTTCTACAGCCACCTACCAAACAGACCTTTCATTTGAGGGCTGACTGTTAAACCCATTTTCTTCCTAAATATGATTATTCTGCATTGCCATAAAAACACACAATATGCAAATAGCCTCTTCAGATAGCAAGAAGACATGATCTGTGTGTGTCTCATTTTGGAAGTAGAAATCTTTAAAGTTAATATCGACCCTTTAATGAGCTTTGCCACGACTTAAGATAAGCCAAACCAAAAACTCCATTTACAGATCTGTGTTTCAGGATATTGCCCCCTCAGTGCAAAGCAGAGATCTAATTTGGCTAGGTGAGGGGCCTTTGAAAGGAGAAACGTCCTCTCTCAGAACCATAGTCAAAGTGCGCCAAGCCGGCATAAGGAGACTTATAGGCCATACAGTGCTCCACTGAGAAAGTGAAAATGCAAATTGCCAATCCAGATAAAGATTACTTGCTCTCTGGCTTCACTTATTGGATGCAGCAACCCTAAAAATCAATATCGAGCATTAAGTCAGGGACAGCTGGGCAAGCCATGGGGAAGGAAGAGTCAGTTCCACTGCTATTGGTCTCTCACATGATCTCCGGAATAACTGTTAAGACAGAACTTTGGTGTATACCGTACCTAGAACCAGCATAGCCCTGATGTGCCAACATGTGTTATGTGGATGGAAAAATAAAAAAGTTATGATTTTTGGAAGAAGGGGAGGGAAAAATGGGAGATAGTCTATCAGGAAGGGGTTAGTGTAAGTGGACATTGCAGTTAGTGCTGCCAGGCTTGTAATGCTTGACATCATTTATACTGAGTAATTTTTTTTTTTTTTAGAATATTTTATGTAGACGGGCCTAGAAAACTAAACTATGTATTATAAAAATGTGTACTTATCTTTCAGCCTGCTTGCACGTGGCATGTGTTGTTCAGCAGAAGGATGCGCGCCAATGGTTTGCAGAACTTTCCGTAGATATGGAAAAGGTGTCTGTCCTATATAATTTATTTGTTTCTTTATTATATTCTGTTTTTACTGTTTGCATTCTAAGATTTATGGTATCTTTATTATTGCCAGATCTTAGAAATTATTAGAGTTATTCTGAAACTTTATGAACAGTGGAAAAATTTTGATGAGCGGAAAGAAATGGCTGCCATTCTCGGTAAAATGCCAAAACCAAAGCCGCCACCCAACAGGTAACTGGAAATCAGACTATGTTTTAGAATGAAATTCACTATGTGACTGTTGTCTTTTGGGGAACCTATACATTACATCTAGAGTTCAAACTAATAAAAGCTTTTTTGTTACCTTTTTTGGGGGGACACCATAGCTAGAGGAGGAAAAAAAAGACAGATTGAGTTTTGTTACTTTTTCTTTTTCAACTATTTTATGCATTTCCTAACACTAGATTAGGCTAGGTTCACATTGCGTTAAACCAGCCCATTCAACGCATAGCATTGATGGGCTGGTAACGGTATAGCATAACGCGATCGCGTTATGCTATACCTGCTAGCGCAGATGAATCAGCAGATGATTTATCTGTGCTAGCGGTGACGGAGCTCAGACGCTGCAGGCTGCGTCCGAGGCTCTGTCACTGAATGACGGCACGTCGCGAACACCCACTGCGCGTACGCATGCGTGCGTATACGCGACAATGGGCGTTCAGACGAGCGCCAATGTACAGCAGGAGCAAGGACCGTCACCATGCGACATATAAACTGCGTTAAACGCATGCGTGTAAAGCATGTCCTCTAACCAGACTGCCTTGGCGCGATGTGAACCCAGCCTTATATTACAACCCACAATGCCATTTGTTTGTTGATAGACAAGCAGCTAGCACCTCCCTTTTTTTTTCTTTAAATGCTGATATAGAATCTGCCATTGCTACCTCTTGTGGTAGAAGATTCCAGTCTGACTACTCTGTGAAGAACACTTCCCTAATTAGATGCCGGAATCTTCTCCATATGAAAAATGAAAACGTTATGGCTTTCACAATATGACATCCATAAACTATTTTTTTTTGGTCAATGATTTCCTTGCCCAACAGCAGCAGAACATAAAAAAAATATAAATATTGGATACCATCATCTTTACGACAGGCGGAATAAGGTTAACTTGTCGGATGTACTGTACAGTGAGCGCCATAAAAAATAGAATAAAAAAATAATTTCAGATTTAATTTTTCTTCATGCCAAATACAAAAAATTAATTAAAGGGGTTGTCCACTACTAGGACAACCCATTCTTGAACTAAATGTTTGGCCCCGATAATGTAAAAAAAAGCTTACACTCTCCTCCCATGCCGACATTGTTTCAACGTTGTCTGTACTCGCGGTACCGGGGCTCCCGTGCAGTTGTTGTGACACGTTAGCCATGTGCCCAATCAGCACTGCCATTACTGTCCCCGCCTTTGTACGAATTGAAGAGGAAGTCTGAGATTAGCTGCAGCCCGGACTTCCTCTTCATGTTCAATGTATTCAAAGGCGAAGACAGTGACGCCAGTGCTGATTGGGTGCCGGGCTCGCGTGTCACAACAACTACATGAGGGCCCCAGGAACGCAAGTGGCAACACCTCTGCAATGACACCAGCATGGCAGCTGAGTATAGACATTTTTATTTTATCTGGGCCAAACATTTAGAGCAATAAAGGATTGGACTAATAGTGCACAACCCTTTTAATTAAAATGTTATCAAAGAGTCTTATGTATACCAAAAATGCTAGTAAAAACTAAAGCTTGTCTTGCGAAAAATAAGCTCTCATGTATCTTCTAATCTGCGCTGCAAAGTAATTACGGAACATCACAACTCTGTGCTTGCTGGCCATCCAGGTGGTAAGGCAACTGCGTACCTCATTTCTCGTCGTTTTTGGTGGCTAGGGTTGCAGCGGGATGTGGTTGAACATGTATCTGCGCATGTTCTAAGGCATCTCATTCCCATCCGTCTGGTACTTTTTTTTTTTTTTTCCGCTAACTATTACTAGCAGGTCATGGACACCCTTATCCATGAATTTTATTTCTGACCTACCAGTATCTGCTCTCATAACTACATGTATAAAAAAAAAGTTGAATATCGGAATATGGTGAATAAAAGAAATTAATTTTTTTGAAAGTACCAAAGCATAAAACTAAATAAATTTGGTATTGTCGTGATTGTACCTATCCACAAAATAATAACATTCTGATTATAACTAACTTTAAATGGTGTTTTTTAAAACAAGCAAAAGAAATTAGAATTTACTTTTTTTTTTATTAATTACGCCTCACAATGAGTGAAATAAAAAATAATCCAAATGTTCCATTTACCACAAAATGGTGAAAATGAAAACTACAGTTTGTCATGTAAAAAAAAAAAAAATAAAGCGTCATACAGCTGCACTGTTGGAAAGTTGTAAAACTTGGGCATCTCCGTATATGGTGGTAACAAAACAAGATTAGCTTATTTTACTGTACAAAATCACAGGGCCTAAATAAAAAATATACATTTTATACACACACACACACAAAAAAATACTGACCGTATTGGAAACTTAAGGGTTTTTCACAAAATATATTTTAGGAGTTCACAGCTTCCCAACTTCCTGAGAGAGATGATGCCCTCCTCCTTTGACAGTTTGCACTTGCTCCTTCATCGCACCACTAACCAGAACCGTTCACTTCCCAGGCTGCTAGGAGTCTGCTTTGCCAGTTGCAGTGCCACTGCGCTCCTCCGATGCTTCTAAGAGTCTGCTTTGCCAGTTTGCAGTGCCACTGCGCTCCAATGCTGCTAGGAGTCGGCTCTGCCTTTGCCAACTGCAGTGCCACTGCGCTCCTCTGATGCTGCTAGGAGTCGGCTCTGCCTTTGCCAGCTGCAGTGCCTCTGTGCTCCTCTGATGCTGCTAGCAGTTGGCTCTGCCTTTGCCAGCTGCAGTGTCTCTGTGCTCCTCCGATGCTGCTAGGAGTCGGCTTTGCCTTTTCCAGCTGCAGTGCCTCTGCTCCTCCGATGCTGCTAGGAGTCGGCTCTGCCTTTGCCAGCTGCAGTGCCTCTGTGCTCCTCCGATGCTGCTAGGAGTCGGCTCTGCCTTTGCCAGCTGCAGTGCACTGCGCTCCCCCGATGCTGCAAAGATGTGGAGCTAACCGCGAGCTCCAGTGATCCTGGCCAAATTCAGAGCAGTACTTACAAGATCAATTTGAAAGCAAGCTTGTAAGCTTTGCTCATTTTTAGTTATCGCTGCATCGCGGGCCGGTTACGAAGGCAAACAAGCCATGAGCAAATGACTCCTTGAGAACACATGAATTTCGCTTCAGAAGCACTCTGAAATTTTACCCATCTAAGAAGATGGAACTAACGTTTATTAAGACATTCTTTAGTTTGGAAAATTTGTAATCTAAAATGTGAATATTTCAACCTTTGTTTTTTTTTACTTCCCTTTTCTGTTTTTGTTTAACTAGTGAAGGGGATCAAGGACCAAATGGAAACCAAAGCTCCAATTACAGCCAGTCGTGAAAATCTGCAATTATCCAGTACTGGACCAAACTGGATCAAGATTTTGCCGTAGTGATCACCCACCATCTTTACTGAAGTAGTATTCTTGACCAGTCGGCTACACAGTCTGCCTTCTTAATCATCAGAGGAAAAACTAGTTGAACTTTTTTATGAGAAAGGATTTACAAATGTGAGCACACTGCTGCTGAACCCTGATTTCAGCACTCAAATAATTGCACATTATTTTTTTTATTTTTTTGCCAGCAGTTAGGTGACCAGTTTTAATATCCAGATCTTGGCCATCTGGACTGCAATGTTCTAAACAATTAAATGATATCGTGGTAGGCTGGTCTTTGTTTCTCGTTATTTCATAATGTTTTTCTTAGAATTGTAATCTCACATTAGGATTGGCAACTTTTATCCAAGACAAAAAGAATGGAAGTGTGAAGGAATGATGTACAGGTCCTTCTCAAAAAATTAGCATATAGTGCTAAATTTCATTATTTTCCATAATGTAATGATTACAATTAAACTTTCATATATTTTAGATTCATTACACACCAACTGAAATTTGTCAGGTCTTTTATTGTTTTAATACTGATGATTTTGGCATACAACTCCTGATAACCCAAAAAACCTGTCTCAAAAAATTAGCATATCAAGAAAAGGTTCTCTAAACGACCTATTACCCTAATCTTCTGAATCAACTAATTAACTCTAAACACATGCAAAAGATTCCTGAGGCTTTTAAAAACTCCCTGCCTGGTTCATTACTCAAAACCCCCATCATGGGTAAGACTAGAGACCTGACTGATGTCAAGAAGGCCATCATTGACACCCTCAAGCAAGAGGGTAAGACCCAGAAAGAAATTTCTCAACAAATAGGCTGTTCCCAGAGTGCTGTATCAAGGCACCTCAATGGGAAGTCTGTTGGAAGGAAACAATGTGGCAGAAAACGCTGTACAACGAGAAGAGGTGACCGGACCCTGAGGAAGATTGTGGAGAAGGACCGATTCCAGACCTTGGGGGACCTGAGGAAGCAGTGGACTGAGTCTGGTGTAGAAACATCCAGAGCCACCGTGCACAGGCGTGTGCAGGAAATGGGCTACAGGTGCCGCATTCCCCAGGTAAAGCCACTTTTGAACCATAAACAGCGGCAGAAGCGCCTGACCTGGGCTACAGAGAAGCAGCACTGGACTGTTGCTAAGTGGTCCCAAGTTCTTTTTTCTGATGAAAGCAAATTTTGCATGTCATTCGGAAATCAAGGTGCCAGAGTCTGGAGGAAGACTGGGGAGAAGGAAATGCCAAAATGCCTGAAGTCCAGTGTCAAGTACCCACAGTCAGTGATGGTGTGGGGTGCCATGTCAGCTGCTGGTGTTGGTCCACTGTGTTTCATCAAGGGCAGGGTCAATGCAGCTAGCTATCAGGAGATTTTGGAGCACTTCATGCTTCCATCGGCTGAAATGCTTTATGGAGATGAAGATTTCATTTTTCAGCACGACCTGGCACCTGCTCACAGTGCCAAAACCACTGGTAAATGGTTTACTGACCATGGTATTACTGTGCTCAATTGGCCTGCCAACTCTCCTGACCTGAACCCCATAGAGAATCTGTGGGATATTGTGAAGAGAAAGTTGAGAGACGCAAGACCCAACACTCTGGATGAGCTTAAGACCGCTATCGAAGCATCCTGGGCCTCCATAACACCTCAGCAGTGTCACAGGCTGATTGCCTCCATGCCACGCCGCATTGAAGCAGTCATTTCTGCAAAAGGATTCCCGACCAAGTATTGAGTGCATAACTGAACTTTATTATTTGATGTTTTTTTTGTTTGTTTTTAAAAAACACTTATTTTATTGGATGGTTGAAATATTTAATTTTTTGAGACAGGTTTTTTGGGTTATCAGGAGTTGTATGCCAAAATCATCAGTATTAAAACAATAAAAGACCTGACAAATTTCAGTTGGTGTGTAATGAATCTAAAATATATGAAAGTTTAATTGTAATCATTACATTATGGAAAATAATGAAATTTAGCACTATATGCTAATTTTTTGAGAAGGACCTGTATAATGAATACCGAATGAGGTGTGAAGCACTGAATGCTTGGTGCTCAATCTGATCTCAAAAAGAATCCTTCCATTTGGTTCTGACATGGACCCTCTATATGGCCATCTAAATGTAGCCTTGGATTGGTTGTATTTCCCTCTTGGCCCATGTGCTATAATATGGACTAATTGTGTGTGAATAAAAATGGAAAATTGACCTGAATATGGCCTAAAGCTGGACATGTATGTAAGATATTTTATCTGGGATTATTTTATTTTTTTCTCATGGGGCTAAGAAGTGACATATGTGTAATTACTAACTGCCTATTCTGCCTCGTGCCGGTCTCAGACCGCTCTTGCCGGCTATTCTGCTGCTTCGTATCAACAGAGCAGCTCTTACTTTTCCGGGCTGCTCTGTCGATGGGGCGTCACTGCCAGCGACATTCTAGTTGACAGCCAGGCCCCACAGTTATGCCCCATCAACCGAAGAAAAGTAGCTGCTCTACTGTGACGTTACTGGAAGCCGCAAAATTGCCGGCCGGAGAGATCGACAGCAGGCAGGTAGTTAGCAGCTACTTGCCTGTAAGTTTTTATGGCCATACAAAATTAAAAAAATAAAGTCCAGGATAACCATATAAGTGGGAAGAGAGGGACATCTAACTTATCTGCAGAAGAGAAGACATGTTTGAAATCAACAATGTTTGCTTTACGCTTCCACTGACATCAAGGGCTGCTAAACATACAGTGAGTACGGAAAGTATTCAGACCCCTTTAAATTTTTCATTCTTTGTCTCATTGCGGCCATTTGGTAAATTCAAAAAAGTTCATTTTTTTTTCTCATTAATGTACACTGCACCCCATCTTGACTGAAAAAAAACAAATGTAGACATTTTTGCAAATTTATTAAAAAAGAAAAACTGAAATATCACATGGTCATAAGTATTCAGACCCTTTGCTCAGTATTGAGTAGAAGCACCCCTTTGAGCTAGTACAGCCTTGAGTCTTCTTGGGAATGATGCAACAAGTTTTTCACACCTGGATTTGGGGATCCTCTGCCATTCTTCCTTGCAGATCCTCTCCAGTTCCGTCAGGTTGGATGGTGAACGTTGGTGGACAGCCATTTTCAGGTCTCTCCAGAGATGATCAATTGGGTTTAGGTCAGGGCTCTGGATAGTAACATAGTTATTAAGGTTGAAGGAAGACTTTAAGTCCATCTAGTTCAACCCATATCCTATCCTAACATGTTGATCCAGAGGAAGGCAAAAAAAAACCCATGTGGCAACAATAAGCTTCTCATTGGGGCCAGTTAACTCATTATCTACCAATGTCCTTTTCTTGGGACGCCTAATCTTTTGCTTCTAGCAACTAAGATTTTATAATTGGGTCCAATTTTTTGTGTTGTGTTTGTAAAATGAATGTTTTCAAAACAGGAAATCATGTCATTGTCATTTTTAATTGAATATTCTTCCACCCAGAGAGCTTTCAAAGCACCTATTTTCGAGGTTTTTTTCAAAATTAGGATCATAAGCTGAAATTATTATTTAAAATCACAGTTCTGTGATCACAAAGTTATTAGAACTATTGTTTATACTTGAAGGAAGGTATATAATGCAATGGCATTGATGTAGATTTACAAAGGCCAGAGTTATATTCAAGTGAAATTGCCGTCCCATTTTGGGACATTGGCAGAATGCACTATGTATTTTCGATGTTTTTTTTTACATGGAAATTTTTGTTTGATTCACTAGTTTTTATACATAACCCTAAATCATTTACAACTGATATGGCAGGCAGAGGTCTTTTAGTTTCATTTCTTCCTTCTTACCAGATAATCTGGAAATCCCTCACCCCTCCCCCCTTTCCCCAGTACCTTTCTGACTATATATGCTTTGTGAAACCTGATATCTCAGCTGTACTGGAGACACTCAGGAGAACAGACCCTGTAACTTGCTGGCTTGTCAGACATTGTTTACGATCACATCACAGTACAGGTCCTTCTCAAAAAATTAGCATATAGTGCTAAATTTCATTATTTTCCATAATGTAATGATTACAATTAAACTTTCATATATTTTAGATTCATTACACACCAACTGAAATTTGTCAGGTCTTTTATTGTTTTAATACTGATGATTTGGCATACAACTCCTGATAACCCAAAAAACCTGTCTCAAAAAATTAGCATATCAAGAAAAGGTTGTCTAAACGACCTATTACCCTAATCTTCTGAATCAACTAATTAACTCTAAACACATGCAAAAGATTCCTGAGGCTTTTAAAAACTCCCTGCCTGGTTCATTACTCAAAACCCCCATCATGGGTAAGACTAGCGACCTTACTGATGTCAAGAAGTCCATCATTGACACCCTCAAGCAAGAGGTAAGACCCAGAAAGAAATTTCTCAACAAATAGGCTGTTCCCAGAGTGCTGTATCAAGGCACCTCAATGGGAAGTCTGTTGGAAGGAAACAATGTGGCAGAAAACGCTGTACAACGAGAAGAGGTGACCGGACCATGAGGAAGATTGTGGAGAAGGACCGATTCCAGACCTTGGGGGACCTGAGGAGGCAGTGGACTGAGTCTGGTGTAGAAACATCCAGAGCCACCGTGCACAGCGTGTGCAGGAAATGGGCTACAGGTGCCGCATTCCCCAGGTAAAGCCACTTTTGAACCATAAACAGCGGCAGAAGCGCCTGACCTGGCTACAGAGAAGCAGCACTGGACTGTTGCTAAGTGGTCCCAAGTACTTTTTCTGATGAAAGCAAATTTGCATGTCATTCGGAAATCAAGGTGCCAGAGTCTGGAGGAAGACTGGGGAGAAGGAAATGCCAAAATGCCTGAAGTCCAGTGTCAAGTACCCACAGTGATGGTGTGGGGTGCCATGTCAGCTGCTGGTGTTGGTCCACTGTGTTTCATCAAGGGCAGGTCAATGCAGCTAGCTATCAGAGATTTTGGAGCACTTCATGCTTCCATCGGCTGAAATGCTTTATGGAGATGAAGATTTCATTTTTCAGCACGACCTGGCACCTGCTCACAGTGCCAAAACCACTGGTAAATGGTTTACTGACCATGGTATTACTGTGCTCAATTGGCCTGCCAACTCTCCTGACCTGAACCCCATAGAGAATCTGTGGATATTGTGAAGAGAAAGTTGAGAGACGCAAGACCCAACACTCTGGATGAGCTTAAGGCCGCTATCGAAGCATCCTGGGCCTCCATAACACCTCAGCAGTGTCACAGGCTGATTGCCTCCATGCCACGCCGCATTGAAGCAGTCATTTCTGCAAAAGGATTCCCGACCAAGTATTGAGTGCATAACTGAACTTTATTATTTGATGGTTTTTTTGTTTGTTTTTAAAAAACACTTATTTTATTGGATGGTTGAAATATGTTAATTTTTTGAGACAGGTTTTTTGGGTTATCAGGAGTTGTATGCCAAAATCATCAGTATTAAAACAATAAAAGACCTGACAAATTTCAGTTGGTGTGTAATGAATCTAAAATACAGTCATGGCCAAAAGTTTTGAGAATGACACAAATATTAATTTTTACAAAGTCTACTGCTTCACTTTTTCTAATGGCAATTTGCATAGACTCCAGAATGTTATAAAGAGTGATGAGCTTAACAGCAATTACTTGCAAAGTCAATATTTGGCTAGAAAATGAACTTTATCCCCCAAAACACATTTCAACATCATTGCAGCCCTGCCTTAAAAGGACCAGCTAACCTTTTTTCAGTGATTGCTCCATTAACACAGGTGTGGGTGTTGATGAGGACATGGCTGGAGATCAATCTGTCATGATTAAGTAAGAATGACACCACTGGACACTTTAAAAGGAGGCTGGTGCTTGGCATCATTGTTTCTCTTCTGTTAACCATGGTTATCTCTAAAGAAACACGTGCAGTCATCATTGCAATGCACAAAAATGGCCTAACAGGGAAGAGTATCGCAGCTAGAAAGATTGCACCTCAGTCAACAATCTATCGCATCATCAAGAACTTCAAGGAGAGAGGTTCCATTGTTGCCAAAAAGGCTTCAGGGCGCCCAAGAAAGACCAGCAAGCACCAGGACCGTCTCTTAAAAGTGTTTAGCTGCGGGATCGGGCTACCAGCAGTGCAGAGCTTGCTCAGGAATGGCAGCAGGCAGGTGTGAGTGCATCTGCATGCACTGTGAGGCGGAGACTCTTGGAGCAAGGCCTGGTCTCAAGGAGGACAGCAAAGAAGCCACTTCTCTCCAGAAAAAAAACATGGAAAGACTGATATTCTGCAAAAGGTACAGGCAGTGGACTGCTGAGGACTGGGGTAAAGTTATTATCTCTGATGAATCCCCTTTTCGATTGTTTGGGACATCAGGAAAACGCCTCATTCGGAGAAGACAAGGTGAGCGCTACCACCAGTCTTGTCTCATGCCAACTGTTAAGCATCCTGAAACCATTCATGTGTGGGGTTGCTTCTCAGCCAAGGGAATCGGCTCTCTCACAGTCTTGCCTAAAAACACAGCCATGAATAAAGAATGGTACCAGAATGTCCTCCAAGAGCAACTTCTCCCAACCCTCCAAGAGCAGTTTGGCGATCAACAATGCCTTTTCCAGCATGATGGAGCACCTTGCTATAAAGCAAAGGTGATAACTAAATGGCTCAGGGAACAAAACATAGAGATTTTGGGTCCATGGCCTGGAAACTCCCCAGATCTTAATCCCATTGAGAACTTGTGGTCAATCATCAAGAGACGGGTGGACAAACAAAAACCTAAAAATTCTGACAAAATGAAAGCATTGATTGTGCAAGAATGGACTGCTATCAGTCAGGATTTGGTCCAGAAGTTGATTGAGAGCATGCCAGGGAGAATTGCAGAGGTCCTGAAGAACAAGGGCCAACACTGCAAATATTGACTTGCTGCATTAACTCATTCTAACTGTCAATATAAGCTTTTGTTACTCATATGTTTGCAATTATTATATTTCTGTCTGTGATAAAAACATCTGTCAAACACACATAAAAACCAGAGGGCAGCAGATCATGTGAAAATATAATATTTGTGTCATTCTCAAAACTTTTGGCCATGACTGTATATGAAAGTTTAATTGTAATCATTACATTATGGAAAATAATGAAATTTAGCACTATATGCTAATTTTTTGAGAAGGACCTGTATATAAGGTTGGTATTTTATGTTTTTATTCATCACAATTGTTTATTTAGCTTGTTTTATGAATGGATAGTGAAATGTGAAATATATTTATATATATATTTAAAATAATATATATTTTTATCAATAGTTTTCTAAATGTTACTATACTAATTTTTGTTTTTGTTGTATCAGCAGTAAGAACATGGCATATCGATGTAAAAAGGACTTACTGTTGATGAAATACTAGTTTATCTTGAGGAATTAGATGACCAAGAAGTGGAAGTTTCTGATGTTGAAGTAGTGATTGTGCCCCCTGACCCTGATGAGGCAACTGATGAGGAAGATTTTCTGGAAAATGAGCTCCTTGCTCATGAATTGAATGATGTTGCAGGAACTTTGGAGAAATTGAAGAGGCTCCTGAGGTGGCATCAACTGAGAATTTACCATCCACCTCAGCAGGAACTTCAAGTACCAGTAGCAGAAAACGACCAAGGAATCAAACTTCAAAACCAGTTGTGAGCAAGAAAAAAAAATGCAACAGAAATATTACAATGTGCAGCAACTCCAAAATGGAAAAAATGTCAACCAACATATGATAGCAGTGCGGACCAGGATACGTCCGAAATAAGCAACATTTGTGACCTTTTAGAAAATAAAAATGAAGTTGAAGTATTTGAAGAGTTTTTTTCCCATGATGTTATGGATATTATTTTGACCCAAAGCATGCTATATGCAAACCAAAAAAATAAACCCTCCTTTTCCATCAGCGAGGAAGAATTACAAGTTTTCTTAGGCATATTATTACTGTCTGGATATCATTCTCTCCCCCAAGAGGACATGTACTGGGAACAAGCTCAAGATATGGGAGTTCCATTGGTGTACAAAGCAATGTCAAAGAACCGTTTTAGGGAAATTAAAAAATATATACACCTAAATGACAATTCTAAAATTGACAAGTCTGACAAGAAAGAATTCCTGAAATTTGGTGTATTCCACCAGGAACTTTCCTTAGATGAAATGATGGTCCGCTACTATGGCAAACACCCTACAAAAATGTACATGCGAGGTAAGCCAATAAAATTCGGCTACAAAATTTGGTGTCTGTGCAGTTCCAACGGCTACCTCTACAAATTTGTGCCATACTGTGGTAAGTCTGACAAAGAGGAAGGACCGTTGGGCTTGAGAGTAATTTCACAACTTACAAATGTAATTCCTAATTCCCAGTCATTCAGTTACAAGTTATTTTTTGACAATTTCTTAACAAGTATTGATGCTCTGGTGATGCTGAAAAACAAAAACATCCAAACTACTGGCACTATGAGAGAAAATCGCACAAAACAGTGTCCTCTTATGCCAGGCAAGGAGATTGAAAAACAAAAGGAAAGAGGATTTTGTGATTACCGGTTTGATAAAGCAAATAACATTCTTGTGGTGAAATGGAAGGATAATAAGGCTGTCACGTTTGGCACGAACTTCAGCACAATAAAGCCTTTGTCAACAGCTCGTAGGTACTCTCAAAAACAGAAAAAACCTGTCCAAATCTCAATGCCGCTGATGGTTCAGGAATATAATTCCCACATGGGGAAGTTGATTTATTGGACAAACAAATCTCCCTGTACCGTGTCAGAATCCGTTCCAAAAACTGGTGGTGGCCCCTTTTCACTCAAATGATAGACATTGCTGTTGTCAACACCTGGAGGGCATATCAAAAGGCAAATCCAGAAGAAAGTGTGCCACTGCTAAGTGTAAGGAGGAGGATTGCATTGGCCAAAAGAACACAATCAACCCCAAAGCGATGTGGACTTCAACGGAGTAAACTATTAGGTGGCCGAGTTAGTGATGACGTCAGATTTGATCCTGGTAATTATTTGATAGAGCTAATTGCTACACAAAGAAGGTGTGCTTTATGTAAGAAAAAAACAACCAGAATTTGCAAACGGTGTGATGTTCCCCTTCATGCTAAGTGTTTTGCTGTAATCCATTCCCCTGAGTTATTTGGAGAATTTTGTAATATAATATTTTGAAAAAAAGTGCATAAACATATTGTTTGCATAATAGTTTGTAAGCAAAAAATGCAAAAAAAATAAACTTGAATAAGTTCTATCTTTTCTAAGTTTTTGCTATCACTTTCTGCCAATGTCCCAAAATTGGGACGCCCTTTTCTGAGAAATCATTACTTGCCAAATCATTAAAAATCTGTCATTTAAAAAAAAAAAAATGAACATTACTAATTTGGCAAGTAATGGATTAAGAATGGTCACAGAGTTGTTCTAAAGCCACTCCTTTGTTATTTTAGCTGTGTGCTTAGGATCATTGTCTTGTTGGAAGGTGAACCTTCTGTCAAGTCTGAGGTCCAGGGCACTCTGGAAGAGGTTTTCATCCAGAATATCTCTGTACTAGGCCGCATTCATGTTTCCTTCAATTGCAACCAGTCGTCCTGTCCCTGCAGCTGAAAAACACCCCCATAGCATGATGCTTCCACCACGTTTCACTGTTGGGATTGTATTGGGCAGGTGATGAGCAGTGCCTGGTTTTCTCCACACATACCGCTTAGGATTATCACCAAAAAGTTCTATATTTGTCTCATCAGACCTTGAATCTTATTTCTCATAGTCTGGGAGTCCTTCATGTGTTTTTTTTTTTTTGCAAACTCTATGCGGGCTTTCATATGTCTGGCACTGAGGAGAGGCTTCCTTCGGGCCACTTTGCCATAAAGGCCTGACTGGGGGAGGGCTGCAGTGATAGTTGACTTTGTGGAACTTTTCCCCATCTCCCTACTGCGTCTGTGGAGCTCAGCCACAGTAATCTTGGGGTTCTTCTTTACCTTTCTCTCCAAGGCTCTTCTCCCGCGATTGCTCAGTTTTGTTGGACAGCCAGGTGTAGGAAGACTTCTGGTGGTCCCAAACTTCTTCTATTTAAGGATTATGGAGGCCACTCTGCTCTTAGGAACCTTGAGTACTGCAGAAATTCTTTTGTAACCTTGGCCAGATCTGTGCCTTGCCGTAATTCTGTCTCTGAGCTCCTTGGCCAGTTCCTTTGACCTCATGATTTTCATTTGTTCTGACATGCACTGTGAGCTGTGAGGTCTAATATAGACAGGTGTGTGCCTTTACAAATCAAGTCCTAGCAGTTTAATTAAACACAGCTGGACTCCAATGAAGGAGAACGATCTAAAGGAGGATCACAAGGAAATGGACAGCATGTGACTTAAATATGAGAGTCTGAGCAAAGGGTCTGAATACTTATGACCATGTGATAATTCAGTTTTTCTTTTCTAATAAATTGGAAAAAAGTAGAAATTTTTGCAGTCAAGATGGGGTGCAGAGTTTACATTAATGAGAAAAAAATGAACATTTTTTTAGTTTACCAAATGGCTGCAATGAAACAGAGTGAAAAATTTAAAGGGGTCTGAATACTTTCCGTACCCACTGTATTTGTGAATATTGCTGTTAAAAAAACACAATCTGTGGTTGTTCTTATGGTTTGAAAATGTAAAACTGGGAAATCTGAAGGGGTTCCTCTCCTCCAAAGGACCATCGTTCAGTGAAATTCGATTGGTCAAATAAATTGGATAGGTTCCTGAAATCACCTCCAACTTTTGTATACATCTGCCTTCTGTTATCTAGGGCAGATAGTTTCTTTAGATAAAGAAAGTGGGGTAGGATAATTTTATGTGCTTAGTGCTAGTCCATTATGGACTGTAGACTTGTCTGGTGTATACTTAGGATCGGCATATTTCTCACATTTATATAGGCGGTCACTCTTTGATCAATTCAAGAGTAGGCGTTATTTCGATAATAAGGGTAAGTGCACACAACTTCTTCTTTAGGTAAATTGAAAATTGCAGAACAACACAAACAAATAGAAAAATCCTAAATGGATATAATGGACTACAGACCCATAGTATCCCCAAACATTTTTCCTCTGTACACAATGGAGATTCTGCAGGGTTACAATTAACTATTCTCGAGTCTGTCCCTGGGACACTACCTAATCATTTCTGCTGTTTGGCTTACAAAGAATCCTTTTGGATTTTTAAAATGTAAACCCTTCTGCTGAAAGATCTGAATGAGTATTTATAACGTTGGTTAATTCTGTTGGAGTAATGCGCCCTGCAGCTTGTGCATTTCTACATAGTTTTTCCTTTTCACTGATGCTGTTGATTTATATTGATTATATAGTGTTCCTTATGTTTTATTTTTTTTTCAATCATGTTTTGTATTTATATATTTTATACCGTTCCATGCAATTCTATCTACATTATGTGCTACTAGACTGATTTGTAGTTTGATTAGTCATGTGACTGCTGACGTTTTGAACTTTGCACCTTAAAATGATTGTTAAATTATGGTTTATACCTGAAAAAGAAACCAGACCAGTTCTGAAATGTTTTTTTTTAAAGTAGTAAAACTACCTTTTTTTTCCACTATAAAAATGTTTCCTTATGTTTGGCGGCACCCACACACTTCCATCCTTTTTTCGTGTACACTATCTGCTTGTATGCTTTTCTGAAAACAGCATGGCTCCTTCCCTTACTCCCCAAACAAAAAAATTATTTTTTTTTAGCATCTTGAGCAAGTATTGGTATGCTACTAGTTTCACAGTTTGTACAAATTGTACTGATAATGACTTATTGTTTAATCATAATCATTCACCAGGTTTTTGCACGATCATCTGAAAATAGCATAATGTAGATGCAGAGACCCCAATTCCAGTGATGTATCACTTGCTGGTCTGCTTGTTTTATTTTTGATAACATCATTGAGCTGAGCTCTGTATCACCCTGCCCACACCACTGTGACCGATTTGTCTACACTACATAAGCCAGTAAGCTGCCAATATGTTGGGGCGGGGGTTATACACGGCTCATGAATATGGAGGAATAAATGGCAGCAGGTTTTCCAGTCCTCTAGTGATCATCTACTAATTAAAAGTATTTTTTTTTATCACAACTACAGCTAGCAGCCCAATAAGTGACACTACTGGAATCCGGGTCTCTATCTCTAAATTGTGCTGCTCTCAGATTAGCAAAACCAAAGAAATAAGCAGGAGACTTAAAGTAGTTTTCCCACGAACAAAGTACATGTTACTCGATGTTGGAATAATAATTTCCACAATTGGATGTGTATAAATAAAATGTTCCTGTGCTGAGAGAATCTTATAAATGTGTCCCTGCTGTGTACTGTGTAATGGCCGTGGCTGACCGTGCAGGGACATGGTCTGATCATACCACAGCTCCTAGGCAGAGGAGGAAGCAGAAGAGTATACAGATATTACAGCAGGGGATCACAGATGATTCTTTCTGTGAGATAAAACATTTCCCTGCCTGTTCTTAAAAATGATTTACCTCACAGAAAGAATCACCTGTTATCCCATGCTGTAATGTCTGTATACTCTGCTTCCCCCCCCCCCGCCCAGTATGGTATGATCAGACCATGTTCCTGCACGGTCAGACACAGCCATTACACAGTACACAGCAGGGGCACATTTATAAGATTATCTCAGCACAGAAACATTATTATACATATCCAATTTCTCCTGTTACCCTTATGAAAATGCAATATTTGGGCTAAAAGAATATTTGTGGGGAAATTTTATTTATGTTTACCAGAGGGTTCATTGTGCTTACCATACATCTAGATCAGTTCCCTGAGGGGTGTAGTTTTCAAAGTAGAGAAAAATGGAGGAAAGAAGTCAGTTCACCACATTATAGGAATACAGATGAGAAGTCCCGCATGGATGGCCCAAGCAGGCCCCGGAAGAAAAACTTTGAGCCCTAAAGTGAATCCAAATGGGAGGTGGGCCCTAAAAGAAAAAGTTTTTTAAAATGTTGGAAAAATGAAAAATCACTTTTCAACTTTTAAGGCTGGTTTCACACCAGCGTTTGACAGACCTGCGGCGGTCTGCGCAAGGCTGCCGCTAAGCTCCGCCCCTGGCTGCGCCTCCTCCCGATTGCTCTGCCTATGGGCGCATGACGCTGCATGCGACCTGCGCACCCTATCTTTAACATTGGGTTCGCAGGTCGTGCGTAGCTATGCATTTGCCGGCGCATGTGTCTGTTTGACGGTGCGCCGACCTGCGCCCAACGCACCGTGTTGCATTTTGGTGTGCTCAGCGCACCGTCAAGAGGACGCATGCACCAGAAAACGCAAAGCTGCGCAGGCCTGCGTACCCAATGCTAAAAATAGGGTACGCAGGTCGCATGCAGCGTCATGCGCCCATAGGCAGAGCAATCGGGAGGAGGCGCAGCCAGGGGTGTGGCCGGGGGCGGAGCTTAGCGGCAGCGGTGCGCTAACCAACCCAGGTCAGTGCAACGCTAGTGGGAAACTAGACTTACCCTTATAACTTCCTAACAAAAAAAAATGTTGGTTTCAAAATTGTGCTGATGTAAATTAGACCTGTGGGAAATGTTGCTTATTAAGTATTTTGTGTGACATATCTGTGTGATTTAAGGGCATGAAAATTCTAAGGTGGAAAACTGCGAAAATTTCGCAGAATTTCTGTTTTTTTCACAAATAAACTCAAGTTATACTGAATAAATGTTATCACTACCATGAAGTATAATGTCACGAAAAAAAACAATCTCAGAATTACTGGGATCCGTTGAAGTGTTCCAGAGTTATCTTATAAAATGACAGTGGTCAGAATTGTAAAAATTGTCCTGGTCATTAATGTGCAAACCACATTGGAGGATAAAGAGGTTAAGTTGGAATATATGCACTGTGTAAGGGCACATTCACACTGTAGCTGTTTTGCAGAAAAAAACAAACAAACTGAGCATACACCCTGTAGTAAGTAACTAGTACATATACAGTATATAACATAGGGTACTGAGTTACCACTATTTTGTTTTTAAAAAAAAAAAACATAAAAGTCTTCCCACTGCGACAAGGTGCATTCAGTCAGGACAGTCCTATTGTGTCTCCAGTATTAAAACCTTTTTCTGTCAGCTGCCCTTAATGTAGATAAGGACAGAGCTGGACCGGGTCCCAACTGTTTGGACACCTGCCCATGATGAGCTACAGTAGATAGAGGAAATGCCTAGCTCAGAAAGGCGGAGTTACACCCGTTTGTGCAGAGTACTAGTAACTGCTACTGAAGTAAAACTAAAAGCCTCAATAATCAACCTCCCATCTCCAAGACTTCTCATGTGCTGCGCCAATTCTTTGGAATGCACCACTCAGGACAATTCGATTAATTCCCAATACCCACACTTTCAAGCCTAGCCTATCACCTCACTATCTATCGCAGTTTGGGATTCATTAATTTTTCTTCAAATCATGACCTTGCAGCTCTGTTACACCCTATGCACTTATTAACCCTTTGTAACATGGCAAAAAGTTTTGAGAATGACACAAATATAATGTTTTACAAAACTCTATGCTTACATCTTTCTAATGGCAATTTGCATAACTCCAGAATGTTATAAAGAGTTTTAAACAGCAATTACTTGCAAAGTCAACTATTTGCTAAAGTGAATTTAAGTTCCCAAACACTTCACATCATGCAGCCCGCCTTAAAAGGACCAGCTAACCTCTTTTCAGTGATTGCTCCATTAACACAGGTGTGGGTGCTGATGAGACATGGCTGGAGATCAATCTGTCATGATTAGTAAGATGACACCATGGACACTTTAAAAGGAGGCTGGTGCTTAGCACATTGGTTTCTTCGGTTAACCTGGTATCTCTAATGAAACACGTGGCAGTCATCATTGCAATGCACAAAATGGCCTAACAGAAGAGTTCGCAGCTAGAAGATTGCACCTCAGTCAACACATCTATCGCAATCAAGACTTCAAGGAGGAGGTTCCATGTTTTGCCAAAATGCTCCAGGCACCCAGAAAGACCAGCAAGCGCCAGGACAATCTCTTAAAATGTTTCAGCTGCGGGATCGGGCACAGCAGTGCAGAGCTTGCTCAGTGTGGGGCAGGCAGGTTGGCATGCTGCTAACCAACCGTGAGGTGGAGACTTGGAGCAAAGGCTGTTCCAAGAGGGCAGCAAAAGAAAACTTCTCTCAGTATAAAAACATTGGACAGACTGTTTCTGCAAAAGGTACAGGCAGTGGCTGCTTAGGGACTGGGGTAAAGTTTATTTTCTCTGATGAATCCCTTTCGAATTTGTTTTGGGACATCAGAAAAACGCCTCATTCGGAGAATAACATGTAGCACTACCAGAAGTCTATGTCAAAGCAACTGTTAAGCATCCTGAAACCATTCATGTGGGGGTTTAATCAGCCAAGGAATTTCGCTCTCTCACAGTCTTGCCAAAAACACAGCCATGAATAAAGAATGGTACTATGATTGTACCATGAGCAGTTGGCGATCAAAAGCCTTTTCAGCTAGATGGAGCACCTGTGCCATAAAGCAAAGTGATAACTAAATGCTCAGGGACAAAACCATAAGTTTTTAGGATACCATGGCCTGAAACTCCCAGATCTAATTCATTCAGAACTTTTGGTCAATCATAAGAAACGGGTGGACAAACAAAAACCTAAAATTCTGACAATGAAAGGTCCCATGTTTGAAGAATGGACTGCTATCAGTCAGGATTTGGGTCCAGAATGATGAGAGCATGCCAGGGAGAATGCAGAGGTCCTGAAGAAAAGGTCAACACTGCAATATTGACTTGCTTCATTAACTCATTCCAACTGTCAATATAAGCTTTGTTACTCAATTGTTGCAATTATATCCTCTTTCGATAAACATCTGTCAAACACTATTAAACCATGGTCAACAGAGATCATGTGAAAATATAACTATTTGTGTCATTTCAAAACTTTTGGCCATGACTGTATGCACAGTTACTGGCTGGTGATCGGTTCTGCCACGTTATGTGAACACCCTACTTATATTGATGGCTGGTCCGTACAATACAAGCAATTGTTACCATCCACATTTGTGTCTTCCTTATTTCCTCATAGATTGTACTGTAGCTTGCCAGCAGGGCCCTCACTGCTCTTGGTATCGGTTGAGTTGTGTGTTACTCTATAATGTCTTTATATTACGGAGAGGACTTGTACAGGTAATAAAATGCTGCGGAATAAGTTGGCGCTATAAAAATGAAAAAATATCTACAGCAAAACGAAAGAAATGATCCGGAGCTCTCAAATTAGGTGGCCAAAACCTGGTGATAAATTGCTTCTAATAGCTTGATCTTCGGTGAGAAAACATGGTATAATATATTTACCTAGACATGACTGCAGTAAATAGTAATAAGAGTCTAGCAAAAAAAACAAGATCCACCAAGAAGCTGCCGACCTTCCCACTCCTGCCAGCCAGAATGTCAAGATGCTGGTAGACGGAGCTGGTTGCATAGTTACAAGGGCAATGAACTCTGCTGAAAGAAATATTACATCTTCCCTTCTTTATCTATTATCAAACGTACACAACAGATGAATCGGTGCATTAAAAAAAAAAATTAGGGGTCCAAAGACTTTGGTGCCAATTCATTAAAACTGGTGACTAGTAAACACTCCTGATGGAAATCTGCTGGAGTTTGATTTGCTATTTCATTAAGAAGTGTGTGCCTCTTAAAGTTAGTGAATTTTTCAGCTGCATGGTCCCAGGACAGAGCAGTATCCCAATTGAAACTACTATTTGGACCTAAAGATATGGTATCACAACAGAACGTAACACAATACATAATTAGTCCAAAGGACAATAATTTACCAATCTTTCACCACCCTATAAAAGTCAATTTTTTTTTTTAAATTGAAACAAGACATAGCAGGGTTTTTATATTTTTCACTAAAAATATCAATAAAAGTGAAGCTTTATAGGGTGGTGAAAGATTGGTAAATTGTCCTTTGGACCAATTATGTTTTGTGAGATGTTCCCCAGTAATGGACTGAAGTACACTTCTACTATAATTTCCACCACTTTTGCAGCGTAAATTATTATGAAAGTGTTGGCTGTGGTTTCTCCTGTTACTCATTCAGTATTTGCAATAGGAAAATCTGCTGCAAATACTGAAGTACTGGAAGAAAAAAATACATTTCTCACGCGTTTCTTCCACTCATTATTAGGCCGGGATCACACATGCGACGAAATCGTCCAATGCTCGCATGTGAAATCCCAGCTCTGGCGTTGGCACTCGGGAGTGGAGTGCACGGCTGCATGTATTTCTATGCAGTCGCTCGCTCCACTCCTGAGTACCGGCGCCAGAGCTGGGATTTCACATGCGAGCATCGGACGATTTCGTCGCATGTGTGATCCCGGCCTTATGGGCGAAATCTGCAGTGAAAACTTGGAAAGAAATGACATGCTGCAGATTAAAATCTGCTACTAGTCTGCAAGGAAAAATTAAGCAGCATGTGCATAAGATTAAAGGAATCTCCTTCACGTTACTGGTACTAGGAAATCCTTCAGGTTTTGTGACAAATCTGTGCTGAAAAACACGACAAAATCGCACTGTCTGCACATTCACTCATCCAGTTTTTCAAAAGATGGCACAACTAGTGGAAAAATCATGAAAAGTTGCTACATTTTTTGCATAAGTGCAAGAATGTCCAGCATTTGAAACAATTTTATGCCAAACTGGGCCCCAAATATATGTAGCGCTATTGCCGGTGTCCCTGCTTGTCCCCTTCATGCAGGGATGCTGACTTACTGCCTGGCCCTTGCCACACTCATGCTTCCTGCCTTGTGAGTGCGCTCCCTTGCTCTTAAAGGGGCAACACATGCATATAGTAAATGCCCTCATCTTGTAGCTGAGATACATTTAGTATAATTTATTGCACTTGCAAGATGGCTCCCACCATACAGCTGGGAGGTATCTTGAATAAAAGACTCCCTCTCCCCTAGGGAGTCGCCAAGCAACGTGTAGCGTCATTAGTGAGTAAAGTGTACTACTAGTGAGTTGTGAGTTCCCCTGGTCACGTTGCGACCATTGTCTTGAACCTCGTCCCGGTGTAGCCAGTTGTGTATCTGTAGTCCCTGGACTCGGAGTGGCCAGAGCTTGAGCCTTGTCCACGGTCCGTGTGATTCTAAACCCTGATCCAGTATTATAGACCGACATGTCTGAACAGAGCCCGAATCCGTGTCAGTAACTGTTCTGTAGAAGTGCCAGAACTTACAAGTCAGAATACAGACTTATCCCTAATAAGTGTCAGCATTCCTGACCCCTGGGGTCAGCACGAGAGGTACCTGGTAGCTACCTGCAGCCCAGTCTGTCTCCACTATCAGGCACTCCAGTGAACAGCAGGTAGCCACATAGCAACGTCCCATCCTGGGCAGATCTGGCCCTGTGGCACAGTGGCTCCACAAATCCACATGCCCCACTGTTGGGTGTAACAATATATAAGCAAATCACCCAATTTAGGGGAAAAAATGTGGTGGTAGTTGTTACTCACTTTTTGTAAGAAAATCTTTACTACTTATTGTGGGCAGAATTATAACCCAGAAGAAATAGTACATGTCAAGTGGAATATCTGAGACTTCAACCCATTCCTTGCCAAGGACCTCCTTGAAGGGAGGCACATTAGTAGCCTAGGAAGAAATAATGCTTATATCTCAGCCTAAAAAAGCCCTATTCACAGTGATTACATTAGAGAAGAATGTCTAAGGCCGGGATCACACATGCAAGAAACACGGACGAGTCTCGCATGTGAATTCCCGGCACTGGTGCCTGCACTCAGGAGTGGAGCGAGCGGCTGCATAGAAATACACGCAGCTGTACACTCCACTCCCAAATGCCGGCGGCAGTGCCGGGAATTCACATGCGAGACTCGTCCGTGTTTCTCGCTTGTGTGATCCCGGCCTAATACATTTTCAGATGGATTGAACAGATTTTTATCAATTAGAAAGGACTGTCACAATAACCAGTCAGTTTTGATATTTTATTGACGCAGGCTCTTGTGAATTTAGACGTTCGGTACATGTAAACACTTAACACCTTCGCCCTTTCATTCTCTCCGCCCATTGCCCGTGTATGGCAGGCAATCCCAGCATGTTTATTGGCTGTATAACAGCCGCGAAACATGTGGGATGGGGACTTGAGCACCCGTGATAATCGATCGAGTGGCGAGCACGCACGTTCATCACTAATTGACCCAACTGTGGTTGAACACCACCAGAAAAGAGGCCAGTCGTAGCTTCTGCTACGCTTAAAGCGATATTCCAATCTCCAAGATCCTATTTCAATGTGTAGTAGGTGTAGTAATAATATTATCAAATACCGCTAATTAGAAATGTAGCATAGTTTTGCTAATATTATTATTACACCTACTATATATTGAGACAGGATTTTGGAGATGGGAACACTTTATCTGTATTGGCGTGCACAGGATGCCGATACAGTTATACTCTGGGATAGGACATGGTATTCCTGCACTGCTCCTCTCCATTCTGTAGGCTGCATGTTGCTTTAGGCCTAGAGAATGGCAGGTCCAAGGCGCAGCAACATAATGATATCAATGCCTCAGAACGTCAGAGTCCCGGCTCGATGACATCAATGCGTCATGCTGTCTGGGACCTGCTGCTTTACTCGGCGGGGGATAGGCGAGTATATGTTTATTTTTCATTTTAATATTGTGTGAGGGTCAATTTCTGTGCGAGCTAGTAAGAGAGCTCTCGTACATACTGAGAGCTACTAATGCGGCCCTCAGTCCCCACTATGTATGACGGGGGCCTCATATATAGTGGGGGCTAGCATGTAGACTCATACATAGTAGTCTGCACTAAAGAGTTAGTGGGAGATATTAACCTCTTTCTGACCTTAGACATATCATACAACCCAGGTCAGTAAGCACCAGGCCGCAGGGATGTATGGATAAGTCTAAGTGTTTTTCCGCACACTGACTCTGGCACGGAGCGCTGTCCAAATCAGCGGACACCCGGCGGCAATCGCGCGCACAGAAGCAGTCCTGCACCACTTCTGGGACTGTAACCCCCTAAATGCTTTAATCGAACGTGATCGCAGCATTTCGGGAGCAGGCAGAGAGAAGAAAGCCCCTCTGCCCTTGGATCCGAGACCCTGCAACGTCATCGTGGGGACCCGGTCGTTGCCATCGTGACCCCATGTAGTCAGGGTCACCAGGCACTAGTAAGTTAGATCATGCTCCTGCATTATTATTGGTATTTTGGTGCCTCCAATAATCTATTTAATAGAATTTAAACTTATCTTAATGTGGGTTTATTATTCTAATTTTTGGTGATAACTTTGCAGTTTAACTCTTAAATCCTCTCCAATCTTGGGAACGGAGGATTTTTTATTTCTATTGTTCGCTGTTTGTTGCCTAGGTTGCCGGCCACCCTTCAGTTGGAGTGGCCAGTTATCTAAGCAAGGAGCGCTCGCTGCTAGAAGGCTCCATGCTTTATAACCTGCCAGTGCTGCACTAAAGCTGGCCGAATCACTGGATCCATCCTTCTTCAGTGCCCCAATGATTCTTCCATGCTGTATAGGCAAAGCTTCTTCTGCTAGCAGCACAAGAAAGCACTCGGTATGGCAAAAAAAACAAAACAAATGGAAACACAAGAAAAACAAGCAACTTTGATGTGTGCTGTTTTGAAGAATGTGGCTCAAAAAAATGGCACCGAGTATGAAAAGACATAAGCAAACCCCCACAAATTATGAATTACGGCCTGTTAGTTCTAGAAAGTCTCAAAAATGAAAGTATATTAATGCTTCGCATTGCGTTCAAAAGCTGATCTTCACATAAAGTCTTTATTGTGAATATTAGGTACAGTAGCAAAGTTCAAATCATCAGTTATGAACCAAAAAAAAGATTTGTGATACAAAACGGGATAAAAGAAAGTATCCAAAATATTAGACTCAGTAGTTACTACAAACATAGGTGCATGGTTCACAAATACATTTGAAAGCTAGCCAATCCTACTGTCTTCTAGCTGATTATTAAACATCAGCCTCTCCAAGCTATAGTCAAATGCACATACATGAACTACAAGGACAGACACGGTTGTCATATATAATATGGAAAATCCGATGAGAGAAAGGTTCTTCTGTTGTTACATTACTATTGTCTTCATTAACAAATGGAGTAAAATAACGCAAGACAGAAATAAGCGGCATATAGCAGTTGTGTGACCGTTAAGAGAAGTATAGTGCAGTTTAACAGCAATCAGCAGGATTAACCACCCAAATTATCTCTGTGCATGTAGAGCTTTCAAAGTCCAGAAATACCTTTATATGGCCAGTCCATTTCTCTGTTAGAGAGAAATCAGCATTTGAATTGGAGGCTGAATATCTATTTGTAGATCTGAAGCCTCTGTCAGTCCAGCTCTATTCCCCGCCCAGTACCGCATCCTCCCGCTTGTGTGATGGCTCCTTTGCCTGAAGTCACATAATAGAGGTTGTCAGTCAAACAGGAGGAGGCGCTGGGCGGGGAATAGAGCTGGAGTGACAGATGCTTCAGATCTACAGCCTCATTTACATATTAATTCAAATGCTGATTTCTTATTAATGGAGAAACAGACTAGCCATATAAAGGTCTTGCTGGACTTGTCTTTGAAAGAGCTACATGCACATATAAATATTTTGGGGTGTGAAATCCTGCTGACAGATTCCCTTTAAGGCAAATAACTTCAAAGACATTGTGACATGACGATACATTTAATACATTACACTTGGTTCATACAATATGAAATTTTGTCAAGTAAAAAAAAAAGAAAACTTATTTTTCACCCTTTACTTAGGCTACCTTCACACACCTTTGTGAATTTTACCATCAGTTAGAAACAGACCATTTTTTTCCTCAGGTGTCATCCCAGTTGCATCAGTTTTTTTTTTCACATTCGTTAATTTTTCAGTGCAGAGATGTGTTGTTCCCCAGCCAATAAAAAGGCCCTCTGGAAGGTCTTATTTTTTTTTTTTTATATTTATCAGAAAGCAACAGATCCGTAAGACATGGAAGCAAAGTTTCACAGATCCTCACTGCCTTGTGTAGTGGAGTCTAACCCCCAAACACAGATTAGAATAGCAACTAGAATGTAAAAAATACAGGGAGAAAAAAAAAAACACGTTACCAATATAATGAATAGGAAAAAAGGCTTGTGTGTGAAACTCATGGCATGACTAAAAAAATACATGGTTATTATGGAGAAAGTCTTAGACCTTGCTGTTTTTACTATTTTTTGTGGATTTCAGTTTGGTGATCTTTTTTTCAGATGCATTTTTAAACATTACAAATCATGTGATTTCTACGTCATGAATCCAAGATTCCTCGTAACATCACTTGACTTTGTAAATGTAAAAAAATGGCAGAAAATGGGAATGATGTGGTTTTGACCCAAAAAAGGGCACTATCACTGAAAAATACAAGTGAAAAAAAATGCCTTGCAATTACTGTGCTTTATAGTCTCGTTTCCTAGCAAGCACTTAGCCGCAGTATTTTTGGAACAAAATAGGTCACTTTAAATGCAGCATTTGTTTTTGTAAGTCTCTGTGTAAAGGCACCATTAAAGAAGTTTTTTTTATTGTAGTATATATACCGTAATTGTATTATATTTTTTATACTTTCAGCGGATACAAATCTATCCATGCGATGCGACGATCATAGAGGTGCCACTAAATAGTTATCAGCGCTGTCTTTTGATAAACCGTGTCCCGCTATGTTCACCACATTACCAGGACAGATTGTTGCCCTATAGAAGTACACATATATAATAATTGCAAGAAGGAATCCATGAAAATATTTTTCGGAATGTTCCAAATACTCCTATATTGGCAGAATTCCACTTGAACAGCCACATAATTGGTAACGATAAACTGGTGTAAACCGATCCTTGTATTCTAGAATATTACTTTATTCAGACAACAAATCGTTGTAGAAGCCCTAAATTTAGAGTAAAAACAGGGCGAGATCTCATCAGGATAACGCAGGGAACCTTTTACTATAAATCAACTTTGCGAAAAAACTTCCCTTTTCCTGCACTTCCCTGCTGGGATCTGATGCCATTTTTTTAAATTACATCTACAAATCCTACTAAAAAAAAAAAAAAAGTAAAAGAGTCATCTAAAGAATCCATTCGGAAAGTCTCACAAACCCGTATCTTCTGTACATGTTCCATTTCCTATTGAGAAAAGATTTCTAGAAATCCTGCTCCTGGGATCCCTTCCCATTTTAGTACAAGGGTGGAGCATGAAATGAGCAATCAACCTTAAAGTGTAATATTTCACGCTTGCTCTGTATGCCGTCATACATTTTATTGCTGACATGGCTTAAGTAGGAAAGTTCACGATTGTTTTTCTGGCATTTCATGCCTTGTCCAATCATCAAAGCCTCCCGTATAGTGATGAACACTAAAAAAAGAAAGAAAGGTTTAGTAAGAAATAGCACGAGGAACTGGCAAGTGCGATATATACTATAAAACACTTGTGCTCCAATTCATCAAAGTGTTTATGCCAGAAAACTGGAGAAAAACATGATGTTACTACTGACTGGAGTAACATTTCTGGAGTGGTGCACGCCACTGAAAAGATGCACGCCTCTTAATGAAATAGAAGCCTCTTACTCCTGTATGCCCCTCATTAACATGGATGTATGAAACACCAATGAATCAGGGCTTTGGTTATTTTTTATTTTTAATAAAGGTAATTTGAAAGCAGCTTAATGTAGGGACTGAGAGCCTGATTCCAGTGATGGGTCCCTTACTGGGCTGTTAACGGTCATTACGATATCACTGTTTTCTCTACTGTAGATCTTGCAGTGCTCAAAAGCTGCTAATCAGTGGTGTGGGGGGGTGTTGCTGTTTCAATAAAATCAGTGTTTTAGCAGCAGATTATCACTATAGGGCGAGTTGTGTCCTGCCTCCTAGTCAACTGCTCTGTCTAGCCCCCCCCACTGATTAGCAGTTTTCTGTCAATCTATAGTGTATACAGATAGTGCCAAATCAGTAGTGTGGGTGAGCTCGGCATTCTGAGCACTGCTAAATCTACAGTAGAGAAAACAGTGATTTTAGCAAAATGACAGCAAGCAGCCCAGTAAGTGACATTAGTTGGATAAGGGTCTTGGCCCCTACACCACACTGCTCTCGGATTGCATAGTAAAAAGCTATTGCCAAATTCCCTGTAAATTGCAAGAAACATAAGATGGGGTAAATTGAGAGAAACATAATGTGGGGGAGAGATTCTGATTCCAGTCATGTGTCACTTACTGCGCTGTATGCTGTCATTTTTATAAAGTCACTGTTTCATCTGCTGCAGATCCACAACAATAATATTGTGAGGTCATTTTTACCACACAACGTACACTGTATAAAGAATTCCCAGAATTACATTTTTTTCCACAGATTCTTCTCGCTTGGAATTTTTTTCCCGTTTTCCAGTACATTATGTGGTAAAAAGAATGGTGTCATTCAAAAGTACAACCCGTTCAGCAAAAAAACAAGCCCTCATATCTATGTGAACAGAAGAATAGAAAGAGTTATGGCTCTGGGAAGAAGGTGAGGAAAAAACGAAAATGCCAAAATGGTAATTGTCCCCCATTGTGAAGTGTTAAATGGCACAATTGTGCCACCTGAACCCTGCATTAGCACTCCAACCCTGAGGCATTACATGGGTGATCTGTCCGCACCAGCTATTAAACACTTTATAGCAACACTTAGGCTGTGGTTCCACGGTCCGGAACCACAGCGCATTTGACGGAGTGGAAATTCCGCTCCGTCCTAAGCCCCGCCCCCTTTTTGACGTGCGTTCTTTCCGGATGTGTTTCGGACACCTCCGGAACACATCCGGAAAGAACGCAGGGCTACATAGCCCTGTGTTAAATTCCGTTGCGGCGACGCAGCGTCGCCGCAATACGCTAGGACATGATGCGGTCTGAAAAGACGCGCCGCATGTCCGGATAGCAGGTCTTCCGCCTGCGTGTTGTTACGCATAGTGGAGACGGGATTTCTTGAAATCCCCTACACTATGCTGTAACATCTGGACGCTGCGTGTTTGGCGCTGCGCCAACGCACAGCGCCAAACACGCAGCATTTCCTGAAGGAATCCTGATCGTGGAAACTCACCCTTAGTTCCATCTGCTGAGGTGTTTTGTGGAATTTCACACAAAGCTTTTTTTTCCCTGAAGGGCTGCTTACCTATTGTAACCAAGGGAAGTTGCTACACCTAAAGCTTTTCCACTTCGAATACCAACAAGACAAGAAAAGACCAAGGTGTTGGATTTCTCTGGCAACTTCGTTTTATATGTCTTCTCAAAATCCTCTGGAGTCATTTGAAGTGCGGCCCCTAGATCTCCCACTAAACAAACAAAAATAGTTAAAGGTAATCATGACTATCAGCAAATAGATGACACAAGTAGTCCACAGGTTGGAAAAAGAAGCAACTTTGCAATTTACCTCTTATTAAAAATCTGTTCTGTTCTCAAGAACAGAGGAAATGTGACTTATAGTGCACATTGCCAAGGCTACTGACCACCCCTGCCAACTATCTGCAGCAAGAAGGGCAGTGCTTACAGATTCTTCAGTAGGGCCAGCTTTGGGGCCCCTGTGCTCTTCTGATGCTTCAGAAAAAAAACTGTCTGTGCTTATAGCGTCGAAGGGTGCACAACTCGGTGATGCAACCATGAACTGTCAATTAACAGAAATGCACCACCCTACAGCATGCAGGAATCCAGGAGGCTGGGGATCGGGATGCTCCTGAACACAGAACATGGGATATGCTCATATTAATATCACTTCTGTTCCTGGTGTAAAGATCTCAGCTTTTATTAGGTGAGATGAATCTGTGCTGCACTTTATGTCCATGCTCAGTAGTTTCCAGGGCTGTGGGGTCAGAGGTGAGATGAATCTGTGCTGCACTTTATGTACATGCTCAGTAGTGACCAGGGCTGTGGGGTCAGAGGTGAGATGAATCTGTGCTGCACTGTATGTACAGGCTCAGTAGTGACCAGTGCTGTGGAGTCGGAGGTGAGATGAATCTATGCGGCAGTTTTTGTACATGCTCAGTAGTGACCAGTGCTGTGGGGTCGGTAGGTGAGATGAATCTGTGCTGACTGTATGTACAGGCTCAGTAGTGACCAGTGCTGTGGGGTCGGAGGTGAGATGAATCTGTGCTGCACTTTATGTACATGCTCAGTAGTGAGGCATGCTGTGGGGTCGGAGGTGAGATGAATCTGTGCTGCACTTTATGTACATGCTCAGTAGTGACCAGTGCTGTGGGTCGGAGGTGAGATGAATCTGTGCTGCACTTTATGTACATGCTCAGTAGTGACCAGTGCTGTGGGTCAGAGGTGAGATGAATCTGTGCTGCACTTTATGTACATGCTCAGTAGTGACAGTGCTGTGAGGTCAGAGTGAGATGAATCTGTGCTGCACTTTATGTACATGCTCAGTAGTGAGCAGTGCTGTGGGGTCGGAGATGAGATGAATCTGTGCTGCAGTTTTGTACATGCTCAGTAGTGACCAGTGCTGTGGGGTCGGAGGTGAGATGAATCTGTGCTGCACTTATGTACATGCTCAGTAGTGAGCAGTGCTGTGGGTCAGAGGTGAGATGAATCTGTGCTGCACTTTTGTACATGCTCAGTAGTGACCAGTGCTGTGGGGTCGGAGAGGAGATGAACCTGTGCTGCACTTATGTACATGCTCAGTAGTGACCAGTGCTGTGGAGTCGGGGGTGAGATAATCTGTGCTGCAGTTTTGTACATGCTCAGTAGTGACCAGTGCTGTGGGGTCGGAGGTGAGATGAACTGTGCTGCACTTGTATGTACATGGCTCAGTAGTGACCAGTGCTGTGGGTCGGAGGTGAGATAATCTGTGCTGCACTTTATGTACATGCTCAGTAGTGACAAGTGCTGTGGGGTCGGAGGTGAGATGAATCTGTGCTGCACTTTATGTACATGCCAGTAGTGACAAGTGCTGTGGGTCGTAGGTGAGATGAATCTGGCTGCACTTTATGTACATGCTCAGTAGTTACCAGTGCTGTGGGGTCGGAGGGAGATGAATCTTGCTGCACTTTATGTACATGCTCAGTAGTGACCAGTGCTGTGGAGTCGTAGGTGAGATGAATCTGTGCTGCACTTTATGTACATGCTAGTAGTTGACCAGTGCTGTGGGTCGTAGGGAGATGAATCTGTGCTGCACTTTATGTACATGCTCAGTAGTGAGGCAGTGCTGTGGAGTCGGTAGCTGAGATGAATCTTGCTGTACTTTATGTACATGCTCAGTAGTGAGGCAGTGCTGTGGAGTCGGTAGTGAGATGAATCTGTGCTGTACTTTATGTACATGCTCAGTAGTGACCAGTGCTGTGGGTCGGAGTAGATGAATCTATGCTGTCACTTTATGTACATGCTCAGTAGTGAGGCAGTGCTGTGGGTCGGAGTGAGATGAATCTTGCTGCACTTTATGTACATGCTCAGTAGTGACCAGTGCTGTGGGGTCGGAGGGTAGATGAATCTTTGCTGCACTTTATGTACATGCTCAGTAGTGACAGTGCTGTGGAGTCGTAGGTGAGATGAATCTGTGCTGCACTTTATGTACATGCTCAGTAGTACCAGTGCTGTGGAGTCGTAGGGTGAGATGAATCTGTGCTGCACTTTATGTACATGCTCAGTAGTGAGCAGTGCTGTGGAGTCGTAGGCGAGATGAATCTGTGCTGTACTTTATGTACATGCTCAGTAGTGACAGTGCTGTGGAGTCGTAGTGAGATGAATCTATGCTGTACTTTATGTACATGCTCAGTAGTGAGCCCGTGCTGTGGGTCGGAGGTGAGATGAATCTGTGCTTCACTTTATGTACTGCTCAGTAGTGACCAGTGCTGTGGGTCGGAGTGAGATGAATCTTGCTGCACTTTATGTACATGCTCAGTAGTGACCAGTGCTGTGGGGTCGGAGGTGAGATGAATCTGTGCTGCACTTTATGTACTGCTCAGTAGTGACCAGTGCTGTGGGGTCGGAGGTGAGATGAATCTGTGCTGCACTTTATGTACATGCTCAGTAGTGACCAGTGCTGTGGGGTCGGAGGTGAGATGAATCTGTGCTGCACTTTATGTACATGCTCAGTAGTGACCAGTGATGTGGGTTTGGAGGTGAGATGAATCTGTGCTGCACTTTATGTACATTTACAGTAGTGACAAGTGCTGTGGGGTCGGAGGTGAGATGAATCTGTGCTGCACTTTATGTACATGCACAGTAGTGACAAATGATGTGGGTCGTAGGTGAGATGAATCTGTGCTGCACTTTATGTACATGCTCAGTAGTTACAAGTGCTGTGGGTCGGAGGGAGATGAATCTTTGCTGCACTTTATGTACATGCTCAGTAGTGACCAGTGCTGTGGAGTCGTAGGTGAGATGAATCTGTGCTGCACTTTATGTACATGCTCAGTAGTACCAGTGCTGTGGAGTCGTTGGGAGATGAATCTGTGCTGCACTTTATGTACATGCTCAGTAGTGAGCAGTGCTGTGGAGTCGGAGCAGAGATGAATCTTTGCTGTACTTTATGTACATGCTCAGTAGTGACCAGTGCTGTGGAGTCGTAGGTGAGATGAATCTGTGCTGCACTTTATGTACATGCTCAGTAGTGACCAGTGCTGTGGAGTCGTAGTGAGATGAATCTGTGCTGCACTGTATGTACAGCTCAGTAGTGACCAGTGCTGTGGGGTCGGAGGTGAGATGAATCTGTACTGCACTTTATGTACATGCTCAGTAGTGACCAGTGCTGTGGGTCGAGGTGAGATGAATCTGTGCTGCACTTATGTACATGCTCAGTAGTGACAAGTGCTGTGGGGTCGGAGGTGAGATGAATCTGTGCTGCACTTTAAGTACATGCTCAGTAGTGACAAGTGCTGTGGGGTCGAGGTGAGATGAATCTGTGCTGCACTTTATGTACATGCTCAGTAGTTACAGTGCTGTGGGGTCGGAGGGGAGATGAATCTTTGCTGCACTTTAGTACATGCTCAGTAGTGACAAGTGCTGTGGAGTCGTAGGTGAGAAGAATCTGTGCTGCACTTTATGTACATGCTCAGTAGTTGACCAGTGCTGTGGGGTGGAGGTGAGATGAATCTGTGCTGCACTTTATACATGCTCAGTAGTGACCAGTGCTGTGGAGTCGGTAGGTGAGATAGAATCTGTGCTGCACTTTATGTACATGCTCAGTAGTGAGGCAGTGCTGTGGGTCGGAGGTGAGATGATCTGTGCTGCACTTTATGTACATGCTCAGTAATGACCATGCTGTGGGTCGGAGGAGAGATGAATCTGTGCTGTACTTTATGTACAGCTCAGTAGTGACCAGTGCTGTGGGGTCAGAGGTGAGATGAATCTGTGCTGCACTTTATGTACATGTTCAGTAGTGAGGCAGTGCTGTGGGGTCGGAGGTGAGATGAATCTGTGCTGCACTTTATGTACATGCTCAGTAGTGACCAGTGCTGTGGGTTCGGAGGTGAGATGAATCTGTGCTGCACTTTATGTACATGCACAGTAGTGACAAGTGCTGTGGGGTCGGAGGTGAGATGAATCTGTGCTGCACTTTATGTACATGCACAGTTGTGACAGTGCTGTGGGTCGTAGGTGAGATGAATCTGTGCTGCACTTTATGTACATGCTCAGTAGTTACCAGTGCTGTGGGGTCGGAGGGAGATGAATTTTGCTGCACTTTATGTACATGCTCAGTAGTGACCAGTGCTGTGGAGTCGTAGGTGAGATGAATCTGTGCTGCACTTTATGTACATGCACAGTTAGTGACCAGTGCTGTGGAGTCGTGGTGAGATGAATCTGTGCTGCACTTTATGTACATGCTCAGTAGTGAGGCAGTGCTGTGGAGTCGGAGCAGAGATGAATCTATGCTGTACTTTATGTACATGCTCAGTAGTGACCAGTGCTGTGGAGTCGGAGGTGAGATGAATCTGTGCTGCACTTTATGTACATGCTCAGTAGTGACCAGTGCTGTGGAGTCGTAGGTGAGATGAATCTGTGCTGCACTGTATGTACAGGCTCAGTAGTGACCAGTGCTGTGGGTCGGAGGTGAGATGAATCTGTACTGCACTTTATGTACATGCTCAGTAGTGACCAGTGCTGTGGGTCGGAGGTGAGATGAATCTGTGCTGCACTTTATGTACATGCTCAGTAGTGACAAGTGCTGTGGGTCGGAGGTGAGATGAATCTGTGCTGCACTTAAGTACATGCTCAGTAGTGACAGTGCTGTGGAGTCGTAGGTGAGATGAATCTGTGCTGCACTTTATGTACATGCTCAGTAGTACCAGTGCTGTGGGGTCGGAGGGAGATGAATCTTGCTGCACTTTATGTACATGCTCAGTAGTGACCAGTGCTGTGGGTCGGAGGTGAGAAGAATCTGTGCTGCACTTTATGTACATGCTCAGTAGTGACCAGTGCTGTGGAGTCGTAGGTGAGATGAATCTGTGCTGCACTTTATGTACATGCTCAGTAGTGAGCAGTGCTGTGGAGTCGGAGCCGAGATGAATCTTGCTGACTTTATGTACATGCTCAGTAGTGACCAGTGCTGTGTGGTTGGAGGTGAGATGAATCTGTGCTGCACTTTATGTACATGCTCAGTAGTGACCAGTGCTGTGGAGTCGGAGGTGAGATGAATCTGTGCTGCACTGTATGTACAGGCTCAGTAGTGAGGCAGTGCTGTGGGTCGGAGGTGAGATGAATCTGTGCTGCACTTTATGTACATGCTCAGTAGTGAGGCAGTGCTGTGGGTCGGAGGTGAGATGAATCTGTGCTGCACTTTATGTACATGCTCAGTAATGACCATGCTGTGGGGTCGGAGGGAGATGAATCTGTGCTGTACTTTATGTACAGGCTCAGTAGTGACCAGTGCTGTGGGGTCAGAGGTGAGATGAATCTGTGCTGCACTTTATGTACATGCTCAGTAGTGAGGCAGTGCTGTGGGGTCGGAGGTGAGATGAATCTGTGCTGCACTTTATGTACATGCTCAGTAGTGACTAGTGCTGTGGGGTCGGAGGTGAGGTGAATCTGTGCTGCACTTTATGTACATGCTCAGTAGTGACCAGTACTGTGGGTCGGAATGAGATGAATCTGTGCTGCACTTTATGTACATGCTCAGTAGTGACCAGTACTGTGGGGTCGGAGGTGAGATGAATCTGTGCTGCACTTTATGTACATGCTCAGTAGTGAGCAGTGCTGTGGGGTCGGAGGTGAGATGAATCTGTGCTGCACTTTATGTACATGCTCAGTAGTGAGGCAGTGCTGTGGGGTCGGAGGTGAGATGAATCTGTGCTGCACTTTATGTACATGCTCAGTAGTGACAGTGCTGTGGGTCGGAGGTGAGATGAATCTGTGCTGCACTTTATGTACATGCTCAGTAGTGAGGCAGTGCTGTGGGTCGAGGCGAGATGAATCTGTGTTGCACTTTATGTACATGCTCAGTAGTGACCAGTGCTGTGGGTCGAGGGAGATGAATCTGTGCTGCACTTTATGTACATGCTCAGTAGTGACAGTCTGTGGAGTCGAGTGAGATGAATCTGTGTGCACTTTATGTACATGCTCAGTAGTGACCAGTGCTGTGGGGTCAGAGGGAGATGAATCTGTGCTGCACTTTATGTACATGCTCAGTAGTGACCAGTGCTGTGGGTCGGAGGAGAGATGAATCTGTGCTGACTTTATGTACATGCTCAGTAGTGACCAGTGCTGTGGGGTCAGAGGTGAGATGAATCTGTGCTGCACTTTATGTACAGGCTTCAGTAGTGACCAGTGCTGTGGGGTCAGAGGTGAGATGAATCTGTGCTGCACTTTATGTACATGCTCAGTAGTGAGCAGTGCTGTGGGGTCGGAGGTGAGATGAATCTGTGCTGCACTTTATGTACATGCTCAGTAGTGACCAGTGCTGTGGGGTCGGAGGGGAGATGAATCTGTGCTGCACTTTATGTACATGCTCAGTAGTGACCAGTGCTGTGGGGTCGGAGGAGATGAATCTGTGCTGCACTTTATGTACATGCTCAGTAGTGACCAGTGCTGTGGGTCGGAGGTGAGATGAATCTGTGCTGCACTTTATGTACATGCTCAGTAGTGTGCAGTGCTGTGGGGTCGGAGGTGAGATGAATCTGTGCTGCACTTTATGTACATGCTCAGTAGTGACAGTGCTGTGGGTCGGAGGGAGATGAATCTGTGCTGCACTTTATGTACATGCTCAGTAGTGACCAGTGCTGTGGGGTCGGAGTGAGATGAATCTGTGCTGCACTTTATGTACATGCTCAGTAGTGACCAGTGCTGTGGGGTCGGAGGTGAGATGAATCTGTGCTGCACTTTATGTACATGCTCAGTAGTGAGGCAGTGCTGTGGGTCGGAGGGAGATGAATCTGTGCTGCACTTTATGTACATGCTCAGTAGTGACCAGTGCTGTGTGGGTCGGAGGTGAGATGAATCTGTGCTGCACTTTATGTACATGCTCAGTAGTGACCAGTGCTGTGGGTCGGAGGTGAGATGAATCTGTGCTGCACTTTATGTACATGCTCAGTAGTGACCAGTGCTGTGGGGTCGGAGGGGAGATGAATCTGTGCTGCACTTTATGTACATGCTCAGTAGTGACCAGTGCTGTGGGGTCGGAGAGGAGATGAATCTGTGCTGCACTTTATGTACATGCTCAGTAGTGACCAGTGCTGTGGGGTCGGAGGGGAGATGAATCTGTGCTGCACTTTATGTACATGCTCAGTAGTGACCAGTGCTGTGGGGTTGGAGGGGAGATGAATCTGTGCTGCAGTTTATGTACATGCTCAGTAGTGACCAGTGCTGTGGGGTCGGAGGGGAGCTGAATCTGTGCTGCACTTTATGTACATGCTCAGTAGTGACCAGTGCTGTGGGGTTGGAGGTGAGATGAATCTGTGTTGCACTTTATGTACATGCTCAGTAGTGACAGGTGCTGTGGGGTCGAGGTCAGGTAAATTGAGGAGTCGAAGGTTTGGCTTACTGACTCCACAGCCCCGCTCAGCACTACTACAGCATACAGTGAACAGAACTGCGCTGGTCCAGCTCCAAACACAGTTTATATCCAGCAGCCATCAAGGCTGAAGAAAGCTGATCGTAGGATTGCTGTGTGCTGAACCTTCGCTATTAGGATATGAATAGTTGGCTAATATCAGCACGTTCAGTTTTAAGTGTGCCCTAACAACACATTTCTTTACACAGGCCTATTGCCTCACCTCACTATTATAACTATTCCTTCTATGTCCTTCAGAATCTGGTCCTTTGTAGCATCTGCTCACACATCATCCATGCACCAATTAGCCCTCTGTGTAGTAGTACACACGCAGGCTGGTGACCGGTTCATGCCGCGTTATGTGAATACTCCATTTATTATACTGATGGCCGCACTGTACAATACAGCACAGTTTACCATATAGGTTTTGTGTCCTCCCTTATTTCCTCATAGATTGTGGCTTGCCAGCAGGACCCTCACACCTATTATCTGAGTTATGTCTGTTATATCTTTACAGAGGGGACTAGTAGAGACAATAATGTAAAGTGCTGCGGAATATGTTGGTGCTATAGAAATACAAATTATTATTATTTATGCTAAGGTCAACCATTTTAATTAAAAGTGGCAGAATGTGCAGATACTGGATGACCATGTAATGAGCTTCCCGACTCATCCCCGACAGCGGCCCTCTCCTCCCTGAAAAGATGTGAATAGTCAGCTGAGATGAAAGATCATGTATATGGAAGGAGAGAGATACTTATCTAAAGTCAGATTTAAGGACACATTTATTTTGGTACCATCTCTTTCAAATATATATATTATTTTTTTTTTATGTCGCCACATAAGGGTGCGTTTGTTGCTGAATTCTTTTTCTTTCAATGGTACCATAAAATACATTTCTCCTTCTGACAACCGTGGATCATTAGGGCTCCTGTGTCATTTTTGGTGCTTGGCGTCAATGACACTGTGCCAGCACTGTAGATGTAAGCAACATTGCTCAAAGGACTTCACATTGGGTACACAACAGTGTCCTGTGCGTCCTCCATAGAGACTGTTTAGACACACAGCACATCCTCACCATCATGGTGGCTGGGATTCCTCCACAAAAACCGATAAAGAATTTGCTTTCCTTCTCCACATACATCTTTCTGCACAACCATATTAAATGTGAAGATCATGGAACTCAAAAGTAACTGTAGCAAAATGTCCTACAGATTAAATGACCGTACTTACATGGGATGTTGATTGATCCCTTAATAACGCCATATTCTTTAATTTCCCATGGCTCCCGAACATCTATGTGTACAACGCCATCCTTTTTCAGCAAGTTTTTCAGTTCTTCATAGTTGATGTTTGTTCCAGAGCTGACAGAAAAGCTGCGGACAGCAAGCCATCGTGGACTCCAGGCTGTGACGTAGGACACAAAATAAAGAGCAGAAATTAATATATACCATGATCTAGAAGGAAAACGTACACTTTCGTTGCTTGGAATCGTTTATCTGACATTGGGTACCTCAGACTATTATCAGTGACCATGCAATGGCCTGCACATGGGCCAATGTAAGTCAAGACGTGGTGAAGGGTAGAGAGGCCTACAGGGATGTTACCCTGAGCACGAAAATCTACAGGGGCACAATATTACGCTCCCCGCCCCCAGTGGAGTGGCACAGAGGCTCAGAGAGTGCCTGCTCAATGCTCGGCAACTTGATGAGTAAAGCTGCCAAAGGCTGGTTTGACATTTCGCTTGGTGCCACAAGTTCCTATACTGCGAACCTGTGGTAAAGTGCCAGAAGTCTCAGGTCCTGCCTCTGAAGAGTGCAGTAGACGAGATGAGATGCTCATCAGCTGCAGCGATCTCCATAGGCAGCGATCCATATGCAAGATGAAGTGAACTGTGTCTTCTCGATCACTGTCTGTGCATAGTGCAGCAAGCCAAGCTGATCTTGAGTGCTGCGCTCTGCATAGGCAGTGATTGAGATGACAAGAGCATGCACCGTTCTCTCTCACAGCTCTCTGCCTCGTCTCTCTTGTAGTTCTGTGAGAAGAGAGTAAGACATGTGGTGGAGTGGAGGGAGCTCTCCCAAATATATAAAATTGTTCCCTGTAAAAAACAAACAAAAAAAACGAAAACATTAACATTATAATACAGTTTTTTCTAACCCTATCTAGGGTTAGAATATAAATTTTTTACTTTGCTGTTGAATTTCTGTAGAAAGCAGAAATAACTAGAGGGTAACAGGGCGTACATCAGTATTTCCTTCAGATACAGAGCATGCGTTCCGGGGATGAAGGGTTCTATATTGTATAGATGGAAGGGACTCGGGAGTGCCAGCAATGCAGAGTACTGGGCTAGCCTCGGGGGTGGCAGCCCACAATACACCACGTGGTGGTAGTGCACATGACTGCAGACTGCACTAGTCTTGGCCATCTTGCGGATGTGATTGGCTCAGAAACTATTACATAGCCTAGGAGGTACCAAATGTACTTATTGAAAGTGAAAAATATAATATGGAAGCAGTTATAGCTGCACTTCTCAAATGTGGCAGTAAAAAAAACCCTTGGTGGAAGTTCTGAGTTGTGGGGAGATGTCGCTGCATGTTGGTCATACAGTTACGGAGATAATTATATAATGCCCAGCGAGTGTACACAGGTCCTAATCCAATAGGACATGCACAATTTTACTGGGTGTCGATAGATTACCTCCGCGAATAACACCCAGCAAGCAGCGGTGTCTTGCCAACCCATATGGGAATCAGATAGCAGCCTCAACAAGTGTTCATCCAGGGCCAAGTCGCAGAATGAGGCTCCAAAGGTTCCATTGTACAAGAAACCTCAGGATCACACAGACCCCAGTGTCGGCTGGAGAGTCGAAAAGGACAAAAGCGGCACTTGACACGGAGGAGACAGCGACCGTGACACATACAGGTTTAGCTCACTTATTATTGGGAGTGCTTCTGTTTGGCATAAATCACAGCAGGACAACTTTTTAAGCATGATACTTCCCAATGATAGCGAAGAGCAGGAGAGCAATGTGTCACGTTACACGGTAATGTACAATTTTGCACAGTGACTTGTTAAGTAGGTTAAAGATGCTCCTAACACAAGTGTGCTTGTTCCGCACTTTTTTTTTTTATAACTAATTTTAGGAAGCGTTGTGTGAAGCTTAGTGAGGGTTAATAGAACATCATCAGCAAATAACGATAGCTTATATAGATTATTTTTTACTTCCACTCCTGAAAGGTTAGAGTTTTGTTGAATCATTGCCACCAAACACTCGATACACATTAGTTAGAGCAGGGGGAGAGGGGACACCACTGACGTTACATAGAGCAGGGGGAGAGGGGACACCACTGACGCTACATAGAGCAGGGGGAGAGGGGACACCCCTGACGTTACATAGAGCAGGGGGAGACGGGACACCCCTGACGTTACATAGAGCAGGGGGAGAGGGGACACCCCTGACGTTACATAGAGCAGGGGAAGAGGGGACACCCCTGACGTTACATAGAGCAGGGGGAGAGGGGACGCCCCTGACGTTACATAGATCAGGGGGAGAGGGGACGCCCCTGACGTTACATAGAGAAGGGGGGAGAGGGACGCCCCTGACGTTACATAGAGCAGGGGGAGACGGGACGCCCCTGACGTTACATAGAGCAGGGGGAGAGGGGACGCCCCTGACGTTACATAGAGCAGGGGGAGAGGGGACGCCCCTGACGTTACATAGAGCAGGGGGAGAGGGGACGCCCCTGACGTTACATAGAGCAGGGGGAGACGGGACACCCCTGACGTTACATAGAGCAGGGGGAGAGGGGACACCCTGACGTTACATAGAGCAGGGGAAGAGGGGACACCCCTGACGTTACATAGAGCAGGGGGAGAGGGGACGCCCCTGACGTTACATAGATCAGGGGGAGAGGGGACACCACTGACGTTACATAGAGCAGGGGGAGAGGGGACACCACTGACGTTACATAGAGCAGGGGGAGACGGGACACCCCCGACGTTACATAGAGCAGGGGAGACGGGACACCCCCGACGTTACATAGAGCAGGGGGAGACGGGACACCCCCGACGTTACATAGAGCAGGGGGAGACGGGACACCCTCGACGTTACATAGAGCAGGGGGAGACGGGACACCCCTGACGTTACATAGAGCAGGGGGAGACGGGACAACCCTGACGTTACATAGAGCAGGGGGAGACGGGACACCCCTGACGTTACATAGAGCAGGGGGAGAAGGGACACCCCTGACGCTACATAGAGCAGGGGGAGAGGGGAAACCCCTGATGTTACATAGAGCAGGGGGAGAAGGGACACCCCTGACGCTACATAGAGCAAGGGGAGACGGGACACCCATGACGGTACATAGAGCAGGGGGAGAGGGGACACCCCTGACGCTACATAGAGCAGGGGGAGAGGGGACACCACTGACGTTACACAGAGCAGGGGGAGAGGGGACACCACTGACGTTACATAGAGCAGGGGGAGAGGGGACATCACTGACGTTACATAGAGCAGGGGGAGACGGGACACCCCTGACGTTACATAGAGCAGGGGGATAGGGGACACCCCTGACGCTACATAGAGCAGGGGGAGAGGGGACCCCCCTCACGCTACATAAAGCAGAGGGAGAGGAGACACCCCTGACGTTACATAGAGCAGGGGGAGAGGGGACACCCTGACGTTACATAGAGCAGGGGGAGAGGGGACACCCCTGACGTTACATAGAGCAGAGGAAGAGGGGACACCCCTAACATTACATAGAGCAGGGGGAGACGGGACACCCCTGAAGTTACATAGAGCAGGGGAGAGGGGACACCCCTGACGTTACATAGAGCAGAGGGAGAGGGGACACCCCTAATGTTACATAGAGCAGGGGGAGACGGGACACCCCCGACGTTACATAGAGCAGGGGGAGAGGGGACACCCACGACGTTACATAGAGCAGTGGGAGAGGAGACACCACTGACGTTACATAGAGCAGGGGAGAGGGGACACCCTTGACGTGTACCGTTCGAGATGTTCCACACCTTTTTAAACCTATGAGCAGTCTAGAACATGCTACTTTAAAGCAAAAATGCATTCATAGATCAGTCAAACTTCACATCAAGGGGTTTAAACGTTTTGGTGTACATACAGTTAGGTCCATAAATATTTGGACAGAGACAACATTTATCTAATTTTGGTTCTAGACATTACCACAATGAATTTGAAACAAAACAAATCAGATGCAGTTGAAGTTCAGACTTTCAGCTTTCATTTTAGGGTATCCACATTAAAATTGGATGAAGGGTTTAGGAGTTTCAGCTCCTTAACACGTGCCACCCTGTTTTTAAAGGGACCAAAAGTAATTGGACAAATGACTCCAAGGCTATTTCATGGACAGGTGTGGGCAATCCCTTTGTTATGTCATTCTCAATTAAGCAGATGAAAGGGCCGGAGTTGATTTGAGGTGTGGTGTTTGCATTTGGAAGGTTTTGCTGTGAAGGAAACATGCGGTCACAGGAGCTCTCCATGCAGGTGAAACAAGCCATCCTTAAGCTGCAAGAACAGAAAAAAACCCATCCAAGAAATTGCTACAACATTAGAAGTGGCAAAATCTACAATTTGGTACATCCTGAGAAAGAAAGAAAGCACTGGTGAACTCATCAATCCAAAAAGACCTGGGAGCCCACGGAAGACAACAGTGGTGGATGATCGCCGCATACTTTCTTTGGTGAAGAAGAACCCGTTCACAACATCAACTGAAGTCCAGAACACTCTCAGTGAAGTAGGTGTATCTGTCTCTAAGTCAACAGTAAAGAGAAGACTCCATGAAAGTAAATACAAAGGGTTCACATCTAGATGCAAACCATTCATCAATTCCAAAAATAGACAGGCCAGAGTTAAATTTGCTGAAAAACACCTCCAGAAGCCAGCTCAGTTCTGGAAAAGTATTCTATGGACAGATGAGACAAAGATCAACCTGTACCAGAATGATGGGAAGCCAAAAGTTTGGAGAAGAAAGGGAACGGCACATGATCCAAGGCACACCACATCCTCTGTAAAACATGGTGGAGGCAACGTGATGGCATGGGCATGCATGGCTTTCAATGGCACTGGGTCACTTGTGTTTATTGATGACATAACAGCAGACAAGAGTAGCCGGATGAATTCTGAAGTGTACCGGGATATACTTTCAGCCCAGATTCAGCCAAATGCTGCAAACTTGATTGGACGGCGCTTCATAGTACAGATGGATAATGACCCCAAGCATACAGCCAAAGCTACACAGGAGTTCATGAGTGCAAAAAAGTGGAACATTCTTCAATGGCCAAGTCAATCACCAGATCTTAACCCAATTGAGCATGCATTTCACTTGCTGAAATCCAGACTTAAGAGGGAAAGACCCACAAACAAGCAAGACCTGAAGGCTGCGGCTGTAAAGGCCTGGCAAAGCATTAAGAAGGAGGAAACCCAGCGTTTGGTGATGTCCATGGGTTCCAGACTTAAGGCAGTGATTGCCTCCAAAGGATTCGCCACAAAATTTTGAAAATAAAAATATTTTGTTTGGGTTATGTTTATTTGTCCAATTACTTTTGACCTCCTAAAATGTGGAGTGTTTGTAAAGAAATGTGTACAATTCCTACATTTTCTAACACATATTTTTGTTCAACCCTTCAAATTAAACGTTACAATCTGCACTTGAATTCTGTTGTAGAGGTTTCATTTCAAATCCAATGTGGTGGCATGCAGAGCCCAACTCGCGAAAATTGTGTCACTGTCCAAATATTTCTGGCCCTGACTGTACTAACAAATGTACAAAGGAAAAATAGTTCTTCCAACTTCTGGAATAATCCTTTTCAAACAACACTGATCTGTAGAGAACATAGGTGCCACCCAGTTGTGGACCTTCAGCTCAAAATGTCATAAAAGAAAGGAGGACACGGCACATCCATACTTCTTAAAAAGCAATTGTTCTTTATTGGAAATCCATATTAAAAGAGTAAAAGCTTATGATCCACATGATAAAATGACTGACAACTTTTTGGCGTCTCTGGGCCTTTATGTGCCACATCCTCCATTCTGTTATGATGTACTGCGGAATGGTGTAATAAATACATTAGGCTTATGCATTTATGCCAATAAAACATTGCAATTTGCACAAAATTATGAACACAAGCACAATCATAAATGTCTTCCAGTTTTTCTCAACAGTTTACACGTTATACATAATTGGGGGCACACGGAGCCCATACATTTCTTCATGTGAAATTTCTGGAATCCATGAGATATAAGCCATGAACATGAAACCATCAGTAGAGAAAAATCCTGGAGGTCCATGGGAATTAAAACGGGCTTTCTGGGTGTTGGCAAAGAGGTGCCGGTGGGGGGGGGGGCCTTTCTGGGCTGTGGCAAAGAGGAGCCGGCGTGGGGCTTTCCGGGTGGTGGAAAAGAGGAGCTGGCGCAGGGGCTTTCTGGGCAATTGGTAAGATGTGTCAATGCGGGGCGCTTTCCTTCCGGTGGCAAATAGAAGCCGGAGCGGGGGCTTTCCGTCCGGTGGCAAAGAGGAGCCGATACGGGGGCTTTCTGTCCGGTTGCAAAGAGGAGCTGGCGAGGGGGCTTTCCGTCCGGTGGCAAAGAGGAGCCGGCGCGGGGGCTTTCCGTCTGGTGGTAAAGAGGAGCCGGCACAGGGGCTTTCCGTCCCGTGGCAAAGAGGAGCCGGCGCGGGGGCTTTCCGTCCCGTGGCAAAGAGGAGCCGACGCCGGGGCTTTCCGTCCCGTGGCAAAGAGGAGCCGACGCCGGGGCTTTCCGTCCCGTGGCAAAGAGGAGCCGGCGTGGGAACTTTCCGTCCCGTGGCAAAGAGGACCTGGCTTTCCGGGCAATTGGTAAGATGTGCAGGCACGAGGGGCTTTCTGGGCGATGGGTAAGATGTGCAGGCACGGGGGGCTTTCTGGGCGGTGGGTAAGATGTGCAGGCACGGGGGCTTTCTGGGCGGTGGGTAAGATGTGCAGGCACGGCGGCTTTCTGGGTGATGGTAAGATGTGCAGGCACGGGGGCTTTCTGGGCAGTGGGTAAAATGTGCGGGCATGGGGCTTTCTGGGCGATGGTAAGATGTGCAGGCACGGGGGCTTTCTGGGCAGTGGGTAAGATGTGCGGGCACGGGGGCTTTCTGGGCGGTGGGTAAGTAGTGCAGGCACAGGGGCTTTCTGGGCAGTGGGTAAGATGTGCAGGCACGGCGGCTTTCTGGGTGATGGGTAAGATGTGCAGGCACGGGGCTTTCTGGGCAGTGGGTAAGATGTGCGGGCACGGGGCTTTCTGGGCGGTGGGTAAGTAGTGCGGGCACAGGGGCTTTCTGGGCGGTGGGTAAGAGGTGCGGGCACGGGTCTTTCTGGGCGGTGGTTAAGATGTGCAGGCACTGGGGGCTTTCTGGGCGGTGGGTAAGATGTGCAGGCACGGGGGCTTTCTGGGTGGTGGGTAAGATGTGCAGGCACGGGGGGCTTTCTGGGCGGTGGGTAATATGTGCAGACACGGGGGCTTTCTGGGCGGTGGGTAAGATGTGGAGGCACGGGGGGCTTTCTGGGCGGTGGGTAATATGTGCAGACACGGGGGGCTTTCTGGGCGGTGGGTAAGATGTGCAGGCACGGGGGGCTTTCTGGCGGTGGGTAAGATGTGCAGGCACGGGGGTCTTTCTGGGGTTTGGGTAAGATGTGGAGGCACGGAGGCATTCTGGGCGGTGGGTAAGATGTGCAGGCACGGGGCTTTCTGGGCGGTGGTAAGATGTGCAGGCACGGGGGCTTTCTGGGCGGTGGGTAAGATGTGCAGGCACGGGGGGCTTTCTGGGCGGTGGGTAAGATGTGCAGGCACGGGAGTCTTTCTGGGGGTGGGTAAGATGTGGAGGCACGGGGGCTTTCTGGGCGGTGGGTAAGATGTGCAGGCACAGGGGCTTTTTGGGCGGTGGGTAAGATTTGCAGGCACAGGGGCTTTCTGGGCGATGGTAAGATGTGCAGGCACGGGGGCTTTCTGGGCGGTGGGTAAGATGTGAAAGCACGGGGTCTTTCTGGGCGGTGGGTAAGATGTGCGGGCACAGGGTTTTTCTGGGCGGTGGGTAAGAAGTGCGGGCACGGGGTCTTTCTGGGCGGTGGGTAAGATGTGGAGGCACGGGGGCTTTCTGGGCGGTGGGTAAGAAGTGCGGGCACGGGGTCTTTCTGGGGGGGTGAGTAAGATGTGGAGGCACGGGGGCTTTCTGGACGGTGGGTAAGATGTGCAGGCACGGGGGCTTTCTGGCGGTGGGTAAGATGTGCAGGCACGGGGGCTTTCTGGGCGGTGGGTAAGATGTGCAGGCACGGGGGCTTTCTGGGCGGTGGGTAAGATGTGGAGGCACGGGGGCTTTCTGGGCGGTGGGTAAGATGTGCAGGCACGGGGGCTTTCTGGGCGGTGGGTAAGATGTGCAGGCACGGGGCTTTCTGGGCGGTGGGTAAGATGTGCAGGCACGGGGGCTTTCTGGGCGGTGGTAAGATGTGCAGGCACGGGGCTTTCTGGGCGGTGGGTAAGATGTGCAGGCACGGGGGCTTTCTGGGCGGTGGGTAAGATGTGCAGGCACGGGGGCTTTCTGGGCGGTGGGTAAGATGTGGAGGCACGGGGGCTTTCTGGGCGGTGGGTAAGATGTGCAGGCACGGGGGGCTTTCTGGGCGGTGGGTAAGATGTGCAGGCACGGGGGGCTTTCTGGGCGGTGGGTAAGATGTGCAGGCACGGGGGGCTTTCTGGGCGGTGGGTAAGATGTGCAGGCACGGGGGGCTTTCTGGGCGGTGGGTAAGATGTGCAGGCACGGGGGCTTTCTGGGCGGTGGGTAAGATGTGCAGGCACGGGGGGCTTTCTGGGCGGTGGGTAAGGTGTGCAGGCACAGGGGCTTTCTGGGCGGTGGGTAAGATGTGCAGGCACGGGGCTTTCTGGGCGGTGGGTAAGATGTGCAGGCACGGGGGCTTTCTGGGCGGTGGGTAAGATGTGCAGGCACGGGGGGCTTTCTGGGCGGTGGGTAAGGTGTGCAGGCACGGGGGGCTTTCTGGGCGGTGGGTAAGATGTGGAGGCACGGGGGCTTTCTGGGCGGTGGGTAAGATGTGTAGGCACGGGGCTTTCTGGGCAGTGGGTAAGATGTGCAGGCACGGGGGGCTTTCTGGGCGGTGGGTAAGATGTGCAGGCACGGGGGGCTTTCTGGACGGTGGGTAAGATGTGCGGGCAAGGGGGCTTCGTGCTCAATACTAAGCGAAGCACTGGGACTGGCACATACTAGTAGAAGTGACACATGAGCTCTCACCCTGGCGAGCTGCTGCTGCCCTCTGCACGGTGCCAGCTCTGCTCACAGCACTCACTGCCACACACAAGCGCCCGAGCCAAGCAGACATGGTGCCGGTCACTGGTGTCACCTCCACCGGGCGGAAACGTCCTGCTGCAGAGGGAGGGGAGCGCCCCGGAAATTCCTGTACGCCGTCACGTTACCCACAGCACTAGACTGTAATAGCGCAGCACCGGCCCCGCTGCACAGTGACTTGTTACAGGGGACGCCTGTCCGTACCGAGCACTGCTATTATTGTCACCGGCGAGGAAATGTCAATGCTAAATCCATCAGCTCCAGTGTGAGGCGGCGGCGGCTCCTCCCGGCTTCCGTAGCGGTGTTATTGCTGCAGTGTGGACGCTTCCTCAGGAGGACACGTGGGTGACGGACCGCTGTGCTGTGAGTAGGCGTCATACCCACTCACCTGCTGCTAGTTCTGGAGGGTGGAGACCCCAGAGGTTATGGGGGCGCAGGGAATGCCATGTAATGGCTGCTCATGGACTGATGCCCATAGGCTGCAGCCTGTGTATGAGCAGAGCTGTAACCACAGGGGGACTGTACATTGCCTCAGATTTTGTCTTCTGTGCTGTAGTTTTGCCAGTTAACCCTTTAGGCCCCTTATCCTCTATATCCGTGCCCACCCATTCCTGGCCACTTAGTGTCACCGTGGGCAGAAGGTGAATGTGTGCCCACGACCGCTCTTAAATACATCCGGAGACGCTGACGCTTATTTTTCCCAAATCCTTTTTTTTTTTTTTTTGCATCTTTCAGTTGTAATTTTGCGGCTTCTTTGCCAACAGTTTTCTCTTTATTTTAAAGCTTATGTTGTATAAAATAGCGAGCGGCTTTTAAGAAGCAGAAAACGCCAGAACAACGATCACGAAACTTATTGTACCCACTTGTCATCTGTTAAAAGAAGCCGCAGACCTGAACATATGAGCAGCCAGTCAGGTTTCCATTGCAGTGCGTGTAGTCGCTTTTTACGGTTTGAGGGACGTTTTCTGTCCGTGTGCACAGTGTTCCCTAAGGAAGCCCTGGGCGCCTTCACTCTTAGGATCGCGGTCACAGAGAAGGTATTTTTCTGTAAGATTCTGCACAATTAGAGAAAAAAATTGTGCCGTCTGATATCACGTGAAGAATATCTTCACGAGGCTGAAGTTGGTTTCTTATTCGTCCAGTTTCATATTCAGAGCTGAAGTTGGTTTCTTATTCGGCAATTTTTTCTTTTCTGTTTTTTTATAGGTTTAACAACAAAAAATAAGCATCACAATAATAACATGCAATGCAGCGAGGCACCCTGATGTGAATGCACTTAAAAACAGCTACAAAAACTATAAAACTGGCACAAAAATGGGCATCAAAGGGCATTAATGAAAGGGTTAAATGATTTTGGCCCACTGATATCACACTGCAGACATATAGAACAGGAAGCCCCACATGAAACCCAGGTCTCTTCAGCCTGGCCCAAATGGGTTCTGGGCATCAGAACTGGCATCAAAGTGGGCAAACAGACAATTTTCACAGATTTGAATAAGTAACTGATGTTTTTAAAAGGTTAAATGACTTTGGGCCACTGATCTCACACTAAGAATACATAGATAGTGATGCCCCACATCAAACCCAAGGCCCTCCAGCCTGGCCCAAATGGGTTCTGGGCATCAGAACTGGCATTAAAGTGGACAAACAGACAATTTTCACTGATTTGAATAAGGAACTGATGTTTTAAATGGGTTAAATGAGGTTGGGCACTGATCTCACACTAAGAATACACAGATAGTGATGCCCTGCATCAAACCCAGGTCCCTCCTGCCTGGCCCAAATGGGTTCTGGGCATCAGAATTGGCATCAAAGTGGGCAAACATTTTGCATTTTCAGAAAATAAGAAATGGTCAAAATAACAAAAAAATTCATTGCTTGCAGACCTCAAATAATGCTAAGAAAACAAGTTCATAATCATTTAGAAACAACAATACTAATGTTTTAACTCAGGAAGAGTTCAGAAATCAATATTTTGTGGAATAACCATGACTCGCTTGGCCATGTGAAGTTTTCACACATTGGTCGTCGAGGGCGCAGGCAATTTCAGAAAAAGCAAGCTGGTGAAATGTGGATGTATTTCATGAGATGGTGAACACAGACAGGTATTTATATGTGTAGATTGGTAATACAATAAATTGGTTTGATAAATACAGGCCAAAAAATGTCTTCTGGTTGAGGTGCCACCTACAAGACATTGTTTTTTTTCTGCAGGTTTATGAAAATGATTGTTTAAACTGTATTTAGTAATAAAATTGTGAATGTGTCGTTTGTTTGGCTCTTTTCTTGCTGAAGGGGGCAAGGTTACCTTTCAAATGGTGTATCATTTGTGTGTGTGGGCGAAGTAATCAGCGAAAAAGCAGTGCATTTACAAATGTGTTTGCATATGTGACTCACCTGCAGTGAAGTGTGAAATCTTCCAATGTGCCTGAAATAGGCTGAGCAAGCACTTTGGCAAGCTGGAAAGACCCCAAGGCCAATGTTTGGATTTGTTTGTGATGTCTGTAAGCAGCTTTGTGGTAGTGTGCTTTGGGGTAGTGTGGTGCCACCTGCAAGTCATTTTTCCTTACTGCAGGTTTATGAAAATTAATGTTTAAACTGTATTTTGTGATCAAATCCTGAATGTGTGGTTTGTTTGGCTATTTTCTTGCTGAAGGGGGCAAATTTACCTTTCAAATGGTGTATCATTTGTGTGTGTGGGTGCTGTATGAACAGAGATACAAAGTAATCACCGAAAAACAGTGTTTAGAAATAATAGAATATATGTTTAATCACAGCTTTCATGCGTTTTGGCATGATTTCCACCAGTCTTTCACTCTGCTTTTGGGTGACCTTATGCCACTTCTGGTACAAAAATGTAACCAGTTCTTCTTTGTTTGATGGCTTGTAGTGACTATCCATCTTCCTCTTGATTACATTCCAGAGGTTTTCAATGGGGTTCAGGTCTGGAGATTGGGCTGGCCATGACAGGGATTTGATGTGGTGGTCCTTCATCCACACATTGATTGACCTAGCTGTGTGGCATGGAGCATTGTCCTGCTGGAAAAACCAGTCCTCAGAGCTGGGGAACATTGCCTGAGCAGAAGGAATCAACTGTTTATCCAGGATAACCTTGTATGTGGCTTGATTCATACCTCCTTCGCAAAGATTAACCTGCCCAATTCCAGCCTTGCTGAAGCATCCCCAGATCATCACCGATCCTCCACAAAATTTCACAGTGGGTGCAAGATACTGAGGCTTGTACGCCTCTCCAGGTCTCCGTCTAACCATTAGACGACCAGGTGTTGAGCAAAGCTGAAAATTAGACTCATCAGAGAAGATTACCTTACTCCAGTCCTCTATGGTCCAATCCTTATGGTCTTTGGCAAACTTCAGCCTGGCTCTCCTTTGCTTCTCATTGATGAAAGGCTTTTTTCTAGCTTTACATGACTTGAGCTCTGCCTCTAAGAGCCTGTTACGAACTGTTCTTACCGTGCACTTCACCCCAACTGCCTTTTGCCATTCCTTTTGTAGGTCACTTGATTTCATCCTGTGGTTGCTGAGTGACATTCAAATAAGATGACTGTCATCCCGGTCAGTGGAGAGTCGTTTTTGCCCTCTAGCTTTGTTGTCCCCAATGTCTGCTGCTTGACCTTGTTGTAATGGATTGCCGTCTTAGAAATTTTAAGGATGGAGGCAACATGATGCTCACTGTATCCTTCTGCTAGTAAAGCCAGAATCGAGCCCTTCTTTTCCTCACTCAAGACTTTGCTTTACAACTCCTTTGGCATGGTTAAAAGTTATTTTTTTATTCCTATTACTTTTGGAATGTTACTAGCACTTGTTTTGCCATCCTGCTTGTCCAATTGCAAGAGGATTGTGAACACCACAGCAGTGTTTTTTATACTTTCCTTTGTTAAATAAGATTTGGTTCAGGTGATCACCTAATCAGAAGCACATTAAAGGGAATTTGTCACCCTATTTTGGCTATATCAGATAAAGATATGACTGAATAGTGTGTCCCATAACCTATCGGTATGTATCATATATCCTGATACCCCTGTTTTGATGCCAAAATACCTTTGTAAACTTCGTATTTTGGTATGCTAATTAGGGCGGTCCGTTCTCTTTTTTCCCCAACCCGCTCCTCGGCATCTCTTTCGTATGGCCGTCTGTGAATCGCACAGACGGCGTTCGGCTTCCCGCGATTGCGCTTTTCAAATTCCCCCCGCGCGTGCACAGTGTGCTTTGCCCAACAGTGGGCAAGCCGAACGTCATCTGTGCGATTCACAGACGGCCATACACAAGAGATGCCGAGGAGCGGGGGGGGGGAAGAGAGAAAACGCCGCCCTCCGGACAGGACCGCCCCGATTTACAGAAAATAATCCCAACTTTACTAAGGTATTTTGCTATCAAAACGGGGGTATCAGGATATATGATACATACCGGTAAGTTACTTATGGGACGCACTATTCAGTCATATCTTTATCTGATATAGCCAAAATGGGGTGACAGATTCCGTTTAAGTAGAATGAGGTGTACTCTGGTTGGAATTCAACTGACACTGGAAGGGGATCG